>CP125977.1:285617099-286817099 GCA_030063025.1 Avena longiglumis | reverse complement strand
CGAGTTTTCTCCCATCCGGATCGAGGTCGCGGTGAAGGTGCCGGGTGATGATTCAGGTGAGCACGGGAAGGTGAAGATGATTCGGCCACATCCGATAGCTCAGCTCAAGCTCGGATAACGGCGATCGCGGTCTTCCTCTAAAGGCACCGGGCATTCTACCGCGTCTTGGCTCTGAACAACCCGTGATACGCCAAATTACACAGGTCGGAGGCGGCGACCTCGGTCGAAGTTCCTCCTTCTTGGTGCCCCTTTTTGAGCAAGAAGCTGCCCCTCCAACGAACAACGCCTAGGTTATTTGTGATCCCTAGTATGCCGGGCGTATAATGTAGACGAAAAATTTGTCAACTCGTATGATTCGAACTTCTTTTGCTATGTGTTGTTGAGATTCTTTGTTAAGTGGATGCTCGTCCGAATTCTTGCCTTGCTGGCTCGTAATTTCTTCATCTTTTAGGGCTCAACTTTGCCGTTATTTTGATGGTCTTATCCAGGCATTAGCGCTGAATATCTACACTATTGACCTGTTTTGAATATAAGTTAACTACTCCGTTGTGGGAGCAAGCAACAATCATTTGGATAAATCGTTTCTTGTCGAACTTCCTTATATAAATCACGTTTGAGGTGGTAGAAAACTGATATGATTGCGTTTAGCATAGGTTTGAGGTATCATACGGTAGTCCCGAATCGTTGCTTTAGATGCGAGGTTTAAGTGTCAATCGCATTTGACATATCATATGATAGTCCCGAGTCAATGCTTTTGGCACGAGGTACATATTCGTAACATGAAAGGAACACAACATCTGGCGGTCCCCGAGTCGCTCTGGTCACCAATGTTCAAGTATGTAACGCGAAGAAATAAATATACCATATGGCGGTCCCGAGTCATTGATCTGCGTGTCGAGGTTCAAACATATAATCTGAAATAATCATTACATATGGCGGTCCCAGTAACTGCTTTGGGTTAGGGTTTAAACATCTAACATGAAATAACATAACATATTGTAGTCCCGAGTAAGCGCTCTGGGTGCGAGGCTTGAAATACATGATATGACATAAATATATCTGGCGGTCCCAGTCAACTTTCACGGGTGCCGAGATGCAAATACATCATTGGATTTTGACCTTGAGATAGAACGCTTCGAGTAAAATGGCGAAGTAAAGCCACATTCCGGCGCCGTTTCTTCACCAGCTTTATGCCTTGTTCTCTCCGAGGATTGAGCATCGATCGGATAATATGCATCGTTGTGCAATGCTTTGCTCACGATAAATGGTCCTTCCATGGGGTGATAATTTGTGCATGCGGCCGTCTGCTGCACCGGAGGACTAAATCTCCTTCTTTGAATACTCTTGGATTCACTTTCTTGCTGTGATATCGCCGTAAGTTACGTTGATAAATGGCCGATCGTGATAATGTCAACTCCACAGCTTCTTCCAACAGGTCTCGGCATCTTGCGAGCTATTTCATTTGTTTACGAGGTTGTGTCTTGAGCAACCCTTGGCGAGTCATAGATTATGTCGGTGAGATGCGACCTCTGCCCCGTATACCAGAAAGAATGGAGTGTAACCTGTTGATCTATTCGGAGTAGTCCGGAGGCTCCATAACACGGCTGGGATTTCTTCGATCCAACATCCTGCCGACCGTTGCAAAGGTTCAACAAGTCGTGGTTTTATTCCTGATAACACCAGTCCATTAGATCTTTCAACTTGCCCATTGGATGCTGGGTGGGCCACCGAGGCAACATCTAGTCTTATGTGCTTCTCTTGGCAAAATCTGGCGAAGGCTCCTTCTGCAAATCTCGTGCCATTATCCGTAATAATGCTATGTGGGTATCCTTATCTCAAGATGATATCCTTGAGAAATTTCACTGCTGTGTGCCCATCACACTTTTTGATTGGTTTTACTTCAATCCACTTTGTGAACTTGTCTACCATAACCAAGATGTGGGTCATTCCTCCTCTCGCCGGCTTGAAAGGTCCCACCATGTCTAAACCCCATACAGAAAATGGCCAAGTGATGGGTATTGTTTTTAACTCGGCCGACGGCATATGTATTCTGGTTGCATATCTCTGACACCCATTGCACTTCTTAACTAATTCTTCTGCCTCTTTTAACACCGTTGGCCAGTAAAATCCATGCCTGAAAGCCTTGGCTACTAAAGCGCGTGATGAGGCATGGTGCCCACATTCTCCTTGGTGTATGTCTAGAAGGATTTCCTGACCTTCTGTGGAACTCACGCACTTCTGCAATATGTTTGTTATGCTTCTCTTATATAACTCATTGTTTATGATTGTATAGGCTTTTGCTCTTCTGATGGTTTGTCTGGCTAATATTTCATTACTCGGCAATACCGCGTCTTTTAGGTACGAAAATATGGGTCGCGCCCATATCGTTACTCTTTGCGATGATCCCACTGTCTATCTCCATGTTTTCTGCCGACGTATATACCTCGGCTCTATCCATGATTGCTATTACCTCGGCTGTCCCTCTCTTTAGGGATTCCGAATCTTTCTGCGAATCTACCTCCATTGGCGTATGATTCTCTGCAGAACTTGCTGGGATAAAGATTGATTCGGACTCCGGTGATGGGTTTATTGATGGTTTCCTGAGGTGCTCCAGGGCAATACCTGGCGGAATTGATTTCCTGGTTGATCCTAATTTTGACAATGTGTCAGCAACGTCATTTTCTGCTCGTGGTATGTGGTGGAATTCACATCCTTCAAAATATCCACTTATCTTTTGCACATGGAATCTGTATAAAGCCATATTAGCATCTAATGCGTCCCAACTGCCCGATATTTGCTGTACTACTAGATCCGAGTCACCGTAGCATAGGATTCGGCGTATACCAATTTCTTTTGCTACTTTCAATCCATGAACTAGTGCTTCATATTCAGCTACATTGTTGGATGCGGCAAAATGTATTTGCAGTACATATTTCAACTGATCTTTTTTAGGCGAGGTTAGCACTATTCCTGCTCCCAAACCGTTCCTTAGTTTGGAACCATCAAAATGCATTGTCCAGTAATTTGGATCTGGCAGTGGTGGCTCATATTGCACCTCGGCCCAGTCTACGAGAAAGTCGGCGATAGCCTGAGATTTGATCGCATCTCTTCTATCAAATTGTGGAGCATACGGTGATAACTCGATCGCCCATTTTGCTATTCGGCCACTTGCATCTTTGTTGTTCAATATGTCGGCTATGGGTGCCTCACAGATTACTTTGATGGGGTGCTCTTCAAAGTAATGCTTAAGCTTTTTTGCCGACATATATAGTCCATAAGCCATCTTCTGATAGTGCGGATAATTCTGCTTTGAAGTGGATAATACTTCACTTAGATAGTATACTGGCCTCTGAACTGACTTACCCTCTTCAAGTCGTTCCACTACAACCACAGTACTAACTACTCGATTGGTAGCCGCTACATAGAGTAGCATAGGTTCTTTCGATAATGGAGAAGCTAAAATGGGTGCCATAACTAACATCTTTTTCAACTCATGAAATGCAAGGTCCGCCTGGGGAGTCCAGCTGAATTTGTCCGACTTTCTCATCAGCTGATAAAGTGGCAGTGCCTTTTCTCCTAGCCGACATACAAATCGACTAAGCGAGGCCAGGCAGCCCGTGAATTTTTGTACATCGTTCAAGCATCTCGGCAATTCCATTCTTTCTATTGCTCTTATCTTCGTTGGATTAGCCTCGATACCTCGGCTGGACACAAGGAAACCGAGTAATTTTCTGCCGCACGCCAAATGTGCACTTCTGGATTAAGTTTCATTGAACCTTCTCGGGTTCGAAAGTTTCGTATATCTTCTAGCAAGGTTTTGCTCTCCTTAGTTTTGATGACTACGTCATCCACATATACTGTACATTTTTTTCCTATCGATCATGTAGGCACTTTTGCATGCACCTTTGATACGTTGCTCCGCATTTCGCAGGCGAATGGCATTGTGCGATAACAATAAGCCCGTGCAGGTAATAAATGCATCTTTATTTGATCGGCGGATTTAGCGGTATCTGGTGGAAACCGAATCTGGCGTCTACAAATGATAACAGCTCACGACCCGGTGGTGAGTCAATGACTTGGTCTATTCTAGGCAAAGGAAAAGGATCTTTCGGACATGCCTTGTTCAGGTTAGTGTAGTCGATACACATTCGCCACACAATGGCTACATTGGGGTCATCTTTTTCTTTTCTACTAGTGCGGTTTGATAACCAATCCGGATCTCACCTCCATGATGAACCCGGCTACGAGCGAGCTATTTCATCCTATTACTTTTCTCCTGTCTTGACGGCGGAGGTTGCTTCACCGGTCGTGCTCTGGCCTAACGTTTAAGAGTGCTCACCAACTCCCTCGGCACACCTTGCAGATCTTGAGTTGACCATGCAAATATGTCCCGATTCTCACGGAGGAAGTTGGTGAGCTCGCCTTCCTATTTGGCGTCAAGGCCTGCACCAATAGTGACAGTGCGCTCTGGAAACTGCTCATCAATCTGAAATTTCTTCGTCTCTTTGGTCAGCTGAAAAGAAACACTGCCATGAGGGTTGAGCGGTCTTAAGCATGCTTAATCTTGTTGACGAGGGCTGCTACCTCCGGAATCCTTTTCTTTTCTCTTGCTATAACCAATGACTCGGCCAAATTTGACCCGGCCGAAGCACACTCCATTGACTTCTTGTAATCCCCTACAACTGTTATCACCCCTTGTGGTCCGGGTAACTTCATCTTTAGATAACCTATATGACAGCTGCTCATGAATTTGGCGGTCTTGGGCCGTCCGAGTAGAGCATGATAACAACTTTCCAGATCAACCACCTCAAATTCTAAATTTTCTGCTCTGCAGTTATCTCTTGTACCGAATAACACGTCCACTCGGACTTTACCGATGGGCTCACATGAAAGCCCTGGCACTATCCCATGGAAAGTTGTCCTCGTGGACTGCATCATATTCTGTGATATTCCGAGCTTGTGCATGGTATCTTTGTACATGATGTTGATACTGCTTCCATTATCGATGAGTAGTTTTGAGAATTTCACATTGATGCTTGGTCCCACAAACGTTGGATCCAACACGAGTGCATATGATCCTGGACTCGGCATTATTCTGGGGTGGTCTTTCATGCTCCAGGTCATCTCCTGATCAGACCATGGCTGGTATCTTGGCACTTCGCTGGTACTGCATTCACTTCCATATGCGGTATTTGCACACTGCTTGTCCTGTTCGTCGTGAACACACAATAAGGCTGGTGATGTTCCTGTAATCATTACGTCTAGCATTCGCGGTTATCCTTCCGTCACGCCTGGTTCATTACTTGATGCCTGCATCCCTTCAATCCGAGTTATCGTACCTCGGGGAGGGTGGTAGCATCGATTCTTGTATTTGCTCCGATTAATTGCGGTGATCTTTGGCATTGCGCTGATAGAACTGAACTCTGCGGGTTCCCATCGCATTTTCATCGAGCGCATTGCGGGTTGTATGATTGGCGGTCTAGATGGGCTTGATGTGTGAAATTTGCGGCTGATCTAACATGGATTGACGTATACTTGGCCTCTCTTGCCATTGCTTCTTTTGCTCGGGGTCCATTGCCTCTTTCCCTCATTCCTTGATGTCCCTTTGTTGAGGTCCATTTTTTACGTCGTTGAGTTGCTCCGTGACTCGGCTGATCTTGTGCTACAGCCGCCACCTGGGCTGAATTATATCTATAATCCGGCCTCTCTTCTCTTCTTCTTCCTCTGAAATCACGCCTAGATGACCCGGCCAATTCTCTCGTGTACTGGTCTTGTTGCTCACGATGATCTGCCGACATTAACTCCGATTGGGTTGGGTCACCCAATGCATAGGAGTCCGCTATTCTGATAGTTTCTGCCAGTGTGGTTGGCATATCTCTCTGCAGGCGTTGCCACAGTACGCTGCCATAACGGCAGCCTTGCGCGAACCAAGCGATCGCTTGCGATTCGATAACTCCCTCACATGAGTTTCTCAGGTTACACCATCGAGTTAAAAACTCTCTATCTGTTTCATTCGGCCTCTGCTTGCACATGGCTAGTTGCTGTGGTATATTCGGTCTCTTGTATGTCTTTGGTAAAGTTGCTAACGAACATCTCTTGAAATCTAACCAGCGTTGATCTTGCCGGTGGTTGATTATTCAACCATACCAGCTGGTCCTTCCAACATCTATGGGACATACACAGCCCATCTCGGTTGCCACTGCTCCTTCCACGGTGGCATAATCAATCAACCATCTTGTGGTTTGGTACTTCCATTATGCGTTTTGTGCCTCTTGCCAACTGAAAATTGACCTTTGGTGGTTCGCCCATGATCCGTGGTCCAAAACATGCCGGACCTGGTGGACCTTGCTCTTCCAATAGCTCGGACCGGTATAGCCGATCCAACTTTACTCTTGCATCATTTGCTGGCAAATCTCTGTACAGGATTCTATCCTGCATCCCATAGTGATTGTTTCCACCCTGGTTTGCGTATTCTACCTCGGAATATCCATCATTATACCTTTCATTCATCTGATTGTAGCGAGCTGGCCTCACTTCTCTTTCCTGCCGAGGCTCATGTCTTGGTTGCGGGTTGAGCGGCACTTCTCTTCTTACCTCGGCCGGGGTTTGGTTTTCATGATTGTCTCATGCAGGTTCTTTCCTGCCGTGCTCCCCATTACCTCGTCCGCCGCCGTCCTTTTCCATGCGGCCGTGGTTTCTCTCCCCACTATTACCTCGGCTTGCATTGCCTCTGTTCTCATTTGCCTTTCCAGCTATTGCCGGGTCATATGGAACAATTTGTTTGTTCCTCTTCCCTGAGGTTACTGCTTTTTCTTTTCTAGCGTTGTTTCCAGGTGAAGGCCTGCCTTGAGATAAAGCAGTTGCCCTGCCGAATGAACCATCCGTGAAGCCCTGGTCTTGTCGGGTTGGCTCGAGCATTTCCTCATTTTGCTAGTTCGCGATGCGCAGTTCATTCACTCTTTCTGTTGTTTTCGCGAGCTTCCCTGTTAATCCCTGTAATTCCAATCTTTGCGGCATTTGCCGCTCTCAGGTTTCGCCGAGTCTTGTACCTCGGCAAGCAAATCGCTGATTCGGCTCTGTGAGCTTCATGCTCTTTGTTAATATCATTCATGAGGTTCTTACCTCTTAATCTTAGTTCGTCCACCCTCTGGTGCGATATCAACTTATTAGCTTTTGCATATTCTCTCGGGGTCTGTTCAAGGATTCCCTTGGGTGATACTTTTTGGCCTCTACCAGCACCTTTTGCCTGGTTTCCTCTAACTCTGCCTGAGCATTTGCCGGATCAAGTATCGGCGCTACTGGTGTGGTTAAATTCTCTATAGTTGCCTGAAGAATGTTCTCTGGTCTCTCCAAAGGTGGTCCTCTCACTCTTGGTGCCTTTGGGGTGGTGTCATGCAGCTCGGCCGGGTTTGTCACTGGCGGAATTACCTCGGCGGTTTGCAGTGTGATCTGCTTAGGCGGACCCTGTGCGCCTGCGGCGGGTTCTCTTCTTGACCCGGCTAATCTTTGCTCCGCTTGAGTCCTGCTGCGACCATCACCTCGATGCTGCCGCCCGATGCTCCACGATGGACTGCTCGCGGCGAGGTGGTTCCCTGCAACAACTTGGTGAGGATAAATGTCGGTGATGTCGGCCGGCGTGAACCAATGCTCGCCCAGGCCAATGAAGATCCCGTTGCGCGGGGGTTTTCCCCAAGCTCCTGCATTGTCTCGACATAGTCGGAGACCAAATCTACAGACCAAGCGAAGCACGCTCGCCGGTGTTGATGAAGTTTCCGTCCGGATCACGACTCCGGCTAGCACGCTGCTGGCCCCTGATGGGCGCCAAGCGTCGTGGTGGTGTCACGGCGGATGCCATGGGTAGGCTAAGGTATGGGGCCAATGGATGCTAGTGGGATGCAGGAGGGAAGATGCAAGCTGTCTTTACACTCAAGCTGCCAAAGTGATGAACTTTATTTCTCTCTTGATGGGTTACAAGTGCTCCTTGAGCTGTTTCCAGGGGGACAATGTGAATCTCCCCAGCCTAACGGTGCTCCTTTTTTCTCCCCCTCCCCCTCAGGGTCCAAACCTCCCCTTATAAAGGGGTGCCTTGGGTGCCCTTATTTAGAGTGTGAGCAAGCATATTCGTGGAATATGCTTGTCCCAAAATAGTAGTTCGGCCTCCTTTCCTCGCCCTTCTAATGACGGCAAGGCTCTAGTGGCCCCCTCCTGCGTGCCTCGGGCTCCGGGATCACCTCCGTGACCTCCTTCGCCCCTCGTGCTGTGCATCCTTGTCTCTTGTGCTTGGCCCTGTTCTGATTCCTTCTAGCCTGCAGCTATACTTTGACCCTGGGCTTCTCCTTCTCCTGCAAGCTTCGTATCACTCGGCCTTACCTTGTGTTACTCGGCTCGTTCCTTACCTGCATGAAGATCATTTGGGTAACCCGGCCGATTTTCTCATTAACTCGGCCGGGTAACTACTTGATACCTATACATGGGCTTCTTGCCTCCATTCATCGGCCGACATATCCATGATTCGGCCGACCTAGGCCGTAGCTCGGAAACCAGACGGGGACAGTACCTCTGTCTTTCCCCGTCTCTGACCTACCCGAGGTTAACCCCCCGACACCCTATGTCTCCTAGCTAGAGGAATCGAGCAGCGCATCCCCAGCTGGCACTGAAGAGCTCATCTCCCTGAGGTTCGGCCGCCACCGTCGTCATCAAATCATCGTCATCCCGAAGCTCCATGGGCCTCACCGTCACCATCGTCGCGCTCAGGGTGAGCATACGGTGCTCAAGCACCCCTCAAAGCCCTTCTCTCAATCTGTGTTCCGCCCGCGCCATAGATGGTCGTGCGCCACCACTGCACGTGGTTGCCCGCGAATCTCCGATGACCCAACTAGAGCGGCGCTGCCACTTTCTGGTTCGCCTCATCGCGCCGCATCGAACGCACATGCTCGCGCGTCCCAGTTCCCTCCCTCGCTCCTCCGTTGTCCATCGTCTGCGCTTGCTCCCCCGGTGAGCCCATGTGGCGCTGATGTGGTGTTGACATGGTGCCTGCGTGGCCCATGCCCCACCCGTCAGCCTCTCCGGCTAGAGCCAGCTGCAGTGAGAAAAGCCCCTGACCCCACTTCGCGTGTGTGGCTGCCGATGTGGCCCTGAGGCCCACCGGTCAGCCTCTGTGGCTAGCCCAGCCCTTAGTGTAAAATGATTTAGAGTGTGTGCTGATGTAAGCCCTGTGTCACAGTGACGCAATAAGTCGATTTAATAATTCCAAAATTTGAATAAAACTTGTAAAATTCATAACTTATTATTTATAAGTTAGAAAAATATGTGTAATATATCAAAATGTTTAGAAAAACGAGAACTACCTATCTAAGATATAATCATGCATTGATCAAAAACTTTAATGACAAGTTTAATTAGAGAACAAAATCAACCCCTCTCATGTGTGTCCATAGTTTCCTCGAGTTAGGGTTTTCAACCCTTGGAACCATGTTTAAACTGTCAAGCATGCCTTAGGGTTTCATTTCAATGCAATTCAACTTGTCATATCATCCATATTGATTGTGCATTTCATTATTCCATGTATTGAATGTTGGTTCCCCTTTTCCGGTATTTGGTTCTTCGCGAATAGGAACCGAACCCGAGGTTGAAGCCAACAACACCGAAGATCCATACATGTCTACTGACGGACAAGGCAAGCGTAGCCTCTCATTATGAACCTACTTTTACAAAGTATATTACTTTCTCGCTACGATGCACACGATTCCAATGTGGTCTTTTGTCAGTAGTTAGTGTTACCTATCTGCTGCATAGTTTCCCTGTTATAGCCTTATACTCCTGATCCACTGCTCCTAGCATACCTAAGTCTGGCATCTGAGCGTTGCTAGAGCTTCTGAGATCGACAGCTTAGTCATGCATAGTAACAATGTCTGATCTATCTGAATGATGAATAAGATATGCCAGAGAATCTAGAAAGGTAGGAGATGGTGACATCCTCGGAGGAGTTTAATTAAATATCCTAAGACTTGTATGGGAGGCCATGTTGGGTGTTGTATTTACAGTTCCATGCTCGCCACCACTAGGAACTGAGTTCTTGCCTTTGGAACCGAGACGAGCATACAACCACACGGGGCCTGGAAAACCCCATGAGAAACTAACTTGCCTAGTAGATTCCATGAGTCACATAGTTCGGGCTTTCCATTTGGCATACGCATTGAAAACGTTTTCAAAAGAGGAGGACATGTAGGTGCATCATAACAAGTAGGGAAGCGTGGTCGCAGTTGCTTGGGGTGAATGGAGCCCCTGGTAAACCAACCTCGCCTCACATCTTTAAGTACCGGCTTCGGGATTTGACCCGTTTCAGCGGAACCATACTTATTGCGTGACTCATGGTCTCGGCGAAAGCAAGGTAAAGGTCGTGGTCAACCACCCTCTGCCGGCCTTCCAAGGAAGAGGGCTAATAATATTTGGCATTAAGAGCCGGTTGGTAAGTGTGGGTAAAGTTGTACACCCCTGCAGGGTTAAATATTTTTGAAAAGCCATGTTCACAGTTATGAACGCTTGGTGACCAGATTCTAAGATCATAGATAACTTTAACCATGATAAAACGTGTTGATCCACTTGTGCTTAAGGATGCTTCCTCTAGGTCGAGGGGGTGATCCTAGATAGGATGTTCTGATGAAGCTGGTGGTTATCAAGATATGATGAACAAGATGAAGAAGTCGCTATCTTATCTCTTTTAAAAGATTCTGTGTAGACGAGCCTCTTCTCTCCCTTGTTTACAAATAAAGATTGCTTTCCACAAAAGTAAATCCAGAGGAAGCCTTTCTAGCCAGAGCATGTAGATACTAGGTTATCTATGTCTTGCGGAGTACAATCTCGTACTCAGCCTTGCGCCATTGTTGTTTTTGGTTGCAAGCGAAGGTGGCTTTCGTTGACAGCAGTTGACATCAGGGGTAGTTGGGGGTCCTGTGGGATGGCGTTGTGGACTATGGATGTCTTAGGTCTTGTCTTTTTGCTAAGTTGTTGTTGCTGAACAACATGTTGTATAACATATTTGCTGTAATGTTGGGTCTATGACCTCTCGTTTGTAATAAATCTAATATCTTACTCTGCTAAGAGTTTAAACTTATGTTGTTGAATACCTGTGTTTTGTAATGTTACCGAATCATACTGTGATCTTCCGTGTTTGGAGTTGAAATTATCTTAGATGGTGATCTGAGGTTAGTTTAACCTTAATCCCAGGGGTTGCTACAAGTATGGTTGAGTCCATGTTTTCTCGACTGCCAGGACCTAAATGAGGCTCACCAGTTTGACCTCCATGTCGAGCTCTTCGGGTCCTTTGGCTTTATCAGGAGGCGCAGCCCGGTTATGTCCTTCAGGAATTTTTGCTTGATGGAGGGCACGTAGATTTGCTCGAGGAATACACCTGAAGGCACTGGGGCACAGGTGGAGCCGATGTTGGTGAGCTTGTCAGCCTCATCATTGCTTTCCCTGCCAATGTGTCAGAGTTTGCACCCATCAAAGTTTCCTTCAAGTGTGTTGTAGAGCACACGATATGCGATCATGTTGGCGCTATGGGTGTCGTACTCCTTCATCGTCTACTGGACGACGAGGTTGGAGTCACCATAGATGACAAGGAGCATGGCGCCGCACACTTTTGCCATCCGCAACACGTATTTCATCTTATCCCCTTGAGGCGACGTTAGTATCACTCCGGCTCCCGCTCCAGCCTCGCATTTGGAGCCATCGAAGTGCATTGGCCAGGATTGGGTCATGTCCAGCGTGTCCGGCAGCTGGAGCTCCATTCAGTGGACGAAGAAGTCAGGGAGCACTTGAGACATGATGGAGGTGCGGCGCTCGTAGATGATGTCCCGAGGGGACAGCTCGATGCCCCATCAGGCTACTCTCCCTGTAGCTTCGGGGTTGTTCAGGATGTTTGATAGTGGTGCGTCATTGACGACCATGATCTGATGTTCCTCGAAGTAATGGAACAATCAACGAACCGTCATGAATACGCTGTATGTGAGATTTTGGTAGTGCGGATACCTTTTCTTTGTTGGCGTCAGTACCTCGCTAAGGTAGTAGACTGGGCGCTGTACCCCGTGGTTTTTGCTGCCTTCGGGTCGTTCGACCACGAGGGCAGTGCTGACCACCTGGTGCGTGGCTGCGATGTATAGAAGCATGGCGTCCCTCTCCTTTAGCGTGACCAGTACTAAAGATGTGGAGAGTAATCTGTTGAGGTCTTCGAATGCCTCATTGGCCTCGGCCGTCCACTCAAACTTCTCGGCCTTATGTAGCAGCTGGTTGAAAGGGAGAGCCTTCTTGCCCATGTGGCTGATGAATCTGTTGATCACCGGATTCGCCCAACTATCTATTGGACCCCTTTGACATTCTTTGGCTTATCCTTGCTAGTATAGCCCTGATTTTTTTTGGGTTAGCCTCGATGCCTCGCTGAGATATGAAGTACCCAAGTAGTTGCCCGGAAGACACGCCTAAGGCGCACTTGTCCGAGTTCAGTTTGATCTTGTAGCAATCATGGTTGTCGAACGTCTCGCAGAGGTCGTCGATCAATGTTCGAGCCTCCTTTGTCTTGATGAATATGTTTTCGACATAGACCTGGACGTTGCGTCCGATATGGCCCTTCAGGCATACCTGCATGCATCTTTGGTAGGTAGCACATGCGTTCTTCAACCTGAAGGGCATCATGTTGTAGCAGAACACCCCCAAACAACGTGATGGACGCTGTTTTCTACTGATTTTTGACCTTCAGTCGAATTTGGTTGTAGCCTGAGTAGGCATCGAGGAAGGAGAGTCTCTCGCATCCGGCAGTGGAGTCGATGATTTGATCGATCCGTGGTAGGGAGAAGTGGTCCTTAGGACAATTCTTGTTAAGGGACGTGAAGTCCACACACATCTGCAGGATGTCCATGTCCTTTTTAGGGACAAGCACGGGGTTAGCTACCCAGGTGCTTTCCTTTATGTCCCTTATAAAGTTGGAATCAAGGAGTCTGTTGACTTTGATGCCGATCGCTTCGGCTCTTTTCTCGGACAATCGACGCATCGACTGCTTCACCGTCTTTGCATCTGCAAAAACATTGAGTGCATGCTCGGCGAATTCCTTGGGAACTCCTGGCATGTCTGCAGGACACCAGGCGAAGATTTCCTAGCGCTCACGGAGGAATTTTATGGGAGCAAGTTCCTATGCGGAGCTCAGGTCGTTGGCGATCAGAGCCGTCTTGGAGGGGTCCGTCGGGTGGACATGCACCTTTTTTGTGTTGACTGTGGAGTCGAACAAAATGTAAGGTGCATTTTGCCTGGTGACTGGGGGCAGGCCATTGTCTGTGACCTCTTTTAGCATCGCGGGATCCTCTTGCATGCCGAACGACTAGGAGATTCTATTGATATCCCTGTCGCAGCTATCTGACTTGGTAAATCTTCCTAGGACGATGATGAAACTATTGGGTCCTCGCATCTTAAGAAGAAGGTATGCATAATGTCGCACTACCAGGAATTTTGCGAATGCCACTCCCCAAGGATGGCGTGGTACTGTGAGGGCCAGTATACCACCTCAAATTCAAGCCGCTCACGCCTGAAGTTGCTGGGGGATCCCAAGATGACGTCGATCCATATCTTACCTAGGGGGAATATTCCCTTCCCTGGGATGATGCCGTGGAACATCGTGTCCGACATCTCTATGCTGCATAGCAGGATCCGCATAGTTGCGAGTGTGCTGGCGAACATCAGGTTGATGCCGCTGCCGACATCCATGAAGACGTGGCTCATCTCGAATCCTCCTATCTGGGCCTCAACCACTAAGGCAGAATGACCCGGGCGAGGTATCTGGCATGGGTGATCCGAATGATCGAATGTGATGCATGATTTTGAGCCACTAAGGTACTCAGGTATGGCTGGCGGAGAGGTGACGGCCAGGTTGACCTGGTGGGTGATCGTCTTCTCCACCCTGTTTGTTGGGTGCCCCTTTTGTATCATTAGAGACCCCAGCGGTGGGGGCATGGATCTGCTCTGTTATTCTAGGCCGACGCAACCGTAGGTTGCACGGGTGCTCCGGGTGGCGGAGGTGGATCTCCATGTGCGACGGTTCCTGGGGCAGGGGCAAACCCTGGGTTCACCGCTTGGCGGCGCATCTGGGCGTAGCCCTCATGGCGTTTCCGGAACTCCCTGCAGTCCTTGAGCATATGGCTGGCCTTCCTTTTGCCATCCTGCTTTTCAATGTAGAAATGGATGGTACAGGGACCCGACAGCTTCTCGACAGTGGATGGCGAGTCTCCGCGGTTGCGGTGTTCCCATGTTTGTGTTGGTCTCCCGCCATCGCGGTAATTGTCGTCGTGATACCCGATATTGTGGTTTCCGTCCTCGCGGGGGTCGGCATAGCCGGCCGCGACCATATCAACTTCTTCGTGCTTGTCGTAGACGCACGTTCTTATTTTCTTGTGGCTGTAGTCATCTTCGTCATTCGAACATGTTTGGTTGACGGCATCCTCGCCATCGGCCCAGCGATTGGCGATGTCCATCAAGTGATTTATGGTTTTGGGCTTGACGCGCCCGAGCTCCTCTTTGAATTCATGGCGCCTTACGCCACCATTGAAGGAGTCGATTTCCCTTTCCTTTGAGATGTTCGCGACAGAGTTCTTGATGATGGACCAACGATGTATGTACGAGCGGATGCACTCGTTTGACCATTGGAAACAGGCGTGTAGCTCCTCAATTTAATCCGATATTTTGCTGGTGCCCTTGAAGTTGCGGATGAAGCAGTATGACCGCTCTTCCCAGCTGCGGATGGATCCGGAAGGGAGGCTGTTGAGATAGGCTCTGGTCGTGCCCGTCATCTGCATCTGAAGGCATTGCGTGGCTATGTTTTTATTCCCTCCATGGAGTTTGACCGACGATAGATCTTCATCCAGCCAGATCTTTGGCTCCTACATGTCATCGAACTTAGGGTTGTCCGAAGGAAGCTTAAAACCCTTAGGAATTTATGACTGCCATACGGCCCTGCTGAAGCACCTGGCACTGCATAGATCCATGTCCTCCTCCTCAGACACTGTGGAGCATGCGTGTTTTGCACATGACTTGTCAAACTTGCGCTGCGTGAGCTTGCTATGAGCGTCATAGTTGTGGATCGTGCTCCTTGGGCTGCGGCTTCGCCGCGGCAGGTCATGCTCTTCCTTAGTGGATGAGGGTGTGCGGCTTCGGGTGAATTTTACTGCGGCCTTTTTCTTCGGCTGCATGGCTACTTCGTCGCGGAGCACGGCTTTGACAAGTCCGAGACCTGCAATCACAGATTTGTGGATTGCATACCGTGGGTCCCCTGCCGGTGGCGGGTTTGATGCCAAGTAGGTCGTGGCGGCCATGACCGTGGCCTGCGGCGTTTTGGGCATGATATTTCCCCGTGAGTCCATCATCATGAAGGGCATGTCGAGTGCCTTGGTGGCCTCACTTCATGTGGCAGGATCCATGCACTCCATGCGGGAGCAATACTTGCGGACGTCGTAAACTTTTGAGGAGGAGCCATCAGCGGAGGAGAGCGCAGCTCGCCGCATGCTCGACTCGTCATCCGCTCGCCTACACTGCTTGAGCTCATGTTGCTTCTTGATTTGTCGATTGTGATCCTCGATGAGGAGCTAGTGGTAACCCATCAGCATGTCGCGGGTGTCGATTGGCAGAGGATTTGTGCCTCGCACAGATTCACGCACACTCTCCCACTCGTCGTTGTTGAGGTTGATCTCGTTGTGAACGCGGTCGATACCCTCAGTATTTTCGGGTCCCCTATTCCCGTTGGGATTGGGTGGGGGTGGTCCGTTTCCTCTGTTCCCAGCCTGTGGGTTGGGAGGGGGATTTGGTGGATCTGCGTCGTCGTCGATGTTTCCATTGTGGATGGTCGTGCATATGTGGCGTTGAGGGAGATCGTTGCTCCCACAGATTTCAGATCCAGAACCGTAGGTTCCTTCGTTAGTAGGACGATCGCACAAATTGGAGTTGCAGCTGCTGCTGTCATCTGAGGCATATGTTAGGGTTGGTATATCAAGGACACCGATTTGTTGTACCCATGAGGTGGGCCTGATCGACGGAGGTGGAACCCGCTCTAGGAGGCGTAAGGTGCCGATCTTGCCTACCTGGAAGTAGAAGCTCCCGAATAGCATCTCGACTCCAACTCCTAGGGAATCAAAATTATTGAAAGTGGCCGGGGAGTGGGCGGTTAAGTCGAGGGCACCGAAGAGGAGGTGATTCTTTGTTGCCGAGGAATTGAAGATCACAGCGGATGGAACCGTCACGATCGCACGATCAGCATCCCCAATTCCCATGAATGGCGCCAATTGACGAGGGTTCGAATCATCAATACCCATTGTTATGGACTTGTTTTTGGAGAATATGGGGATGTTGGAAATTGCGAGACGGCTAACAAACACGCAGCAAGGGGACGCGAGGTTTACCTAGGTTCAGGCCCCGGAGGGAAAACCCTACTCCTTCTTGTATGTTCTTGATTGATGCTGGAACCGAATGTTATAGGGGGTGCGCTGATGAAATCTTGCGTGAGGTGTGTGTATGAGGTGGGGGAAGATCCTCCTTGCCATGCCCTCCTGGCCTTTATATGGGGAGGCCAGGTCTCGGGTAGGTCGAGTCGGTTACAAGTTAGGGTTTCACCCTTCAAGATTCTCTCTACAGCTTGGCCGTGTTCTCCAAGGAGTCATACTTCTGCCGGGCTTGGGCCATCTGGATTCTCCTTGGGGTTTGCGTTAGCAGCAAGTCTTCGTGTGGGCCTTCACTGGGTCGGACCGGGTAAGCCAATGTTAGGTACCCGTAGGGCATATCCTTGTCACCTTGCCTCCTCTAGACCATTAAAATTTTGTACTACTAAGTGCAAACCCCTTGATGACACCTACTTTCCCCTAGTATGATAGATGGTATAACACCATACCCCTTCGGAGACTCTGTTTTAGCCAAAGAAAAACTATAGGATGGGAAGACCCTGGAAATGTTTTACAAAAATGTTTCATGGCAAAACCTTGGTGGGGTTTGACCTACCAAGAGAAGTTTGAGAAAGGAAAAAGTTTTTGGTTTTACCAAAAGGCTGAGAAAAAGAGTAGGAAAAATGTTTACAAAAACGCATCCGGTTCTTTGTGGCTTTAGATATAACAACTTAATATGTGCAACCACATTACTCTAGAATGGGACAGGTCTAGATTTGAAGTTTGCTACTCTGGTATGGGAATTCTCATGACTACTTATAAGGTATCATCTCCCTTGAATGCCAGGGTTCCTTTACATAAAGGGTCAACTGTGGGCAGTCACCTGGAGGAATTGCGAAATTCCCTTGGGAGCAGCCGGGCGATACTATGAGCCCCTCATTGAAAGTGCCCCTTCTCGAGGAGTCAGAACGCACTCAGGTTGGTCTGTGGATCTAGATGTCCCCTTGTTGAGGGGAACAACTCATAGGGTAGGGCCTATACTAGAGTGGCATTCAGAGAGTCTTGACCGGTTACTCGACCCATGATCGGTGTAGATCAGGGCAGGGTATCCGGATGGTGTGGGTAAAGTGTACAACCTCTACAGAGTGTAAATCTATTCGAATAGCCGTGTCCGCAGTGATGGACGGTTGGACAAACTATTGTAGAGCAGTGCTGGTTTTAATTTCAAAGAGGATTTCCGAAAGCAATGGCTTTGGAAATGTTTTGACCATGGCATGGTCGGAAAGGAAGTAATGGACTATGGTCATGGGATGACCGGAAGGAAGAAATGAATGGGTGATCCAATTCTAGTTTTTTCTAAAACTTTTCAAAAAGGCTTTCCAAATGTTTTACAAAAATTTTCAACAAAGATATAGACATGCTATATCTACAAGAGAAACTAGTTTATAAAAGAACCTCTTATGGAGCCCTCTTACTACCACAGCCATATTGTATATTCTTTATTATTGTTCTTTTAAGGTGGTTTGCGAGTACATTCAAAGTACTCACCGGTATTGTCCCTGGCTATTTACCTCGCCAGACTTTCAGAAGCACGAGTAATGATGGAGATTGCTGACATCTATGCGAGCTAGGCCGTCTTCTCAGTCAGTTGCATGTAGGTTAATGCTTGACATGGGCTCTACGAATGGAGACTTCCGCTATTGATGATTGTAATCGCCATAATGGCAATGAAGTAAGTTTTGTACTCGTTACTTTCTGTATGTTGCAATGATACTCGTCGTTTATCCTCACGGCTCATGATCATGGGAACGTGTATTGCAGACATAACGTGGATTCTCGGACCATAAATCTAGGGTCCCATAGACTTCGTATCAGAGCCATCCTGACTGTAGGAGACCTTAGTTAGCATGGACGTTAGAAAGGACAACCCCTACTTCTGAAGACACCACTTTTGAAAACTATTTTCTCAAAAGATTTTCGAAGGATTCCTTATCTCACCTTCTCTGACTTAAAGTTTTTGAAAATGGTTTGCTCTATCTCTCATCTACCTTCAAATGTTCTGTTTTCAAAAACAAGTCTGACTTGGAAACCACGAAGATGGAGGTACCTAGATGAATATACGCAGAGACAAGCAAACCAAAGGAGCTACCAAAGATGAAAGAAACTACAAGATTGCCCTACCAATGGAGTCCTTCATCGCCTCAAGGGATCAATAACGGCATCAACGACCCAGATGGCAAGACCGAAGTAAATACCCCCATGAAGTCCGTACTGAGGACCAACAACCCTAGTGTAGGATTTCCTTTATGGTGCTTAGTCACCCATTAGTACCTATGGTACACCTTGTTCGCTTGTCATGTGCTTATTTGATGCTTGACAGATGCATGTTTGATGTTTGGAACGTGTTACTTGTCTGCATAGGATCACTCGACCCTATTGCCTAGAACCCTTGTATGTGTACCTCGACACCAACCCCCAAAATCCCATAAACGGAGACCCCTCCTCAGTAGGATGGCCACATAAAGAAATCTCTGACAACCACTATTCATTCCTAGTTCTAATCGCCCCCAGTGAAGCAATGATCCTATTCAACCCTCCACTAAATCAACGGGAAGTACTCGTCATAACACAAATACCCCAAGAATCCTTCAGATAAGGAGGCACGAAGACAACGAGTCTACTCCATCATCAAACCTAAGCAACACAAAGAGTTCAAGATTAGACAACCCCTCTGAAACTAAAATGACTCCACCCTGACTAAGGACCAAGAAGAAGCGTCGCTAACCACTAAAAATACCTCGACTGAACACTTACGGTCTTGTTAGGTAGACACCTTAGCAAGGTAGTCGCAATAAGGCGTCACTCGAAGACCTCAATTCAAGTGTCACGTCAATGCTCCAAGACGAAGGATCTACCCCAGCCTCGACGACCCCAAGTAAATCTCTAAGGTGGAAAGACTACGTCTTTCCACTCAATTTTAGAAGACCGCGTACGAGAAGACAATCCAGGAACAGGCCCAACCACCACCTTGAGAGTCGTCAGAGGAACCAAAAATAGATCTCACAAAAAAAATTCGGAAGTCTGCTAGATCACCCCCAATACCCCCGATGCTCAGAATTAGGACGACAAGACTAGTCGATGCTGCAGATACTACTCTTCAAAGGAAAGAAAGCAACCCAAAGAGAGTTGAGATTCTTTGAAGAAGCTTTGAAGCCCCTTCTCTACTATCTCTGCTAAATACCCACGTAAAAGACTTCTGACTCTGCAAACCCCAAGACGGAAAAATGAAGAATTTTCCCTCTACGAGTATCAACCCATATTCTCGTCCCCAACTCCAGAAGATCCACCCATCGAAGCAGCCACTAGAGAAGACACGACCCTCACTCCTTACTGCCAAGGTTTTGAATATCCCTCACACCCCTGAGGAACTGTAATAACCAAAGTGGGTACCAAAACTAGCATGGCGACAAGATTCAAGGAGCACTCTCGAAATAGTCCTTCATACTCTACCAACTCACTCTTCCCACATGTATTAAGTAATGGATCATCTCAAAACCTATGTGTAAGGCGTCAAGTACCCTCTCCATTGGCCGCGCCAATCTGCTAAATTCTAGATGAACCATGTTTGATGATATGAAAGTATGATGCCCTTCTTTGTGTGTTTTACCCATGACATTGCGTCAGACCCAACTCGGAATGACCTCACCCCATAAGACCGCCTCCCTAGACTGTCAACCAAAACCGACATCCTCTCAACTTGCTAAAACTCTAAAATAGCTCAGACGCCTCTCTAGAAGAAGAAGGTATCAGGTCAACCGAAGAAACCCACTCCCAAACGAAAGGTCCAGCACTTCCCCAGCATCATCCTACAACTCCAATAAAGAAGGTCTGCAACTCCACCAAGCACCCCTAGTGTCGCTCTAAGGGGAAAAGACTGCGTCTTTCCCGCCAAAATCTGGAATGACCACAACCCGAAACATCTCAGGAGTTTGATCCCTAGTCGTTGTTAGGTGATGACCACCCTAAGGCGCTAAATCGTGGACCCTTCATAAGGATAAAAATTAGCACTTCTCCCGAAAACCCAAAGGTACTCCGAGAAAGTTCCACATTCCAAGGTCGACCGCTTAACCACCATTCCCGACGTTTCAAGATCAAGAAGACAGAAAAGCTGAAATCATTGATAAACGATTGAAGAAGGCTCAAATCGCCGTCTCACTTCCAGAAGAACAAATTGAGTCTATGCAAAATCCACCTAGACTCGTCCTAAGGGGAAAAGACTGCGTCTTTTCTACTTGTTTAACCTAAAAACAAAACTGGAAACAACTCGACTCCAACCCATAGATGACCAAGCCAGTGTATGGAAAACCTTTCTTTATCAAAATTTCTACCGCTGAAATTGTTAAGTCGATGTTCTTACCCAACCCTACTCCTCCCGAATCTCGGGACGAGATTCTTTTAAGGGGGAAATATATGTAACATCCCAATTTCAGCAACCCTAATTTGTTGTCAAAAAGGAAAAATTAAGGGCGAACAAAAACTTTTTCTTATTAAGTGTTGCAATGTTTGCTTACTTGTATGTTTGTGTTCCTACATCTGATTGTGTATTAGATAATATACTTCTCACCTCAACGTTAGTTGACAAAAGCTATTTTTAAAAAGATATGTCTTTACTCATCATCCATATTCTAAAATGTTCTTACATTTCAAACTTGAGCCAAGATGACTTTGCCACAACAAAATATTTTACTAGTTCTATTAACAAAACTATCGAGACATATATATAATCTCATTATGTTTTCAAGACAAAACTTTCAGCTACTCTTATCTCTAGGTTTTCTAAAAACTTTCCTAAAACCTTTTCCCTACAATCTTGGTAGAAATACCAAGAGGTCCTTATCTTACTTCAAAGCACAACCAACTCAAAATACCCATCATTACGTCAAGCTAGTCTTGATGGTAACCTTAGAATAAGATGGATAAGATTATTTGCCTTGATCTGCTGATTTCCTTGTATTCTTAGGAACTAGAGTGAGCTAATATAGTAGCTCATCCCTTAGGACCCAATAAATGTTTGAGATCATCAATCTCAAAACAAGCCTTCTAATCTAGATCTATCGTAAGTCACCCAAGTGACCCTCTAATCTACTTAACCAAGATCAATCCTAAGCAATTCCTTTGTTTTAACTTTCAACTCATCAAAGATTATATATAAGCATGGATGCCCTCTACACCACCTATCCTCCAATATCATCCCCATGATGATAAGAATAAACCATTTCCTTCCCTACAAATGTTCCCCTCTCTCATACTAGCCCAGATCCACAAGTCTGCCAAATTTGGCCAAGTCTAGAATGTTTAACTAGATTCAGTCTTTGGAACTTCCTCTAATCAAATCAGTGTCCATTTTTGAAAATGCACTAGAACCAAATTGTAGCATCATTAGTACTACCCAATCCCACTCTGTCCCGTGGCCAAACCTTCTGGTTCCCAGTCATGCCTGACGGTTTTGTAGTCAAGTTAATAATATTTTCTGTAAATCACGTCATCTTGCCTATTTGGCAGAAGCTCACATCCTTATGCTATATTCTTTTGACCAAATCTTTGCATGGTTATTATCTAATAACCATGATCTATAAATCCACCCTTCACTTATTTCCATTGGAGCTTTATGCTTCAAAAACCCACATGGTTTATGAGGCTTCATGACACATCTGCTATGGCAGCCTTATTTTCAAAAAAGTTTGCCATCACTTCTAGACCACCTAAAATGCAACAAAGCCAAACTACTTATGCCATGATAATCTATATAACTTGGTCTAACAATCCCTCTATCCCATATATCAAGATGAGATATGATCTCTCTAATCAAACCAAGTTTAGGTGGCATAAAAACATTAGCACCCTAGATCCTCAAATCCATGTTTTCCTTCAAAACCAATTTCCATATGCCGAACCCAAGGTTGAAAATGTTAGACACTTCGAGTTGACATCATCTACCTTGGATATAAACATTTTCCAAATAATTCCCCTAATCATTTCAAACCTAAAACTCTTTAAATTCCGTTCCTTGCAAATTTTTCAAAATCCTTCCTATGAAGGAAACTTTGTTTTTCTCCAAACCAATTGTCAAAATCAAGGCACATTTGATGCCTATATATCATATCCTATCTTCTCACCTCAAATATAAATAAATTTGAGATCCTTTATTATTTTTTTGCCCTTTTTCCTAAATGGCAGAAACAAGAAATAATAGTCTAAAAATTCTTTATATTCTAAATAAAATCGAAGAAAATTATCCAAGGTGTGATATGGTATTTAGGATTGTGTCACATCAAAAACCAACTGTAACAGCCCAAGTTTGTAATATATGTAATTAGTACTTAAGCAATGCATGCATCTGTTTAAATCAATAAAATGTTTGCATGTGATCAAGTGAGTGGATCAAAACAGTACAAACCCTAAAACCCTAGTCTTTTCCCCCCTCTCTTTGAAACTACATACAAATGGGGTTTTGAATTTGAAAAGTATCAAAATGTGTGGAGCCCAATCTGAATATAAGGGCCTCCTCAAAATTTATACACTTATATAAACCCCTCTGGTATTTTCAAACTACCCAAAACATATTGGAAATTGAAAACACAAACAGGAAATAGAAAATAGAAAAAGGAAAAGTTTCTAGAAATAAAAAATAGACAGGCAAGCTAACCAGGCCGCAGCTCATGGGGATGTGCCTACCGGGCTATACCTAGCAGGACGTTTCCGACTGCCCAGAAACTGGCGAGTGGGCCTGCAAGACGGCGACTGGATCAAGTACCGGTGTGGATCCAAGCTACTGGGAGCTGAAGGCCCAGGCGAGTAGATAGGCCCAGTCGGATTAGGTCAAACGAGTACCGAAGCCTTAACTGATTCGGTTAAGATATGTAAACCCTAGGGGAGGTAAGCCTATATAAACCTCCCTGCGGGGCGTGTAGAGAGACGTTCCATCATACACCCAAGCGACTCGCCGCCCAGCCGCCGAGCTCGCCCATTGTACCACCATCATAATACAATCTAGCAGGAGTAGGTATTTACCCTCCGGGGGGCCGAACCTGGGTAAAACCCTGAGTCTCCGCCCTCATCTCGCACCGCAGATGGCTGGCCGCCCTTGCCCCTCGTTCTACTACTCGCTGCCGATTGCAACATCTGCCGTGACCATTCCCACGACAGTGGCGCCCACCGTGGGGCCTGGCCGGTCTGGCCGGTGTTCTGCGGCGAGATCCAATCTTCCCATCAACGAGACAGTCGCCACCAGCTGCATGATAGCGGTCGGCGAGATGCTCCAAATCTTGTCGAGCAGCTACGTCCCAGCGGCGCGAACCCGTCACGCATAGCGTGATCCTGCCGGTCGGCACGATCAGCCTCTTCGTCGGCCTCACCGACGTCATCGTCTCGGAGGACTCGGCTCGCATCCGCGAGTCGCCTCCACGCGATCGGCTCTCGAGAGCCAGATACGCACGATCCATCGCCTCGCCTCCGAGTACAACTTAGCCCACAGCAACGTGGCCGAAAACTCAGCGGCCGCGAAGCGACCCTCAGCGGCGCCGACTCGGCGACCCGGCGTCACTCGCGGATCCATCACGCGGCTTCACCGCGGGCTCCATCACCAGGTCTCCAACATGGGAGACTTGAGACCCCTCCATCCTCGGGATCTTGACTTGACTCGGGTCGGAAAACTCCGCCGACCTCGCGATGGCACGGTCGCCACGCCCGCGACCTACATGGCGGCACCGAGCGCGGAGGACCCTTCTCCACCCCAATCCTCCTAACGCCACGGCGGCGGTCGAGGAAATTCACAAGCTGGCGGGCGGTGCGCGGGAAAGCCGGCGAAAAATTTCGCCTCGAGCAGGTGACGGCGCTGGAGCTATCGCGCTACTACCAGCAGCGGATCAGGCCACGCCAGAACCCACCGTTCGAGCGCCTGAACTTCGGCGACAAAACGACCCGGACAGCGTGGCGGCGCGATCTGCGAGCAGCGCCACGGGAGGAAGCACCGGCCGCCCGGTCGGCGGCGATGGCGCCCCCTCCACCCAACCGCACCTCCCGAGGACCAGCCACGGATAGTAGTCTCCTCACGCGGCGATATGCAACGGCCTCCCATCGTTCTCCACCCGATGGACAACCTCGTAGTAGGCTGAGCAGCCGACAACATCACGGCCACGGCGACGGCGCCCTCGGATCCGATGCGTCGGGCCACTTTCGCAAAGGCGTCGAGCAGCAAAAGCGGGCGCCGACTCGCGGTCGAGTGTACTCGCGTTCTTCGGAAGCGAGGCCTCAGCGGCCGCCCAATGGCGGCAAACACCCTCAACGCCACCACGAGCCCGCGCAGCTCCAACACCGACCCGCGAACGCGGCACTCTCCACCAACGACCCCAGGACAGCGACCAACTTCGTCGCCGCCAACGGTCAACCCATCGACGCCCACACCCACATCATCAACAACCAAAGCTGGCGCGCACGCCAACCCGAGGACATGCGACACACCCTAACCAATCGCCGTGACGGCGAGCCCATGGGGTCGCTCAGTCGACTCGGCCCCAAGTGCTTCGGACCAATGATCTGAGGCGAGAAGTACCCGCCAAACTTCAAAGCGCCGAAGGAGATAGAAAAGTACGACCCCTCGTATGACCCCGCCGTCTGGCTCGATACATACCTCATGGCGATGGGGATCGCAGGCCACACCGACCTGTTAGCCGCCCGTTACCTCCCCCTGATGATGGAGGGGCGTGCGGCGATGGATCAACACCCTCCCGAGGATAGTATCGACTCACGGAGGAGATGCAACGCCGTCGGGACTTGAGTGCTCCTACACCGCGCCACCACCATCGAGGACTTGGGCGATGCGTCCGAGGACCCATGAGTCGACCCGCAACTGGGTCCAACGGTGGCAGGAACTCTGGTACAACGCGGTCGGCATCCACCCGGACACCGCGATCCATTGCTTCAAGACCTCGTGCCGCTACGAGCCGCTGGTCGCCAAGGTCAAGCGACACTCTCACACACTCGACAACATACCGGACCTCCTCGAGATCGCCAAATGGTACGCGGAGGAAGATCCAAACCAGGAAACCGACGACGAGTCGGGAGGTCAACGCCGCACGAGCGGCAACGATAGCGGACGACGGTCCGACCTACGCTACAGCAACACTCGCCTCACCGGCAGCGCGCGATGGCCGGGCGAGTCGACTTCGTCGCCAACGCCGGACACGCACAACGCGAGCCCAAGAGCTTCCGCCGCGACGGAGGACAACGCCGCGATGGCGCAAACTACAAGGCCAAGCCAAGGTTCGACCCCCGCGGCCCTCCTTAACCAACCTTGTGCGTTTCATAGCAGGGAAGGGAAGCCTGCAACACACACAACCACCGAATGCCACACCCTCAGGGAAATCGAGAAGGCACGGCGAGCACGGGAGGACCCCGACAACGACCCGCCAAACGGCGGAAAGTTCGGCAAAGTATCCGGCTCGCTCCATACTTTCACAGGCTTCAACACGAAGCGCGAGAAGAAGTTCATCGCCCGCACCGTCGCCGTCAACGCGGTGGCTCAGGTGGACGTTCCCCAGTTCCTCAACTGGTCGGAGCAGCCCATCACCTGGAGCCGCCAGGACCACTCGCCATGCATCGAGTACCCAGGCCGAGTCGCCCTGGTGGTCAAGACCAAGGTCGGCGACTACTGGCTCCCCAAGACATTGATGGACGACGGCAGCTCCATCAACATCACATACTGGACACCTTGAGCTGCGGCTCCCGCGATCGATGATCGAACAACCCACCACGTTCCATGGCATCGTCCCGGTCGGAAGGTGTACCCGATCGGCAAGGTCACGCTGCCAGTCACCTTCGCACACCAGCAAACTTCCGCCGAGCGGATCGTCTTGATGGTGTGCCCTTGACAGCCCTACCGCTGCGTCCTTGGGTGCGGTTGTTCGCCAAGTTCATGGCAGCGCCACACTACACGTACAACGCGATGAAGCTCCTCGGGCCGTGCGGCGTCATCACCATCAACGGCGACCCCGACATGGCTGCCGAGTGCGAGGCCAAAGGAGCCGAACTCGCAGATGCCGTTATCGCGGCAGAAACCAATCACGCCGATGAGCTCGCCAAGTACGCGAGCGGGATCAACAACGAAGACCCCACCATACTCAAGAAGCCCAACTCGGAGGGCGCAAACACCTCAACCTTCGAGGCAATGACGCACACCCGCACCGTCGAGCTGGTCCTAGGCGACTCCAGCCAGACGGTGACGATCGGGACGGGCATGAGCCCAGCCTAGGAAGGCGCGCTCATCGAGTTCCTCCGTGAGAACATGGACATCTTTGCATGGAAGCCCTCTGACATGCCTGGTGTCCCTAGGGAGCTCGCTGAGCACAAGCTAAACACCGACCCCAAAGTGCGACCCGTCAAACAGTCGCTGCGGCCCTTCAATGAAGACCGCCGCCGAGCCATCGCCGAGGAGATGCAGCGTCTACTCGCTGCAGGCTTCATCCGGCCAATCAAGTACTCCAAGTGGCTGGCAAACCCAGTCCTTGTCGAAAAGAAGAACGGGACCTGGAGGATGTGTATCGACTACACAAACTTGAACAGCGCCTGCCCAAAGGAGCAGTTCGTCCTCCCGCGGATTGACCAAATAATCCATTCCACCGCGGGCTCGGAGTCGCTATGTTTCCTTGATGCCTACTCTGGGTATAACCAGATCAAAATGGCTGTTGAGGACGAGGAGAAGACGGCGTTCATCACGCCATTCGGAGCCTTCTGCTACACCGCCATGACCTTCGGCCTCAAGAACGCCGGGGCGACCTACCAGCGGTGCATGCAAGAGTGCCTCGCGAGCCAAATTGGCCGCAACATCCACGTCTACATCGATGACATGGTCGTAAAGTCTGCTCGCCAGGGTGACCTACTCGCCGACCTAGCAGAAACGTTCGCCAACTTGAGAAAATATAAGATAAAGCTTAACCCAGGCAAATGCACCTTCGGTGTACCAGCAGGACAACTACTGGGGTACGTCGTCTCCAAGCGAGGGATCAAGGCGAACCCCACCAAGATCGACACGATCGCCCGACTCGGCAAACCCGAGTGCCTACGCGACGTCCAGAAGCTGGCCGGGCGAGTAACGGCTCTCAGTCGCTTCATCCCCCGCCTGGGTGAAAAAGCGATGCCCCTATACCGCCTGATGCGCAAGAACCCCACCTTCCAGTGGGACAAGGAGGCGGATGACGCGCTTCGCGACCTCAAGAAGGTGCTACTCGCCGCACCGCTACTCGCTGCCCCTACCGACAAAGAACCCATGCTGGTTTACATCGCGGCCTCCGAGCGCGTCGTCAGCGCCGTCATGGTCGTCGAGCGACCGGAGGAAGGAAAGGAGCGCCCAGTGCAACGACCGGTGTACTACATCAGCGAGGTCCTCACTGAGTCGCGCCAGCGATACCCGCAGTACCAGAAACTGGCATACGCGATCTTCAGAGCACAGCGGCGCCTGCCACATTACTTCTAGGAGCACCCGATCACGGTCGTCTCCTCATCACCATTGCAGGACATCATCCGCAACCGCGAGGCGACCGGGCGGGTCTCCAAGTGGGCCGTCGAGATCGGCGTCCACAACATCAAATACGAGCCACGAAAAGCAATCAAGTCGCAGGCCCTAGCAGACTTCATCGCCGACTGGGAGGAGGCCCAGCAGCCTGAGAAGCTGCCATACCTCCATTACTGGAGCACACGCCCGGTTCCAAGAACGCGGGCGGCGCGCAGGATCGTGCTAACTTCACCGAAGGGCAACAATCTCTGCTACGTCCTCTGCCTCGACTTCACACCCTGCACCAACAACATGGCCGAGTACGAGGCCTTACTCCACGGCATGCGAGCTGCCAGGGAGATGAATGTCAACCGCCTACGCTGCTACGCAGACTCCGACCTCGTCGCTGGGCAAGTCGCCGGCACCTGCGACGCCGTCTCCCCCACCATGGCGGCATACTGCCAAGCAGTGGACAAGCTGGGCGGACACTTCGCAGGCTACTCCGTCGAGTGGATTGACAGGCGGAAGAATGAGGAGGCCGACACACTCTCTCGCATCGGGTCGGCTCGACTCGCACCACCCGCCGGCGTCTTCCTCGACACGATCACCAAGCCATCAGTCTCCCCCCGAGGGAGATCGACATTGGAGTCCCGCTACAGCCGGACGCAGCCCTGGTCGCACTCATCACCGAGCCAGACGACTGGACCAGGCCCTACATCGCCTACCTAGAGGCCGGCACCTTGCCGGCAAATGAGACGGATGCGAGGATGATCGCACGCCGATGCAAGTCCTACACCATCATCGACGGCGATCTCCACAAGCGCAGCGTCACCGGCGTGTTCCAACGTTGCGTCTAACCCGCCGAAGGACGCAAGATCCTCCACGACATCCACTCCGGTGACTGCGGCCACCACGCAGGCGCCCGCTCTCTAGTCGCCAAGGCCATGCGGCATGGATTCTACTGGCCCACCGCACACGCCGACGCCGTCGACATTTTCCAGCGTTGCGCCGGATGCCAGAAGTACGCCAACCAGACGCACGTGCCGAGCTCAGCGCTCAAAACAATCCCCATCACCTGGACATTCGCCGCGTGGGGCATGGACATGGTAGGCCCCTTCAAAAAGGCTCCCTCTGGCTACACCCACCTCCTGGTCGCGGTCGACAAATTCACAAAGTGGGTGGAGGCCAAGCCAGTCCGGAAATGCGACGGGAAGACCGCCACTAAATTCCTACGCGAGCTCATATATCGCTACAGATTCCCAAACAGCATCATCACGGACAACGGCACCAACTTCTCCAAAGGAGCCATGGCCGAATTCTGCAAAGAGCACCACATCCGGCTCGACCTCGCGTCGGTCGCCCACCCGGAATCCTACGGCCAGGCGGAACGGGCCAATCAAAGCATCCTCCACGGCCTGAAGCCGCGACTCCAAGTACCACTCGAGCGCACCGCCGGGTGTTGGGTCGAGGAGCTGCCCTTCTTCATCTGGGGGACCCGCACCTCGGTCAACAGGTCGACAGGATTCACCCCCTTCTGCATGGTGTACGGCGCCGAGGCAGTCATGCCCACCGACCTCGAGCACGACTCGCCGCGAGTTGTCCACTACATGGAGGCTGCAAACGAACTCGCCCGCCAGGACGGAGTCGATCAACTCGACGAGGCACGTGACCTCGCTCGGTCACGCACCGCCATCTACTAGCAGGGAATCTGCCGCTACCACAGCCGGCGGGTGAAAACTCGCACCTTCCAAGAAAGCGACCTGGTGTTGCGCCTCATCCAGGACAAGAAGGGCATGCACAAGCTCTCCCCTCCATGGGAGGGACCATTCGCCATCGGGCGAGTACTCGGCAACAACGCCTACTACCTCATCGACGTCTGCGGGGAAGACGAACTCGACGTTAAGCGACCATGGAATGTGAACATCCTACGGAAGTTCTACCCCTAGAACCCCACATATGTACTCTCCAGTCGCTATGAAATAAAAAGAATCGGTTACCGCAAATTGCGCCTACTCTCCGTGTCTTGTGCCACTCGCACTCGTAATAACAGCGTCAAGCTAACCGCAGAAGTCAACCTTTGGTCAAGCGATCGACACGGCTAAGTAGTGCGATGCAAAAGCACTGGGTCACCTCAGGTTTTACATCGTCCACGAAAAACGCCTACCCGGAGCCCCATTGGAGTCGCCTAGCCCGACTGGCTCTACGAGCCAAGACAACTGCCTTCGCTTCTCACAACGACCACGATCCTCCGCATCCTCGAGATAGCGACTCGAACGTCCACGTACCACGCTCGGGGACTGATGACCAGTTCAACGCGAGCGGCTCGGGAAAACGCCAAGTATGAGAGCATGCCCAGGACTCGCCACGCGACTGACCCCATGGGCCAGGCAGGAGTGATGCGCTCAAACTAACGCGCCAAGTCCTCACCCACCCTCGAGTCGCGCCTAGAACAACCAAGTACCACGCTCGGGGACTCGGCCACCCGACCTCGTTCACGCAAGGAAGCGGCGTCTACAGCGCTCAAGGGAGTTGCCTGGCGGGCTCTTGATGCAGGCGAGTTGACCACAATAACAAAACATTCAAAACAGCAAACATATCACACACGAGGTAAACCCCACAAAAGGGCGGACGCACTCGGGGACTCGTTCAAACCTCAATCACAAAACACATGACAAATCCCAAAACAGACACAATGTCTCATTCAATAGCATGTCGCATTGTCTCAAATTACAAAAAATGCCCAAACGACAGACCTGCTACTAATGCCCCAGGGCAAACTATCCTATTCTGCAGGCTTCGACGACGACTCGCCAGCACCCCGGCGATTGCGGATGAACGACGTGTACGGGTTTGACGGGTACGTTTTCAGCTCACCCGCCATCGCCGCGCGGAAGGGCTGCTCGACCTTGAAGTCCCGGTGCTGCGGATCGGGGTCGTTTGGCGCGACGACCGTCTCCTGGTACGGAAGGAGGTCGCCCATTGCCCAGACACGCTCGGAGTACATCGCGGCGCGGTCCGTCAACTTGAGCACCTCGGAAAGCTCCACTGCGCCAGTCGACGACGGGTAGCCACTCGTCACGTCGTCGAGGTCGAAGTCCTCCGGGAAGTGAGTAAGTCCAAGGCTAAGCGCCGTCGCTGCTCCGCGCCGAAACGCCGATCGCGTCATGAAGTCAACGACCGAGGGCGCCTTCTCCAAGTACTTCCACACCTCGACGAGGTCGCTGGGAATTACTTTCGTGGGTGATATCTCCTGGAGGTAGGCTCGGATGCACATCGCCGAGTCGACGAGCGTGGCCACACACTGCCGCGCGTCGAACGAGCTCGCCTCTTCCGTGCTATCAAGGATGCGATCTGTGAATAGAAGACAACAATGAGTACGTCGGGCATCACAACAGAACACATGTTATTGGCAGAGGCAGATACACTTACCAATCAAGGGGCGGGAGAGATCCGTGATGAAGCATTGAAGCGAAGTATAGTCGTCCTGAAGCCCAGCAACAAGGGCGTCGGACACATTAAGATCCTCTGCGGCGGCGGTAATAGCAGCCTTGGCTCGCCCATCCGCCGAGTTCGCTTCCTCCTTGGCCTCCCTCAGCTCGCGCTCGAGTTCGGTGATCCGCTTCTTAGCCGAGCTCAGTGCCGATTGAGCCACTGCCAACTCACCCGCTGGGACAAGCCCCTGGCGAGCTTCCTCCACCTTCGCGGCAACCGCCTGAAGCCCCTTATTCGCCTCTTGGACGGTGGCCAGTTCCTTCTCCGCGCGGTGCTTCGCTGCCAATCAGTCAGCTGATTCACGTTGCAGACCCTGCACATCATTCAAACAGTTAATCAAAGCAACATCCTCAGCGCCCACCCGCTGAAATTCAGCGAAGTCTTTTCGAGATTGGCAATCAAAAATTCCTAACCCACCTGCTGAAATTCAGCGATGCGCTTTTCGGGATTGGCAATCAAAAAATTCCTAAGTGCCCACCCGCTGAAATTCAGCGAGTGCGCACTCGGGGACTGGCAATCAAAAAACTCCTAAGTTCCCACCCGCTGAAATTCAGCGAATGCGCACTCAGGGACTGGACGTGAAAAATAACAACTATACACCAAAAGAATCAGACCGCTGCAATACACCGACCTAATCCTCGGGGACTGGACATACCTGGATGGCTGCGCCAAGCATGCCATGAAGTTGTATCGCGTCCACGGACGCGAGGAGAGCTGGCGTGTGCCCACGACGTTGCTCGACTTCCGCATCGGCGACCCCAGGTGCACGGCTCGAGGGCGAAGTTCCACTCGCTGTGGCCGCTTTGGCCATGAAGCGCGGGAATGTCGCGATGGAGGCACCCGCACCAAAGGAGGTCGGCTCGGCCGCTCCAGGCGAGGGAGCGCCCTCCTTCGTGGATGCGGCCGCCTCTGTTGCGGGTTCAGACGGCGCGACCGCCGTGTCGTCAGAGATCGTGACGACATCATCACCCTTGGCCTTCTTGCCGCCATCCGTAGGGACGACGACCTCGTCCGCCTTCCTCTTACGTGAAGGATCCTCCTCGCTGTTGACGGGTGGCACCTTAGCCACGGTCGGGTGGCCCATCTTCTTCACTCCGGTCCTGTAAATCAATCATGTAAGCAAGACAATTCAAGCTGCTATGGAAGACAAAGGTAGGTGAGCAAACTCACTTGGCGACTAGAATGAAGCATAGCCCCGTGCGGAGGCCGTCCGGCTTCTCCAGTTCAGGGCCCAGTCGGCGGCTGAGCCCCATCTCCAGGACGTCGCGTGCCCAAGACACGGACGGCTTCTTCGTCGTCGAGGCTGCAACGGGAGCCTATGGGACATCTTCGGCAGGAGCTTCCCTGCGAGGCGAAGCCACCGTAGCTGGAGCATCCCCCAGCCCAGGAACTGGGGCGAATGGCGGAGGCATCGAAGCCAGTGGCACCTCGACAGTGTCCGTGTCCAGCGCGGCTGCCGTCGGTGGCGCCTCGTCCTTGGCAGTTCTGGGGGCGTCGGAGCTGCTCGCCGAGTGCGGTGGCGAGGCCGGCCTCATCGGCTTCATTTTCTTCTTCGGAGGGGCCTTCGCCTCCTCCTTCTTCTTCTTCTTCTTCGGCGGAGTAGCCTGGCGGCGCGAGGTGGTCTCCGGAAGTTCTTCATCATCATCATGACGTTCGAGGCTTTTGCTCGCCTCAAACTCACGTTGACGCTGCCCACGGGTCTTGCGGACCAGTGGGGCGACCTCCTGCTCGGACTCATCGTCGCCGTCACTCTTGTCGCTCCCGGCATCGCCCTTGGTGGGAGGCGACTGGCCCATGTGCTGGACGGACGAGCTCGAATTCTCGTCGTCCGAGGGCGGGAGCCATCCGTCCACCACTTGGAATAGCTGCAATGAACGCAAGATGAAATTAGATTGACCGCGACTGCAAAAACTGCGACTGCGAATGATGCGAGGTGATTACCGTTGGGGCTGGACGCTTTGCGGTGTGAAGCGACCCGCTGTATCCAGATACACCGCCTGGGTGATCTTCTTCAGTGCTGCGGTGTAGTCCTCGAGCTTCCACTCGGCTAGGCTGGACTTCGTTGAGTCCTCCCGGCCCATGTATTGGTACATGTAGTGGTCGCGCTGAGCCAGAGGGACGAGCCGCCGCCCGAGCCAGCATTTATATAAGTTGATCGACTGGAGGCCCTTCTTCTTCAAACCGCGGATGGTTTGGAGCATTTCGTCCACGACCATCCGCTGGTCGCTGGGGATCTTTCCGACTTGAAGACGGCGCGGTTCGGACCGGTTGGCGCTGTCTCGCCCTCCGGGGTCGCCTCGGCAACATAGAACCAAGACTTCTTCCAGTCGCTCGCTGCCTTGGCGGGTAGGATCAAGTCAAAGAATGAAGCCTTCGACTTCAGCTGGAATGTCAGGCCGCCCGCGGCAAGCATTGGGCCGCCCGCTTCCTCGCGGCTGATCCGTCCGTGTAACAGATCTTGCCACAGAGGGAAGTAGGGCCGGCAGCCCAAGTAGCACTCGCAGAACGCCACGAAGATGGCGAGCTGCTCGATGCTGTGAGGACCTAGGTCCGATGGCTGGATCCCGTAGTAGGCGCAGAAGCGCCGGAAGAAAAGGGACGTAGGGAATCCTAGCCCCTGTTCCAGGTGGCTGGTGAAGCAGATGAATTCCCCCTCGCGCGGGTTCGGGGTCACGTCTCCGGTCGCGGGGATGCGCCAACAGCCGGCGTGCAGGATCCCGGCCTCCTCGAAAGACGCCAGCTGCGCCCTTGTACAATTAGATCTGCCCCAAGGCTCGGTGGAGAGGGCCATGGCGGAAGGATTTGTGGGAGGTCGGAGGATTTTGGGTCGGCTGGATCGCGATGCGAAGGAAGGCGAGAGTGCGCGCAATCGGAGGAAATGGAGAGATGGTGGTTCTCTGATCGCCTGCCATTCCCCTTATATAGCAGTTGTTACGCGTCAAATCCGGAAGCTGTTACTACGCGGTGATTATGCCAAAAGTTACCGTTGGATTACCCCAACGGCTAGTTTGACCACGCCTAACGGTCCAACTTCAGCCACTCGGCTCGCCGACCCGATCACTACGACAGTGTTTCGCCGACTCAATTCGCTAAAGCTGTGATCAGGATGACTGGTTTCCTCCTTTATACAGGAGCCCGACGATTATGGATGTCGCTTCTGAAGCCGCATACTCCATGCCGGCCACCTACGCCCAATCGACGACGGCCTCGAGGACTACTGATGGGGATGTGCCTACCGGGGTATACCTAGCAGGACGTTTCCGACTGGCCTAGAAACTAGCGAGTGGGCCTGCAAGACGGCGACTGGATCAAGGCCCGGTGTGGATCCAAGCGACTGGGAGCTGAAGGCCTAGGCAAGTAGATAGGCCCAGTCGGATTAGGTCAAACGAGTATCGAAGCCTTAACTGATTCGGTTGAGATATGTAAACCCTAGGGGAGGTAAGCCTATATAAACCTCCCTACGGGGCGTGTAGAGAGACGTTCCATCATACACCCAAGCGACTCGCCGCCTAGCCGCCGAGCTCGCCCATTGTACCACCATCATAATACATTCTAGCAGGAGTAGGTCTTTACCCTCTGGGGGGCCGAACCTGGGTAAAACCCTGAGTCTCCGCCCTCATCTCGCACCGCAGATGGCTGGCCGCCCTTGCCCCTCGTTCTACTACTCACTGTCGATTGCAGCATCTGCCATGACCATTCCCATGACAGCAGCCCAGATAGCCCACCTCCCTCCTCTCTCTTCCCTGTCGATCAGCTCGTAGCCGCAGCTCGCATCCAGCCCATGCGCGGCCCACTTGGCCCATACCCTTTCATCCTCGTCGTCTTCTACGACGATGCACAGCAGCTGCGTGCCCGCGCAGCCGCCGTCGATCGTCGTCTACCGCCGCGATGCGCCCCGTCGCCCCCGGTTGAGGATAAGAACACTGTGTCATGTCCGTCTCCTCCTCCCCTGGCCTTATCCCCTCCTCTCTCGCTCTGGCTCTCTCCCCCTGTGAGCTTCCGAACCCTAGCCGTCATGGCCGTCGGCTAGTCGTTGTCTCTGGCCTCCCCTGGCCTAGACGACGCCACCTCGAGCTCCACCACGCTCCACTCTGTCTCCCTGCAGGAGGAATCAAAGAAGGGTGCCCTAGATCGTCGGCATCAACGTCTTCTTCCCCAACCCCGACGCCCACCGCAACTGACACCGCCGTCGACCATGATCTCCTCCGGCCTCACCATCACCATAGGCGCACTCAGGGTGAGCTTGCGGTCCTCCATGTGCCCCTTGTTTGCCTGCGTGTCGCTGTTGCTCTGTCGCCGCTGTCGCTGATACTCGTCGTGCCGCCGTCCCCGGTGACCAAATCCGGTCGGCGCCGCCTCCATCATGCTTGCCTCATTGAGCTGAATCGAACGCGAGCGCTCGCGCTCCCCAGTTCCCTCCCAAGTGGCGCCGTTGTCCATCGTCTGCGTGTGCTCCCCGGCGAGACTATGTGGTGATGATGTGGCATTGACGTCGTGCTTGCGTGGCTCAAGCCCCACCCGTCAGCCTCTCCGGCTAGAGCCAGCTCCAGTGAGAAAAGCCCCTGACCCCACTTCGTGTGTGTGGCTGCCGATGTGGCTCTGAGGCCCACTGGTCAGCCACTGTGGCTAGCCCAGCCGTCGGTGTAAAATGATTTAGGGTGTGTGCTGATGTCATTCCTATGTCACAGTGACGCAATAATTCAATTTAAATTGTTTAATAATTTCAGAAAAGGTTTAAATATTGTAAACTCAATAACTAAATATCTATAAGTCAGAAAAATACAAATGATATATCAAAATGTCCAGAAAAATGAGAACTATCCAATTAGACTATAATCATGCATTGTTAAGCAACTTACCTGACAAGTTTAATTAGAGAACAAAATCAACCCCTCTCATGTGTCTCCGGAGTTTCCCTGAGTTAGGGTTCTCAACCCTCGGAACCCCGTTTAAACTGTCAAGCATGACTTAGGGTTTCATTTCAACACAATTTAACTTGTCATAAAATCATCCATGCTTGAGCATTGCATCGATGCCATGTCTTGATTATCGCCTTTCTTTCCGGTATTGGTTCTTCGCGATAGGATCCGAGCCCGAGGCTGAAGTCAACGACACCGAAGATCCATACCTGTCTACTGACGAACAAGGCAAGCGTAACCTCTCATTATGAACCTACTTTTACAAAGTATATTACTATCTGGCTATAATGCACATGATTCCAATGTGGTCTTTTGTCAGTACTTAGTGTTACCTATCTTCTGCATAGTTTCCCTCTTGTAGCCTTATACTTTTGATCCACTACTCCTAGCATACCTAGGTCTGGCATTTGAGTGTTGCTAGAGCTTATGTGGTCTGACAGCTTAGCCATGCATAGTTACAGCGTCTGATCTGTCCGAATGATGAATCAGAGATGCCGGAGAATCTAGAAAGGTAGGAGATGGTGATATCATTTAAGGAGTTAACTAAACATGATAAGGCTTGTATGGGAGGCCATGTTGGGTGTGGTATTTGTAGTCCCATGCTCGCCACCACTAGGAACTGAGTTCTTGCCTTTGGAACCAGGACAAGCGTACAACCACACGGGCTTGGGAACCCCTCGAGTGACTAACTTACCTAGTAGATTCCATGAGTCACATAATTCGGGCTTTCCATTTGGCATACGCATTGAAAACATTTTCGAAAGCGGAGGAGATGGAGGTGCATCATAACAGGTAGGGAAGCGTGGCCGCGGTTGCTTGGGTGGATGGAGCCCCTGGTAAACCAACCTCGCCTCACATCTTTAAGTACCGGCTTTGGGATTTGACCCGTTACGGCGGAACCATACTTATTGCGTGACTCATGGTCTCGGCGAAAGCAAGGTAAAGGTCGTGGTCAATCACCCTCTGCCGGACTTCCAAGGAAGAGGGCTAATAATATTTGGCATTAAGAGTCGGTTAGTACGTGTGAGTAAAGTTGTACACCCCTACAGGGTATTAATCTTTTCAAAAAGCCATGTTCACGGTTATGAACGCTTGGTGACCAAATTATAAGATCATAGATAACTTTAACCATGATAAAACTTGTTGATCCACGTTTGCTTAAGTATGCTTCCTCTGGGTCGAGGGGGTGATCCTAGATAGGAGGTTCTGATGAAGCTGGTGGTTATCAAGATGTGATGAACAAGATGAAGAAGTTGCTATCTTATCCCTTTTAATAGATTCTGAGTAGACGATCCTCTTCTCTCTCTTGTTTACAAATAAAGATTGCTTTCCGCAAAAGTAAATCCAGAGAAAGCCTTTCTAGCTAGAGCATGTAGATACTAGGTTATCTAAGTATTGCGGAGTACATTCTCGTACTCCGCCTTGCGCCATTGTTATTTTTCTATTGATGATCTAGTTGCAACTGAAGGTGGCTTCTACGTTGACATCGACGAGTAGTTTGGGGTCCCAGGTAGCAGCTTGAGGACTATGGGATGGACGTCGCTTCTGTTTATGGCCTCTTAGGACTTTTGATAAGTTGTTGTGTAGAACAACATAATTTGATTTTGCTGTGTGATGTAATGTTGGGTCTATGACCTCTGGTTTATAATAACTCTAATATCTTACTTTGTTAAGAGTTTAAACCTATGCTGTTGAATCCCTGTGTTCTATAATGTTACCGAATCATACTGTGATCTTCCGTGTTTGGAGTTGAACTTATCTTAGATGGAGATCTGAGGTTAGTTTAACACTAATCCTAGGGGGTGATACAGGTGTTGGTATCAGAGCAGGACTGCCTATAGGAAACCCTTTTATTGGTCGATGTTGAGTCTAGAAGTTGACAAAACTATTTACAGAAACTCTGACTAGGATCCTTTTTACTCCTTCTCTGGTGTGTTTCTGATGCTGGAGTTTTTCTTACCTTATTTGGTTTGAAAATGTTTTCATTCCTTACCTCATATCTCAAAACTTTTAGGATCGTGGTTTTGGGGTTGTTTCTCTAAAAGTACTCCGTACTTGATTGTTATTCTCAGAGTTCCAAGATATCTTAGTTTTGCTTGGTGTGTAACATCTTAGCATTACATTGCAATGGTGTGTAAGTCAGCTGGTTAGGGTATACATTAGTATGCTTCGATACTACCATGCTTGATAAGATGATACGTTTATATCAAGTACTCTTTGTTCATCTTCTATCTTGTTCCTTTGGATCCCTTCTCTAACCTTCTTTTTGTTCTTTCAGGATGGGTGACACGTCTCATGCCCGTACCCGTGCTCATGCTCGTGCTGCTGCAAATGAGGGTGAATCTTCCAACCTTCCTCCACAACCATCCATGGTTCAACTCATGGACATGTACGAAACCAACCATGCTGACAACATGAGGCTCCTTGAATGGATTGAGCGCAACACTGCTCAATGCCAGAACAATCAAGTTGGTATCAAAGACTTCACAAGTCTCACTCCGCCAGTTTTTAGCTATTCCACTGAGCTACTTGATGCGGACTACTGGCTTCGCACCATGTAGCACAAACTTTAGGTTGGTCGTGTTGCTCAAGCTGATTGGGTGACTTTTGCTGCCTATCATCTGGAGGGAGCAGCTAATTCCTGGTGGGAAAATTTCTTGGCTATGCAAGAAGCTCAACATGTTGTTACATGCCAAGAGTTCACTGAAGCCTTCCGAGCCTATCATATTCCGGAGGGTCTAATGTATCATAAGAGGGAGGAGTTCCTCAAGCTAAAGCAGGGCACCGGTTCCGTGCGTGATTACCAGCGCAATTTAAATCGTCTTGCCTGCTATGCTACTGAAGAAGTCTCCACTGATGCTAAGAAGCAAGCTCTATTCCGCAAGGGACTGGATCCTGAGGTTCACCGTGATATACACCTCATGGACTTTGGTAACTTCCAAGGTCTTGTCAACAAGGCTATGAAGGCCGAGAGTGGAAAAGTGGAGTATGAAGAAACCCGTAAGCGTCCTCAGGAGGGGTACAACAAGGCTGGTTCAAGCAATAAGAAGCGCCATGTCTTCGTGCCTTATAGTGCTGTGCCACGTGCTCCTTATACTCCAAGGTCTTCTGGATATTCTCCTCGTCCGAATGCTACCTCAAACAATGATGGTGGATCAAACTACCCTCCTGCTGGCAATCCATCATTTTTTATTTTTTTCAATTGTCGCTAGCCGGGCCACTATGCAAAGGAGTGTCCTCAAAAGAATGCTGCTGAGAAGGCACCACCACCAAAGAAGAATGATAAGTACCAAGGTGCTGGAAGAGGTCGCCTGAACCATATCTCTGTTGAGAAGGCTCAGGAATAGCCAAGCATCATCATGGGTACACTTCGTATCAATCAAATTCCAGCTAAAGTTTTGTTTGATTCTGGAGCATCACATTCATTACTATCACAAACTTTTGCTCAAATGCATGGGATAAGTTTTGAGGGGTTGTCTGTTCCTCTGCTAGTTCATTCTCCTTATTCTAGGTGGTGTTCCACCATGGTTAGTCATGGGTATTTAATCGAAGTTGCATTCCAACTTTTCCCCACCTCCCTTATTGCCCTCAAGTCAACCGACATTGACATCATTCTGGACATGGACTGGTTGACCCACTATCAAGATATCCTCGATTGTACTACCAAGTCTATGACTCTAACTAGTCCTGCTGGCATAACCGTCAAGTATTGGACCGTAGGGTCATTATCCCCTCCAGCTGTATCTATTCCTAAAGCGGAGTTGTATGCTCTTGAAGTTCTACCTCCGCTAGAGATCCAAGATGTTTCAGTGGTTTGTGAATTCCCGGATGTCTTTCCTGAGGAGTTGCCTGGCATGCCACCTGATCGAAGTGTGGAGTTTGTCATAGAGTTATTTCCTGGAACTACTCCTGTTTCTAAAAGACCCTATCGTATGGCTCCTCATGAGCTTGTGGAGTTGAAGAAGCAATTAGAGGAGTTAGAAGGAAAAGAATACATTCATCCCAGCACATCTTCTTGGGGATGTCCTGCCATATTTGTCAAGAAGCGGGATACCAATATACCGCGTCTGGTCGTGGATTATTGCCCACTCAATGCTGTGACTATCAAGAATAAGTCTCCTCTCCCTAGGATCAATGATCTCTTTGATCGGTTAAGTGGTGCCACTGTATTTTCCAAAATGAATTTAAGGTCAGGGTATCACCAGATAAAGATCCGTAAGGAAGATATTCCAAAGACTGCTTTCACCACTCGTTATGGTCTTTACGAGTATACAGTCATGTCCTTTGGTCTTACCAATGCTCCAGCCACTTTTATGCGGCTAATGAACTCTGTATTCATGGAGTATCTTGACAAGTTTGTCGTGGTCTACATCGATGATATTCTGGTCTATTCCAAGACTGAAGAAGAGCACGCTGAACATCTTCGTTTGGTGTTGACAAAACTTCGAGAACATCGTCTCTATGCCAAGTTTTCCAAATTGGAGTTTTGGTTACAAGAGCTCGTATTCCTTAGTCATGTTGTTTCCGCCAAAGGGGTTGTTGTTATCCCAAATAAGGTCCAAACTATCCTGGACTAGGAGTCTCCCAAATCCGTCAAGGATGTCCGAAGTTTTCTAGGGATGGCTGGTTATTACCGCCGATTCATCGAGAACTTCTCTACGATTGCAAAGCCGATGACCGATCTTCTTAAGAAGGATAAGAAGTTCGAATGGTCTGATAAGGCTGAAGAAAGCTTCCAAATGTTGAAAACCAAGTTAACCACTGCTCCGGTGTTAGTTCTTCCAGACACTAGCAAAGACTTTGCTGTCTTCTGCGATGCTTCTCACCAAGGTCTCGGCTGTGTGTTAATGCAAGATGGACATGTGGTGGCTTATGCCTCCCGTCAATTAAAACCACATGAGAACAACTACCCAACTCATGATCTCGAGCTTGCAGCTGTTGTTCATGCTCTTAAGCAATGGCGACATTACCTTCTTGGTAGTCATTGCGAGTTATACTCGGATCATCAGAGTCTGAAGTATCTCTTCACACAACCTGATCTGAATCTCAGGCAAAGAAGATGGTTGGAACTCATCAAGGACTATGATTTGGGTCTCAACTATCAACCTGGCAAAGCCAATGTTGTTGCTGATGCGCTGAGCCGTAAATCCTATTGCAACACCCTGATGATCAAACAAGCTCAACCTTCTCTTCATGAGGAATTTCCTCGATTGAATCTTGAAGTATTTCCTCATGGATTCCGTTCTACTCTTGAAGTGAAGTCTTCTCTAGAGGATCAGATCAAAGCTTCTCAAAGGCAAGATACTGAGATGGACTCTATTAAAGAGAACATTGCTAGCGGAGTTGCCAAATGCTTCTCTGTTAACGATGAAGGTGTACTATATTTCGGTACACGTTTGGTAGTACCAAATGGAAAGGACTTGAAGCAGGTAATTCTTACCGAAGCTCACGAATCACCTGTTTCTATCCACCCTGGAGGTACCAAGATGTACCAGGATCTTCGTCAATGATTCTAGTGGTCTGGTATGAAAAAGGATATCGCTCGTTTCATTGCAGAATGTGACGTTTGCCATCGCGTTAAGGCTGAGCATCAAAGACCCACTGGTCTCCTGTAACCACATAAAATCCCGGAGTGGAAATGGGATGAAGTTGGTATGGATTTCATTACTGGTCTTCCTAAGACTCAGAAAGGAAATGATGCCATCTGGGTAATCGTTGACTATTTGTCCAAGGTTGCTCACTTTCTACCTTTTCGCGAGAATATCAATGCTAGTTAGTTAGCAGATCTGTATATCTCTCGAATAGTTGTCCTACATGGAATACCGAAGAAAATCGTCTCTGATCGAGGGAGTTTGTTCACCTTAAGGTTCTGGGCAAGTTTACAACAAGCTATGGGAACTCGTTTGTCCTTCAGTACAGCTTATCATCCTAGCACCGCTGGCCTGACCGAAAGAGTGAATCAAATCCTTGAAGACATGCTTAGAGCGTGTATCATATCTTTTGGCAAGAACTGGGAGAAATGCCTTCCTTTTGCTGAATTCTCCTATAACAATAGTTATCAATCCATTATAGAGATGGCACCTTTCCAGTTCTTATATGGAAGAACCTGTCATACTCCTTTGAACTGGTCAGAAACCGGCAAAAGAAAGTTCTTTGGACCGTATATGATCCAGGAAGCAGAAGATCAAGTTCGTATCGTTCGAGATCGTTTGAAAACTGCTCAGTCTTGCCAGAAAAGCTATCATGATCGCCACCATAAACATGTTGAATATGAAGTTGGTGATCAAGCTTATCTCCGGGTCACTCCTTTGAAGGGTGTCCATCGTTTCGGCATCAAAGGAAAACTAGCTCCTTGCTATGTTGTTCCTTTTCGTGTTCTGTCCAGGCAAGGTAACCTTGCATACAAACTGGAGCTGCCCGCAAACTTCCCTGAGGTGCATGATGTCTTCCATGTGTCTCAACTCAAGCATTGCTTCAAAGATCATGTCCGTGGTGTTGATCACCAAACCCTTGATCTTCAGAAGGATCTGACTTATCATGAGTATCCTGTTCATATCCTTGATGAAACCGAGCGCAAAACTCGCCGTCAAAACATCAAGTTCCTGAAAGTTCAGTGGTATCATCACTCTGAGGACGAAGCAACCTGGGAACAAGAAGATCGTCTTCGATCTGAGTACCCTACCTTCTTTTCAAAAACATAGTAATCTCGGGTCGAGATTCTCGTAAGGGGGGTAGAGCTGTAACAGCCCAAGTTTCTAATATATGTAATTAGTACTTAAGCATTGCATGCATCTGTTTAAATCAATAAAATGTTTGCATGTGATCAAGTGTGTGGATCAAAACACAAGTACAAACCCTAAAACCCTAGTCTTTTCCCCCTCTCTTTGAAACTACATACAAATGGGGTTTTGAATTTGAAAAGTATCAAAATGTGTGGAGCCCAATCTGAATATAAGGGCCTCCTCATAATTTATACACTTATATAAACCCCTCCAGTATTTTCAAACTACCCAAAACATATTGGAAATTGAAAACACAAACAGGAAATAGAAAACAGAAAAGGAAAAGTTTCTAGAAATAAAAAAATAGCCAGGCAAGCTAACCAGGCCGCAGCCCAGATAGCCCACCTCCCTCCTCTCTCTTCCCTGTCGATCAGCGTGTAGCCGCAGCTTGCTTCCAGCCCATGCGTGGCCCACTCGGCCCATACCCATTTGTCCTCGTCGTCTTCGACGACCACGCGAAGCAGCTGCGTGTCCGTGCCGCCGCCGTCGATCGCCCTCTACCACCGCGATGCGCCCTGCCGCCCCCGATTGAGGATAAGAACACCGCGCTGTGTCTGTCTCCTCCTCCCCTGGCCTTATCCCCTCCTCTCCCGCTCTGGGTCTCTCCCCCTGTGAGCTTCTGAACCGTAGCCGCCATGGCCGCCGGCTAGCCGCCGTCTCCGGCCTCCCCTCGCCCAGCCGACACCACCTCGAGCTCCGCCACTCTCCACTCTGTCTCCCTGCAGGAGGAATCAAATATGGGTGCACTAGATCGTTGGCATCAACGTCTTCTTCCCTAACCCTGACACCGCTGACGTCGCCGTCGGACCTGATCTCCTCTGGCCTGGCCATCACCACAGGCGCACTCAGGGTGAGCTTGCGGTCCTCCCTGTGCCCCTCGTTTGCCTGCGTGTCGCCGTAAACGTAGGTCGCCATCACTGCTACTCGCCGTGCCGCCATCCCCAGTGACGAAATTCGGGCGGTGCCGCCTCCATCGTGCCCGGAGTGAATTGAATTGGATGTGGATGAGCTAATTGTGGAGCGAATTTGATGATAGGGCCATGGGCTGCCCCATCTTCTTGCCTTGCTGAGATGAATCGAACGCACACGCTCGCGTGCCCCAGTTCACTCCCTAGTGTTGTCGTTGTCCATCGTCTGCGCATGCTTCCCGGTGAGCCCATGTGGCGCTGATGTGGCATTGACGTGGTGCCTACGTGACCCAAGCCCCACCCGTCAGCCTCTCCGGCTAGAGCCAGCTCTAGTGAGAAAAGCCCCTGGCCCCACTTCGCGTGTGTGGCTGCCGATGTGGCTGTGAGGCCCACCGGTCAGCCACTGTGGCTAGCCCAACCCTCGGTGTAAAATGATTTAGGGTGTGTGCTGATGTCAGTCCCGTGTCACAGTGATGCAATAATTCAATTTAAATTGTTTAATAATTTTAGAAAAGTTTAAATATTGTAAAATCAATAACTAAATATCTATAAGTCAGAAAAATACAAATGATATATCAAAATGTTCAGAAAAATGAGAACTATCCAATTACACTATAATCATGCATTGTTAAGAAACTTACATGACAAGTTTAATTAGAGAACAAAATCAACCCCTCTCATGTGTCTTTGGAGTTTCCCCGAGTTAGGGTTCTCAACCCTCGGAACCCCGTTTAAACTGTCAAGCATGCCTTAGGGTTTCATTTCAATGCAATTTAACTTGTCATATCATCATCCATGCTTGAGCATTGCATCGATGCCATGTCTTGATTATCACCTTTCTTTCCGATATTGGTTCTTCGCGATAGGATCCGAGCCCGAGGCTGAAGTCAACGACACCGAAGATCCATACTTGTCTACTGACGGACAAGGCAAGCCTAGCCTCTCATTCTGAACCTACTTTTACAAAGTATATTACTATCTGGCTATAATGCACACAATTCCAATGTGGTCTTTTGTCAGTACTTAGTGTTACCTATCAGCTGCATAGTTTCCCTCTTGTAGCCTTATACTTAGTGTTACCTAGGTTTGGCATTTGATTGTTGCGCTTCTATGAACGACAGCTTAGCCATGCATAGTAACAACGTCTGATCTGTCTGAATGATGAATCAAAGACGCCGGATAATCTATAAAGGTAGGAGATGGTGACATCATCGAGAAGTCAACTAAACATGCTAAGGCTTGTATGGGAGGCCATGTTGGGTGTGGTATTTGTAGTCCCATGCTCGCCACCACTAGGAACTGAGTTCTTACCTTTGGAACCGAGACAAGCGTACAAGCACATGGGGCTTGGGAACCCCTCGAGTGACTAACTTGCCTAGTAGATTCCATGAGTCACATAGTTCGGGCTTTCCATTTGGCATACGCATTGAAAACGTTTTTGAAAGAGGAGGTGATGGAGGTGCATCATAACAGGTAGGGAAGAATGGACCGGGTTGCTTGGGGTCGATGGATCCATACTATTACGGCTTCAGGATTTGACCTATTACGGCGGAACCATACTTATTGCGTGACTCATGGTCTCAGCGAAAGCAAGGTAAAGGTCATGGTCAACCACCCTCTGCCGGCCTTCCAAGGAAGAGGGCTAATAATATTTGGCATTAAGAGTCGTTTGGTACGTGTGGGTAAAGTTATACACCCCTGGAGGGTATTAATATTTCCGAAAAGGCTTGTTCACGGTTATGAACGCTTGGTGGCCAGATTCTAAGATCATAGATAACTTTACCCATGATAAAACTTGTTGATCCACGTTTCCTTAAGGATGCTTCCTATGGGTCGAGGGGGTGATCCTAGATAGGAGGTTCTGATGAAGCTGGTGGTTATCAAGATGTGATGAACAAGATGAAGAAGTCGCTATCTTATCCCTTTTAATAGATTCCGAGTATACGAGCCTCTTCTCTCTCTTGTTTACAAATAAAGATTGCTTTCCGCAAAAGTAAATCCAGAGAAAGCCTTTCTAGCTAGAGCATGTAGATACTAGGTTATCTAAGTTTTGCGGAGTACATTCTCGTACTCAGCCTTGCGCCATTGTTGTTTTTCTAAAGATGATCTAGTTGCAACTGAAGATGGCTTCTACATTGACATCGACGAGTAGTTGGGGGTCCCAGGTAGCAGTCTGAGGACTATGGGATGGACGTCGCTTATGTTTATGGCCTCTAAGGCATTTTGCTAATTTGTTGTGTAGAACAACATAATTTTCTTTCGCTGTGTGATGTAATGTTGGGTCTATGACCTCTGGTTCGTAATAACTCTAATATCTTACTATGTTAAGATTTTAAACCTATGCCGTTGAATCCCTGTGTTCTGTAATGTTACTGAATCATACTATGATCTTCTGTGTTTGGAGTTGAATTTATATTAGATGGAGATCTGAGGTTAGTTTAACACTAATCCCGGGGGGTGCTACACCAACCTTGTCCAATCTAAAAATAACAAATGAGCTTCCAGAAACTATTTCTGCACTTTTTGATTAAATGAATTTAAGTGGACTTTTAAATCATGGAAAAATCTCAAACAATTCCTAGAAGAGTACCTTGAACTCAACAAATAAGCCGGATTCTTCAGCGGCATGCGGACTGACGACTTTTCAGACCAGCTCCTGTAACTGACAGGGGTCCCATCGGCACGACCGTTGGTGGGTCTACTCCTTACAGAACAGAATGTCATTTCAATGCCTGCGTGAAAATCGAGGGGGCGGAAGAGTCGCGAGGAAGCTAACTCCCCCTCTCCTATACGTGTGGCGCTAATCGCGCATGTTAACGCACGAATCTTGACACAGAGACACATAAAAGAGGGGAGAAAACCCTTTCTCTCATATTCACCTCTCCATCGATTCATTCATTGCCTCCTCGTACTCCTCAAGAACTCCGCACTAGTTCCCATCTAAGCACCGTGCGAAAAAATCTCTCCTTCCCCACCAATCCTTTTCCATCAAGATCCATGGCATCTGCCTCGAGCTCAGGAGCGACGGCGGGTTCATCAGCGATGGAAGAGAGGAAGATGCGGAGCCTTTGGATCCCCAGCGCCATGGGCAACGCGGAACTCCAAGCCATGGAGGACGAAGGATTCATCGTTGCCAGTGCGTGGAGGAGTGCCTAAGGGCATGTTGTTCCCACCCCACGCGACTGCGAGAGGGTGTTGTTCGGCACGCACAGCGACCGCGGCCTCAGCTTGCCACCGTCGGATTTCCTCGTCGAGAGGTCCTCAACTATTACGGTGTGTAACTTCATAATCTTCCTCCCAACTCTCTGCTCGATCTTAGCACTAATGCAGCTTTGTGCGAGGGGTTTCTTGGCATTAGGCCAAGTCTCACCCTTTTCCAGTACTACTATGATACTCGGAAGAATTCCATTAGCGCCGGTGTGACTTACATCACCGACACTCTTAGCTTAGTCCTTAGGATAAATCGAGTCTATCCTAGGATTAATGCTAGTGAATCTGTCAAACGTTGGGCCGGAACTTTATTTTATCACAAGGATATTCTGGCTCCTGGAAAGGCAGAAGGTCTTCTGGAGTTCGCTGACGGCGCTGCTCCCCACCAAAATTCATGGGACGCGGAAGTGCCAGAGCTGTCCGATATCTTGATCCTCGCCAAGAGGAGGATTGAGTTTCTGATGAATCATGAGGGCCTCCGTGGATCCGACTTGATCCACTGCTGGCTTGAGCGCCGGATTCAGCCTCTCCAGCACCATGGAGATCGCCTCATGCACCAGATCACGAGCGACAAGAAGGACAAGATGCGGGTCAGCTCGAGCCGGATTCCGACGAAGGACTACAAGACCCTCATGCAATATTTGATCAAGGAAAGAGTGGAATGAAAAGTTCCAGAAGTCTCCATGAAGTTGTAAACGACCAACCGTCCTCTGACTCCGGTAAATATTTCGACTTTGCTTTTGCTTTTCGTCGTTCTTTTCTATTCTTTCTCCGACTCTATTTTCATCGATGCCTTTCGACTTTGTTATCTCGATAAACTCACCGAGTCTGAGCTAGCTCCACTAGAGGGCTATCCTTCAGACGATCCGGAGGCGATGGAGGATGATAAGGTGTAGGAAGTTACCGCCCCGCCTCCAAGAAGCGCAAGGCGAAAGAAGTTGTTGTTGCTGCTGGTAGCCAAGTGCTACCAGTAGTTAAAAAGTAAGCACCCTATCTTTAATTTTCAGTACTTTTGTACCTTTATTTCCTTTCAGAGCACACCTGATATTTAGGATTTTCGTGTTCTAGAGCTAAATCAGTTTTGAAGAGAAAGACCAAGCTGGACAGCAAGCCGGGAAAGCAGATGTGTCAGCAAAAGCTTGTTATCTCCCCTGCTGTGCCGCCATCAACTCCATCCAGTACTCCATCAGCATAGGGAGCTTCTGCCTCTCCTGATGCTGGCAATATCTCGAAAGCCCTGGTCACCATTGATGATCAGGCAACTAACAAGGGTGAACCCGTCAAGGGTAATGATCCCATGGTAATATCTACATGAATGATGAATAAAGTGGTTGGATCCACTGTATCTGGCCTAAAGAGGAAAAAGAAAGAAGAGATCCTCAGATTGGCTCAATCCAGTCTTGCGAAGCAAACCTAGACACCAGAAGAAGCGAGCCAAGAGGAGGAGGACGTCAAGCTGGTCAGCCTTCTAGACCAAATTTTGGTCCGGGACGCTAAAGTAGAATCTGGCGAACTTCCAGTGACGGATGTTCCTTCCCTCACCCTTACCGACAAGGTGTTTTAGAGCACCAAGCTCGGATTTGAAAAGTTACACCTAGAACACATTGTAAGTTTCCGATTCTTAGTTGCATTTATTACAGAAAATTGCATCTTCCAACCAAGAATTGCTCAAGAACATTAGCAATAAACTCAAAGAAATCAAAGCTTTGCGCCTTGAGAATTTAAAGTTGATAATTGAGAAATATGAAACAGAAGGTTAAAATTTCCGACTTCCTCTTTGTGAGTTATCTTGTTATCATAGTCAAACTTGTTTTGTCTGACTGATATTTTTTGTTCTGCAGAACTGTTGTGTTAGTCCAATAAAATGGTGGAGCAATCCGAGAATTTCAAGGTCTTGGAAATAGAGAATGCTGAGCTCCGGGACAAGCTTGAGAAGCTAACTTTAGAATCAGGGAAATCCGTAGCTGTTGTCCTGGAGTCAAGCAATCAAGAGACCGTGAGGCTCGAGAAGCTCATAGCCCTCCGAGATAAAGAACTAGCTGATCTCAAGAAGGACTTCGATATTCAGAGGGATCTTGCCCAGGCCACAGCCAGTGAACTAAACAGTATCCGCAAGGAACATGCTCAATGGAATCACTCTGTGTTAGGTAAGATTTCTGAAGCTTTTTTTTTTATTTTTTGACTTTCTTTTCAGTCGAATTTTGACTTTTTGGTTCTTTCCCAGCCCCCCTGAATCTTTCCGACTCTCCTACCTCCGAACCTCGCCTTGAGCGCATTAATCTCATCGGAGATATATTGTACGACTTTTGCCAAACTCTTGAAGAGGCTGGCGAGTCCATCAAGCTTTCCAACTTGCACGCAATGTCAGTGCACGAGGTGAGGGACAAGGTAAAGGATATACCTAAGCTTATCGAAGACTGGAATATCTCCTACGCTCGGACTGCTGCCCAGACTGCTCTTGCCATGGTGATGAGCCACCACAGCGAGATGGAAATCTGGCACGTCACCAAGGGTATTGCCGAGGAGGATGATGAGGGTAACCCACAAGACATCAAGGCCATCCAAGAGTCTTGTGCAGGTTATGCTTGTTGTGTGGCGGAGATGACCAACTATTCGACGCTATTTTTTGAATTCGTCGCTGCGCCTCCCTCGGCCCAAGAGCCAGAAGCCAGCATTGATTCCGAGTCTGAGATCGAGGACGACAATGTTGTCGACTCCAGCGCTCCACCTGCTTCATCCCCACCGCCTGATTCTGCAGCATAGATAATGTTTATGCATTATTCTGAACTTATGGCAATGTAATGATGAAAACAATGTTTTATTTTGTGTTGGTCTTGTAAAAACTAATGCTTTTACTATCGTAGCACTCTATTTTTATAGATTTTTTATGCATGTGCTTGAAAATTTCTGAAGCACTTTGTGTTTTTTATGCCTATACTTGATGTTTTATCTGGCTCTCTGCCTCGTACCTTTCATGGGTAGGCCAACCTTTAGCACAGAAACTTTGTCGAGCAACGGAGCGCAATTGATAAACCAGTTTAAACTCGGAAACAAAGAAGGCTTCCAGTACCAACAACTCATTACTCGAAAAAATGCTCGCGTCTAAGAAATTAGATAAAAAACCAAAGTATAGACAATAAATTAAAATTTGTACCCAAAGGTAACACTTTTAGATATTCAAAAATCATAACTAGAACGAACATGAGCATAAAGTACTTTCAAGCATTCTGGGATTTTTGAAAAAAATGACACGCTCTTTTGGAAATAAGATGGCAAAAACTTCTCAAAGATAACATATGAGGAAACCAACACTTTTTTTTTCACTTTGAACATGTACATATATGATTACAAGGAAATATAACTAAGAATAGAAGGGACGTAGCTGTGCAATATTCCATGGGCGGTCTATTTCATCCGGTTTTGTGCTGCCACGAGCTCTCTTTCTCTTCCGAGTATCAGGTCCTTCCTTGACTAGTCTCATGTCGGTTAAATAATATGACCCATTATGCAGAACTCTGCTAACCATAAAAGGTCCTTCCAAAATCGGGGAAAGTTTGTGCTTTCTATTTTGCACAAGTTGGAGAAGCAAATCGCCGTTTCTAAAAGAATGGTTTTCCACTCACTAACTATGATACTTGCGCAACTTCTACTGATAGGCTGTAGATCTCTTCTCAGCAACGATGCATACTTGTAGAACCCCACCTTTATAAGGTAGAACCACACCTTTATAAGGTAAAGGACCCTATGATTGCTAGTCCCTGGATCAAATGCTAGCATCCACAGTATAAGATGAAGTACACAGATACAAAGTTCGTTATTACATCGTCATTGTAGAGATAACATAGTCTTTTACAACTCATTAGCCAAAGGCTAGTACAAGAGTTCATAACATAAAATAAATAACTATAAGTCTTCATCTTCATGTGCCACAGGCAAGCATGTTGAGTGTAGACTCACAACCCTAATCTCCATCAGAGTAACCTGCAACAAGTTACAGCCACAGTGGGTCAATACATTTGGAATTGTATTGGCAAGTGATACCATAGTAGAGTAGTAGTATAACATCTATATTAATTTGTCTAAGTGTATCTTAGGCTTGCTTTTCTCAAAATAGGTTTTTCTTATCAGTTGAAAACTCTAAGTTTTTTGTGACAAAAACACCCAAGGAACCACCAATAGATATTGGTGAACCTTTACCCTTGTTCAACCACAAGTTTTTAACTTAGAAATTGGGATGAGGAGATCCTTGATAGCTTCAATGTCTTTGATGCTCAAATTGTCTGTTGCCGGAGACACGTCTAAGTACTTAGGTTTTATCATCTCGAGAGGTGGTGCACTTTCCCCACAATACTCGACATGCATCGAGACGAGAACTTTCAGAAGCCTTCCCTTAGACCACCATGGACGCGTTCCATCCTATCACCCTACCACCAACTGTCCATCTGGCTAAGTTATTGCAACCTATGTGGTCAAGGCAGAGCCCATATGCCATGTGGTTGCACTAGAAGCTTCTCAACACTAATATACAAGGTAAACCATAGACATGGGACTTGTGTAACCACTCAACACAAAGCAACATACCATTCCACCTAGGTGATTCATTTACTTATTTGTTTTATTAAGAAAAAACACAAGTAATAGACTTAGAAATATTTCATAGCATGCATAATCCACCCTTGTTTGCTAGTAGCTAGGCTAAGCATGAAACATAAAAAGTTTCTTAACTTAAATCAATAATCTACTAAGACTACAACTACTAGGATTTGCCAAGGCATAGCATAGTATATATACGTAGAAAATAATCCATGCAAGCCCTACTCAAAATATCACTAGTGCATAGTCAAAATAATAGGAAAAAAATACATGAAGCACCACTTGCCTTGGTAGTTAGGGGAGGAGGAACAATCCTCACACTCATAATCACCACTAGCACCAAAATCTACACATAAAATAATAGCGCCAAATTCACATTCAAATAATCAAACAAATATATATATATATATATATATATATATATATATATATATATATGAATGCATGCAAATTCAATGAAATGATTTTTCTATACTAGAAAATCTAAGCAAACAGTACTGAACACAAAGCCATCTATTAAAATTCTAAGCAAACTTAAATTTGCCTCAAAACAATTTTATAAACATTTTTATAAAGTCAAAATAAGCCTATAATTTGTTCTGCAAATAATCCTATTTTTTCCAGAAGAAAAATAAAAATTGAAGGCCACATTTGTGTAGGGCTTAATTTTTTGAATCCATTGATATATTATTTGCATTTTTTGGATAAACAGATCATAAGATATGAATTTTACAAGTTTAAATTCCTAATAGATTCAAAAACAGATTTTAAATCTAACTGCCAGACACGTGGGCCTTTCTGATTGGCCCGTACCGCTTCGCACAGATTGCTCAACATGAACCATAGGATTTAAGTGACGATGTAAGGCCAGATCTGCTGATACCGGTTCAAGTAAGTGGTCTAATCTTAACATTTAGATCTAGATCTAATGATGCTAGCTAAGTGACGATGTACGGCTAGATCTGTTGATACCGGTTCCAGTAAGTGATCTAATCTTAACCTTTAGATCTATCTAACGGTGCTAGCTACTTTGACCACAGATGGGCGGTGCAAATGGGTGCTAGCGGCGGTGGCGCTTCTGCCGGCGACACTCCGGCGATTCCAGAGGGGCTAGGGGTGGTGCAGTGGATTACCAGACTCACGAGAACACAATGCTGAAGGTGTTGTTGGCTTGGGCGGGGGCATGCTGTTGTGGCCGTGAGAGCTCGTTGGAATCCTTGCTGACGTTGGGCACGGGTTGGCGGAGACGATGGCGACGTTCTAGGTCTTCCTAGGACAAACAAACAGCATCCGTGTGTGCACCAGGACAAGACGCTCAACATGGTTTGAACTAGAAGCCAAGGGGCGTTCGATTCATACCGCGATTGCTCGCCGGAGTTGAGGACGGCGTCGGGTGTTCGTGGTACTCGAAGGAGTCGACGACCTGGGTCAGTACATGGCGAACTAATGGTGTCAGAAGAAGTTCAAGAACAAGGGGAGCATGACAGCATGGATTAGAAGGCACGGGGCGGACGATGCTCACCAGAATCGTTCGTCAGAGATGCTCGGGAAGCGGTGGTGTGAGTTCAAATGCGAGCAGCCTGGCAGCGATTAGGGGGTGGTGAGTGAGGGGAAAAGGTCGTGGTGCCGAGAGGGTTAAGTAGCCGGTGAGGGGAAAGGGAATCACGCGGCATTGATCGACAATTAAGCTCACATCAAACGCGGCAGTGATGGAGGTAACGGTGGTGACGATGGGGTCTAGGGTGCGGGGTTTGGTGTAACACCCTCAGAATCGACCCTATGCAAGTTTCAGCGCTTCCCGCCAAACCCGCATAGAAACGATTCAAAGGTGCCCACCAGGCACTTTCTTGCGGGTGGAAGACGAAGTAATAACATTACACAACAGTCCTCGATGGGACCCACAGAATAGATATATATACAACACGACTCCATGAGTCAATAATACAGATTTACAGAACAAAGATCCAAATCACCTTGAAAATGATAGAGCGTCCAGCTACGGACAAGATGCAAATGGGGCTAAGAGCCCTGAAGAATAACCAATGGCGTCCATAACCCTGCCCAGTCCAAGCCGGAAGGGTAACCCTTCTAACGACGTCGATCTCAAAACCTGCTTAAACAAAAAGGGGTGCCGACAAAGGGCAAAGGGAAAAGAGAGAGCGGTCAGTACTGAGGCCAGTACACGGCGAGACTAGAATTCGGCGGTCCTCGCCTACATAGGTATGGTGGACTGAAGCGGCAGTGCGGCATGCACTAATCAACCTATAGAGACTCGATACAACTGGCGACTATCAGAGAGGGGTAAGAAAGACCTATTCGGGACCATCCTGAGAATACCATCAAACAAACCCATCCTGGTGTTTCCACCTCGAGACCAAACGAGGAAGTCAACCGAGGAACTCACACAGTTGGCAGTTTTTACTTATTCAGTTATCGTTGCAGCAATTACTAGTCAAGTATAGATAATCATCCTGATATAATAAGCAGTGGGAAATTTTAGTTAACCATTCTGTTGTAGTTGCGACACTTACTAGTCAAATACAATTAGCATGAGATATCCCAAACCAAGCAGTTGTTGGTACTTTTATTTAGCCATTCCGTTGTAGTTGCAATACTTACTAGTCAGGTACAATGGTCGCAAGCGACCACCCAAACAAGCAATTGTTGGCAGTTTTATTTAGCCATTCCGTTATAGTGAAGCTGATTACTAGTCATTATAAAGTCAGATTTATAACACTACTTTAGTTATAGTTGTCTATGATCGAGATACTGTGCTCCAAGTCGTCCATAACCGCGGACACGGCTTTCAGAAAGTTTTACCCTGCAGGTGTGCACAAATAGAAACACACACTCGATCAACCTCGGAAAAACCAAATCAAAACCCAACGAGGCCTTCACGACAAAGCAATCACAGGATTCAGAAATATTTCAGGGGGCCACCCCATTGAGTACACCCGCAACGAAGTTAGCTGACTCCGAGACGGACTCAAGGTTTGCGTCAGTGGCTGTAAACGACTGGGAACCCAAAACTGGGCTTGTCGATACCGCGAAAACACTCCGCTTTCCTAAACAGTACAGGTGCTCCTCGCACAATCGTAAATAATACAGTAAAGCATGGCATAAGTACAGGATAGTAAATAAAACCTCAAACTAGTTTGTGGCCCCAAGAAATAAGAATGAATCAAGCTCTGGCTCAGGGGGGTCCCATAATCCTCCCGGATGTGGATAGCGCGAATATTCAAGGAACAGGTATCAAGTACTCGGGGTCCTACGGGACACAAGTGGACGGTTAACAACCAAATAACATCTATTGCCCACCTGTGCCTCTGCTTACTTACTTCAATTTTAGTTGTTAAACAGTAATTAAAGTCTTGATCAGCTCCAACAATAAACACACGGCAATACTCCAACAACTGTGGTACTTGATGGCACGCAACAGCACTTGAGCAAGCGACTACGACGCGCAGGTCCAACTATCTACCAAACAACAGGTAATGGGAGGTGTCCAAGGCAATATAAGGCTGCAAGGGATATCACGGGTACGAAAACTAGAGCATCGCAACACAGATAGCAATAGATCAACATGAGGGAATAAATACTATAAAAGTAAGATAGGTAGAAAGGGGGAGATGCTCGCCTGAAAACATTGTCGAAGGTTTATCCGAAGATCGGGTCGACACTCGCATCAACTCAACGGCCTTATCCGCGAAGAAGCAAAACACTAGAATAAACACCGGATGCACTATTTAATACTATGGCAGAAGATCGGGCATGATGCATGTATGATGTATGACATGGCAAATATGCGATGAAATTAAGTCATATTAAGCGGAACCGAGGTCCCGACAATTAATTAAACGGTTCAAGTTATTTAGATACCCCGCAATTTAATTGTTGTCTTAATATGGCAAAAGATAGCACCGGTTCGCTACACAAATTTAAATAAGGCCATTATAAGACTAGAAAAGCACGCATATGGACCCCATATTTAATTATGCAGTGAATCGGCATAATGCCCCCAAACCACACAATATGCATGCGAGTATGACAATTTAATATGCAACAAGTATATATTATTATAAAAATAGGGGCTTAGGGTCACACATTAGGGTTCGGCGAATTTGGGCTCCGAGGGGTTCGGGGTTCGGTCTCAGGGTTCAGGGTTCGACGGGATCGGTCTTCGAAGGTCGGATACAGGTGAAGAGCTTGGCGTTCCGGGAAGAAGGACTTGGTTCGGCGTCGGGGCGCATCGGATCCGCCCTGGTCGGTGCCGATCTTGTCGTCGATGGCGAACTTGAGTGGATCAGGTACCGGGGTCTTCGGATCCGTGAAGTAGATCTTGTCGCACGGTGTCCGGGGTAGACGAACTTGGCGTCTTCGCATCGGCGATCTTGGCGTTAGGGTTCTCGACGGGAATCGGTCTCGCTGGGATCGGTCTTCGATTCCATAAAGGAGACCTTGGAGTTTCATGTTAGAATGTTCGGAACCCCTATCGAAGATCTTGGAATGTGGCGTCGGTGGTTCATCGGGTTCGGTCGGATCGATGTTGATCTTGTAGTGGCTCCATCGGGACATAAAAACAGAGAGTAGATAAGCGGCAGCGAACACAAGGCATATGCACATGCGATCGAGGGGGCTCTTGTTGCGGCGACAGAAGCTGGGGAACCGGGTCTCGGGGAAGAGCTGGCAGCGAGGGAACCTGACAGCGACAAGGACGGGAGGACGGATATGGGGTGGCTCGCAGGACAGCGAGGACAACGTGGGCCGGAGGTCGAGACAGATGCACGGGCGCGAGGCAGAGGCCATTGGCTCGGCCGCGGTCAGAACAGGCCAGGTTGCCACGGTAGGGAGACGTGTAGCCGACGGCGGCTGGAGGGCGAGGCAAGGGGCGCGACACTCGGCCCAGCGAGCTCATAGAGTGGCGACGGGAGAGGTAGACAGAAGCAGAGGCGAGGGCGGACGGCCAGAGCGGAGGGAGGCCGCGGGCTCGCCGGCGGTGGTGAGGTGAGGCCAAGGCGAAGAGGTCGAGGAGGACACATGGGAGGCGGGGAGCCCCAGGAGAGGGTGGGGCGACGGCGGCGGTTGCCGGGGAGGTTGAATGGCGGCCGGCGGAAGAGCTCGCGGCGGTGGGCTCGATGCGGCCGGGACGGAACGGAGGAGGCGGCGGCGGGCGCCAGGAGGAGGCGAGGCGAGGACAGAGGGGAGCTGGAGGGGGAGCCGCGGGGAGAGCGCGCGGTGGCGGCGCCGAGAAGCTCGAGGGAGTCCGGTGCGGAGACGGCGGCGGCAGCGGGAGGCGAGGCGGAGGCGAGGGCGAGCGAGGGTAGGTGGAGGCGGAGCGCCGGGGGTGCAGGGTCGGACGGAGGAGGGCGGCAGAGGTGGTATCGGGGAAGAGAGGAGGGAGACGGGGTGGGGGAAGCGGGTCAGGTGGTGGGGCCGGGGTGGGGCTGTCGCTGCGGATGGGGCCAGGGAAGGGGATCGGTGGGGAGTGGCGGGTCTGGGTTTGATGGAGAGGGCAGGAGGCGTGTGGGGGGTCCCGCCCAGGTGGGGCTGGGTCGGTGGTTGGTAAAAAAAAGGAGGAGAGGTGAGGGGTTAGGATGAGGTGGTAGCGTGTGATTGGCCGGGGAAGGAAGGGGAGGTGAGGTGGTGTGACGGGGTTGGCCGGGGTGAGGTGGAAGGGGGGCTAGGTAGACTAGGATTGGGTAGGATTAGATTTTAGGTGGTCCGATTTTGTACTGGGGGTGGTCGACTGGGTCGGGTCGGCCCGTTCGACTGCCCCCTAAAAATAATATAGATTTTTATTTAATTTAAAATAACTTTTGTAATTAGTTTTTAGACAAATAAAAGACCCGGAAAATCCCGGCGCTATAATTTGAAATCGAGACGGGGAATATTTAGAAAACCAAACTAGGCTTTTAGAAAATAGGTTTCGACAAACAAATGCATGATGACATGATGATGCTCAAATGCAATGTGGCATGATGACATGAGCATGCGGTCATGATGAGGCAATGCACAAAAACAACGCGATTTTCTAGTAGTGTTTTTGCGGGACGCCACATTTGGGGACGATGACGACATGGCGTTTGGGGCCACTGGTCAGCGAGGGAGGGGTATGCGCGCACGGGAGAGAGAGGGAGAAGAGGGGCAAATGGCCCGGGTGGGCTTTTGGGCCAGTTTTGAAGCTGGGATCAAAGTGCAGCTCCTGTTTTTATTTTTTTCCTTTTCCTTTTCTTTTTCTAATTTGATTTCCAGGAATGATTTTCAAACCCTTTTCCAAATATGTTTGAATTCAAACCACTTCTAGATTTTTGGAATGTGGTCCTTGCACTCAAAAGTGTGTCAAACACATTTGTCTACTCAAAACACCTTGGTCCTTTGAAAAAATAAAAATAAAACCATGCCCCATACTAGAAATAAAGAGGGGTTAAATATGGTTTTATTTTTAGGGTTTTGGTTTGAAATTTTTGTGTATGACAAATATGCTATGCTTATATGAATGCAATGCATCCTTTTACAAATCATGAATTTTGGGATGTTACAAATCTAACCCCCTTAAGATGAATCTCGCCCTCGAGATTCGGATTGGCTAGCAAATAGGTGTGGGTGGTCTTTCCGAAGATCATCTTCTCTTTCCCAAGTTGCTTCTTCTTTGGTATGATGATTCCACTGTACTTTGCAGAACTTGATAGTCTTAGTACGAGTAACTCTTTCTGCAGTCTCAAGAATCTTGATAGGTTTCTCCTCATAGGTAAGGTCACTCTCCAACTGAACCTCTTCCAAAGGTATAGTGTCTTTCAATGAAGTTTCTTCCATCTCTGGATGGCACTTATTCAACTAACTCACATGAAACACATTGTGAACTGCTGATAGTGAATCAGGTAATTCATTCTCATAAGCCACTTCTCCTTTGCTGCTCAAAATCTTGAATGGTCCAACATACCTTGGTGCCAATTTTCCTTTAACTCCAAATATCTTCACACCACGAAGTGGTGAGACTCTAAGATAAGCTCTATCACCTACCTCATAGGTGACTTCTCTACACTTTGGATCTGTGTAGCTCTTTTGTCAGGATTGGGCTATATTTAATCTGTATTTTACCAATTTAACTTTCTCTTCAGCTTCCTTGATCAGTTCTGGTCCGAACAAATTTCTTTCTCCTACACCACTCCATAGCAATGGTGTAGTACACTTTCTTCCATAAAGAAACTCAAATGGTGCCATCTCAATGCTGGCCTGATAGATGTTATTGTAAGAGAATTCTGCGTAAGCCAGACTTTGATCCCAACTAGCAACATATTCTAGGGCACATGCCCTTAACATATCCTCCAAAATTTGATTTGTCCTTTTTGTCTGTCCATTAGTCTGGGGGTGAAAAGCTATGCTGAACTCTAACCTTATTCCCAATGATTCATGTAGTTTTCACCAAAAATGCGAAGTGAACTGAGTTCCTCTATCAGAAACAATACTCTTAGGTACTCCATGCAGACATACAATATTGTTCATATAGATCTTGGCTAACTTAGCACTTGTATAGGTAGTATTCACGGGCATGAAGTGAGCCACTTTAGTTAGGTGATCCACAACAACCCAAATAGAATCATATCCGGATCTAGTCCTTGGCAGTCCGGTGATAAAGTCCATACCAATCTTATCCCATTTCTAATCAGGAATAGGTAGTGGTTGTAATAACCCTGCCGGTTTCTAATGTCCCGCCTTCACTCGACTACACACATCACACAAGGCAATATGTTTCGCAATATCCTTCTTCAGATTGTTCCACAAAAATCTTTCCTTCACATCCATGTACATTTTGGTGTTACCCGGATGAATGGAATATGGTGAATTGTGTGCTTCCTGCAGAATCAATTTCTGAAGTTCCAGATGTTGCGGAATGCAGATATGCTTTCCATACCATAAAGTACCCTGTTTATCTTCATGGAATCCTTTAGCCTTTCCTTTGCTAATTTTACCTTTATTCTCCTCTATTTCCTTGTCCTACTTTTGGGCTTCTTTGATCTTGTCCAACAATGTTGGTTGAACATCCAATGACATGAGATATCCTTCAGGCACAATATCCAATCTGAGATCTTTGAATTGGGCACACAGATCATCTGGCAATTCTCCCTTAGTAAGGCCATTCACATAAACCTTACGTCTTAAAGCATCTGCTACAACATTTGCTTTACCGGGATGGTATTGCAAACTCATGTCATATTCCTTGATGAGCTCTAGCCACCTTCTTTGCTCATATTGATTTCCTTTTTAGTGAAGATATATTTCAAACTCGTGTGATCCGTGAACACTTCAGAACGCTTTCCCAAAAGATAATGTCCCCATGTTTTGAGTGCATGTACAACAGAGGCTAACTCTAACTCATGACTAGGATAATTAACTTCATGAGTTTTGAGTTGTCTCGAGGCATAAGCCAAACTTTCCCTTCTTGCATCAAAACTCCACCTAATCCTTGGCGAGATGCATCACAATATACTTGGAAATCCTTCTCCAAATCTGGCAGACATAAGACTGGTGCTGATACTAGTCTCTTCTTCAATTCTTGGAAACTGACTTCACATCCTTTAGTCCAATCAAACTTCTTATCTTTCTTGAGTAACTCCGTCATTGGCTTAGCTACCTTTGAGAAATTTTCAATGAATCTTCTATAGTATCCTGCCAAGCCAAGGAAATTACCATTCAATTACAGCTGACACCTTTGCGGGACCGACAACTATACCATCTCCTGACACAATGTGTCCAAGAAATCCAACTTCATTCAACTAGAATTCACACTTGCTGAACTTGGCATACAGCTTGTGCTCCCTGAGCTTGTCAAGTATCAAACGCAAATGTTCTTCATGCTCCTCTTTGCTCTTGGAATAGATTAAAATGTGATCGATGAATACAACAATAAACTTGTCAAGAAACTCCATGAACACCTTGTTCATTATGGTCATGAAATATGCTGGTGCGTTTGTCAATCCAAATGGCATCACAGTATACTCATACAATCCATATCTAGTGGTAAAATAAGTCTTAGGTATGTCTTGCTCTCTAATCTTTAGCTAAAAATAGCCTGAACAAAGATCAATCTTTGAGAACACATGGGATCCTTCTAGCTGATCAAATAGATCATTGATTCTAGGCAAAGGGTACTTGTTCTTTATAGTCACTTTGTTGAGTGAACGGTAATCTATGCATAACCTTTGACTTCTATCCTTCTTCTCAACAAACAGAACTGGTGCACCCCAAGACGAAGAACTTGGTTGAATGAATCATTTCTGCAACTGTTCTCCAAGTTGTTTCTTGAGTTCTTTCAACTCATCAACTGACATCTTGTAGGGTCTCTTTGCTATTGGTCTAGATCCTAGTAGCAAGTCAATTAGAAACTCTACATCTCTATCTGGTGGCATTCCCAGTAATTCCTCCTGAAACACATCCGAATATTCCTTCACAACTAGCGCACCATCTATGCTAACCCCCTTAAGAGAATTTAGCTTACTCCCTTTAGATTCAAAGTTAGACTAGAACCTAATCAGTTTCTTATCTGGGGTTGTGAGTGTAACAGTACAATTGGTACAATCTATTACTCCTTCATACTTAGTCATCCAATCCATGCCCAAAATAAAATCCAATCCTTGGGAATCTAGGATTATCAAAGTAACTGGAAACTTATACTTTCCAAATTCTATCACTAGATCATGACACCCAAAATTCACTATCATCTCTCCACCGGGAGAGCTTACTTTAATAGGACACCCAATAGTTTTAGTTTGAAGTCCATTTTTATCAACTAATGATCTTGATATGAATGAATGCAATGCGCCTGTATCAAAAAGAACAAGTGCTGGAAAAGAATTAAGCTTGAACTTACCAGCCACAACATCAGATTCCTCATAGATATCTTCCACATTGATGTGGTTCACTTGTCCCTTCTGGAAATGGTTGGGCTTGTTGGCTCCTTCAACTTTCTTCTCTGGGCATTCATTTGCATAGTACCCAGTTTTCTTGCATTTGAAGCACTCAACCTAAATGATATCTGTCTTAGCAGGCTGACTTCCATTGCCATTCCCATTGTGGTGGCTCTTATGTCCACTCTTGTGGTTCTTATACCTATCATTGTCATGGCTGCGGTGGTGCTTGTTGTCATGGTGACAGTTACTGTTGTGGTGGATATTATACTTCCCATGCTTGTGGGACCCAGAATCTCCACTATCATCACCATGGGAACGCTTGTGAGACGATCCCGGACTGTGCTTGTCAAAGTGGTGCTTCCTCTTCCTATTCTCAACCTGCTTCATCTTGATTTCCAAGATGGTGGCCTTGTCACACAATGATTGATATATTGGGACATAGGCAACAGACAGCTGCAGGTTCATCACATCATTCAATCCCTCGAGGAATTTCTCCTTCCTCTTGGCATCAGTATCAACCTCATCCGGCGCATAGCGTGCCAGATTGTTGAACTCCTCAATGTATTCGGCCACACTGCAGTGACGCTGTTTTAGATTGTGGAACTCTTTCTTCTTCAAATTCATCACTCCTGATGAGATATGAGTTGTATGAAATCCATCCTCAAAAATAGCCCAAGTCACATCCTCAAGGGGAGTGGTGATCTGAAAGTTATCCCACCATGTTGTTGCTGGTCCTTCAAGAAGATGTGTTGCGAACCTGGCCTTTTCCTCATCGGTTCAGCCAACAGTGACTAAGTCCTTGTTCACGGAACGTAACAGGTCATTGGCTACCATTGGATTAGTGGTTCCCAAGAACTTGGCTGGCCTCAACCTCAAAAACCTTGTAAGCATGTCAAAGGCTGGCGGGTTGTTTTGGTTGTTTTTGTTATTCTGGTTCTGATTTTGATTTGCCATGAACTGGGTCATCATCTGCATCAGTTGAGCTTGAGCTGTCATCAGCTGCTGCATCGCGGGATTGACATTATTGTTGTTGTTTGGGTTGGGATTGGTATGACGGGGAGGCATCTGTGGTTTCAATAAGGATAACTAATGAAATATAACCCATAGATGCCATGAAAAATACATCTCATAGCAACAATCACATAAATAATCAACCACAAAGTTATCATAGGGTTTGAACAGCGTAAACAACAAGTTTCTGGAAAAGTAACACACTATCAAGCCATCCACATGTTGGATGATCATTGCGACTCGATAAATCAAAGGATGATAGATAAATAGGTAGTCATGTAGTCATCAGTAGTACACCATGTCGACCTCCTCGTCAACAAGAGAAAGATCTGTTGTCTCCATGGCCGTCTTGTACTCCTCTATGCTAGTGGTCAAGGCCTAAATATTCGCATGAAGGGCTCTCTTCTACGAACGCAGCCTCTCTATCACACGATGCTAGGTCTCTAGCTCAAAGTCCTTCGCCTCTATCTCGGCCTTCATGTCCTTGATCTTCTTGTTTCTGTCCTGAACTCTCTTCTCCTGATTCTTGAACTTCCTATCCTGGATCTCGAATCTGGCCTCCATCTCCTTGATGATCTCGTCCTGCTTCGCGAAGAGATTGTCCTTCTCCCTCAACTGAACCTGAAGCTCGTCATTCCTAAGCATGACGTTGGTCCTATTTGTGTCGAGGTGCCTAACGAGACTCTCCAAGTCCTGGAGGTAGAGACATACAGGCTCAATCGTCTCTCTAGCTAGTAGCATCATCGTACACTACATCCTCACCCTGCTCGTCACGTCTCCCCAACGGGTGAAAGTAGAGACCCCGGAGCTCCGTGGAGTGTCGTCCGCAGAGGCATCCAAGTAGCTCCTGCATGACTACATCTAGTCCCTTCTCCTTTTCATCATGCATCATCTTGAAGGTAATCTCCTCCGTGGGTGGCTCCGTCTGGCGTCCAGGCTGCGAGACTCTAAAGCCCCAAAGATCCTTCCTCTCGAACTTGGTGAGCTGAAGTGCCTTAATACTAGGAAGTGGGAGGTTGATAACACTAGTGAGCTCCACAAGACGATAACCGAAACGAGTTCCCTTGAACTCTTCGTTAGCGCTGATAACAAGGCTAGGCATCTATTGCATAAGATAGAGAAAAATTATAAACAATACAAGTAGAGAGAAACACAAGATAGTGAAACAAAAGCCAAAAGCTTACATCCATCAATAAAAACATACAAGTCATGGCATACAAACATCTACCACAAGTACTAAGGTTCAAACATAACATAGAAAAAAATTGCGAGAAAACGACAAGTGTGGTGGTCCAACTATTGGAATACGTCCCAATCCTCACTCATATGCTAAGTCTATGATATCTTCCCTTAGACGTTTTATGGCGGTCTCTAAGTCTTGGGCATACTTATTCTCCTCACTAAGGTTATTTTGAGTGTTGAGAATTCTACACTTGAGTCTTTCACCAAGCTCCTTGATAGCATTCCAAGCTGAATTTCTTGCAGAATAAAAGAATGTCGTATACATTTCTGAGTTGGTGCCCATGTAAAATCCTGACTCTTTATGGTTGTCTCCCATGTTTTTGTACAAGTGAAGTTGCACCCACCAATATTCTTCTCCTTCATCCATCACTGGAAATCCCTTGTACACGGCCTCACCATGTATCCCCAAGCTAACCATAAGGTTTTTGAGTGCTTTGGGAAACTTCGTATCACATTGTAAAGTAATGGTCATGAGTGGTACCTTCTTGATGGCTTCACTGATGGTGTCCATCTACAAATAGAGATGAGAAAGAAGATTAGAAGAGTTTTACGAGAAGAAAAAGACAAGTGTGGAATTTGTAAAGAGTTGCATTTTCCCTTAGTGGTTTCCTTAGTCTAATCCAAATTAGGGTCATAATCCTATAGGCAATACAGTGCTCTGATACCATTTGTAGAACCCCACCTTTATAAGGTAAAGACCCCTGTGATTGCAATGCTAGTACCTGGATCAAATGCTAGCATCCACAGTTTAAGATGAAGTACACAGATACAAAGGTCGTTATTACATCAACATTCCAGAGATAACATAGTCTTTTACAACTCATTAGCCAAAGGCTAGTACAAGAGTTCATAACATAAAATAAATAACTATAAGTCTTCATCTTCATGTGCCACAGGCAAGCATGTTGATTGTAGACTCACAATCCTATTCTCCATCAGCGTAACCTACAACATCATAAGTTACAGCCACAGTGGGTCAATACATTTGGAATTGTATTGGCATGTGATACCATAGTAGAATAGTAGTATCTAACATCTATATGAATTTGGCTAAGTGTAGCTTAGGCTTGCTTTGCTCAAAATAGGTTTTTCTTATCAGTTGAAAACACTAATTTTTTTTGACAAAAACACCTAAGGAACCACCAATAGACATTGGTGAACCTTTACCCTTGTTCAACCACAAGTTTTTAACTTAGAAATTGGAATGAGGAGATCCTTGATAGCTTCAATGTCTTTGATGCTCAAATTGTCCGTTGTGGGGGACACGGCTAAGTACTTAGGTTTTACCCTCTCGAGAGGTGGTGCACTTTCCCCACAAGACTCGACATGCATCGAGACGAGACCTTTTAGAAGCCTTCCCTTACACCACCATGGACGTGTTCCATGCTATCACCCTACCACCAACTGTCCATCTGGATAATTTATTGCAACCTATGTGGTCAAGCCCTACCCAAGTTTGTAATATATGTAATTAGTACTTAAGCATTGCATGCATCTATTTAAATCAATAAAATGTTTGCATGTGATCAAGTGAGTGGATCAAAACACAAGTACAAACCCTAAAACCCTAGTCTTTTTCCCCCTCACTTTGAAACTACATACATATGGAGTTTTGAACTTGAAAAGTATCAAAATGTGTGGAGCCCAATCTGACTATAAGGGCCCCCTCAAAATTTCTACACTTATATAAACCCCTCTGGTATTTTCAAACTACCCAAAACATATTGGAAATTGAAAACACAAACAGGAAATGGAAAATAGAAAAGGAAAAGTTTTTGGAAATAAAACAAATAGTCAGGCAAGCTAACCAGGCCGCAGCCCAGATAGCCCACCTCCCTCCTCTCTCTTCCCTGTCGCTCAGCGCGCAGCTGCAGCTTGCAGCCAGCCCATGCGCGGCCCACTCGGCCCACTCGGCCCATACCCCTTCGTCCTCGTCGTCTTCGACGACGACGCAAAGCAGCTACGTGCCCGCGCCGCCGCTGTCGATCGCCGTCTACCACCGCGATGCGCCCCACCGCCCCCGGTTGAGGATAAGAACACAACGCTGTGTCCGTCTCCTCCTCCCCTGGCCTTATCCCCTCCTCTCCCGCTCTGGCTCTCTCCCCCTGTGTGCTTCTGAACCTTAGCCGCCATGGATGTCGGCTAGCCACCGTCTCCGGCCTCCCCTCTCCCAGCCGACGCCACCTCGAGCTCCACCATGCTCCACTCTGTCTCCCTGCAGGAGGAATCGAAGAGGGGTGCCCTAGATCATTGGCATCAACGTCCCCAACCCCGACGCCCACCGGCGCTGACATCGCCATCGGCCCTGATCTCCTCCGGCCTCGCCATCACCATAGGCGCACTCGGGGTGAGCTTGCGGTCCTCCCTGTGCCCCTCGCTTGCATGCGTGTCGCCTGTAGCATTAGGTTGTCGTCGCTACTACTCGCTGTGCCGCCTTCCCCGTTGACCAAATCCTGGCGGCGCCTCCTCCATCGTGCTTGCCTCGTTGAGCTGAATCGAACGCACATGCTCGCGCTCCCCAGTTCCCTCCCTAGCGCCGCCGTTCTCCATCATCTGCGCATGTTATCCGGCGAGCCCATGTGGCGCTGATGTGGCATTGACATGGTGCCTGCGTGGCCCAAGCCCCACTCGTCAGCCTCTCCGGCTAGAGCCAGCTCCAGTGAGAAAATCCCCTGGCCCCACTTCGCGTGTGTGGCTGCCGATGTGGCTCTGAGGCCCACCGGTCAGCCACTGTGGCTAGCCCAGCCCATGGTGTAAAATGATTTAGGGTGTGTGCTGATGTTAGTCCTGTGTCACAGTGACGCAATAATTCAATTTAAATTGTTTAATAATTTCAGAAAAGGTTTAAATATTGTAAAATCAATAACTAAATATCTATAAGTCGGAAAAATACAAATGATATATCAAAATGTTCAGAAAAATTAGAACTATCCAATTACACTATAATTATGCGTTGTTAAGCAACTTACATGACAAGTTTAATTAGAGAACAAACTCAACCCCTCTCATGTGTCTCCGGAGTTTCCCTGAGTTAGGGTTCTCAACCCTCAGAACCCCGTTTAAACTGTCAAGCATGCCTTAGGGTTTCATTTCAACGCAATTTAACTTGTCATATCATCATCCATGCTTGAGCATTGTATCGATGCCATGTCTTAATTGTCGCCTTTCTTCCCGGTATTGGTTCTTCGTGATAGGATCCAAGCCCGAGGCTGAAGTCAACGACACCGAAGATCCATACCAGTCTACTCACGGACAAGGCAAGCATAGCCTCTCATTCTGAACCTACTTTTACAAAGTATATTACTATTTGGCTATGATGCACAAGATTCCAATGTGGTCTTTTGTCAGTACTTAGTGTTACCTATCTGCTGCATAGTTTCCCTCTTGTAGTCTTATACTCCTGATCCACTGCTCCTGGCATACCTAGGTCTGGCAGTTGAGCGTTGCTAGAGCTTCTGTGATCGACAGATTAGCCATGCATAGTAACAACGTCTGATCTGTCTGAATGATGAATCAGAGATGCCGGAGAATCTAGAAAGGTAGGAGATGGTGACATCATCGAAGGAGTTAACTAAACATGCTAAGGCTTGTATGGGTGGCCACGTTGGGTGTGGTATTTGTAGTCCCATGCTCTCCACCCTAGGAACTGAGTTCTTGCCTTTGGAACCGAGACGAGCGTACAACCACACGGGGCTTGGTAACCCCTCGAGTGACTAACTTTCCTAGTAGATTCCATGAGTCACATAGTTCGGGATTTAAATTTGGCATACGCATTGAAAACATTTTCGAAAGAGGAGGTGATGGAGGTGCATCATAATAGGTAGGGAGGCATGGACTGGGTTGCTTGGGGTCGATGGAGCCCCTGGTGAACCAACCTCGCATCACATCTTTAAGTACCGACTTCGGGATTTGACCCGTTACGGCGGAAACCATACTTATTGCGTGACTCATGGTCTCGGCGAAATCAAGGTAAAGGTTGTGGTCAACCACCCTCTGCCGGCCTTCGAAGGAAGAGGGCTAATAATATTTGGCATTAAGAGTCGGTTGGTACGTGTGGGTAAAGTTGTACACCCGTGCAGGGTATTAATCTTTTCGAAAAGCCGTGTTCATGGTTATGAACGCTTGGTGACCATATTCTAAGATCATAGATAACTTTAACCATGATAAAACTTGTTGATCCACGTGTGCTGAAGGATGCTTCCTCTAGGTCAAGGGGGTGATCCTAGATAGGAGGTTCTGATGAAGTTGGTGGTTATCAAGACATGATGAACAAGATGAAGAAGTCGCTATCTTATCCCTTTTAATAGATTCTGGGTAGATGAGCCTCTTCTCTCTCTTGTTTACAAATAAAGATTGCTTTCCGCAAAAGTAAATCCAGAGAAAGCCTTTCTAGCCAGAGCATGTAGATACTAGGTTATCTAAGTCTTGCCGAGTACATTCTCGTACTCAGCCTTGCGCCATTATTGTTTTTCTACAGATGATCTGGTTGCAACTGAAGGTGGCTTCTACGATTACATCGACGAGTAGTTGGGGGTCCCAGGTAGCAGCCTGAGGACTATGGGATGGATGTCGCTTCTGTCTATGACCTATGGTTTGTAATAACTCTAATATCTTACTATGTTAAGAGTTTAAACCTATGATGTCGAATCCCTGTGTTATGTAATGTTACCGAATCATACTGTGATCTTCCGTGTTTGGAGTTGAAATTATCTTAGATGGAGATCTGAGGTTAGTTTAACACTAATCCCAGTGGGTGCTACAGAATACCGGTTCGAGTAAGTGATGTAATCTTAACCTTTAGATATAGATCTAACGGTGCTAGCTACTTTGACCACAGATGGGCTGCGCGAATGGGTGCTAGCGGCGGCCCTTCTGCCGGCGATGCTCCGGCGATTCGAGAGGTGCTAGGGGTGGTGCAGTGGCGTACCAGGCTCGCGAGAACACGAGGATGCTCACGGTGTCGCTCGCTTGGGCGGGGGCATGCTGTAGTGGCCGTGAGAGCTCGTCAGAATCCTTGCTCGCGTCGGTCATGGGTTGGCGGAGATGACGGCGATGTTATAGGTCTCCCTAGGAAAAAAAAACAACATCAGTGTGTGCACAAGGACGAGGCTCTCAACATGGTTTGAACTAGAGGACAAGGGGCGTTCGATTCATACCGCGATTTCTCGCCGGAGATGAGGACGGCGTCGGGTGTTCGCGGTGATCGATGGGTTCGACGACCTGGGGCAGTACAGGGTGAACCAATGGTGTCAGAATAAGCGCAAGAACAAGGGGAGCACGATAGCATGGCTTACAAGGCACAGGGCGGACGATGCTCACCAGAATCGTTCCTCGGAGATGCTTGGGCAGCGGCGGTGCGAGTTCAAATGCGAGCAGCCTAGCGGCGATTAGGGGGTGGTGAGTGAGAGGAAAAGGTCGCGGTGCCAAGAGGGTTAAGTAGCCGGTTAGGGGTGAGGGAATCACGTGGAATTGATCAGCAATTAAGCTCGCATCAAACACGACAGTGATGGAGGTAACGGAGGCGACGACGGGGTCTGGGGTGCGGGGTTTGGGGACGATGATGACATGGCATTTGGGGCCACTGGTCAGCGAGGGAGGGGTACGCGCGCGCGGGTGAGAGAGGGAGCAGAGGGGGAAGTGGCTCGGGTGTGCTTTTGGGACGGTTCTGGTGCTGGGCTCAAAGTGCAGCGCCTGTTTTTATTTTTTTCCTTTTCCTTTTCTTTTTCTAATTTGATTTTCAGGAATGATTTTCAAACCATTTTTCAAATCTATTTGAATTCAAACCACTTGTGGATTTTTGTAATGTGATCCTTGCACTCAAAAGTGTGTCAAACACATCTATCTACTCAAAACACCTTGGTCCTTTGAAAAATAAAAATAAACCCATGCCCCATAATATAAATAAAGAGGGGTTAAATATGGTTTTATTTTTAGGGTTTTGGTTTGAAATTTTTGTGTAAGACAAATATTCTATGCTTATATGAATGCAATGCATGCTTTTACAACTCATGAATTTTGGGATGTTCCATTCTTCGATTATATCGAGATCATCTTGTCGAGAAACTTGGATATACGCTTTGACTTGTGGAGCTTGATGAATCAAATCACTTGGAAGAACTACTTCTACACCATAGACAAAGAAGAAAGGAGTATAGCCGGTTGATCTGTTGGGAGTTGTACGCAAGCTCCATATCACAGACGGTAATTCTTCCGCCCAAGCCCCCGCGGACCGACAAAGCGGTGCCTCGAGGCGAGGTCGTATTCCTTGTAAGACGAGGCCATTAGTTCTTTCGACTTGTCCATTAGCTTGTGGATGTGCGACTGATGCAATATCGAGTCGAATCCCTTGTTCTTCGCAGAATTCGACAAGTTCAACCATGAAAAAATTTCTCCCATTGTTGGTAATTATATTGTGTGGATATCCGAATTGGATGATTATGTCGTCGATGAACTTTCTAGCTGTGGCTCCATCGCAACTTGTTACGGGTTTAGCCTCAATCCATTTTGTAAATTTATCCACCATCACTAGTAGGTGAGTAATTCCACATTTTCATGATGAGCGTACTTTTGGTGCATATCAATCCCCCAAACTGCGAACGGACATGTAATAGAGATTGTTCGCAATTGTTCAGCCGGAACATGTGCATGATGAGCGTACTTTTGGTAGCCTCTGCATGTTTTGACTAGTTTATCGGCATCTGCCTTAGCTGTAAGCCAAAAGAATCCGTGTCGAAAAGCTTTTGCCACTAAGGATTTGGTTGCAACATGGTGACCACACTCGCCTTCATGGATTTCTCTTTAGATTTCCACTCCTTCTTCCGCAGAAATACATGGCTGAAACATGCCAGAAACACTTCGTTTGTAGAACTGACCATTAATTATAGTGTAGGATTTTGCTCGTCGGACAATCTGCCAGCTCAAGACTTCGTCTTCGGGTAGTTTTCCGTCTATCAGGAAATCCAGAGAGGGTTTTGTCCAGCTGGGAATTACAGCCAGAACTTCTATTAAAGGTGAGTCGAATTTTGTCAAATAGTCCTCATTAACTCTGACTATGTAGGGGACCCTTAAATGCTCTAAAAAAGCGCCATCCGGTACTCGTTTCTGTGCAGAGCCTATCCTTGATAGAGCATCTGCTTCCTCATTTTCTTCTCGAGGGATGTGTTGAACCTCAAAACCCTCGAATGATTTAGATAGTTCATCCACAACAGCTTTGTATGCTGACATGTGCTTGTTTGTGTTACAGATATCGGATACTTGCTGAGCAATTAAATCCGAATCTCCGTAACACACGAGTCTTGATATGCCAATGTTTTTGGCCATGCGTATTCCATGCAGAAGTGCTTCATACTCAGCAATATTATTGGTTGCCGTGAAGTGTATTTGCAACACATAGAACATCTTATCTCCTTGGGGTGATTTGAGCACTACACCAGCCCCCGAGCCTCCTCGTGCTTTTGATCCGTCAAAGTGAAGGGTCCAAAATTCCGAGTCTGGAGGGCCTGTGTTTTCTGCCGTTTCTGTCCAATCAACAACAAAGTCGGCAAGTATTTGGGACTTGATTGTTGTACGTGGTTTGTACTCAATGTCAAAAGCTGCAAGCTTTATTCCCCACTTTGCGACACGTCCTATGGCGTCACGGTTATTGATTATATCTCGTAGGGGAGAGGTGCTCACCACTGTGATCTTGTGCTCTTGAAAATAGTGGCGTAGCTTTCTGGATGAAAATAATACTCCATAGGCTAGCTTTTGATGGTGTGGCTACAATTGTTTTGATTCCGTTAGGACCACACTTAGATAATAGGTTGGCCAATGTACCTTTTGCTCGTGGCCTTCTTCCTCGCGCTCGACTACAATGTTGGTCGCTGCAATGTAGAGTAACATAGGTTCCTGAGGTTCTGGCACTGCGAGAACTGGTGGATTTGAATGTAGATCTTTCAAACTTTGCAGTGCAGTTTCGGCTTCCTGAGTCCAGAGAAATTTGTCGGTTTTATTCAAGAGCTTGTACAAAGGTGCGGTTCTTTCGCCGAGCCGGCTGACGAACCAACTCACCGCTGCGATGAAGCCAGTGAGACGTTGTACGTCCTTCTGGCGAGTTGGCCTGGTAATGTTTAAAATAGCCTTGATTTTGTCTTGGTTCACCCCTATGCCTCGCTTAGAGACGATGAAACCTAACAATTTTCTGGCTGGAATTCCAAAGAAACACTTCTCCGGATTTAGCATGATATTGAATTTGTAGACTAGCAAATGTTTCATCCAAGTCGGAAATTAAAGTTTCCTTCTTTTTGGACATAACTGCTATGTCGTCTACATATACATGGACGTTGCGTCCGACTTGGTCTTTGAGACAATGCTGCATAGTACGTTTTTTATGTTGCTCCTGTGTTCTTTAAACCAAAAGGCATAGTTTTGTAGCAGAAGGTTCCAAAAGGAGTGACGAAATACGTCTTAATTTGATCCGACCTTTTCATCGGTATTTGGTGATATCCGGAATATGCGTCGAGAAAATAGAGTAGTTCTGATCCTGCCGTTGAGTCGATAACTTGATCGATTCTTGGCAAAGGAAATGGATCTTTTTGGCATGCCTTGTTCAAAGAGGTATAATCAACACACATCCTTAAATCAATGGTGTCTTTTTTAGGGACGAGTACAGGATTTGCCACCCAATCTGTGTGGATGACCTCTGTTATGATATCCGCTAATTCTAGTTGGGCTAATTCCTTGGCTATTGCTTTGCGCTTTTCATCACCAAACCGTCATAAGGACTGTTTGACGGGTTTAGCATCAAGGTACACATTAAGAGAGTGCTCGGCAAGTTCCCTAGGTACTCCGGTCATGTCAGAAGGCTGACATGCAAAGATATCACTATTAGCTTTGAGGAACTCGACGAGCGCGCTTTCCTATACATGGCCTAAGCATACCCCTATGTTCGTTGTCTTAGAGGGATCATCTTCCTTCAGCGACGTTTTCTTCGTCTCTTCTGACCCCTTGAACTGCAAACTTCGCTTCAGCACCTCGTTCTTCATAGCGGGCATCTTGGACGGATTGATGGTCTTCTTGATCTCCTGGTACTCCTGGGCATACAACACGGCTTCGGCGAAGGCATCAGATCCTTCGTTGCACTCTCGCACCTTCGTCGGATTTCCCCGTATGGTGATTACGCCCTTTGGACCTAGAAGCTTAATCATGTTGTAGATATAACAGGGACGAGCCATGAACGCCCAGTAAGCCGGACGTCCAAAGATGGTGTGGTAAGCACTTTTGAACGGTACCACCTCAAAAGAGAGTGGCTCGGTCTGGTAATTATCTCTGGTTTCGAATGTCACGTCCAGAGTAATCTCACCTAGAGAATCCGCGTGTCTCCCTGGTACAATGCCATGGAAGGTTACACTGCTGTAACTCAACTGGCTCTCGTGTAGCTTCATGTAGTGAAGCGACTCGATGTAGAGGATGTTAATGTTGCTTCCACCTTCCATGAGTGTTTTAGAGAACTCATAGCCATGAATAAGAGGATTGACGACCAGAGGGTACTTTCCTCGACGATGTGTTTTCCTCGGGTGATCTGAACGATCAAAGGTGATGGTTACGTCTAACCAACCAAGGAACTGTGGAACAGCCGGTGAAGGGAATATGCCCGAGAGGCAATAATAAAGTGGTTATTATCGTATTCCTTATTTATGATAAATGTTTATTTTGCATGCTATAATTGTATTAATCCGGAAACATTAATACATTTGTGTTTAATAAACAAAAAGGAAGTTCCTAGTTAAGCCTCTCTTATATATTAGATCGTTGATTAACAAGATGATCAAAGTTTCCTGATCATGGACATTGGATGTTGTTAATAACGAGGTCACAACATTAGTGTAATGATGTGATGAACATTCATCCAAAGTATAGAATTACGATCAAAGTCATTGAGTTTATATTGCTATAACAACTTACGAAGTGATCCTAATCCTTAGACCATGAGATCATGTCAATCACTAACACCGGAAGAGTTTCTCGATGACATCAAACGTCACACCGTAATTGGGTGATTATAAAGATGGATTCAGAACTACTAAAATGTTATGTTGAGATCCATGGATCGAGAGTGGAATTTTTTCACCCTGATGACGGATAGATATGCTCTGGGCCCTCTCGGTGATATCACATTGATTAGCTTGCAAGCAAGTGATTTGATCACTAGAATGTTATATCACGGGAACGGGAAAAGAGTGCATGTCGGTAACGAGATCAAACTAGGTATGGAGATACCGATGATCGAATCTCGGACATGTAATATATCGTGAAACAAAGGGATTAAGATACTAGCGTAAAAGGTTCACACGATCATAGAAGTCATCGTTGAATGTGTGGGAGTCAGTACAGATCTCCAGGTCCCGCTGTTGATTATTAATCGGAGAGGGGTCTCGATCATGTCTTCATTATTCGCGAACCATAGGGTGACACACTTAAGGGATACCGACACCATTTGGAGCAAATAATATAGAAAGAAAAAGGAAAGCGCAGGAATTTATTTCACTAGACACCGAAACTGTTTCGGTTGAAATTGCTGAAACTGGTTCTGCATGTGAAATGGAATACTAGCAAGGGGTTTTATGTGAATGTTTTTTAATTAAAGTAATTAACAAAATTCTGAATAAATAAATAAAAGAGTTTTATTTAATGAGAGATTACATTAAATTTGGTGGAAATTTAATGGAGGTGAGTGGAATTCTGAGTGGGCTGGCTATTTATGAGAGTGGGAGCTCCACCCACATGAATGTGGAAGAGGTGGGGGCACCTACATGGCTGCCACGCCATGGGAGGGGGCTTCCCCCCTCTCCCTATAAAAGGCACCCACTTCGTCCTCTCATCACACACCTCCTCGCGAAGGATCTCTCTCCCCCCTTTAGAATTTCCCCATGGTCTCGGATCAGTGAGATACATGTTCCCGATGGCTTTTTCTGGAAGGATTTGTTGCTTCCGCTGCTTCGCTGGAGCGAGGGCGCGGAGGTTGTCGGGGTACCCGTATGTGTGTGCGATCACGGATGCACCACTGCTTTGAGGTGCTGGACTTGATCGTGCTGGACCGGCTGGAGCAGATGGACTTCATCACGATCTTGAGATCGACAAGTGTTCGTCTACATCATCCACGAGTACAACCTCGTTAACGCTATTCGGTCTTCGAGGGTATGTATTCTATGGATGTATATCCACACGTTTCTTGTATCTATTAGATAGATCTTGGTACATAGATGTTCCCATCATAGGAAAAATTTTGTTTTCTATGCTGCGAACCCTACAGTGGTATCAGAGCCGGATCTATGCGTAGATACTTTGCACGGGTAGTACACATATGATTATGTGGGCGATGATGATCATTTTATTGCTTCTTAGTTGTACTTTGGATATTGGTGGCATAGTGGGATGAAGCGGCCCGGACAAACTTTACATGTCCTTGCACATGAGACCTGTTCCACGCTTGACATGCAACTAGTTTTGCATAAGTGGCTAGCGGGTGTCTGTCTCTCCTAATGTAGTCAATATCTAATTTGCAAAGAGTTGTCAACAATTTGGTTATCCTCGTTGTGGTTCATGTTCGTAGGTAAGAACAGTTCTATCTTCGAAAGCCCTAAGCCACGTAAAACTTGCAATGGATAAATTAGAGGCGTCTAGTTTAGATTGTTGCTGGGCTAGTGTTATGATATGGTGATGTTGTAAGTAGAAGTATGAGATGATACTCTTACAACACACATAATGTGTAGGTTCCATAGACCTTGGCCTTACACATAGAGGTATGATAGAGATCATACCACGGTGCACATGACAGAGATCATATGCAGGAACCATATCATTTCACTTATTAACATGTGATGTTTCATTGCATCTTATATTGCTAGTTTGGAGTTTTATTAGAATAATAAGATGATCCCTCATTTAGATATCAAGATAAAAATGTGTTCTTCCTTAAGTATGCACCGACAATGTTTCGTCGCTTCAAGGCATCACGTGATGATCGGGTGTACTTGAATCCACGAGCAAATCTCGGGTGTAAGACAGTTACACACGCGAATACTAAGGTTCTTACTTGGCGAGCCTAGCATGTACAGACATGGCCTCGCAACACGGACCAAAAGGTTAAGCATGAGTCATATGTTTTGATATGATGACCATATGGAAGCTCGCCTTTGAAGCTACACTGACTCACGTGATGATCGGACTTGGTGTAGTAGATTTGGTTCATGTAATCACCAAAAAGGCACGAGGGATGTCGTTTTTTGAATGGGAGTTCATTTATAATTTGGATTAGTAGAACTGAATTTATCATAAATTAAATCAAAGTGAATTTGCATAATTTGTTGTAGTCATTGGCATTCGTTCAACACCTTATGCATAGTTGTAATTGAGATAATAGAACTATAGAATTCTGGATATATACTTTACGAACTGGTATCGTATTGTGCTGAGTGTCAATCTAAAGTTAAAGTCCTATTGCAAACTTTCAGAAAACTCTATTTACTCCATGAAATTTAATAGTTAGTATTAAATCAAGAGTAACAATTCCAGTGTTAGTATCTTAAGTATCATGTTTGCCTCCATGATTCTTGATTGTTTTTAAATATCAAGGTTATCTAGGAGCTGAAAGAATTGTTTCAGAAACCATCATGTGTGGCAGATATAACGATATCTGAAACAATGTTTTGGTTGCAATATGATAGAGTATAATATATGTTCTCATATTGGATGAGAATTTGTGAAGGTTAGAGATGCTAGACATCCTAATCATCCAAAAAGGTTTTGGAAAGTAATGTTATACTCACGATTCGCCTTTATAAGCTACAATAGCTTGATCATGAAGTCGTCATGATAAGGATGAATAGAAGATGTATGTAAAGTGTTTACTACACTAAAAGATTACTAAAGAATGGATTTTGAAAGAATACCGATCATTTTGATGATGGTGATCTACTTCAAAGTGCAAGTCCAAAGATATTATTATTTGAATATACACGCTTTGGACTATGTGTCATGTATATGGCGCCACTTTTGATGTTGATAGATTCTTTTAAAAGGAAAAAAGGAAATGCTGAAAGAGAATCTATAAAATATATTTGGCACAAAAGAAAAGATTGGAAATATCCAATTTAGGTATATATATATGATATACATGTTATGGTAGTATTCTTTGCTTGTTAAACAATATGGTTCTTGGGTATTGGATACCGAATTGGTTGGTATGAAATTTCATACGGAACGACGCAATTCATAAACCATAATGGCCTAAGTAACTAGCAAGAGAATATGTGATGATGTTCATCAAAAACAAACAAACCGTTGTTTGTATTTCTCGTTGATATCAAAGCTTGCATTCAAGATTTGTTTTAATAATTGTTATTTAAATTAGGTATTATGAGAACAAAGGTTGTTCAAATAATTACCGTATTCCATATAAGATGGATGATTTACAAATCTAGTTGGAGAAATCACATCGATAAAGCCTAATGTTAAAATGTCGCAAGACAAATGATTGGAAGATCACTTACGAAGTGACATCGCCGTTTAAATTATATTGGAAAGGAAACATGAAGAAACTCCATTTTCATGGATTTTTGGAGTCTTTGATTTGATCAAGTGATGCTTGTGAGACTTTCCTCGGGATAATTAAAACTTCGTTCAATGGCCAAAGAAGAACGAACGACTAAATTATTGGAATTTATACATATCGATGTATGTAGTCCATTAAGTATAGTCGTAAGCGATGGATTTCAACTTCATATGCTTTCTCCGGAAATTTGAGTGAATGTTCACTTAATGAGAAAGAAGTATGAAATATTTGAAAACGTTCAAAGAATTTCAAGATGAAGTGAAAATCATTGTGACAAGAAAATAAATGGTTTATGATTTTATCGTAAGGGATTTATTTGAGTTACAAGTGTAACAAGAAAAATAAATGAATTATGATTTCTCATAAAGGGATTTATTTGAGTTGCAAGTTTAGCAAAACACCTAGATTTACATTTCCCGAAACACCATAGGAGTATGGAGTGTTTGAGATTTGTAATGAAACCTTGTTTGACATGGTTAGATCAAAGGTGTTATTTATAAAACTGCCATTATGTTTTAAAAAGATTAAAGCTTTAGAGACTACCGCTTTTACACTGAAAAGAGCTCCATCTTGATCCATTGAAATGACACCATATGAGTTATGGTTTGGGGTAAAACCCAAGTTGTCATTTCTTAAATTTTGGTATGCTAAACATAAGTAAGATGTTTACAACCAAAGTCGGATAAGCATTTCTTTGTAGGTTATTTCGAATAACAATTGGGTATTCCTCCATAACACCAAGGACAAAAGGGTTTGTCGCTTGAAATGTGAAGTTTCTTGAAAAAGGATTTTTTCGCAAAAGTTAAGTGGGAGGACAATAGAACTTTGATAAGGTTAACGAACCTTAGCTAAATGTGCTGAGTTGCAAGACCGAAATCGTTCCGGAGGCTGCCATAATGCTCATAGCTTATGTGCCTCAAAGGTTGCGGTCACTGAGGTCTAAAGTTCCTATTGAACCAAGAAGGTCGGATAAACAATGAAATGATTGAGATTTGAGAGTAAATCATTATTGTTTGACAATGATGAACCGACTACATGCAAATAAGCGATGATGGTCCCTGAATCCGTCAAATGACTTGAAGCCATAAAATCCGTGATAGTTCCATACACGAGAAATCAAGTTTTGAACTTGGAAGACCCTCCGGAAAGGTGTAAAAACCTATTAGTCGTATTTGGATCTATAAAGAAACAGACATGGATTAGTCAACATTTGTAAAGTATTTTATGACAATGTTCAAGGAGTTGACTATGACAAGATTTGATCTTTCATAGCGATATTTAGTCTGGACGGATTAAAGTAGCAACCACTACATATAATTTGGTATATGGTAGATGAATAAACAAAACAAAGTTCTTCTAATAGAATGGTTACCTAGGACGTGTACATGACACGGTCCAAAGGGTTTTGTCAAATTCAAAGGATTTTAAAAGGGCATGCAAACTTCAATGGTTGAAGTAAGCATCACGGAGTTGGAATCTTCACCGTGATGAAAAGGAGTTTTCATCAGGAGACGATGAATATGCTTGCATTTGCAAGAAATTAAGTGCGAGCGCTGAGACACATTTCTAATACATTATGTGGATGACATCTTGTTGATTATAAATGATGTATATTTTATTGACAAAGGTTAAGAATTTCATTTCAATGAAAAACTTAGGCAAAACCCGAATATTTAGCATGAATGTCTATAGTGGATAGACTGTGACGCTAATATGGTTGTGCCAAATGTACATATATGAGATATTGAAGGAGTTCAATATAGAAACAACAAGAAACGGTTCTTGTCGCATGGAAAGGAATTGAATCAAGATTAAAGTGTATCGACACTTGATAAGTGAAACAAGATTCAAGTGCTTTGACACTTGATGAGTGAAATCACGAGAATGTTTTGATCAATCATACCATGATATGTACATATCCAGATATGTCCTATGCTCTAAGTGTTATGAGCAAATACCAGAATGAATCATAAAATGATCATTGGATGATAGTAAGGATATTCTTATGATATTTTGGAAGAATTAAGAATATATTTGTGTAGAAGTGACAAACAATTACAAATAGTTCATTGTAAAGTGTTACATTGATACTAGTTTTGTCACAAGTTACAAATTAAGTTTATCTCAATTTAAACTACGGGTGGAACAATGAAATGGAAAGAAAGTTTCCATGATGGATTTGGAAGAGTTCCAAAGTTAAGACATTGTGACGAATACTATAACAAAAGGCTAAGTATATGAATGATATAGTAGCAGCAAAGGAGGGAATTTGTGTCAAGTAGTTTGTTATCAAACTAAGGTGTGGTTCCCAATGGGCTAACACTAAAGATATATTGTATGACAATAGTATCAACGTGTTTTAACCCCAAGGAACTAAAGGTCTCACCGAAATACCAAATTTATATGATGCCATCTCATTGGAGAACGAGTGATGTGTGAAGACGCAAAGACATGCAACTACACACGGACTTGTAAGCGTCAGATCCGTAGATTATGTTAACCACTTGCAGTTGCGTATATGGAACACCAGAAAGCCATAGGTGTTCAAATACGCAAAATTTTCAAACTAGATTATTGTCTCTAGTGCAAGTGGGAGACTGAAGGGAATATGCCCGATAGGCAATAATAAAGTGGTTATTATCGTATTTCTTATTTATGATAAATGTTTATTTTGCATGCTATAATTTTATTAATACGGAAACATTAATACATGTGTGTTTAATAAACAAAAAGGAAGTTCCTAGTTAAGCCTCTCTTATAAACTAGCTCGTTGATTAACAAGATGATCAAAGTTTCCTGATCATGGATATTGGATGTTGTTAATAACGAGGTCACAACATTAGTGTAATGATGTGATGAACATTCATCCAAAGTATAGCATTACGATTAAAGTCATTGAAATTATATTGCTATAACAACTTACGAAGTGATCCTAATCCTTAGACCATGAGATCATGTCAATCACTAACACCGGAAGAGTTTCTCGATGACATCAAACGTCACACCGTAACTGGGTGATTGTAAAGATGGATTTAGAACTACTAAAGTGTTATGTTGAGATCCATGGATCGAGATTGGAATTTGTTCATCCTGATGACGGATAGATATGCTCTGGGCCCTCTCGGTGATATCACATTGATTAGCTTGCAAGCAAGTGATTTGATCACTAGAATGTTATATCACAGGAACGAGACAAGAGTGCATGTCAGTAACGAGATCAAACTAGGTATGGAGATACCGATGATCGAATCTTGGACATGTAATATATCGTGAAACAAAGGGATTAAGATACTAGCGTAAAAGGTTCACACGATCACAGAAGTCATCGTTGAATGTATGGGAGTCAGTACGGATCTCCAGGTCCCGCTGCTGATTATTGATCGGAGAGGGGTCTCAATCATGTCTGCATTATTCGCAAACCATGGGGTGACACACTTAAGGGATACCGACACCATTTGGAGCAAATAATATGCCAGAGAAAGAAAAAGGAAACCGCAGGAATTTATTTCACTAGACACCGAAACTGTTTCAGTTGAAATTGCTGAAACTGGTTCTGCATGTGAAATGGAATACTAGCAAGGGGTTTTATGTGAACGTTTGTTAATTAAAGTAATTAACAAAATTCTGAATAAATAATAAAAGAGTTTTATTTAATGAGAGATTACATTAAATTTGGTGGAAATTTAATGGAGGTGAGTGGAATTTTGAGTGGGGTGTCTATTTATGTGAGTGGGAGCTCCACCCACATGAATGTGGAAGAGGTGGGGGCACCTCCATGGCTTCCACGCCATGGGAGGGGGCTGCCCCCCCTCTCCCTATAAAAGGCACCCACTTCCTCCTCTCATCACACACCTCCTCACGAAGGATCTCTCTCCCCCCTTTAGAATTTCCCCATGGTCTCGGATCAGTGAGATACATGTTCCCGGTGGCTTTTTCTGGAAGGATTTGTTGCTTCCGCTGCTTCGCTGGAGCGAGGGCGCGGAGGTTGTCGGGTTACCCGTACGTGTGTGCGATCACGGATGCACCACTTCTTTGAGGTGCTGGACTTGATCGTGCTGGACCGGCTGGACCAGATGGACTTCATCACGATCTTGATATCGGCAAGCGTTCACGAGTACAACCTCATTAACTCTATTCGGTCTTCGGGGGTATGTATTCTATGGATGTACATCCACCCGTTGCTTGTATCTAGTAGATAGATCTTGGTACATAGATGTTCCCATCGTAGGAAATTTTTTGTTTTCTATGCTGCGAACCCTATATCCGGAACCATGGCATTGAGATCACAAAGAACCACCCTTTTGTCCTTACCAGGTTCAGATCCAAGGAAGAAGACGTATGTGTCTTTCTTAGTCAGAAAGTTTTTCTTTCCATCCGACTTGGGCTCTGCGGCGGCTTCCGCCTCTTCCATGTCAGAATCTTCCTTGGGCTCCTTTCCTTTCTCGGAATTTTTCTTTACTTTTCATCGCTTGGCTCTGTAGCCAGCGGATTCGTATTTTTTGATGTCGTCATTGAAACGACACTCGACATTTTTGTGGGTATATCCTCCGTTACAATCCAAGTGGTGGACACAGGGATTGTTGGCAATGTCAGCCCAGGTATAGGTTCTTCAGGGTTGCTGTTCTCCTCTGACCTGGATTCGGGAAGCTCCATGGCCTCTACTACGGCCGCCTCCGCGCCCTCCTCGTCCTCCATATATGAACGTTGCGTTGACAGCTGCGTTTTCCGGACATGGATTTTCGTATGAGGTGTTCTTGCACTTATGAGTTTGTTTTGGTTGTTTGGCCGCATTGGGATTGGCCAGAATATTTAGCAGCCCTTCTGAATCATCATCGGCATCAGCATACTTGCTTGCCGTCTCTATCATTTCTCCCAAATCTGTGACGTGGTCACGCTTTAGTCTGTGACGTAAAAGTCCGACTAGAAGTCCTGCAATAAAAGCTTCTATCGCAGTTTGTTCGTTTACTCCTTCGCAGGAGTTCTTCGTGTCAATCCAGCGTCGGAGATAATCCCGACAGGTTTCTCTGGGTCTTTGTGTGCAACGCTTCAATTCTCCGACTGTGTAGGGCCTTCTCTAGGTTCCCTCGAAGTTTGAAAAGAACGCACTTTGCCTATCATTCAAGTTGTGAATTGAATTCTCTGGCAGTTCATTGAGCCATGATCGATCCGTCTTCCTCAGCATGAGCAGCAGATATCGGACTGCAACCAGGCTGTTTCCTCCTTTGGCGATGCAGCAGGCCTAGAAGAAATCCTGGAGCCAGGTATCTGGCCGAGCTACGCAGTCGTAGGATGAATGTGTTTCGCAATACCAAAGTCAACCGGAAACTTGGTATGATGCATGCGTGGTCCAAAACATTTGGGTCCCACATACACGTCTTCTTCCTTGTACCGCCGCGCTTCTATGTTTGATTCAATGTGATGGCGAGCATTGTTTGGCAAGAGAGATCTGCGCCTTGGAGGCTCACGGCTTCTGTGCGGCGGAGTCGGATTTCTGCTTCTCCTTTCACTATTTCTGCCTCCACCCCTGCGGATTCCATGGCTACGTCTTTATCCTTCATGGTCGCTGCTAGGAGGTGATGGTGGCCCTGGTGGATTATTTCTGGCTGGGTTATGCGGTCGTGGCGGTGGAGCCTCATTATGCTGACTCCGATGCCTGTTTCTTCGGGCACCGTCCCTACTTGATTCAGGATGATCCGGATCATCTCTTCATCCGGCATTGCCAGCCGGATGGCTCTTGTGGCATTCTTAGCCTATCTTGCTCCTCTCGCTGGCGGCACGTTTCCGAGTCTTCTCTATAGCGGTTGTTTTGCCGATGATGGTCCTGATGAGGCACCATTGCCCTGATGGCGTCTTTGGACGCAGCCAGAATAACTCTTGCCCAGTCACATGACGGCCGACGAGAGTGGCCGTTTGAGCCGGTTCTTGAATTATCTTCTTCTCCACGGGGATGATAGCGTTGAGTCGTATCCCTACGAAGCCTTATGTCAGCGCTTTGGTTAGCGCCAGTGTGGCAAAACTCAGACTTTGAGGCCAGCTTGCCACTAAATGACGCGGCCATTTTCTGCTTCTTTAATCCTTTGTCTAGAAACGCGATGCACTATTGGACCTGTTGCGGAGACAGATTGTTGGAGAGGATAGCTCGAGCTGCAGCAGTGTTTTCCAAGGGCATCCTATAGACTCAGATCTTCTCTCCATCTTTTCTACTGAATAGATCTTTGTGGATATACGGGTTCTTGTTAGCAAGATAGGGACCTCCCCTTGTCTTGTTTGGATGTCACTTGAAATCTAACTGATATTTGGCAGGATCACTGTCTAACTGCTGCCTCATCTCGACGAGGCGCGTGGCCTCTTCGAGTAGAAACAAGCGGTGCTTTTCCAAGTCTTCAGCCCTTTTTTCCAGCGCATCCGGTGTGAGATCCGAAGCCATTGGGATTGGAATTGTGAGAGCATCTCCAGAAATTTCATGGGCGCCCTTTGTGATGACGTGTCCATCCACAGGAGGGTCGATCAGGGTGGTATTAATCGGATCTCCGTCCTGATTTTCCATCTCGATCTCTTCATCAACTTTTCTTCGTTGGTTTCATCGACATCCGGCTCTGCCGGTGTCGGATTTTTGTTCTTATTCTTCTTCTTTGACCGCCCAGTAGCCTTAACATGCGTACTAGTGGCAAAGACGACTTTCAGTCTGGTACCAGGGGATAAACTTTCGTCAGTACTTTCCATCATGGTTGTCTTGTGGACCTTGGAGGAATCTCTAGTATCTATATCATCCTGCGAGGTGTAGCTTTCATCCATGCTATCATATGGACTAGGAGAATTTTATGGCTCACCTTGCGTTTTCTTGGAGACGTGCTCTTGTTCATACTCCTACATCTCTTTGTAGAAGTCTCGAAGTTCCTGCAACGTGATTGACTCCTGAGGAGAGCCAAGTGAGTCGGCGTTTTTTTAATTGCGTCTAGGACCGAATCGCTACCAGCTCTAGCATCGACAGAGTCGGATCCAGTGCTTATGTGGTACACGAAATAGTGCTTCTTCTTGTTCATGTTCTTGAAGTAGTGGCACAGCTGGGTTTCCGCCTCCTACATCTCAAAGTTCTCCATGATGTTGGCGATTGCTTCGTAATCGATGTAGGGGCATTTCATCATCTCCTTTATTCTGTGCTTCAAGGGTAGATTTTCTTCTATGACGTCTGGTATGACATAGCCATAGCGGATATATTCCTCGTCCGTTTATCCGATCTCATCAGGGAAATCAGATCCGGATTTTTCTTCCACCTCTTCTTCCACTACAGGAGTGGGCTGGGTGAGTTTGATTTTCTCCGGGACCTTGAACTCTTGTTCCTCTGCGGACAAAGTAGATCCGGATTTTTCTTCTGCCATGGTCATCACCTCAAGGGTGGGTTGGGCGGGTTTAGTGAAACCGAGGTAGATATCGATCTCGCCGATGGACATGATCGTGTAGGTCGTCACGGGGTTCAAAGCCAGAATCCAGGTCTCGTCGAGAAGGACAAGAGGGACATCACTTGCATAGACCACGCGACCCATGACGATTGTCTTTCCGATTCCTGCACGCGCAGATTCTGCCTGGAACGATGCTCCAAAGGTCACCTGCCCCATGGTGGGCGCCAACTGTCGTCGGATTGTCGACAAGTATGCCATAGGGGGTCCTAGTGGCGTTGGAAGGATGGGGTGTGAGACGTCGGATGTTCCAGGAGCGGTGAGCACAAGTTTACCCAGGTTCAGATCCGACCGCGGTGATCGGATCCTACTCCTGCTAGCAACCCAGTTACAGCGGATTACAAGAGAGGTTCGCCTATGCAAGTTGATTGTGGTGTTACGATTGATTGGTTGTCCTAAAGGGTCCCATATGGCCGGTTTATATAGTCATCGGGGCCTAGGGTTACAGGAGAGACCTATCCAGCTACATTACAGAGTTGGTAACTAAATACATCTTGGACTACAAGTAATACTACATGCCTAATAGGTAACTCTTCTGGGCCTTGTCGTAGCATGGGAACTGGCTCCTCCTCTTTCTCTGACGGGGCCGCCCGTGAAGCAAAGCTATAACCCATTGGTGGGCCACCCTGGTCAGAGAGTCCTATGGGTATACCCGGAAAGTATATCCCCAACATTCGTCATTATCTACTGTTTAGTGAATGTGTAGTAGCTTGCCAAGCTGATGTCATTAAGCATATGATTCAAAGGTCGATCCTAAGTGGAAGAATCGATAAATGGGCCTATGAATTAATAGAATATGATCTAACATATGAACCTCTTCGGTCTATGAAGGGCCATATTGTAGCTGATTTCATAGTAGAACATCAGATCCAAGACAATGCCGACTTACAGGTTATATTGGCAGAAGCTATACTTCGATGGTTCAGTATGCAACAATGTTCAAAGAGTTAGGATTTTTTACATATCACCTTCAAGGGTTGTATATGAATAATAGTGTCGACTGGAATATGATTGCACTAATAATGAAGCCAAATATAAAGCATTGTTATTCAGCCTCGAGTTTTTGGTTGCTGCAAGAGTTTTCTGCATCGAGGCATTTGGCAATTCCTTATTGGTGGTGCAACAAGTTGCTCGGATATTTCAATGCAATGAAGGACCACTCAATCTATACCTTGATAAGTGTCAAGACATAGTATGTACTCTAACTTATTTTAAGATATCACATGTATCTAGACATGACAATTGGTTGGTGAATGAGCTGGCACAACAGTCATCAGGTTATCATATAAGACGAGGAACATTCTACATTTTAGAGTTGTTGACATATACATAGCCAGCCTGATTGAATCCGATCTTCCTGATATATCAGCTAACACAAGTGAAGCCGGAGATGATTGCAAGACCGACTAGAGAGATCATATCATTGATTATTTGCGAAATCCGAGATAAAAGGTACAAAGAACTGTTGGATGACTAGTTTTGAAATATTGCATATTCTATCGATGAACCTTAGATTGTCTTCTCCTAAAATGCATGGGTGAAGATCAAGCCAAAGTCACCATGGGAGAGGTTCATGATGTCTTATGTGGAACCGGCCCCCGAAAGATGAACTGGATGTTGAACAAGCAGGATTCTACTTGACGACTACGCTATAATACTTCTTCAATTAATACAAAGGGTGCGGAGCATGTCAAAAGTTTGGGGATATACAGCTAGAGCTGGGTTCAATGCTTCACCCGGTTATAAAATCGTGGCCTTTTTGAGGATGGGCACTAGAATTTGCTAGTATGATTCATCTGGCAAAATCAAAAGGGCATCAGTTTGTGCTAGTTGCTACCAACTATTTCACCAATTGGTTTGAAGTAGTACCTCTCGGAAACATGACTCACGGGGAGGTGATTTGGTTTATCACTGAGCATATTATTCATAGGTTTGGCTAATACGTCGGAAACATATCTATAATTTTTTATGCTCCATTCTTGTTTAGTATCTACTTTGCTTTACTTGTCCACACTTTGAGGTGCTTTTTACATGTTTTATGGTACTAACCTATTAACAAGTTGCAACAGTGCCAGATGCCTGTTTTCTATTGTTTTTGGTTTCAGAAAAGTTAGTAAAGAAATATTTTCGGAATTGGATGGGACAAAGGACAAAGTCAATTACTTTACGTGGGGAACAAGAAGTCCAGAGGAGAGCCCGGGAGGCCGGCCAGAGGGGCCAGACCCACCGCAAGCGCGGGCGGGCCCCACACCGCGCCTGGCTAGGGTTTGGTTGCCCTGGCCGCCGCCTCGGTCTCCCCCTTTGCCTATAAAAAGCCCCCGATGCAGATACCTTGGGTACCCGATCAGAAATCCACGAAACCGTCTGTAGACGCCACCACCATCATCCCTAGATCGGGGGGATCTGAAGTTCTTCCCGGCACCCTGCCGGAGGGGACATCATCCCGGAGGCCTCCTCTCCTATATGATGCGTGAGTAGTTTGACCTTGGACTACGGGTCCATGTAGTAGCTAGATGGTTTTATCTCCTCCCTTGTGCTTTCATGTATAGATCTTGTGAGCTCCGTTCATGATCAAGATCTAATCTATTTGTAATCATGCATGTTGTGGTTGCGGGGATCCGATGGATATTGAGATTATTATGTTGGTTTGATTAATGGTTTTGTTTTTATGTTTCTATCATGTCTGTGTTGTTTGTGATCTTGCATGCTCTCCGTTGTTAGTAGCTATCCTGGCCAAGTAGTTGCCAGTGACTCCAAGAGGGGGTATTTATGCTCGATAGTGGGTTCATGCCTCTAGTTTCGAAGGGAAGTGACAGAAATCTCTTAGGTTGTAGATGTGTTGTTGCTACTAGGGAGAAAACAATGGTCTCTTGTTCATGGAACATGTGGACTATTTACCTTACACACTTTGCTTAAAGCAGTTGTCTGTTGCTTGCAACTTAATACTAGAGGGGGTTCGGATGATAACCTGAAGGTGGACTTCTAGTCATAGATGTAGTTGGATGGTGGTCTATTTATCTTGTTGTATTGCCCAATCAACCTCATAGGATCTTTCTGACTAGTAATTGCATTGTTATGCCTTGCTCTCTGAATTGCCACTGTAATTTGTTTACCCTTCATGCCATGTTGTTTATTTAAGGAGAGCACCTCTAGTGAACTATGGACCCCGGTCAAATATTTACTATTGATACATCTTCCACTATTACTTGTTTACTTGTTGCAAACCATTACCTTCGACACCATACGTTTAATCCTTTGTTACATTAAACCGGTGAGCTTGACAACCTCACTGTTCATTGGGGCAAAGTCTTGAGTTTGTGTTGTGCAGGTCTCCGCGTTGCTTGCAACACCTTTGTGATGGTTCCTTCCTCCTTCTGGTATGATAACCTCGGTCTCAACTAAGGGAAAACTTGCTGCTTGGTGCTTCACACCTTGCTCTTGTGGTTCCCAACATGATGTGCGTAGACAGTCGTCAAGCTTTTCTAGCACCGTTGCCAGGGAGGCCAAGGACATCTTCACTAGGGGAGTCCTTCACTTCCTTTCTCTTTACTTTTTTTTAGTTTGCTTTGTTTCTTTTGTTTGGTTTTGTTTGCCTCTTTTCAAAAAACCAAAAAAAATAGTCTAGTTTGGTTTCCTTGCTTTATTCAAAAACACAAAAAAATTAGTTCCTACTCTAGTTGCTACCATGTCTGGTTTTGGACCAATATTTATTTCACCTATGGTAGAAATCTCCACTTTTAAGCAAAAAAGTCAAGAAAGTTTTAAAGAAGCTTGGTCTAGAATCTCTGCTTTCTAGAGGGAAACTGAGCCTGAGGTGAGTCTCGGCTTGGTTATTGATAGTTTTTACCGCGGTATTTCTCTTCGTTATAGATATGCTTTGGATGCTGTGGCTGAGAAAGATATTTTTCTTTGTACTGAGGATGAAGCCTTTGATGCCATAAAAAAGTTGATTGCAATTTATAATACATCTGGCAAGTCTGATTCCTCTTTCACAAATATTTTTGCCAGGTTGAATACTCTTGAGACTAGTATTGCTGCTATGAATAGTTGCTATCACATGCCTAGGGATTACCATGATTATGTTCCCATAAATTCTGAGCCTTCAAAGTGGTTTCCCACAATCAAAGTCTCTATAAATACTACACTTTTCGATGCTCTCTATGATATCATGTCTGAATTTTGTCTCATGCCTAAAGATATTTTTGATTCATTAAGTCTTTGGGGGCTTATTGAAGGAGGAGAGGAAATCTATCTTACCAACAATGCCACTATATTGCACATTGGAATAGTTGAGGGTGTGTTTACAAAAATCTTAGGGAAAATGGTGTCTACTGATTATCTTGTTAATGAATGTGTAGGCAAAGGACAGATCACACTTGGAAGATCTCTACTGAAAAACCTTGGGGCAGTAATAGATGCGGGAAAAGGCATCATGCACTTTGCTCCCTGGGTAAGCAATCATATCTTCCCCAAGGAGAAAAAGAAAGGTAAGAAAAGAAGGAACAAGAGGGGCAATTCTTCATTTGAAAATACTTGATTCTTCTTGCTTCTTGTGCCTAACTTAAAGGCGTTAAAGAAAAGTACTTGTTGGGAGATAACCCAAGAGTTTCCTTGAGTCTTGGAAGTTATTACTTCAGTAATGACCTCTCCTTATCCTTTTTTTTTGCTTTTTGTGCCAAGAATGACCTCTAATGAGAGGGAAGTAAGATTTGGGGAGTTGCTATCCCGAAACAGATTTATGTCCTCCAAAAAATTTGCGAGGAGGATCTGTAACTCGGATTGAGCTCAAAATTTATTAATAAATTCCCTAGTATGTTAGCTAACTTTCTTTAGTTCAACACTTTTTGATTTGAGCAATAGAAGATGTTTGAAAATATCGGTTTCTACCTGCTGGTCTGTTTTGACATATTTCTGCAATTATTTGCATTTGCTTCTTATTGATTCCTTTTTGAGTTCTCTTAGGTAAATCGAGATTTTTGAAGGAGTTACTACAGTATCTTGTGTTTTTAGTGAAAAGCCTTGCTGTTTCATAGCTTTGCAAGTGGTCTAATATCTTTTGAATACACTAATGTTGCTAATGAAGATTGTGTGAAGTTTTGTATGAAGGAAAAATTTGATGCAATGAGATGAATAATGGAGAAAAGCTCATGCTTGGGGATGCCACCATGGTGTCACCCCAAGAAAAATCCAAGAGGTACAAGCATCAAAGCTTGGGGATGCCCAAGGCATCCCCTCTTCATCAATAAAAAGCTTAGGTCTGTCTAGACACTTCGTTTTTATTGTTTCATGGACAATTGTGTTGTTCTTGGAGCGTCTTAGTTTTTGTTTGCTTTGCTTAGGTTATTTAGTTTGATTGAATAAAGTAGTTTGGACCCCCGTGCTCGCTGTGTTGTTTTTCAAGTAAGGTTGCTTGGTGTTTGGAAAGGAGTAGTAAGTTCTTGCTTGAAGTGCAAGAGGAGCTTGCATGGACTGTGACTTAGACTTTAGCATGACATGCTAGTTGTTGTTTTAGCATTATGCTTAGTGATTATTGTTGTAGCATGTCTTGTTCCAAACAAATGGGATTGCTTAGTGTTACTTGAAGAAATTATGCGTTGTTTTAGCATGCAAAAGCATACTATTGTGGTATTCTCCTTTGATGCTTTGCTTGGGTTGACTTGGCACATGCTCACACCATGTTATGACTATGACAAGTCACCATTAGCCTCTATGATCATTTAGTCCTTGACTTGTAGTAACACTATTTTCTTTGATTAGTATGGTTTGTTGCACTGCATGGTTTTGGCCATTATTGCTCTCTTAGTTGGTTGCTCCCAGTCTTTTGCCAGCCTCCACTTGTATGATTAAGTTCTACCCATGCCTCCAACTTCCAAGAAACCAAGTTATTCCAAAGTGTCCACTATAAATTCCTATGCATGGTGTGTTACACCATTCCAAGTATATTCTTGTTTTCAACTATATTCCAATTAAAAACTATTTTGTGATGTGAAAACATAGTGATTAAAGCCCTCACGAACTTGATGGCACACTTTATTCTTTGCCCCTAATAAACTTGAACCACTGTGACAACTTTTTTGTATATGCTTGCACTTATAAGTTGGAATTAGCAGAACCGTGTTGTCACGGGGAATGTTTTCAACATTGCACTTGTACTTTGTACTCAGTTGATATCACGTTGTTTTGTCTATGGATGTCACCGGTGTAAAATAAAGAGGGGACTTGTAAGTCCATGGATTTTGTATCCTGTGTTATAGAAACGCCTGGGCCGCTAGCCTAAGACATGCCTAATCATGGTGGAAACTTGCAGCATGACAATAATGAGCTATCTATGAAGCATCCTCAATAAAAAGCTATGCATATGGTGAATAAAAAGATTGCTAAGATGCTCATTGTCTACTTGCCTTGTCATTTTGGTTATGGGAAAGCTCCTTTACCATGTGCAAGGGGTACCCTGTGACACCCCCGGGATCAAGGATAGACAAATCCTAGACCTTCATCTGAACATAAGCCTAACCTAATCTCGAAAGCGTACAGAGGGAGATTTGATAACACAACAGTGACCCTACGACACAAAAATTATTACAGCAAGCTCATAACTGAGTGAAGAACCAAAATATTACAAGCATAGGTCACTGATGACAAACATCAAACAACGGAAGGAAAATTATGCTATTACGTATAGCAAACCTAACAAATCGCCTAAGAGGCCTGAAGCATAACGATGACGTCCAATCCATAGATCCCAGACTGCCGGCTGGGAACCCCAAACTATTCGTCGATGTCGATGTCGTGAAGAACTCATCTTATATGTTAACACTTACTCTGCTGCAAAGGTATCAACGAAGAAAGGGTGACTACAGGTTGTACTCCGCAAGACTTATGGCTGGTGGAGTTATTTTGCATAAGTCCATCTTTGTTTTCTAACACAAGAGGGAGAAGAATCTCGACTAATTAGAATATTTTAAAAGGGGATAAGAGAGCGGTATCTCTAGCTTTGATCATCTTTTGATATCCACTGAATCATCATCAACTGAACCTCCCTAGGATCACCCGCTCGTACCCATGATGAAGCATCCTTAAGAACACATTGATCTGCCAAGTTTTACGATTAGGTTCAAGTTCTCTATGATCTTAGAATCTGGTCTCCAAGTTCGTACATAACTGCGGACACGGATTTTCGGAAAGATTTAACCCTGCAGGGGTGTACAACTTTACCCACAGGCGCAACCGATTCTTAATGCCACTATAGATTAGCCCTCTTCCTTGGAAGGCCGGAAGAGAGTGGTTGACCGCGACCTTTACCTTCCTTTCGCCGAGACCATGAGTCACGCACTAGGGAGATGCCGCTGTAAAGGGTCGAGTCCCGAAGTCGGTCGCTAATGATGTGAACAGGTTTCAAGATTACGGATGTCGGGCATCTCTTGTTCCCTGCCACGCTTACCTACCTGTATGAATGCACCTCCTTCACCTCCTTCGAGAAGAGCCAGTATGCGTATGTCGAATCGATCGCCCAAACTATGTGACTCATGGAATCTACTCGGAAAGTTAGTTGGTCGAGGGGGTTGCCAGGCCCCCGTGTGGCTGTACGCTCATCTTGGACCATAGGCAAGAACTCAGGTCCTAGTAGTGGCAAGTATGGGACTGCAAAAACCACAACCCATCGTGGCCTCCCATACAAGCCTTAGCATGTTTAACTTTCATCTCTGATCATACCATGTCATCCTTTCATACTAGGTTCATTCGCAGCTCTGATTCATCATCTGGATGGATCAGTGGAAACAACTAAGCATGGCTAATCACAACAGATGTAATAGCTCTAGCAACGCTTCACAAGCCAAACCCTAGTTATGCTAGGAGAAGTGGATCAGGGAATATAGGCTATAAAGGAAACATGCATCAGATAGGATTTACTCTATCTATCGATAAAAGACTTTGGAATCGTGTGCACATGGAAAGAATTGAAATACTTGAAAAATAGGATTATATCATGTGTGGGGCTTCGCTTGCCTTTGCCGGTTGATATCTAGAAAGCAGAGCTTCGGACATCTAGTACTTCACTTGATTACAATTGGTCAAGTATTGGCCTTCGAGCTTCGACGGTGTTGATCTCGATCTTGATTCCGATTTCTTATTCTACCGGAGAAGAACCAAATACAGTAAAGAAAGGGAAACAATCAACACATGGAATCAATGCAATGCTCATCAAGTATGCTGATATGACAAGTTAATTTGTACTGAAATGTAACCCTAAGACATACTCAGCACTTTAATCGGGGTTCCGAGCAGTACAAACCCTAGAATAGGGGAATCCTCAGAATCACCTATGGGGTTCATTTTGTTCTTCTAATATACTTGCCATGAAAGTTGATTAACAATGCATCATTAGAATGCTATGAGATAGGTCTCATTTTTCTGAACATTTTGATATATTATTTGTATTTTTCTGATTTAAAATGAATTAGTTATGAATTTCTCCGTTTTTAATTCATTTTAAATCATTTTTGGAATATTATAAAACAATTTATATTTTGGAATTACTTTTTCATTTTTATTAAACAGAAAACATTTCTGAATATGTTAATATCACTTACAGCAGGGACCCACCTGTCAGCATTAAACATTTACAAAATAATTACAGAAAAGAATTACAAAACATTTAAAAGAAAAGGAGGCAGGTTACTGCATCGGCATGAGGTCATGATGACGTCAACAATGGAGGGCCTCTCTAGATCGAGCACGGATCGGCTGTTCTTGTGCGCTCCTGGACGCGTGAGTGGGGCGTTGGAACGAGTGCAGCGAGGGCTACCAGAAACTGGCGGCGCCGCTTGCAGGGGGTCACCGGAGAGGGGAGCACGACGACAGCGAGAGGCGAAAGTGGCAGGTGCTCGTGGGGAGGATGAACCAGAGCGAGAGGGGGCGAGTGGAGGGGCTTCGGAGAACCAGTAGCTCACGCTGGTGCTCATGGTCATGACAGGGAGGCATGGGGAGGTCCGGAGCGACGGCAAGGGCGACGACGGCACTCGTCGGGCTCGGGGAAGACGGAGTCGCTGGCGACGATTGCAAGTACCCGGGCTCGATTCATTTGACGAGTCGAAGAAGGGGACCGTGGCGGAGCTCCTGGCACCCTCAGATGGTCGAGGGAGGTCGGGAACGGTCGGGCACCGGTGAGGTCTACAAGCTAGGGTTCGGATTCGCGTGAGAGAGAAGAGAGAGAGGTCTCCGGGGAGGGGTAAGAATGGATAGGAAGAGCAAGGGCGACGTCGTGGAGACCTTATTCTCCTCCAGGGCGCGATGGACGGCGGCGACCGAGCGGCGCGAATCGACGGCCGGTGGAGCGACAAGTAGCTGCTCGCCTGCCTGGAGGAAGACGACGGGGAAAGGGGTGAAGCGGTACCGGGCTAGGAATAGGCCGCGCTAGGCCGAGATGGGCTGTGCAGGAGCGCGCTGAGCGGCGGGGAGGAGAGAGAGAATATATGGGCTCAGCCCAGGTTAGGTTAGGGGCAGTTTTTCTTTGTAAATTATTTTCTTTTTCTGTTTTCTATTTTCTCTTTGTATTTTTCATTTGTAATTCTGTTTTGAATGTTTTCAAACTACCAGATCTTTTGCTAACATTTAACATACTATGGACCCTTTATAACCATTTTGAATCCATAATGTTTTGTAGTTTCAAAATTTGCAAAGCCATTTGAATTGATTCTTAAAGAGGGAGGGAAATTAGGGTTTAAGGTTTTGTGATTAGTTTTTGCATGCATTTTAAATGATGATGCTCATGAATGCACGAACAAATCCTAATTAATATTTAATGAAACTAGGGTTGCTACATGCCCCGTTGGCGGTTCTCAATGATATGCAAATACTTACAGTGACAAGAACTTACCTGGCCCAAAGTTGAGTACGCATGAGGTGTGGCCCTCGTATTCAAGGGACTTGAGATTGCCAACTTATACTTCGTCAAGCCTATACTCCAGCTTTGCCACTTTAACCTTAACCACTTCAAGATGCTTATGATAGGGGCAATGAGGGATGAAAGCTAACAAGTACCATAATTTTTGGAAGCTCTTTTTGAAACTTGTAATCCCTGCTTCCTTTACAAAAAGTCCTTTCTTCCACCATTATTGAGTCTCCACCTTCTACCTTTAGGCACCATTAAGAGAGCATAGTTGTCATTCTATGTGCAGTGTTCCAAAGCTTATTAATTGATGCATATTGTGTTATTACTTGTTCTTGTACTACTTGTTTCTAGTCACCCTTGTGAACTTTGCAGGTGTCCTATGCATTTAATTGCTACTCTATGAGGTACAAGCTGAGTGCCACTATGCTATGTTTTCTGTATGTGAAACAAACAAACGTTTTTCAATGCATGTTATTCATGATCTTTGTTTGTAGCTTGCCATTTTGCATGCATAGTTACTATGTATTATTGTTAGAACTCCATCTTTTATGCACATGTTTAGAGTTCTTTGATCCCAGCTTTCAATGCTTGCAAATGGTTGGATCTTTATTGTGAGGGTGCATGTCACCTTTAAAATTATTCTTTTTATCACTTACCTACTCGAGGACGAGCAGGAGTTAAGCTTGCGGATATTGATATGTCGGAAACGTATCTATAATTTTTGATGCTCCATGCTTGTTTAGTATCTACTTTTCTTTACTTGTCCACACTTTGAGGTGTTTTTTACATGTTTTCTGGTACTAACCTATTAACAAGTTGCAATAGTGCCAGATGCCTATTTTCTGCTGTTTTTGGTTTTAGAAAAGTTAGTAAAGAAATATTCTCGGAATTGGACGGGACAAAGGACAAAGTCAATTACTTTTCGTGGGGAACAAGAAGTCCAGAGGAGAGCCCGGGAGGCCGGCCAGATGGGCCAGACCCACCCCAGGCAAGGGTGGGCCCCACCCCGCGCCTGGCTAGGGTTTAGTTGCCCTGGCCGCCACCTCGGTCTCCCCCTCGCCTATAAAAAGCCCCCGATGCAGAAACCCTAGGTACCCGATCATAAATCCACGAAACCGTCTATAGCCGCCGCCACCATCGTCCCTAGATCGGGAGATCTGAAGTTCTTCCCGGCACCCTGCTGAAGGGGATATCATCCCAGAGGCCTTCTCTCCGGTATGATGCGTGAGTAGTTCCACCTTGGACTATGGGTCCATGTAGTAGCTAGATGGTTGTATCTCCTCCCTTATGCTTTCATGTATAGATCTTGTGAGCTCCGTTCATGATCAAGATCTAATCTATTTGTAATCATACAGGTTGTTTTTGCGGGGATCTGATGGATATTGAGATTATTATGTTGGTTTGATTAATGGTTTTGTCTTTATGATTCTATCATGTCTGTGTTGTTTGTGATCTTGCATGGTCTCCGTTGTTAGTAGCTATCTTGGCCAAGTAGTTGCTAGTGACTCCAAGAGGGGGTATTTATGCTCGATAGTGGGTTCATGCCTCTTGTTTCCAAGGGAAGTGACAGAAATCTCTTCGGTTGTAGATGTGATGTTCCTACTAGGGAGAAAACAACGGTCTCTTGTTCATGGAACATGTGGACTGTTTACCTTACACACTTTGCTTAAAGCAGTTGTCTGTTGCTTGCAACTTAATACTAGAGGGGGTTCGGATGATAACCTGAAGGTGGACTTCTAGTCATAGATGAAGTTGGATGGCGGTCTATGTATCTTGTTGTATTTCCCAATCAACCTCATAGGATCTTTCTAACTAGTAATTGCATTGTTATGCCTTGCTCAGTTCCTGTCAATTGCCTTGCAGTAATTTGTTTACCCTTCATGCCATGTTTTTTATTTAAGGAGAGCACCTCTAGTGAACTATGGACCCCGGTACAATATTTACCATTGATACATTTTCCACTGTTACTTGTTTACTTGCTGCAAACCATTACCTTCCAGACCATACGTTTAATCCTTTGTTACAGCAAACCGGTGAGCTTGACAACCTCACTGTTCGTGGGGCAAAGTCTTGTGTTTGTGTTTTACAGGTCTCCGCGTTGCTTGCAACACCTGTGTGAAGTTTCCTTCCTCCTTCTGGTTTGATAACCTCGGTCTCAACTAAGGGAAAACTTGTTCCTTGCTGCTTCACACCTTGCTCTTGGGGTTCCCAACAGGCTGTGCGTAGACAGTCGTCATCGGCATACCCCGGACTCTCACCACAAATCAAGGAACATCTTTCATGTCCAAAGAGGTGAAGCAGTTTTCTGAGAAACTAGGAGTGAAGATGCTCAATTGCCTGCTATGCCCAAGCTAATGGATGGGTTGAATCATCCAATAAGATACTGATCAAGTTAATCAATAAGAAGATTTAGGATTATCCTAAGCAATGGAATGAAGTGCTATCAGAAGCACGTGGGCTCATAGGATCTCAAGGAATGGAGCGACTAAGGTAACTCCCTTTGATTTAACGTATGGACAAGAAGCCGTTTTACATGTGGAGGTTAATCTGGATAATTTAAGATTCGCTATATAGAATGATCTGTCGGCCAAACATTACAACCATCTGATGATGGACAACCTTGATGAAGTAGCCAACAAATGGATAGACACTCTCAGAGACATCAAGAAGCAGGAATTATAGGTATCAAAGGTCTACAGCAGGAAAGTTTAGTTAAAGTATTTTCAAGTCCGTGACTTGGTCTGGAAGGTCATATTACCAGTCGGCTCATGAAGCCGCAAATTTAGCAAATGGTCGCTGAGTTGGGAAGGCCCTTACTGAATCACAAGACTAGTGTCAGGTAACTCATATCTGTTGGAAACAATGGAGGGAGGACTACTTCCTCGAGCTCTCAATGGATGATACTTGAAGAAGTTCCAACCAAGCGTGTGGAAATCAGCCTAACATCGCCAAGTTAAGGAAGGTAACTGAATATCACCCTCAGATGATATATGGCCGACGAATTACAAAATCACCCTTAGCAGATTACACCAAGTATCTTGGCACGAAAACTTAACCAAGAAATAGGAGGATCTGTTAGCACCCATTTCGGTCCAATTAAAACTACAATGGTGAAATCCAGAGGAGGTGAGCAGCAGACGGAAGACTTTTTCCAACTTTCCAAGATTCATCTATAAAACCAGTGGTAATAATCGTCTCTAAGTCGGTTATTGAAATTAGGCCTAGAATGGATTACACCAGTGGAGGTCTTCTAAGAGATAAGATTCTAGAAGCCGGTGGATTCACGCCCAAGTCCATGACTTAGCCGGCACAAAAACTTGAAGACCAAGATAACCGCGCCAACACGAAAGGAAATATACTCTTAGAAGGGTTGACCGAACGATAGGAGACCAGATCCAGTATGAAATTAGTGTTAGCTAACTAGTTTAGAGTTACTTTCCTACCAAGGAGTCTGCAATGTACTCGAGTAATAGTTTCCCAGGCTTGCATGAAAATACTAGCCGCCTCATATATATTGTGAGGGGTGACGGCCGATTCACCTTGAGCACACAATCGACAAATCAATACAATCTAATTTTCATCTATACTTCGCTCTACTTTCTGCATTATTTCGACTAACCAACCCTTGTCCCTACTTTTTTTTCTTTGATGATTGTGAAGGATCGACAATCGAGTTAGGGCGGTCAGGCCGAATAACTTAGTCAATAGTCACTGGCGTCTCACGCAGGGTTCCTCTCGAGAAACCAGGGCTTCTGGTCCAAAGTGCATTGGCTTACTATCTTGCATATCGCTCTGTAAGATCGGCCCCTGGCAACACACTGAGGTGCATCACCCTTGATCTCCTAGGCAATTGAGTAAGACCTTACACGTTATTTGGTCAAACATATTGATCAATCCAATCATTTTCGTTGTATTACCGACGAGTACACCATGGAGGGGTCCTCACGGAGTGTGTTTAGAGAGGTGGGGGAAGGTGGCGAGTTGGCGAGTATGAGGTAACACAGCTTACCCAGGTTTAGATCCCACGATGGTGGCAGAATCCTACTCCTGCTATAAATCACTGTAATGGCAATACGTCGAGTTACAGAGATTGGTTCGTTGTGCATGATGATATGAGTTATGCCCTAAAGGCTCCCAGAGGTCTAGCTTATAAAGGCGCCAGAACCTAGCGTTATAGGAAAAAGTCCTAGCCGGACAGGTTACAACGTCCTACACTAATACTAACTAGTCTTCCTGTCTTGCACTCCAAGGCTCCGGGTTGGTCGATTATTACACTGCAACCTTCCTTTATCCGGCATGGGTCTCCCTTCTGGATTCGTCTAACTAGGCCGCCCAGCAGGACATGGGACTTGCTACCAACTGTGGGCCACTCGGGTTAGCCAGATTAGAGACAAGCAATGGTAATGCGCATTTAGCATATCCCCAACAGTAGCCCCCGGAGAACTCCGAGATCTTGCGCCATCTTGCCTCTTTAGTTTGAATGCTTCGTCTAGGTGATGTCGGCAATTCGTCAAGCAATATCCTGTAGTCCTCCAAATAACTCTGCAATATTCTCCGTCTTCAATACGTAAGCTAGAGAATCACTGAGTCTTCCACCTTACTCTTCTAGTAGCCGGACAGGATCCGTCCATATTCAGATGGGACTGTTCGTCTGCAACTGTCAGTGGGGTGACGTAGACTATAGCTAGCTAGTGTCGCCTTGAAACTCACATATGCAGAAAACATAATGATAGCGATTTTCCCGAGCGTGAAATCTGAAACGTCGAGCGGTGGTGGGGGAAACGTGGCAAAATTTCTACGCACGCTGGCACACGCGTTGTCCATGCATTGACCATTGGATCACTCTGCACAAATCTTGATGTTGGGGCTATATAATTTTAATTGCATGGGTTAATTTATTTTCACCCACATTATCTACCGCATTGTCTTCTTCCTCTCACCAAGAACCTCCTTGAGATCCTCGCGCAGATAAACCCTAACCTTCTCTCCACCTTCCAATCTACTTCCTCCTCCTTAATGGCCAGCAGCAGCACTCCTTCTTCCATGGCAGCGACCGGTGATGCTTCAGCGAAGCCATCCAGGATGGTACAGATCCCGCCAAAGGGATGGAGGTGCCTATCTCTGCCGTGGTGGAAATCACCAGTGATGACCATAATCCGGAGGTGTTAGTGGATTATCTGGGGTGGATCAAGGTACAAGATGGTGATCTCTCTCGTGCCGGGGAGCCGCTTTCTAGATTATCTTCTACACTCCCCGAGCCTCCTCTTTCTCTTCTCACTCTCTCAATGCCATTTCTTCCTTCTCTCCAGCATGGAGAAGGGTTTTCTTCCTCTCTGAGAACTTTTGAACCCTTCAAACTCCAACCCCCTTCCTAGAGACCGAGTGACTCCTTCAATACTCCTAGGGGTCACTACACAAACCAGCACGGGACACCGCCAAGGGCATTCCCGGGCGCAATCATGGTGTGCCACACGGTCTCCAAGAAGACGGTCAACGCCTGTGGCCAATGGATGGACAGGGGCGGTGCACAGGTGCACTTGATGGCGGGGTGATAGCTCAGGCTCCGAGCTATCACTCATGTCAGTGAAGCGTAGCAGTGGGCTGCAGCGCCATGATGATGTTTGGCAAATTCACATGTCGCCAGTTCCCAAGGCTGAGCCTGACACGCCTTGTCAGGCTTGGTTGACTCTGGCTCCCGGGTCATGCCTAGCCTAGTAGAAGTGCTCCCGTAGTGCTTCCAGGGCGCAGTAGAAGCCACTCCTTAGCATCGCTGCCCTTGATCGGGCCCTTTCCCTCCTTCCGGGCAGCCCTCGGAATGAGAGGTTGGATCTCCTCGCCTAAGTCGTTGTCTTTTCCTCCTCGTCCGCGCCCGACTGGCAGACCAAGATTTGTCTAGTAGTGCCCATCTCGTCCATAGGTACCTACATCATAGCTGATCTTTAGTGTCCATAGATTTCATTATGCCAAATCCATACCTGCATGGAGCGCATGGTGCTTGCATCCCTGCGACGTTTCCTATGACTCTGCCTTGTTGCTGCCGAGTTGACGCCTTAGCAGACCTGGGGCCTACGCCCCAAGGTACAATGATAGGCTCCCCTTATCCCATTACGCCTATAGAATCCCTCGGGCGAGGGTCGGTGACTTGCTTGATTGCCTCTAAGTTAAGCTCGTCATGTCCTGATGAAGAGGCGTCCGCCGGGCTTCGCCCTTTACTAACGCGGGGGCCCCAAGCGATGCACGGCACACGAAGTGATAGCTTACTCCGGGCTAGCACATTGATGTCAGCGAATCAGCGATGCCGAGGTCTGACCTTGCCAGTCTTCCACATTGATGTCGTCATCCTAGATTCTTGCAAAAAGTAAAAGCAAGTGCGCAACCGCCTTGGGCTGTTCTTCCAAGTGGGGTGCGCTGCAGTTAAGTGGGTGGTGCTCCCTCCCCTCCGTTATATGTGATTTATCACATTCCCATAGGCTGAGGCACCAACCCCTTCTTCCCAATATTCATTCATTCCTCCTCATTATCCCTTACCTTCGGATCCATGGCGCCGAATAAGAAGATCCCAGCTCTCGTGTCAGTGGGAAAGAAGGGCTCTGTCGCTCCTTCCAGAGGGAAGGGCGATCCGGCCCATCTCAAGAAACGCGAGAAGAAGGACGTCGAGTGGCGGTCGCCAGATCCCTTCTTCCCAGAAGGGCTGAGTGAGGAGGGTGTTGGCAAGCTAGCCGGCGTCGCAGCCTTGCCTTAGAACGAACATGGGGTAACCCGTCTTCTTCATGTAGGATCTCCCATGGGGAGTCGCCTTCCCCATGATGTGAAGGTTTTCTCTTGGTTTCTCACGGTGGGTGTTAACCCCCCACTCTCGCCATTTTTGAGGGAGATTCTTATTTCTTACCGCCTACAACTAGCTCAATTGCACCCCAATGTTGTCATAGCACTGGCCATCTTTGAATCCCTATGTGAGGGCTTCGTGGGCATGATGCCCTTCGTTCCTTTATTTCTCCACTACTTCGTCCCACACATCGAGTTGGGGGACGCCATATCGGGGGGAGTTACCTTCCTCCTATGCGATAGGCTTACTAAAGCCTATATCCCAATGTATAAGAAAAAGTGGGACGAGTGGCGCGGCTCTTGGTGCTTTGTCCGTTTTCCCACCTAGGATGATATCCTGGCTGATCCTTCAAATCCCCCTTTCTCGTTGCTCGGGATGGGGTGACCATGTGGGAGAAGATGAGGTGCTCGCGCCGGTATACGCACGGATCTCCAACCTGCGAAAAGGTGCCCTTACTGGCCGCCACATCGTTCAGGGGTATATCTCTCGCTACATCGCTCCACTTCAGGAGCGCTCTCACCCCTATAGGGAGTACAGTGGCCATTTGGACCATACTCGTCTCTTCGTTGGTACCTCCTCTAAGACCGAAGCTTCCATGGTGAAGGCGATGGCGAACTGGCTGCTTGGTGGACAAGGCAAACCCAATGTCCTTCCCTCCTTCCATTGTTCCCCTTTACCTTGACAAGGAGGGCATCGAATCTGTGATATCGTCAATGCCTCAGTGCAACGAGTTCGGGGTCCAACGTGTGTGGCGCTCTATGGTAGAATTCGTCACACACAAGGTCCGCCCGCAGGGGGCCACCAGTGCCTCTCCCAGCCTTACAGTTTTGTCACTTCTGAGCAATGAGAATGGCTCCCCGGGTCGCTAGCGACTGATATCTCCATCAGCCAGCAATCATCTTCTCGAACCGTCTTCCCGGGGTGTCGCTTCCTCGTCCAGTGGTGAGCATGATATCCCCATCGAGGGTCCGGTTGCAAACCGCACCCACTCCGCCAAGCACGTGGATCAGGCTTTGTTCGGGAAGGGGTGCAATTCTTTCCTGAAGGAGCTCTCCCGTGCCATACCGCCAGCCCGCGGAGACTTGGCATCGTCGCCCCCTTCGGGCCCCAAGTTAGGATATACTGGGAGCGTTCTTCTCAGCCGCAGTTGGACCTTTTGGCGCAACTGGGATAGGTGAGCGACTCGGCTATGTGATCTTTCCGTGAGGTGATCTTCCCTTCATCACATTATTCTAACCACTTTTCTTGGTTTGTTTCCCAGTATGCCAGAGAAGGCGATAATAGGGAATCTGGGTTCCGACGACACGTTGATGTGTCCCCTGCCTTCTGCTAAGAGAAGACGAGCCCTCCTCACCGACCTTTCGGATAAAGAGCCCACACCGCTAGAGGGGTCGGCCGGCGGGAAAGCCCCATTTCTATAGCCCCTAGCATCCCTGTCGGACCCGATCAGCATGCCGCCCCCGAAGTCGCGTCCACCATAATGGCTGACTCTCCAGGTTTTAGTAAGTCCTCCTTGGCCCCTCCAACTCACCTCTGCTCTAAAGTTTTTGGTGGCCGCCACCTTACTTTTGATTTTTCTTCTTCAGGTAAAGCACACCATCGAGGCTGCTCTGGCAGAGGACACTGCGAGGGAGGCCTCTGATTCAGAAACCAGCAATGTCGGGGTCCCTCAAAACCCCGGCTACCCCTCGTCTATAGGAACAGGTGTGAATGCCAACCTTTCCCCCGACCATTGGCCGAGTTGGTCTTCAGTGGCATGCCGATCCCGCGATGATATTTCTCAGATGTTCGTCACAGACAGGATAGCTCCTCCCGTCTTGACGTTATCTCTCACAGATATGCCCATGCCCCAACAGTGTTGCTCCTTGACCCATCAGTTATCGAAGAAGCTTGCCAGGCTCTAGCCAGGCTAGAATCCCAGCAACGCCAATTCGCACTTCACGTGATGCGCATGCAGGAGAGGCAAAAGAGGACTGATGAGATCCAGGCCCAACAGCACGGCGAGCTGGATGAGATGCGTCAGGAAATAGCCCGCAAACGAACTCTCCTTTGAGTGGGAGGAAAGCTCAGCCTCTCAAGAGAAAGGTAAGATCAAGCGCATCCTGCTCGAGGTGCTGAAGGGCAGGAATAACTTCCAAGTAGGTGATGCTCCCTCCGTTCTGGCGCAGCAAGGGCGCATGGAAGAGCAAAAGCGCTTATATGAGCGTGAGATGACGCGTGCCATGGAAGAGAGGAACTCCCGTGAAGTGGATAATTTCTCCATCATGGAGATCCCTTAGGGCCAGATTCGCGAGTGCGAGGATGCCCTTCGAGCCTCAGAGGCGATGTCCTCATCTCAACTTCAAGAGATAAGGCGTCGTGAAACTAGCGTGGCCATCAGCATAACGGAACGACAAGAAACTTTGCGCCAATAGTTCCTGGCCGCCCAGTAGCAAGCCACCGCTTGAGAGGTGGTTCTTCGGAAACTTCTTAACGACAGGCTTGAGTCCGCCAAGAATTCCGAAGAGCACACCACGAGGCGAATTGCCAGATCGCACGCCTTCGCGAGATATATGATGAAGCCGAGGTGGCACGCCTCGATTGCGCCGACGGGCTGGATCGGCTCTCAGCCCTCTGCCGAGCCAAAACCAACGCACTGGTAGGAATTGTGCGTGCTGCTTTGATTCCAATGCATATGCTAGACATGCAGCCAGCAATCATGGACGGGGCAGACGTGTCGTCCCTTATTCCGTTCTTCGACCACCTGGTAACGGAGCTCTGGGCCCTACGCCCAAGGGTGGACGAGGTGTTACAAGTGGACGATGGACGCATTATGGAGGACACCGCCAAGCTCATCCTCTCTCGTGTGTATGCCTTGGCACCCGACTTCCCCTTCTCAGAGCTGTTGGAGTCCTTCGATGATGGGCTAGCACAGCTTAGCAGGGAGAAGGTTGTTTCCCCATATGTCGTCGATGTAGTAGCCGGGAAGAAATGTGACCCGTGATGTTCGTCGCGTATTCTCCCCTTTTTCTCTATTTTCCTGAAACGGACACCTTTGTCATGTTGTTAATCTGTGATAATAAACACCTTTTTATATCTTCGTCATGTCGAGCAAGTTTCCTTTCCGCCCTTCTTTCTTTTTTTAAATAGAGCTCACCGCGTGGCACCTGGATGCATCTCAATCCTGCATAAGACAATTCCCTCACTAGTAGCAGGGAGGATGGAGTTGAGTGTGGGCACGGAAAGCAGGGTGTATCGAGGCGTCCCCCGCACCCAGCCCATTCCTGCACCCAACTTCAATTACTTCCTGCACCGTTGTTAGGTTATGAACTTCTTAGATGTTTCGACTCTGGGAGGTTCTGATTGCAGAATCCTGTCATTGATAAGGTGGGGCATTTCCTCGGGGTTACAATGGTTTACACTAGGTTGGACAGACCCCATAACACCATACTATCGCATTTGCCAAGAAAACTCCTATTCCCGGGCTTTCTACGGCGGCTTATATGACCACCAGGACACCTTATATGGGCCTGGCTATCATGTGCACGTAATTCACTGATTTTGTCGAGAAAACTCATGTTACCGGGCTTTTGAAAAGGTCATTAACAGAACTGTTCTTTAGATGGTTGGGTGTCTTAGGGGTAATATTTGCGGAGGTGGTACTTACACAGGTTCTCGATATTCCAAGAATTCGGCACGGTCTAGACATCTTCATCTTCCAGTCAGACTAGGCCGACTCTAGATAAGTGTGCTACCTAGAAAGGGCCCTCCCACTTAGGCAACAGTTTGTGCATTCCCTTGGTGTACAACCTTCTCCTGAGGACTAGGTCCCCAGGCTCTAGTTCACAAGAGCGAATCCGCTGGTTGTGATACCAACGTAATTATTTTTGGTAACGGGCTTGTTGAAACCGCTGTCCGGCAACGTACCTCTTCCAGGAAGTTGACATCATGGATCCTTTCTGTGCACTAGATGGTTTCATCGTAGGCACGGACTCGCTAGGAACCGTACCTAAGCTCTATTGGCAGGATGTCCTCTACCCTTCATACAAGGGAGAAGGGCGTCTCGCCTGTTGCCCCATTCGGCGTTGTCCAACAGGCCCATAGGACCGTCGGGAGTTCTTCAATCCAATTCAGTTTGCTCATCTTTAATCGATTGAATATTTTGGTTCGAAGCCCCCAAAGTACCTCCACATTTACACACTCCACCAGTCTGTTGCCTCTTGGATTAGAGACAGAGGCATAGAAAATCTTGGTGCCTATCTCTTCATAGTACGCCTTGAAGGACTTGATGGTGAACTCTGTGCTGTTATCGGTAATGATGTTGTGAGGCACCCCGAAACGGCAAACAATTCTGTGGATGAATTTGATGGCCGCCGGTGCGGTTACTGCCCACACTAGCTCCACTTCCACCCACTTGGTAAACTTGTCAATGGCCACCATCAAGTACTCATACCCTTCGACTGCCCTGGGAAACTTCCTGACAATGTCCAGCCCCCAGGTCGCAAACGGCCAAGAAGCTGGGATCGTTTGCAGAGCTTGTGCGGGCTGTCGGATTCTTTTAGCGTGGAACTGACAGGCATCACATGTGCGAACCGCGAAAGCCAGAGTTGTAGGCCAGTAAAAACCGTGCCAGAAGGCCTTCCCAATCAATTTGCTAGTAGTCTTATTCCTTGATGACTTGGTTGACCACTAGTTGCGAGTCACCTCGCACCACCAGTCGCTTTATGCCAAGGCCATCAGTTGCTCGCAGCCCCGCAAGCAGGGCTTCATATTCCGCCACATTGTTAGAGCTCTTTTCTTTGTCCTTGAAGTCAAGGTGGACCATGTACATGAGTTTTTCCCCAAAAGGAGATACAATGACAACTCCTGATCTGGCCACGTAGTAGCCAAAGGAGACTTCGAAGTACATGACCCACCTCCCCTGGTCCTTAGTTCCTGATACTTCAGAAACGTATCTATAATTTTTGATGTTCCATCCTTGTTTACTATCTACTTTGATTTGCTTTGTCTTACTTTGAGGTGTTTTTATATCTTTTCTGGAACTAACCTATTAACAAGTTGCCATAGTGTCAGTTGCCTGTTTTCTTCTTTTTTTGGTTCCAGAAAGGCAGAAAATCAATATTCTTAGAATTGGAAGCGACAAAAGCCAAAGTCAATAACTTTCTATGGGGAACAAGAAGTCCAGAGGGGAGACAGAGAAGCAGACCAGGGCGGACACACCCCTCCTAGGCGCGGCCAGGGGTGGGCCCACGCCTAGGCAGGGTGTGGGCCCCTGGTCGCCTCCTCGGCCTCCCCCTTCGCCTATAAGAAGCCCCTGATGCCTAAACCCTAAGTACCTAATCAATATTCCGCGAAACCTTCTGTAGCCACCGCCATCGTCGTCCCTAGATCGGGGGGATCAGAAGTTCTTCCCGTCACCCTGCCGGAGGGGAGATCATCCCGGAGGCATTCTCTCCGGTATGATGCGTGAGTAGTTCCACCTTGTGCTTTCATGTATAGATCTCGTGAGCTCCGTTCATGATCAAGATCTAATCTATTTGTAATCATGCATGTTGTGTTTGCGGGGATCCGATGGATATTGAGATTATTATGTTGGTTTGTTTAATGGTTTTGTCTTTATGATTCTGTCATGTCTGTGTTGTTTGTGATCTTGCATGCTCTCTGTTGTTAGTAGCTATCTTGGCCAAGTAGTTGCTAGTGACTCCAAGAGGGGGTATTTATGCTAGATAGTGGGTTCATGCCTCTAGTTTCCAAGGGAAGTGACAGAAATATCTTCGGTTGTAGATGTGTTGTTGCCAATAGGGAGAAAACAACTGTCTCTTGGTCATGGAACATGTGGACTGTTTACCTTACACACTTTTCTTAAAGCAGTTGTCGGTTGCTTGCACCGTAATACTGGAGGGGGTTCGGATGATAACATGAAGGTGGACTTCTAGTCATAGATGCAGTTGGATGGCGGTCTATGTATCTTGTTGTATTTTCCAAACGAATCTCATAGGATCTTTCTAACTAGTATTGCATTGTTATACCTTGCTCAGTTCCTGTCAATTGCCCTGTTATAATTTGTTTACCCTTCATGCCATGTTGTTTATCTAAGGAGAGCACCTCTAGTGAACTATGGACCCCGGTCCAATCTTTACCATTGATACGTCTTCCACTCTTACTTGTTTACTTGATGCAAACCACCATTACCTTCCACACTGTACGTTTCATCATTTGTTCGGTGAGCTTAACAACCTCACTGTCTAGTTGGGGCAAAGGCTTGAGTTTGTGGTGTGCAGGTCTTCGTGTTGCTTGCAACACCTGTGTGACATTTCCTTCCTCCTACTGGTTTGATAACCTTGGTTTCTTACTGAGGGAAAACTTCTGTTGTGCTGCTTCACACCTTCCTCTTGGGGTTCCAAACAAAGTGCTAACCAGCACCATCACTTCCTGGGAGGCTGGAATATTCGTCCACTTCCTCAGAGGGTGTAGGTGTCCACTCGTTGATGAAATCAACAAGGGCCTTGCTCTTGATAGCTTTAGTCAGGGAAAAGCATATCTCGAACTTGGAGAGCTATGATACGTCATAAACGTATCTATAATTTTTGATGTTCCATGATTTTTTAGTATCCACTTTGTTATGCTTTGTCTACACTTTGAGGTATTTTTATACATGTTCTAGGACTAACCTATTAACAAGATGCCGCAGTGCCAGTTGTCTGTTTTTTTTTGTTTTTGGTTTCAGAAAAGCTAGTAAGGAAATATTCTCGGAATTGGACGGGACAAAATCCAAAGTCAATATTTCACCGAGACGAACACAGAGACAGAAGGGTAGCCATAGGAGCGCCACCGGGCGGCCACACCCTAGGGCCACGCGGGCCCACACTAGGGCGCGCTGCCCTATGGTGTGGGCGCCCTGGCCGCCTTCCTGCCTCTCCTCTTCGCCTATAAAGGCCCCCAAACGCCAAAACCCTAAGGACCCGATCAGATCTCCACGAAACAGTCCATAGCCACCGCCACCATCATCCCTAGATCGGGGGATCTGAAGCTCTTCTCGCAACCCTGCCGGAGGTGAGAGATAATCCCGGAGGCCTTCTTCATCACCATGCCAGCCTCCGGTATGATGCGTGAGTAGTTCACTCTTGGACTATGGGTCCATACAGTAGCTAGATGGTGGTTTCTCCTCCTTTGTGCTTTCATGTTAAGATCTTGTAAGCTCCGTTCATGATCAAGATCATCTATTTGTAATCATACATGTTGTGTTTGCAGGGATCCGATGGATATTGAGATTGCTATGTTAGATTGATTATTGATTCTATCATGTCTGTGTTGTTTGTGATATTGCATGCTCTCCGTTGCTAGTAGCTATCTTGGCCAAGTAGATGCTAGTGACTCCAACACGGAGTATTTATGCTTGATAGTGGGTTCATGCCCCTATTAAATCTAGGGAAGTGACAGGAATCTCTAAGGTTATAGATGTTCTGTTGCTACTAGGGAGAAAACAACAATCTTTTTTTCATGGAACAATTGTATTGTTTACTTTACACACATTGCTTAATGCAGTTATCCGTTGTTTGGAACTTAATACTAGAGGGGGTTCGGATGATAACCTGAAGGTGGATTACTAGTCATAGATGTAGTTGGATGGCGTTCTATGTATATTCTTGTAATGCCCAATCAAATCACATAGGAATCATGATGTCTAGTATTTGCATTGTTATGCCTTGCTCAGTCCTGTCAATTGCCCCACTGTAATTTGTTTACCCAGCATGTTATGTTATTTATCATAAGGAGAAAACCTCTAGTGAACTGTGGACCCCGGTCCAATCTTTACCATTGTTACAACATCTACTGTTACCGTTTACTTTCTACAAGCAACCATTACCTTCCACACTGTACGTTTGATCCTTTGTTTTCAGCAAACCAGTGAGATTGACAACCTCACTTTAAGTTGGGGGCAAAGTCTTGAGTTTGCGTTGTTTAGGATTCCAAGTTGTTAGCAACACCTTGGAGTTGTTTACTTGCTCCTACTGGTTCGATAACCTTGGTTTCATAACTGAGGGAAAACTTGTTGTCGTGCTCATCATACCTTCCTCTTGGGGTCTCCGAACGAAGCTCTACTACTGAGCCACGTCAAGGATTTTTTTAGCGTCGTTGGCGGGGAGTTAAGGACAGCTTCACAAGGGGAGTCGTTCACAACCATTCTCTTTACTTTGTTTTTTTAGCTTAGTTCCTTTTGCTTTGTTTTGCTTTCTTATTTTTATCAAAAATTACAAAAAAAATAGTTTCGTTTGGTTTGCTCTTTCTTATCAAAAACACAAAAAAATAGTTCCTACTCTAGTTGATGTTGCAGTTGGCATGCTTCACCCTTGCAAAAATGAATTCTACTGAGAACACCAAGTTGTGTGACTTCACTAGCACAAACGACAATGATTTCCCGAGTACACCTATTGCTCCACCTGCTCCTGATGCTACCTTTTATGAAATTAAGACTGCTTTGTTGAATCTTGGGATGAAATAGGTATTTTCTGGTGCTAGTTCTGATGATGCTGCTGCCCACCTTAATAACTTTGTTGAACTTTGTGAGATGCAAAAATATAAGGATGTATATGGAGATATTATTAAGCTTAAATTGTTTCCTTTCTCCTTGAGAGGAAAAGCTAAAGGATGGTTGCTATCCTTGCCTATAACTAGTATTAATTCTTCTTGGATTAAATGCAAAGATGCTTTTATTGGAAAATACTATCCTCCTGCTAAGATTATATATAAGAGAAGTGAAATAATGAAATTGAAACAAATTGATAATGAACATGTTTCTCAAGCTTGGGAAAGAATGAAATCTTTGGTAAAGAATTGTCCCACTCATGGAATGACTGCTTGGATGATTATCCAGACTTTTTATGCAGGATTAAATTTCTCTTCAAGAAATCTGTTGGATTCTGCTGCTAGAGGTACCTTTATGAACATTAATTTGGGTGCTGCAACAAAGCTCCTTGATAATATGATGGTCAACTATTCTGAATGGCACACTGAGAGAGCTCCACATGGTAAGAAGGGAAAATCTGTTGAAGAAACCTCCTCCTTGAGTGATAAAATTGATGTTATCATGGCTATGCTTGTTAATGGAAAAGCTCATATTGATCCAAATAATGTTCCTTTAGCCTCTTTGGTTTCTCAATAAGAGAAAGTTGATGTGAACTTCATAAGAAATAAAAATTTTGGCAATAATGCTTATGGTAATAATAACTATAGGCCTTATCCTCCTAATAATGGCAATACTTATCATGGTAGATCTGGAATGCCTAGTGAAGATAGGATTTTAGAAGTCGAAAGATCCACTAAAAACTTCATGCAAATGCAATATGAGCAAAACAAAATATTCACTAAAACTATGGAATAACAATCTGCTTTTTTGAAAAATATTAGTCATCAACTTGAGAATTTGAAAATTCCTAGTTTGTAGTCCAAAATTTTGAATGCTGAGAAAAATATTTCATCTTTGTCTGAAGCACAATCCTCTTTGATTAATAAAATGGCTTCTAAACCTGAAACCTTGGAAAGCACCTTTGCTTCTAGTCATGCCATACAAGTTACTATTGATGAAAATTAGAATGTTAGCTAAATTGCATGCTAAGTGGAAGAGATAAGAAGAAATTGCTAGAAAAAATAGTCTTTGTACTATTAACACCACCAATATTGATGCTAGTAAACCACAAGAAGTCCCCATTCCTCCTACAACAATGCCTAACCCCAATAAGTCTACTACATGTGATGCTAAGTTTGATTTTGATCTCTATGGTTGCAATATTTCTGAAGTGATTATGTTCCTACAAAAGCTTGCTAGAATTCCTAATGCTAGTTCTATGAATATGGCTTTTACAAAACACATTACATATGCTCTCATTAAATGAAGGAAGAAAAATTGAAACATAAAGCTTCTATTCCTAGGAAAGTAGAAGATAGTTGGGAACCCATCATTAATATGCAAGTGAATTACTTTGATAAATTGAGTTTTTTGAAGGAATTGCTACCATAGCTTGTGTATTTAATGAAAGTTTTGCTGTTTTGAAATTAAACCCCAAAGGTTTATTACTTTTCAATGCACTAATGTTGGTAATGGATATTGTGTAAAGTTTTGTATGAAGGAAATTTTCAAGTGTAGGGGAAGAATAATGTAATGAGATGAAGAATGGACAGAAGCTCAAGCTTGGGGATGCCACCCCGTGTCACCCCAAGAAATATTCAAGAGGTACAAGCGTCAAAGCTTGGGGATGCCCAAGGCATCCCCTTCTTCATCAATAAAAATCTCATGTCTCTTTCTAGACACTTCATTTTTATTGTTTCATGCATTGTTGTGTTGTTCTTGGAGCGTATTTGTTTTCATTTTTGGTTTTAGTTTGCTTGAATAAATTAGTTGGACCCCCGCTTTCGCTGTGATGTTTCAAATAAGTTGATTGGTGTTGGAAAAGAGTAGAAAGTTTCATGCTTATAGTGATACAAAAGGGAGCTTGTTTTGACTGTGGCTTAGACTTTATCATGTCATGCTAGATGATGATTTGACCTTATGATTAGTGATTATTGCTATAGCATGACTTGTTCCAAACAATTGAGATTGCTTAGTGTGCCTTGAAAGAATCATGCGTTGTTTTAGCATACAAAAGCATAATATTGTGGTATTCTCCTTTGATGCTTTGTTTGGGTTGACTTGGAACATGCTCACACCATGTTATGACTATGAACCAGTCACCTTAGCCTCTATGATCATTTAGTTTTCGACTTGTGATACCACTTTATGCTTTGATTGATAATGTTTTGTCGCTCTGCATGATTATGGTCATTATTGCTCCCTTAGTTGGTCACTCCCAGTCTTTTGCTAGCCTCCACTTCTATTGATTAAGCTCTACTCATGCATCCAACTCCCAAGTAACCAAGTTATTCCAAAGTGTCCACTATAAATTCCTATGTATGGTGCGTTACACCATTCCAAGTATATTATTGTTTTATCTATCTTCCAAATTAAACTTGTTATGTGAAAATTAGTGATTAAAGCTCTCACAAACTTGATGGCACACTTTATTTTTCTTTCCCCTAATAAACTTGAACCATTGTGTCATCTATGTTGTATATGCTTGCACTTATAAGTTGTAAATTAGCAGAACTGTGCTGTCACGGGGAACGCTTTCAACACCTGTAAATATCTACCCAGTTGATATCATGCTCTTTTGTTTATGGATGTCGGCGGTGTGAAATAAAAGGGGAGCTTGTAAGTCCATGGAGTTATGTATATGCGTTATAGAAACGCCTGGGCCGCTAGCCTAAGCAATGCCTAATCATGGTGGAAACTTGAAGCATCAGCATAGTGAGCAATCTATGAAGCATTCTTCTTATAAAAAAAGAGAGATAGAAAAAAGAGAAGAGAAAAAGAAAAAAAAAAGAGGAAAGAAGAGAAAAAAAGCACCATTTTCCCATGGTAAATAAGAAGATTGCTGAGATGCTCATTGTTTGTTGCCTTATCATTTTGATATGGGATATCTCCTGTGTCAATGGGCAAGGGGTACCCCATTGGCAGTTCTCTATGATACACATATACTTACAATGACAAGAACTTACCGGTAACTAAAGTTGAGTAGCATGAGGAATGACCCTCGTACTCAAGGGACATGAGATTGCCAACTTATACTTTGTCAAGCATATACACCATACTTTGTTCACTTTAACCTTAATCACTTGAAGATTCCTATGACAGGGGCAATGAGAGCTGAAAGCTAACAAGTACCATAATTTTTGGAAGCTCTTTATGAAACTTGAAATCCCTCCTTCCCTATGAAGGGCCTTTCTTCCACTTTTATATTGAGTCTTCACCCTCTATCCTTAGGCACCAATTAAGAGAGAATAGTTGACATTCTTAGTTCTATGTGCATTGTCCCAAAACTTATTGATTGATTCATAATGTTGATATTGCTTGTTCTTGAACTGTGTGTATCTAGTCACCCTTATAAACTTTGAAGGTGTCCTATGCATTTATGTTTTTCTACTCCATGAGGGACAAGCTGAATGCCACTATGCTATGTTTTCTATATGTGAAACAAACAAACGTCTTTCAATGCATTGTTATTCATGATCTTTTTTTGTATACTTTCATGTTGCAACATAGTTACTATGTCTTATGTTAGAACCTCATCTTTCATTCTCATGTTTAGAGTACTTTGATCCTAACTTTCAAATCTCGCAAATAGTTTGATCAAGATTGTGATGGTGCATGTCACCTCAAAAATTATTCTTTTTATCCCTTACCTACTCGAGGACGAGCAGGAGTTAAGCTTGGGGATGCTTGATACGCCATAAACGTATATATAATTTTGATGTTCCATGCTTGTTTAGTATCCACTTTGCTATGCTTTGTCTACACTTTGAGGTATTTTTATACATTTTCTGGGACTAACCTACTAACAAGATGTCGCAGTGCCAGTTGCCTGTTTTCTGCTGTTTTTGGTTTCGAAAATCTAGTAAGGAAATATTCTCATAATTGGACGGGACAAAAGCCAAAGTCAATATTTCACCGAGACGAACACAGAGACCGAAGGGCAGCCAAAGGAGCGCCATAGGGCGGCCACACCCTAGGGCCAGGCGGGCCCACCCTAGGGCACGCCGCCCTATGGTATCTACGCCATGGCCGCCGTCCTGCCTCGCCTCTTTGCCTATAAAAGCCCCCCAATGCCAAAACCCTAAGTACCCTATCAGATCTCCACGAAATAGTTCATAGCCGCCGCCACCATCGTCCCTGGATTGGGGGGATATGAAGCTCTTCCCCGCACCCTTCCGGAGGGGAGAGATCATCATGGAGGCCTTCTTCATCACCATGCCAGCCTCTAGTATGATGCGTGAGTAGTTCACTCTTGGACTATGGGTCCATATAGTAGCTAGATGGTTGTTTCTCCTCCTTTGTGCTTTCATGTTTAGATCTTGTGAGCTCCGTTCATGATCAAGATTATATATTTGTAATCATACATGTTGTGTTTGCGGGGATCCGATGGATATTGAGATTGCTATGTCAGATTGATTATTGATTCTATCATGTCTTATTGGTTATTGATTTTATCATGTTTGTGATCTTGCATGCTCTCCGTGGATAGATGCTAGTGACTCCAACAGGGAGTATGTATGCTCGATAGTGGGTTCATGCGTCTATTAAATCTGGGAAGTGACAGGAATCTCTAAGGTTATAGATGTGCTGTTGCTACTAGGGAGAAAACAACAATCTTTTGTTCATGGAACAATTGTATTATTTACTTTACACACATTGCTTAATGTAGGTATCCGTTGTTTGCAACTTAATACTGGAGGGGGTTCGGATGATAACCTGAAGGTGGATTACTAGTCATAGACGCAGTTGGATGGCGGTCTATGTACATTGTTGTAATGCCCAATAAAATCTCATAGGAATCATGATGTCTAGTATTTGCATTGTTATGCCTTACTCAGTCCTTTCAATTGCCCCATTGTAATTTGTTTACCCAGCATGTTATGTTATTTATCTTAAGGAGAACACCTCTAGTGAATGGTGGACCTCGGTCCAATCTTTACTATTGTTACATCATCTACTGTTACCGTTTACTTTCTACAAGCAACCATTACCTTCCACACTGTATGTTTAATCCTTTGTTTTCAGCAAACCAGTGAGATTGACAACCTCACTGTAAGTTGGGGCAAAGTCTTGAGTTTGTGTTGTGTAGGATTCTAAGTTTTTAGCAACACCTTGGAGTTGTTTCCTTGCTGCTACTGGTTCGATAACCTTGGTTTCATAACTGAGGTAAAACTTGATGTCGTTCTCATCATACCTTCCTCTTGGGGTCTGCCAACGAAGCTCTACTATTGAACCACATCAAGCTCGGTCGCCCACTCTGCAATCCGTCCCGTGGCTTCCCGGTTGTGCATCACACTCTCATGCCCATAGTTGCTGACAATAGTGACGCAATGAGCCTGGAAGTAGCGTCGCAACTTCTTGGAGGCGATCAAGACTCCGAATAGCATCTTCTAGGTTAGGGGATACCTTTCCCAAGCATCGCACAACACGGTGCTAACAAAGTAGATGGGGCGTTGTTCCACCCCCATTTCCTTTGCCTTATCCTAGTTTTTGGGCTTCGGCGAGGGCCCTCCTTCCCCAGCTGAAGGGGAAGACATGCCTCATGTCTTGTTAACAGGTTCGTCCATTTCGGGGCCCTTCGGTCGCTCCATTATTAACGCTGCACTAACCACCTGAGTGGTGGCGGCAACATATAGCAGCAGCGGTTCTCCAGGCCGTGGGGAGACTAGAATGGGGGAGAGGATAGGTACTTATTGAAATCAAGAAATGCTTGTTCCGCCTCCGAGGTCCACTCAAAGGCACCCCTCTTCTTTAGGGGTTTGAAAAAAGGGAGGGCACACTCGCCCAATTGGGAGATGAAGTGCCCCAAGGCCGTGACACACCCATCAAGGTGTTTCATGTCCTTTATCTTCCAAGGAGGTTACATGTCTTCTATGGCCTTAATGTTGTCTGGGTTGGCCTCGATTCCCCAGTGCAAAACCAGGAATCCGAGGAGCTTCCCAGAAGGCACGCCAAAGACGCATTTCTTAGGGTTAAGGCGCAGGTTCACCTTACAAAGGTTATCAAAGGTTTTCGCAAGTCTTCAATCAAGGTGGTTTTGTCTCGAGACGTAACCACTATGTCGTTGATGTAGGCTTCCACGTTGCGCCCCATCTAGGGGCCCAAGCAGAGGCGCATGGTCCGCTAGAGAGTTGCCCTAGCATTTTTGAGACCAAAAGGCATGCAGGTATAGCAGTAGCACCCCACCGGAGTTATGAATGTTGTCTTTTCCTCATCCTCGACCGCCATCCAGATCTAATGGTAGCTTGAGAAGGCATCAAGGAAACAGAGCAGCTCACAACCCATGGTGGAATCCACCACCTGGTCTATCCGCGGGAGTAGAAATGGATCTTTCGGGCAGGCCAGGTTTAGATCGGTGAAGTCGATGCATACCCTCATCCTCAGATTTGGCTTAGGCACCACAACAGGATTTGTCATCCACGTAGGATGGAGGACCTCCCATATGGTACCGGCATTCACTAGCTTTTGCACTTCCTTCACAATGAAGTCTTGGCAGTCCTGAGCCGGGCGCCTAACCTTCTACCGGACTGGTCGGGCCCTAGGACACACTGCCAAGTGATGCTCGATGATTTATCGTATAACTCTAGGGAGATCCAAAGGATCCCAAGCTAAGACGTCGGCATTTTATCTTAGGAAGATGACAAGCCCGGCCTCTTTCTCAGGAGATAGCTGGTTCCCGATGGCAATGAAGTGAGCCGGGTCATCATCCAGCGGCACTTTTCTTGGTGAGTTGGGGCTCGCCCTTGAGTTGCTGCTTCCTAGGGGTAGCGGCTACGCTGATGGCCTCTTTCCCCAGGCCTTCATAGGCGATGCCTCCTACGTCTCCTGATGGTGGGTTCGCATGAGCGGCCACACCTTTGCTGGCATGCTCGCCGTCTTGAGCCACAATGGTTTGAGGATGCAGTGAAGCAGTGATGCTAGGCCCTGGAGATGGATCGACATCCACGGCAGGGTCGGTGCACCATGTGCGAGGCTCGACCTCTAAGGCTCCTGCCCTGAAAGGCTCGTGAGAACGAGTTTGTGCAACGAGCGTGTTCACGGCGGTGGATCCGGTTCCGTTGTCAGGAGCTTCTCCCGCCGCCATGAATGGAGGCGGCGAGACAGTCGATGTCGATGATGAAACTCACAAAGTTGCTGATGCTGAAGCTGATTGCTAAATACAAAAACGCGAGCGCCCCCTACCTGGCACGCCAGATGTCATGTCTCGCCAACACGGACATCGAGGATGCAAGACTCCCCCTATTTGTTTGGTAGTGGGAACGAATTCGTTTCGACCTCAACGGTGACGAAGGAACCTGCTGATTTGAGCACACAACACACACAAAGCAAACACGGTCATTTTTTACCTAGGTTCAGGCCGCCCTTCGGCTAATAACCCTACGTCCTCCTTTGGTGGATTATCTAGGGTAGATCAAGGTACGAGATGGTGATCTCTCTCGTGCCGGGGAGCCGCTTTCTAGATTAGCATCTACACTCCCTAGGCTTCCTATTTGTTTCTCTTCACACTCTCTCAATGCCCTTTCTTTCTTCTCTCCAGCGTGGAGAAAGGTTTTCTTCCTCTCTAAGAACTTCTGAACCCTTCAAACTCCAACCCCCTTCCCAGGGGCCGAGTGCCTCATTTTATAGTCCAAGGGGTCACTACACAAGCTAGCATTCCCGGGTGCAATCGCGGTGTGCATGCAATCTCCAGGCAGGCGGGTAGTGCATGTGGCCAATGGATGGCCAGGGCGATGCACAGGTGCGCTTGATGGCAGGCTGACAGCTCAGGATCCGAGATGTCACTCCGATCGGTGACGCGCAGGAGTAGGCAGAAGTGCCATGATGATGTTTGGTAGATCTGGCGTGTCACCATTTCCCAAGGCTGAGCCTGACGCGCCTTGTCAGATTCGGTGGACTCTGGCTCCCGGGCCACTCCTGGCCTAGGAGAAGTGCTCTCATAGTGCTTTTGAGGCGCAGTTGAGGCCACTCCTTAGCCTCGTTGCCCTTGATTAGGCCCTTTCCATCCTTCCGGGGTAGCCCCCGAAAAGAGAGGTTGGATCGCCTCGCCTAAGTCGTTGTCTTTTCGTCCTCGTTCGCGCCCAGCTAGCGCACCAAGACTTGTCTAGTAGTGCTTGTCTCATCCATAGGTACCTACATCATAGCTGATTAGTCTCCATAGGTTTCATCATGCCAAATCCATACCCGTTTTGAGCGCACGGTGCTTGCATCCCTACCACGTTCCCGATGACTCTGCCTTGCTGCTACCGAGTTGACATCTTAGCGGACCTGGGGCCCATGCACCAAAGTGCAATGGAAGGGTCCCCTGATCCCATTACGCCGATATCATGGAGGTGGATAATACTCCCTGACAGGAGGTCCTAGATGCTGCTGAGATGGTTGTCGTTCCTAGCGACCAGGTGACACAGGAGAGCACCTCCTCCCAAACGACCGAAGCTCCGGCTAAGGATGCCACCAAGAGAGGAAATGAGTTGGTGGTGGGAGGCGGATCTACGGCGACCACGAGCCGGGCGGAGGCTTTCAGGACCATGAGCCCAACAATTGTTCCAACGCCATCTGCATCGTATGTTGGTGCAGCACTGACTTCTTCGACGTATGGCCTTGAGAAACTGATTAAGAAGGCAGAGATCCTCCGACGTAACACAATTTCCTTTGGAAAATTGTACTTGTAAGCCACCAACATCCTCAAGATCATTGCCTTCATAAGTTTTTTATGCATGTGCATTTCACCTGTAATATCCCATTGTAGCCCCCAAGGACTTAGATAGAAAACCATAGGTCTTTTGGTTTGAGTCCTCTGAGAGTAACTAAGTAATAATCTTTGTACTATAGCCCCCAAGTATGCAGTTTGAATGAATAATCCCAACTAGATTCTTTTTAGAGTAACATTAGTGTTTGTAAATTTCAATATTGTAGCCCCCAAGCCTCTAGTTGAAACAAAGATAGTTCCGACTAGATGCTTTAAGAAAGGACTAAGCATATATTTGAGTTTAAAAAACTTGTATTGTAGCCCCCGAGCTTCTAGGTTGAACTAAATAATTCCGACTAGATGCTCCAAGTAGACTAAGCACTTTTATTCCTACAGAATGAGAATTCTCGAAAGGTCGCCGCCAATGGGAAGTTCGCCAAGCTTCGCGAGGAGCTGAAAACTGAAAAGGGTAAAACTACCTTCTTGAAGTAACAGATCACCAGAAACAAGAGTCTATTTTCTTTTCAATTTCTCTCTCAACTTGGTCTTGTACCTTCATCCTCCGAGTACTCATTATTTCTCCGACTTGCATAAGTTGTTGCCAAAGCCAAGGACATTGTCGAGCAGTCCAAGCATATACAGGAGCTCGATAATGAGAAAAAGATCTTGAAGCAGGAGAGGGCTGATACCCTGAAAATGCATGAAGAGGCGCTGGCGTCCGTGCAATAATCTGCCAACACAGAGATGAATTGCCTTGCGGAAGAGATCGCGATCCTCAAGGAGCAAAAGAAAGTTTTCGACGAGCAAAATGCTCACAACCTTGAGGCATACAAGACTCTCCGAAAGGAACGAGACTCCTTGGCGGAGGTTCTCCAGCATGCCGAGAGCAGCATCTTTGGTAAGCTTCCTATGTCTTCATTTTTTGCAAGCCAGTTACTTTGAATTGATTTGTTGAACTCATGGCCTCAATTTCTTTGCCGGAAATGCAGAACCCATTGTCCTAGCCAACTTGGGTGAAAATTCTCCGCCGTCAAAATAGTGCATGATTCTTTCCGGTAACTTCATCAACACTGCCATCGCCCATGCCAAAGAGATTGACAAGCCCTTGGACATCAGCATGAAGGCGGCCGACTCTGTCATGAAGTACTTAGAAATCCTCCACCAAGCCCCAGAGCATATCGTAAGCTGTAAAGCTTCTTGTACTCGATCTGCTGCTAGGATGGCCTTGGACTTAGTCAAATCTCATTATGATGATGTTAACATCATCATGGTGACCGCTGGTCTCACCGACATGGACGAGGACAGACAAAAAATCGATAATGATGCAATCTGGTCCTCCCTCACCGGCTACGGTACCAGGGTCACCTAGTTGGTCAAGGCGGACGTCTTTATGCCTTTATAGGTTATCGACAATGACCAAGCATCCTCCGAATCCTTGAAGACCACTGACTTTGTTAATGAACAAGAGGACTCCTGTCTCGGAGGATGCAGCCTCAAAGTACCCTGCACCAGAAGAATAAAAACACTTTTTAATATTTTTTTCTTCTGGTATGTAATATGTGGAAAACAATGATGTTTTGTAAGGCGGAAAACTTGGCTTCAATCTTCCAGCTACTTATGATCTAGTTCCAGCATGTATGGTTGTATATTTTTAGGCAAGTGCTAGCTTCTCCATTGTTCCGGCTTTTATGCTTGACCTTTCATGAGTCGGAAGACCCTTAGCCAGAACTATGTGCTCATGCAGTGATGCCTAATGGAACCGTCAAGAACCTAAGCACAAAATCGCCGGCTTAGAGTGCCAAAACTCACTACTCCAGAATCCACATAAAAACAGCGGAATACATGTAGACCAGAAAACTTAAGCTAATGCCTGTAGGCAGAATTTTCACAAGTGCTAATGCAAAGCTTGTGCATAAAGGGTTTTACATGATACAAAAATGAACACAAAAGGAGGTAAAAGACTCAGTAATATGAGTGAACCAAATGCTTTATTTCATTGATCATAAAAAGTTACATAATATATAATAAATTATGTTAAGTGTAAAAGGGATGTAGTTTTCCTATGTTGCATGGACAATCAAGCTCTGGGTAGTCATCATTAAGTTCACATCGCTTACGCTTATGATCCTCACTTGGCCTATCTTTCAACTCATGATTATCAATGAGGTAATAGGAACCATTAAGTAGCACCTTGCTTATGATGAACGTTCCTTCCCATGGTGGGGATAATTTGTGTGACTTTTTCTTCTTAAGGTGGAGCACCAGATCCCCTTCTTTAATGCCGAACCCAGCGACTATGGTAGCTGTGTAGCTTCTACTAGTAGATGGCGGATCTCTAGCATGCTGGCACATGTTCCTCCTTGAGCAGGTCCACATCTAAGCGCCTGGATTCTCCAGCATCATCTTCGTCATAGGCGGCGACTCTTGGTGCATCGTGAAGGATGTCGGATGGTAGGACTGCTTCTGCTCCATATACCATGAAGAAAGGGGTGTAGCCGGTGGATCTGTTGGTAATAGTTCTTAAACTCCACGGGACAAATGGTAATTCCTCCTCCCAAGCTCCAGCTTCTCTATGTAGCGGTGCTTCTGGACATGGATTTATTCCCTACAGAATTCGTCCATTGGCCCATACAACTTGACCATTAGATTGTGGGTGTGCCACAGAAGCTAGGTCAAGACGGATGCCTTTCTCGTGACACTAAGCCTCCACTTCTCTGAGTGACAAGTTGTTGCCATTGTCGATGATGATGCTAAGGGGGAGACCAAATCTCACCACTAGATCCCGAACAAACTTAAGGGATGTTGCCCCATCGAGCTTTATAATGGGTTTAGATTCTATCCATTTAGTGAATTGTCAACTGCTACGAGCAGAAGCGTAAATCCACAAGGTGTAATATGGAATGGCCCAACCATGTCAAGACCCTAGACTACAAACAACGAAGATATTGGTATGGTTCGCAATTCTTCAGCTGGGACATGTGGTTGATGTGCATAATATTGACAACCAATGCATGCTTCAAACAGTTTGTCGGCGTCCGCCTTCACGGTCAGCCAGTAGAATCCTTGCCAGAAGTCTTTGGAGACCAACGATCGGGGAGCGGCGTGCTGCCCGCAATCTCCAAGATGAATCTCGCGAAGAATATCCATACCTGGATGTTGGGAAATGCACTTTAGGAATATTCCTGTAGTGCTTCTTTTGTAGAGCTTCCCATTTACTATGGTATAGCCCTTTGATCGACGTACTATTTTCGGCTTTTGACTTTGTCAGCTGGGAAAGTTCCGTCTTTGTGGTAGTCCATGAACGGTTTCGTCCAAGCCAGAGGGACTATTGATACTTCATTAACAAATGAGTCAGACCTATTTGGATTCTCGGGGTCTGCTCCCATCACGGATGGAGTCTGTAGATTCTCTAGAAAAATGCCTGGAGGGATTGGTTTACGAGCAAATCCAAGCTTTGACAGTAGATCTGCCGCCTCATTTTCCTCCTTTTTGACGTACTTGACTTCGTAGCATTCGAAGCACTTGTCTATATCCTCTACTTCATATTGATATGCCAACATCATAGGGTTCTGCGCGTTCCAGGTGCCAGCCACCTGCTGGGAAACCAAGTCAGAATCTCCACAGCAAACTATGTGCTTAATGCCAATATCCTTGGCTAATCGAAGTTCGTGAATAAGTGCTTCATATTTCGCCATGTTGTTCGTAGCCTCGAAGTGGATTTGTAGGACATACTGTAGCTTTTCTCATGTTGGTGATTGCAATAATTACACCAGCCCCTGAGCCATTGAGTAAATTTGTTTCATCAAAGTGTATTACCCAAAATTTTGGTTCTGGCATAGGAGTATCCTCTGGCAGCTCCGTCTAATCTATAATAAAATCCTCCAAAGCTTGTGACTTGATAGTGTCACGCCTTTTGTAAGTGATTTCGAAGGGAGCGAGCTTAATGCCCCACTTTTCCACTCTTTCTATACCATCGTTGTTTCTAATGATGTCAGACAGTGGAGCCTTGCTCACTGCTGTGATTGGGTGCTCCTAGAAATAGTGCCTTATCTTCCGGGAAGCAAGGAGGACTCCATAAGATAGCTTCTAGTAGTGCGGGTAATACTGCTTGGACTTTTTCAAGACCTCGCTTACATAGTAAACTAGTTGTTGTACGCCGTACTCATGCGTTGGTTACTTCCGCTCCACCATGATGACGATGCTAATAACCCGGTTGGTAGCCCCAATGTATATTAACATAGGCTCCATTGACTCAGGTGTTGCAACTATAGGTGCAGAAGAAAGTATCCTTTTTATCCCCTTTAGGGAGGCATCCACTTTGTTTTTCCATACGAATTTTTCTGCCTTCTTCAGCAACTTGTATAGCATCAGGGCCTTCTCTCCAAGTCGGCTGACGAACCGGCTTACTGTTACAATGCATCATGTGAGATGTTGAATGTCCTTTAGGCAAGTCGGACGATTTATGTGGAGGATGGCCTTGATTTTCTCTGGGTTGACCTCAATTCTGTGTTGGGAAATGATGAATCCCAACAATTTTCTGGCTAGAACCCCGAAGACGCACTTCTTAGGGTTGAGCATCATGTTGTACTTTCGGAGGTTATCAGAGGTTTCCTTTAAGTCGACGATGAGGTCATTAGATTTATTTGACATCACCGCGATATCATCCACGTAAGCATGAATTTTCCGACCAATTTGTTCGTGGAGGTAACATTGCATTATCCGTTGGTATGTAGAACATGCGTTTTTCAGCCCAAAGGGCATTGTGACATAGCAAAATGTGTCGTAAGGTGTGGTGAACGAAGTGGCCAATTGGTCTGACTTTCGCATCTTGATCTGGTGGTATCCAAAGTATGCATCCAGAGAACATAGAAGTTCTGAGCTAGCCATCGAGTTAATGACTAGGTCAATGTGAGGCAAAGCAAACGGATCCTTCGGACATGCTTTGTTCCAGTCAGTGTAATCAATGCACATTCTTAATTCTTGGGTTCCCTTTTTGGGCACAAGTATAGGATTGGACACCCATCGGGTGTGAACAACTTGTCGGATAAAACTAGCCTTAAGTAACCTAGCTATATCCTTGCATATGGCACGTCTCTTCTCATCCCCTAAGCGACATAGAGGTTGTTTCACCGGTTTGCATTAGGATCGATGTTTAAGCTGTGCTCGGCAAGTCCCCTAGGTACACATTTCATGTCGGTAGGTTGCCAGGCAAAGATGTCCCTATTCTCATGGAGGAACTCAACGAGCACGCTTTCCTTTTTGGGATCTAGGTTCGTCCCAATGGCAGTGGTCTTGGAGGCATCGCCTACCACACGTTCCACCAGCTTGGTCTCGATGGTGGCCTTGAATGCTGGATCAGAGTCGGAATTTTGCTTCTTCGATGTTGGCATCTCCGAGGCATCGACCTGGCACTAGATCTCCTTGAATTCTTCACCGTAGAGGACGGCTTTGGTAAAGGTTGCTTCTCCAATTTTAGAGTCCTATGCCTTTGCAAAACTTCCGGCAATGGTGATGACACCGTTTGGTCCAGGTTTCTTGAGCTTGTTGTAGATAAGGCATAGTTTGGCCATGAAGGAGTGGAAGATGTCGCGTCCAAATATGACGTTGTACAGTCTCTTGAAGGGGACCACTTCGAAGGTCATGCGTTCTTGGCGGTAATTGTTGACATCACCGAAGGTGACCGGAAGGGTGATGTACCCAAGGGACTAAGCTTCTCGGCCAGGAACTACACCATGAAACAAAGTGTTGGTCCGCCTTAGGTTGGTCTCCGTCAAGTTCATCTTGTGTAGTATATCCAGGTACATGATGTTGATGCTGCTTCCACTATCCACTATGCACTTGGTGAACTCGATGCCGTGAATCAAGGGGTTGATGACCATGGCATACTGGTTCTCTGTTGGAACAAGGCCGGGGTGATCCGTCCTGTCCCAAGTGATTGGAACTTCTGACCGGCGCAGGTACTGGGGAACTAGGGTTAGGGTGGCCATTATTATCCTCAGTGAGGTTTTCCGTGCCCGGACAGTTGGGGTTCCAAGGAATATGTGGTAGACGGGGGGCCTTCTTCTCGAAGGGTTTCTTGCCTTTGCTATTGCCCTTGTCGGCGTGCTTGGGGTCTATGTGCTCATCCATGTCACTTGAATCCTTGGACTCCTCTTCCTTCTTTCCTTTGCCCTTGCCTCGCAGTCGTTTCGTCCGGCTTTGCTTGTAGCCAGACATTGGGTCTTCCTTGAGATTGTTGACAAACTTGCATTGGCGGTTGGTGTGAGTGGCTTGACACTAGCATCGAGGTGTACGAATCGCGGTACTCCTCATACGTCTGAGGAACGCGGGGCGCTCCTGAGGTAGTGTCACTACTGCGCTGCTGCCCACGGCCAGCCCCCGGCCTCTTCCATGTTGTCCGCCTTCGCTTCTACCTGCGAACAACATGGCGACCATGTCGGAGGTTGGCTTTTCTTCTTGTGGATTCTTCCGCTTATTGTTGTTATTCCCTCTTGGCTTGGGTTGGAATGGCTATTCCCGACAAAGAGTCGTGAGCATCATTGTCGGTGGCCATGAACTCATTGGCTAAGGACATCATATGATTGAGATCCAGCTTGTGATTGTCCTGCAGGCGCTTCAATGTATGTCGGAGTAAAGTTCCCTTTTCCAAGCCATCATTGAAGGCAGCCATAGCAGTCTGATCGTCCACTCCTGCATAGGAATTCTCCATGTCCAGCCAACATGAGAGGTAGGCTCGAGATGACTCGTCCTTTTTCCTGGATGCACCGCTGTAGGTTAGTAATGGTACAGCAACATTTGTACGTACCCTCGAAATTCTTGGTGAACGCTTCATGCATGTCCAGCCAATTTCATATGAACTTCTCTGGCAAGTCGTTAATCCATTGGCGGGCAGTGCCCATCAACATCAGTGGGAGGTACTTGACGGGGTGATTGGGGTTTCCCCCTGCAATGTCACCACTTCACTGTAATCCTAAAACCATGTAGCTGGCCTGGCAGTGCCGTCATAGGGCTTGATCGTCTTGTCAATCCATAAACTCTTCGGGTAAGTTGTGGCCAAAACAACATGGTCCTAGGTATTGTCCTTCCCGGGCCTCGTAGATCTTGTCTAGGCGTGAACGCGCATCATACGGCTCTGGGTTTGCCTTGTTCTTGTCTCATCCATGGGAGGGGTTGTGTGAATGATGCAGACCTCCTCCGCCATGGTGGCTGCTGGATGGCAATGATGGCGGAGGTGGCGGTGGGTTATCCTTCTTGTTGTTACCCTCCTGTGGCCCCTCACACCTGTCGCGGTTGCTTATCGGACGAGGAGGGTCATGGCGCGACCTTCTCCTATGCCCATGGTTGCCACTGCACTCTCCGTCATACCGAGGGTGCTCCACATTCTGGCGAATGACGATGCCGCCTTGGGAGCTTATAGGTGGAGGCATGCTCGTGCAATGGTGATCCATGGGGTATTTGTGATTCCAAGGATGATGGGGCGGTGGTGGCGAATACTGAGGATCATCCTTTCCTCCATGGTCGGAGGATACGAGGATAGCATCAGTCCTATTGTGTGCGTCCCTCTGTCTTCGTTCTGATGAACCTGTTTGAGATCTGACATCGTGAGGAGATATTGCTCTTAGATGCTTGGGCGCAGTAGACTGAAAATATGCCGGGTCAGAATCCAACCTCTAAGAGGTCGCCTTTTCCTGCTGTTTGACAGCCTTGGCGACAATATCATAGACCTGGTCCAGATCCTTAGGAGATCTATCCTGCTCTAGAAGAGTCTTGGCAATGGCCATGTTGAGGGCATGCATTGGAATTAATTGCTTTCCTTCCTCGTCAATGTAAGGCTTAGCTTGTGTCGGCTTCGTCGGAGCCCACCCCAGGTTACGCCATACGCCGGGATCATTGACGACATGAGCCAGAGCTTTTTTGTTCTTCTACTGCTTGAGCAGGTTCTTGTACTCAGTCTTCATGGCTTTGGCTGCCCCGATTGATTTCTACGCCTTAGCCAGATCTTGATCTAGCTTTGGACCTTTCTCCACAATGGCATGCGCCTCCTCTAGTAGCTGTTGGCGCTTCTCATCGAGCTGGACAACACTCCAAATATGGGCCACGGTCATAGGCTCGACAAGAAAGTTGTCGTACATCACTCGATATGCTAGAGTGATCTATGCGGCCGCAAACGTAGAAGGGGGTGGCACCAGATTCACCGGATTATCATTGCTGGGCCCGGTGGCTAGTTCCTGCGGCTGTTGCACGGGGATAGCTGGTGGAGGCATAGCCCTTGCCGGAGGATCATCAGCGTTGATGGATGGGCCCTTCCCGTTTTCATGTGGCATTGGCAGAGCTGCTCCAGTTTGATCATCTTCTTCTATCACACTCCCGATGGCGACTAACACCTGGTGGGAAGTGACGACCTTGTCGGTGCGCTCCTCGTGGTTGATCTCCTCCTCTATCTCCTTCATAGCGATATCGAGTTCTTCCATGTTGACGTCAATCTCCTCCGAGTCCATGCTGATGTCGGCATAAAGTACGTCCAGGACAGATTCGGAGGGAGCGGGAGCTTCTTCGACGACGAAGGACAATGCTGAGGAAGCAGGGCCATTGGTGGCAGTGGCCTGGTGTAGCAGCCCAATTTTCTAACAATTGCAATGCTACTTGCCTAGTATATATATATTGCTTCCCATATATCATTCTTGCATTGCATTAGCATTATATCATGCTAGTGTCACCATGCCACCTTGCATTTGAGTATCATATAAAACCCTTTTAGTTGGTTCTTATCCCATATGCATTGTTTAAGAGGACTGCAGGGCTTGGCCCGACGGCAATTTTATTAAGGATAAACAGAAAAGGTCCAACCGTCACAAGCTATTTACAAGGAGAAGTAAATAGAAATTACAAGCAATTACAATAGGCCGTTAATCCATATTGACCAATCCTGTAGAACTTTGGACTTCACTCTATGCTTATGCAGAGTGGCTTCGTGAATGAACCTTGCCCTCCAACCTCTGAAGGACGGCATTACCTACTGGAAAATAGCTCCGTTTCTTTGCTTCCGTATATGCCAAAAAGCTAGAATAGCCACCACAACAAATAAAGGTTTACCAAACTTATGTCTAGTTGTGTCAAAAACTTGATGAAATGAGTCCCCCGGCTCCCATTCAATCTGCAAATAAGTCCACACTCTAAGACTAAAATTGCAGTGAAATAAAAGGTGCATCCAGGTCTCTATAGTCTGCGTTGGGCACAACACACAATGATCTGTCCCTTCAAGTTTCCAATTCCTCCTTTTAATCATTTCTTTAGTGTTTAGACATGACCATAAACCAAGCGAACACCTTGATGCGAAGTAGCACTTTACTCTTCCAAAACCAATCATATATTGGACTGGCAGCTAACTCTTCAAAGCAGTGATTATAGTATAGGCATTTATATTGTATTACTTGTAGTTGTATCTTATTAAATATATTTGTTTCTTGATAAATTGCAATTGGTTTTTGATATATTTCCACATGCCCAATTTGAGTTGCGGGCATCTCTCTTGAAATCCTTCCACCAACTTACTTAACTACATCATATTCCTTTTTGGTACCATCTACCTAACATCCAACCATGCTTATATTTTTGAGCATTGTATTCTTTTGGTATTTTCAAATGAAGATCATATATACATGATATGGATCCTTCTTCCTCTTCACATGGCCAATATTACCAATCATTATGTGCCAAGTACATGTATACTTCCCTTTTCTTTTTGGGCAACATTATGCATGTGAGTTTTGGGTTTTCATCAACTAAACCTAACATACAATAATGATACCCTCTTTTCTTCTCCTACGTTTCCTTGTAGTTCTTGTTGGTGTTAATTCACTAATAGCTTTTCAATATTCTTGGTTTGGTTTTAATTTAATCAAACTTATCTATAACCACCCACCTATAGCCAATCTATCTAAATCCTACATGAATATGTGGCCTACACACACTCTACCTAGCTATTACCTCTCTCTCACCAACCCCACATGCCTCACCACACCACCACCTATCTACACCTAGCTAGCTTGACCAACATCAAGCCAAAGCTTTGCCACCAAGAGACCACGTCGCTCCTGCCTTTTATTCCTTGCAGCACAAGATGATCACCACGTCCACCCCTCTCCTGATCCTTTCCATTTTCCTCTCTAAGCAAAAGAAACAATAGAGAACAAGAGACAAGCCCTAGTCCGTGTCCTCTCTCACCTTTTGCAAAAGCACCAACCATCCCATGTGCTTCCTTCCTCCCATCTACCTAGCTACCCCACCCCAGCCAGCATGCCACCCACCTCCTATCCTTCCCCTCTCTTCCCTCTCTAAGCCAAGGACAAAGGAGAGAGCCCCTACCCAAGTACTCCTTCAATATTTATGACAAAAGTTGAACAACCATGTGATATCCTCCCACCTGCCATCCACCCTCCTCAACACCCAGGAGAGATCTGAATCGAGATCCCCAGCTACACAACACCTCCAGCCTTCCCTCTCCTTCCCAATATCGGCCATGGCCTTCCCTTGCCAAGCTAGTACCCTAGCCGCAGCACTCCTTCTTCCAGCGACCAGGAGAGCACCCAGGACATGCAGTAGTACCAGGGGCCTCTAAGGGGTGGTATACGTTGCCCGACCTGCCCCCATGCCCGGAGAACCACCAAAGGAGACGCAGACTCGCTACACCCAAAGCTGCCATCCGCGATCTCCGCCAGCGATCGACTTTTCCCCGAGCTTGTTCGTCTACACCAGCCCCCTCCCGGTGAGCCCCTTGTCTCCCTAGACATGGCCTCCCTCCACTTGCTGCCATGGGTCGTCGCCGCCGTCTATAGAGCACTCTCCATGCCTCACGCGAGCACCAAGCCAACCTTGTAGATCCCCGCACTGTCAGTCACCCCACATGTTTTCCTGATGTCTTAGAGTTGTACCGCGTCTACCTGCACCTCCCTATCACCGCCACGCACACCTTCTCGCTCGGCAGCGTTGTCTCCACTACCGGCCGCCACGAGCACTAGCTCGAGTTATGGCTGGGAGCTCTATTCTCATTGACGTAGCCCTCGCCATAGATCATTTTCGGCCACACCAATACAACCATTCGTTAGATCTTTGTCTCCGCTTTCGTTTGACTGGCTGCACGGACTTTTTGATGCCTCGTAGCAGTCGCAATCTTCCTCAAAAGTTTGGATGGAATTTGGAGACGCAGACTCGTTTCGGTTCCAGATCGTCAATTCCGCCTGCAGCCAATGTGCATATCTGTCATCACGGCCCATTGGTAACACGGAGTCAGACCATCCCAGATGGTAGCCCAACCGCATTCTTTCGGCCCGCGAGCTAAGATGTCCCTGGATCAATCCCCCATCGCCACAGTGATCTCCCTCTTTTTCTTTTAATTGTTTTATCCACCCAGGCCCACATGTCATCGACGCCTCTAGCCCAGCGAGCACCAACAGGCCTAGTCACACCACACACCCATGAGTCTGAGGATGTGGCTAGGTTCAGTTTGGTGGGAAAAGCAGAAACGAATCAGAATTTTCAAATTCAACTAAAACCCTAAGTCAAACTATTTTAAAACTTTGACCATGTTTTGAGAGAGATATATGAGGATTTTTTAAACGTTCCAAAAACCAAACCTGTTGTTTTCGAATGAGGAACGAGAATTGCCTTCTGTTTAAATTGTCAAATATAGAAATATAATAAATGTTTTAAGATTATTGTTGAACGCTTTATTATATGCTAAATCATATTTTTATTGGTAATTCCAAATGCAATATTTTATATATCAATTTTGATCAGAAAATTACAAGGAACACACATATGCCATCCAGAATATTATTTTGGACATTTAAAATTTTGAAATAATTTAATTGCTACTAAATGCCTTTTCTTTAAAATTAAATAACTACTAGATGATACCTCGCGCATTGTGGCGGGATTTTGCGGCAAAAATAATGCATGTGCACTAAAGTAGGAATTACAACAGATAAATAGTTGTGAAAGGTGTATAATGTATCATTACAGATAAAAATGGTTGAGCAAAGTGTTTTCACCTTGCTAGAAATCCCAAGAAATATAATGTTGGAAACATTGGCATTCGGTGCAAAGGTGTGTAATATGAATATAAGATATAGGAAGACTTTTGTAGGTAATCTTTTCATATTGCACAATGGAAAATTTCAAACTTGTAGTTGATTTATTGCTCTAAATTATTTAGTTGCTTAAGTGTGAGATGCAGGGAGCCTTCTCAGCGCTCCTGTGGTGCGTCCTGTGCTTTAGTCTCTCTGCCCGTGGGCCTAATTTGTTTTTATATAAGCCATGCCCTAAACGCTATGCGTCAAAAATAGGTTCATTTTTTCCCATCTCTTCCTGCAGCTCAAAACCCTAACCCTAGCGGCGGTGCTCTCTTCCTCACTCCCCTCCTCGAGTTCTAGCTGTTCCGAAGTCGCGTTGTCTAGCCATGGCCTCCCGCACACCGTGCGGTCATAGGCTCTAGCCAGCCGGCAACTCTCCGCGCCTCCCTCCAGCTTACATCGGGAATCAGCGAAAGGACGACGATGGAAAGGATGAAGCTCGTGTATGGCAGTTCACCTCATGAGCTCGGTATGGACTACATCCTCCTCTCTCTCTCTCTCTCTCTCTCTCTCTAGCGAGCGAGTAGCAAGCAGCGTTCGATGGTGATGAGACACCGGCAGTAAGCACAGGAACATCAATGATGGTTTCCCCTTTTGCAGGTACGATCGCTTTCCCCGATTTGCCTTCTCCTAACCAGGACTCTCGCTCACGCCTAAACTCTCTCTCTCACGCCTAAATATCTTTCTTTCTTTGCAGCAACGACGAGGATTCAGGCACGGTACTGGCGACGGCAGCCAGAAAGAAACCTCGATTTCCGTCCCTGCCTATGGCGCGCGGAGCATCTTGCAGCAACGCCCTCCTCCAGCCGGCTGCGAGGACGACCAGCAAGAGTTGTGGCACCACACCTCACTGGTAGAAAAGGGCCCATGCGTCCCGGTTGGTAAGGGCCATTAGTCCCGGTTGCCCAACCGGGACGGGGCAATCGGGACTAAAGCTCCAACCATTAGTCCCGGTTGCCCCACCAACCGGGACAAATGGGGGCACACGTGGCGGCATCAGAGCGAGGGTGGAGATTAGTCCCGGTTCGTAACACGAACCGACTATAACTCACGCCGCCGGCGAGATTTGGCCCATTCCTCTGCGTGGCGAAGAATTCATTTGGCACATTTTGTTGCCACGGCATTTTCGCCACTTTTTGTGTCGCGGCAGAGAATTCATTTTGGTTGTTTTATTGTTTATTTAGTGTTTTGCACTTATCAATGAAGGAACCTTATATTACACAATATCATCATGACAACATTACATTCAATACACAGATCGAGTTCATGCACTACATACAAAAGTTGTTATTCGATGCTACCGGCCAATTTCTTGAAAGTTGCTATTTTTACAATTCCTATTGTCTATACACAGCCGAGTAGTATTCCCCTTGTGTGTTTAGGACTTCTGCATCCAAGAATCCCGCCAATTCCTCTGTATTGCTCAGATGCGATCCTTTGGCAGAAGACCGTCCCGTAGACGTTCGATCTGATTTAAAAAAGGAGTCAGCCTATATAAATATGAAACTAAACACAATTTGATTGTAATTAAAAACTATAGAAATTTTTTACGTACGTGGAGTTGCTCTAAATTCCTGCCCTTCTCATCGCACGTCTGCCAGATGAACTCGCATACATAGTATCCACATAGATTGTTACGGTCCTCGTCGGGCACTTTACGACAACAGAGTTCAATCAAAATAATAATCAAGCATGATAATAACTGTATCAAAACTAGAATCAAAGAGATGCACGCATATAGCTAGTGGTGCTTACATCTAGTGGTTGAAATGTAAGCTCCTCTTTCCAAACACCCTAGCCTTCTTGGTGAACCGGTTCCATGTGCTGCCCGGCGTAGAAAACGAATAAAATAAGTTATTAAGTACTTGATATCATAAAATTCATGAACGTTGCCGATATAGTGTCGTAATGATTAGAATTACCACTGGAGAAGTATCTGCATGTCCTTCCACGTCTCAAGGGTTTATGTTTCGAGTCCATGACTAGTACACGCCTTTGTCAAGTTGAATGATTAATGAATATAGTGGTACTGCGAATGCGTAACTAATCAATTATATAGTTAACATCGAGTAAGCGAAATAGAAAGTGTATACAAGACAATAACACTCACTGGAAGTTGTAAGGAAATAGTATTTCCTTTTGGTTTCTTGAAACCTTAACGCGTACTATATTATCCTCTGTATCACAGGGGCTTATTTTGAGATTAGCTTCATGAACCCAATATGGGTCAATGAAGCCAATGTCATAGATTTGTCCTCTGTGCATTCGAGAATCTTCATTCTGCATATTAAAGTATGATTATATACATGCAATAAACAAAATATTATAGATGGAGACTAAATTAATTACAGAATTAGTACTTACGGACAATAGGCACTCATGATCGATTTGTCCAAGGCGTCTTGATTGAATAATTGAAATAGTTCATCAAATTCAATGGATACCATGTCATCGTTTTCTTTCCCATGATGCTTTTTGTAACCCTCGGCACTATCCGATTAGCCCGCCCTTGTGGCATGCATGTACCAGTTATGCAATCTTCGCATTTTGTTGGAAGATTGTTTACCTCCTCAGGTTTGACGAGAGGTTTTCCGTCGTTATTGGTATGCTACTTCACTCACGGGAAGAACTCTAATCGGGATAAGTACTGGGCAATACTCATACCTTGAGCAGTGGCAGCTTCTCCGTATTGTGCAACTACCTCTGGATCATACTGCTCTTCGGTCCCATATTTGCTCGACCCCACATTGGTTTGAGAAATCACCTTGAGAGGGGCGCACGTCTGTTTTGCTTGTTCTCCGAGCTAGGCAACAGATTTCCCGCTTGCATCAAGATCTTGCTCTTGAGGCTTTTTGCTGCATGTGACTTGAGAATAGAACGCTCATAGTCGATGACAGCTTTGGCTCGGGTTGATGAAGAGTCTTTAGCATTTTCAACACTTTGGCTTTTTCTTCTTTGGTCTTTGGGAACTCTGGCTCTTTCGGCCGCCTCGGCTTAGCGAAAACGCTTGCTCGCATCAACGATCGCCGTAGATCTCCTCTTCAAGATACCATAAGCTCTCTTGGGAGGAACCGTTGGTACTTTTGGAAGAGGCTCTTGTTTACGTTTCGGCGATCGCTACGACGACAAGAGATGCGCCACGCTTTTTATCCCGAGGCGCCGGCGATGGCTCCCGCGATGATGGCTGCACCGGAGATTGGTGAGGCGACGAGCGGGTGAGGCGTCGAGCCGGTGAGGCGACGAAGACGGCCAGCATGCGGACATTTCTCGGAGACGGTGAGGCGGCGGCGAAGATGGCCTTGGCGTGTGATTTCGAAGCACGATACAATCCTTCGGCCATAGAATGGTGACGTTTTTTGCGTCACCCAGCACAGTCACATCCCCTTCACCAGCAGGGTAGTGAAGATCCAAAACCTCAAAGGTGGGCATGATTTCATCCACGCCGACAACAACGTAGCCCTCTGGAACCGGACGACTGTGGTAAGTTGGTGTGGGTCCAATTGGTAAGGCATAGCCGACCGCCACCTTCATTGATATGTTCACAACTTTGACATGTAGCTCGCAGTGTGTCATCTCTGTGATATCATCCACGGGTAGCCAAGGAGCCATCATCGTGCATCATCGGCATCGCCATTGTCATCACCGGGACCTCGGTGGAAGCCACATCTTTTTCGATTATTCGATAGGCCGGTAGCATCGAATGCAGTGTCTTTCGAGATGGGGCGCCGTAGTACTTTTGCTCTTTAAGTGAGTTAATTTCATCTTGTTGTTGCTTTAATCGTTCTTCAATTAAACGCATTCGCTCTTTCTCGACTTTCGCTTCAACTGCCGCCTGTCTTACTCCTCTGACGGCTTCTATCAGGATATTTCTTCCTCTCTTCGGGAAACCCAGTCCTCCATGATTGGGAGCCTATTGTGCCTCGTGTTCGTCCATCATGTTCCTTATTTCCAAGGGCGAGTGTGAGCTCATCATTCTCTCTATCGGGAATGAAGTCCCCATCTTTAACAGCCTTTACTGCTTTTCTCATCCTCTCGATTAGCAAGGGGTATTCTTTATGTCGTATGGTATATATACACCTCCCTTCCGAGTCCCCCATGCCCGTAAAACCAATTCCTTGCACGTTCTACCCAATCGTCTGTCTCTGGGGTGATATTTTTATCACGCAGTTCCTGCTCAAGTTTCTCCCACTTAGGAATGCCAGCCCTGTAGCCACCTTGCCCCATAGTATGGTGATACTTCTTGTTAGCACATTCACTTATTCGTTTTACATTTTCTTAGCTTTTTACGATTTCTTGTATTCCACAAACTCATCCCGAATGGTTTTATCTTCTCAAACTGAATATTCTTGAAATCGAGTCTTCTTTTCACGACATAGTCAAGGTGCAATCTTTTCTTCCAGTTGGTGAAACATTGGGCCATCTTCTTCAAAGCCCACTCCCGACCTTAGCCTCCATGGCTCTCCCATGTTGTAAGGCGTCCTCAATGGATCCTCCGCATTTGGATCCAGCTCTATCTTCGTAGTTTGAAATTAACCATGATCCTCTTCCATAGTAAATCTTTGGCGTGGTTAGGGACAAATAAACATGTTCCTCTTCATCCGCATTAGCAGGCCTATTCCAATTTCTAATGGTGATCGGGATTAAGTCCCTAACGATTACTCCACATTGTGCCACAAATTTGGTTGCGACAACTTCGAGTCGCTCATTGCCTACAGACGACATCTTCGATCTGAACCTCTCATGGTCTTGCAACTTTTTGGTTGGGCCTCGTCGCTCTTTTCAGAGATTCCTTCGATCCGAGGGCTAAAAGAAGAAAGATCGCCGTTACTATTTCTATATAGATAGCAGATGATTAATTAATGAATTGATTTATATTACATGCACCTTGCCGGAGCGGTCTTCGATTACACAAGGCATCGCCTTCTCGCATGAAGGCAACACCTTCAACCTCAAACAATTTTTCTACTCCGGTAAAGAGGATCACCCTCACCGAGTTGTTCGTAAACGTTGATACGTCTAAATTATCTTCCCACGGATCACACCTTGGATCAACTCTTCCTTTCTTCGCCTCTCGACGTGTGGGTCCATATTTTCTACTGGTGGAAAACGAATAAGTCAAAGCGGCTAAAGGAGAAAGTTAAGTACGGTGTTGAGAGATATAAACCCTAATTCAGAAACCTAATATATACATACACAATAATAAAAATGAAGAGAAAGGGAAACCGTAGTAGATAGGCACATCGTCGAACCCACATGCACCTAAGTTGCTTGACAATGTGAATCGGTGCAGGGCTACCCACAAGGATCCACCGGTGGGGCCGAAGACCAATAATACCAAAGTAATTAATAAACCTAATAATACCTAACTAATAATAAACCTAATAATCGAAACACCGAAAAGAAAGGGAAACAATCAACACATGGCATCGACGCAATGCTCAAGCAAGTATGATGATATGACAAGTTAATTTGCATTGAATGTAACCCTAAGACATGCTCGACGATTTCATCGGGGTTCCGAGGGGTGAAAATCCTAACTCGGGGAAACTCCGGAACATATGAGAGGGGTGCATTTTTTCTTCTAATTATACTTGTCATTTAAGTTGTTGAACAATGCATGATTATAGTTTAGATAGATAGGTTTCATTTTTGTGAACAATTTGATATATTATTTGTATTTTTCTGACTTATAAATAATAAGTTATTTATTTTACAATATTAAGTCATTTTCTGGAATTAAAAATAAGGAAAATAGTTTTTACACCGGGGCGCCCCCTAGCCAGTGAGACTGACAGAAGGGCCCCAGTGACAACTCAGCCTCCACGCGTACAGATCATTTTCCTACCACAAAGAAGCCTACCCACTGAGGCTGACTGATGGGCCCTAGGCCACATCAGCTGCCACGCTGACACGAGTGACGCCAAGACGACGGCCACGCCGCGTGAGCACAGGCGGCAGCGACGGCGATAGCGGGCACGCCTGGACGCACGGATGGGCGCGTTAGAGAGAGCACGATGCAGGGAGACAGAGAGTGGCGTTGCCGCTCCTTGTTGGTCACCAGAGCGTCACCTCCGTCGAGCTCGAGCGGCGGCATCGTCGGGCACACGCGGGGAGAGTAGTACAGGAGGAGAGGGAGAGAAAGAAGAACACCGTGAGGATCAGCAACTCACTAGGAACACGACAGAGGTGGTGGCAAGGCCGGGCGAGCTCGGGAGACGCCGGAATCGACGGAGGCGACGCGCGGACGGAGCTTCCAATCCAGGAGATTGAGGTCACGCGCGAGGGGGAAAAGTACCGGGGGCGCGCGTGGACGGAGGCAACGGTGGTGGCGGACGGAACGCGCGGGTGGCGGCGAGCTCGGGCAGCCTGCCGGGAAGTCGCGTCGGAGAAGCAGAGAAGTGAGATGGGGAAGAAGAGGAGGCGCGTCAGTTATAAACGAAGGGCCTTTAGTCCCGGTTGGTGGCTCCAACCGGGACTAAAGGGGCATACGTCCCGGTTGGAGCCACCAACCGGGACGTATAGTCCAATATTTTCAGCAGACCAAGGGTTGGCGCGCAGGGGGTCTTTAGTCCCGGTTGGTGGCTCCAACCGGGACATATTCCCCTGATTTCAAATTTTTTCAGGTATTTTCTCTCTGTTCCCGCCTTATTTTTTATTTTGGGGTTTAAATTTGTATTGTTTTTTAAATGATAATTAATTTGGAATTTAGAAAAACTTTAAACATAAGAAGTGTTTGGATTTGAATAAATAATTCAAAAACATTTTCTGTTTTAAAAAATAATTAATGTAACCATTTAAAATATGAACCATTTACAATTAAAAATGAATTAACTTATATTTTTTTTAATATCAATTTGGAATTTAGAAAAACTTTAAACATAAGAAGTGTTTGGATTTGAATAAATAATTCAAAAACATATTCTATTTTTAAAAAATAATTAATGTCACCTTTTAAAATGAATTAACTTATATTTTTGAATATTAATTTGGAATTTAGAAAAATTTTAAACATAAAAAGTGTTTGGATTTAAATAAATAATTCAAAAACATTTTCTGTTTTAAAAAATAATTAATGTAACCATTTAAAATATGAACCATTTACAATTAAAAATGAATTAACTTATATTTTTTAATATCAATTTGAATTTAGAAAAATTTAAACATAAAAAGTGTTTGGATTTAAATAAATAATTCAAAACATTTTCTGTTTTAAAAATAATTAATGTAACCATTTAAAATATGAACCATTTACAATTAAAATGAATTAACTTATATTTTTTAATATCAATTTGGAATTTAGAAAACTTTAAACATAAGAAGTGTATGGATTTGAATAAATAATTCAAAAACATATTCTATTTTTAAAAAATAATTAATGTAACCTTTTAAAATGAATTAACTTATATTTTGAATATTAATTTGGAATTTAGAAAATTTTAAACATAAAAAGTGTTTGATTTAAATAAATAATTCAAAAACATTTTCTTTTAAAAATAATTAATGTAACCATTTAAAATATGAACCATTTACAATTAAAATGAATTAACTTATATTTTTTAATATCAATTTGGAATTTAGAAAAATTTAAACATAAAAAGTGTTTGGATTTAAATAAATAATTCAAAAACAAAGGTTTGGACCACTTCCTGCCGATTCTATAGACATAACATCGGTCATTTGGACCGAAAGCCATGAAACCTCGAACATGATAGGTCATTTTGTGAAGGTTTTTTCAAACATGATCAATATACCAAGTCTGGTATTTTCCTTTCAACTATGTAACATAATATGACACCACGAAGGATTTTCATTGTTCGGATTTTTTTGAATTTATTATGCCCGCTTTGAATTATCTCAATTTCTAACTATGGTCGAACCGGTGCATGAAGATAGGGGACGTGCATCGTTAGAACTTGCATTGGATCTCTGAAGAAACCACATATTGCGAGTCTAAAATGATTTTTCAAAAATCACGGGCGATAGATCATGTACCTGTAGTACAAACCGGACCCACTTCCTGCCGATTCGGCAGACATTTGTCCTTTTTACCCGGGATGGATGAAAAGGTTTGAGATGTACCGGTTGGGAGATAGTCCATGTAAGGTGGTCTATTATTTTAGGAAAATGGAACGGTAGCATTGTGAAACGGCATTTTGGTGGTTACTTCACAAAACGACCCGTTTTTTGCGCTCGGAAAATGGAAAAGGGCTTTTCCGTGCGACAAAAAGGAAAACTTCCTCCTGCAACATTGTTCTCCATACCAATGTCCACACACATGCATAATATGGGCACAAAATCACAAACTATGCTGTGATTTAGCACATAACATCGGTCATTTGGACCGAAAGCCATGAAACCTCGAACATGATAGGTCATTTTGTGAAGGTTTTTTCGAAACATGATCAATATACCAAGTCTGGTATTTTTCCTTTCAACTATGTAACATAATATGACACCACGCGAAGGATTTTCATTGTTCGGATTTTTTTTGAATTTATTATGCCCGTTTTGAATTATCTGAATTTCTAACTATGGTCGAACCGTGTGCATGAACCGTGTCTTTGGAATGGCCCCTGGTATATGCCATGGATGGGTGAGGATCCCGGAGTGGCGGTGGCGATGGCGATGATGATGACGACGATGAAGACCACTGTCGCTGCATATAGGACTAGGCATGATTATGACTAAAGGCGCTTTAGGCCGAGTGTTAGCTAGTCCCGATTTGTCGGTTTTAATATTAATAAATGTCTTAAGTGTTACCTAATAAATAGAGGGAAATGCCTATATAAAGAGAGGGTTCATATTTAGTCTCGATTGGAGAAACCAACCGATCAAGGGATTGCGCAGTGGGCGCACAACACTAATAATAGGGGTGAGTGTCGACATTATGTCGTGCGGCTTATACCTTGTCCCGGATGGTGTCACCAACCGGGACTAAAGATGAACCTTTAGTCCCGGTTGGAGACACCAACCGGGACTAAAGATGAGTCAACACTAATAATAGGTGAGTGTCGACATTATGTCGTGAGTGTCGACATTATGCCGAGCTGCTTGTACTATAAATATGCATCCTTGTGAGTCCAGTCCTCCAGTTTGAGGCATCTCCAAGATGGTTTTAGAGAGCAGGACACCACTACGGCGGGCCAGGAGATGCCGACGGATCCCGATCCTCCGCATCTCCGAGAAACTGGTCATAGAGGCACTCCTAATATGTGAAATTAGTTAGCTCAGGCGTATTGATCTAGTTAGTGAAGTTACAAGCTGCAAGATGGTTTTCGAGCAGGGACACCATCATGCGGCCAGTTTGTGGAGATGCCGACGGAGCCCAGTCCTCCGACATCTTCGAGAATCTGGTCATAGAGGCACTCCCTAATATGTGAAATTAGTTAGCTCCGAGGCGTATTGATCTAGTTAGTGAAGTTACAAGCTGCAAGATGGTTTTCGAGAGCAGGGACACCACTGCGCGGTTCCGGGAGATGCCGACGGAGCCCAGTCCTCCGGCATCTCCGAGGAACTGGTCATAGAGGCACTCCCGGTCCAGCCACAAAATGGGACTAACACTCAAGACATTTATTAATATTAAAAACCGAGACTACAAAACCGGGACTAAAGGCCACAAACCGCGAAAGACATGAACTAGAGTTACATAATATGAGCATGAACTTCTTGGCATATGTCATTCCTTATGACCGCTTCAGACGTAACCATGGAGCATCTTCTTTACTTAACGGAATGCTTGGGTCAGTTTTCACTGTGAAGGGCGGAATTTCATCAAACTTATTATAATCTTCTGACATGTCTGTCTTGTCCTCGATACCCACGATGTTTCTTTTCCCGAAAGAACTATGTGACGCTTTGGCTCATCATATGATGTATTCGTTTGCATATTTTTCTTTTTTCGTCCGGAGGACATGTCCTTCACATAGAAAACCGAGACACATCATTGGCTAGGACGAATGGTTCATCTCTATAACCAAGATTGTTGAGATCCACTGTTGTCATTCAAGACAACTGGTCTATCTTTACCCTTCCCCATTCAAGTTGACCCATTTGCAGTGAAACAAAGGGACCTTAAAAGAGACTCCATAGTCTAGTTCCCATATCTCCTCTATGTAACCATAATATGTGTCCTTTGTCCATTCTCGCTCATCGCATCAAAGCGGACACCACTATTTTGGTTGGTGCTCTTTTTATCTTGGGCGATCGTGTAGAATGTATTCCCATTTATTTCGTACCCTTGGAAATTCAATACAGTAGAAGATGGTGACGCGGCCAACAAGTATAGCTGATCTCCAACAGTGGTGTCATTCAAGAGATGTGTTCGCATCCAACCACCGAAAGACTTCATGTGTTCATCTGTAATCCATGATTCAGGCTTCCCCGGGTTTTTGGAGCGTACAATATTCTTGTGTTCCTCGATATACGGAGCTGCCAAGGTGGAATTATGTAGAACTGTGTAGTGTGCTTTAGTGAAAGAATCCTCGTCCCTACATATCATTTCTTTCTTTCCCAGTGCCTTTTCCACTTAGTCTTCCCTCATGCCGAAGTCGAAACACCAATCGGCTTAAGGTCGAATAAAGTCAACACAAAACTCAATGACCTCCTCTGCTCCATATCCCTTGGAGATGCTTCCTTCAGTCTAGCACGGTTATGAACATATTTCTTTAAGACTCCATGAACCTCTCAAAGGGGAACATATTGTGCAGAAATACCGGACCGAGAATGGCAATCTCTTCCACTATATGAACCAGAGATGCGTCATAATATTGAAGAAGGATGGTGGGAACACCAATTCAAAACTAACAAGACATTGTACCACATCCTTCAGAACCTTGGCGAATATCCGGATTGATTACCTTCGAGATATTGCATTGAGGAATGCACACTTCACAATGGGTACTCGAACATTTTCGGTAGAAGCCCCTCAATGCAATCGGAAGCAATCACATAATCACGTGATGATCATGAGACTTCAGGTTTTGGAACTTTTCTCGCCATATTTATTATCCCTTTATATTAGATGAGAAGCCCGACGGCACCTTGATACCGTAAAGGACTTCAAAAGATTTCCTTCTCGCTTTGGTAAGAGCATAGCTGGCACGACTTAAGTGACACCCTTTATCCGCCTTGTTATCTCAGATGCATGTTCTTTGGGTCTTTCATAATTTGTTGGTCCTCCGTGCTTCGTGTATCTTTTGTCTTCCCATACACGCCTAGGAATCCTAAGCGCAGTTCACGCAGATTCTTCGTCACGTGCATCACGTCGATTGAAGAGCGGACACGCAGGAATTTCCAATATGGCAGCTCCCAAAATATAGATTTCTTCTTCCACATGGGTGCGTGTCCTGTAGCGACGCTGTCGAACTGATTGACCGCGGGACCCTTTCCAAAGATTACTTCTATGTCCTTGACCATACCAAATACATCATCACCAAATGAGTTCAGGCTTCTTCCTGATCTGCCTCACCTTTGAAATGCTTGCCTTTCTTTCACGGATGATTGGTCGGAAGAAATCGTCGATTCGCTAGGTACACAACCTTCTTGCATTTATGCAAATATGTACCTTCGGTCCTATCTAAACAGTGGGTGCATGCCTTATATCCTTTGTTTGTCTGTCTCCGAAAGGTTACTAAGAGCAGCCAATCATTGATGGTTACGAATAACAACCTCAGAGATTAAATGGCTCTGTTTGTTCTCATCCCACGCACGTACACTGGTTTGCCCCACAACCGTAAGAGTTCTTCAACTAATGGCCTAAGGTACACATCAATGTCGCTGTTGCTTGCCGGCCTTGGATGAGCACCGCATCATAATGAACTTACGCTTCATGCACAACCAAGGAGGCAGGTTGTAGATACATAGAGTCACGGGCCAGGTGCTGGATCGCAGCTCGCTTCTCCCAAAAGGATTCATGCCATCCGTAATTAGACCAAACCATAAGTTCCTTGCGCCACCGCAAAGTCCGGAAGTCTCTCGATTTTTCTCCACTGTGACCCATCGCCAGGTGTCTCAACTCCCGCCTTTCTTACGGTCTTCTTTGTGCCATCGCAACAACCGGCATGCTCTTTGTTTCGAACATGCGTTTCAACCTTGGTATTATAGGAGCATACCACATAACCTTAGCAGAACCCTCTTCCGAGGGGCTCTCCTCAACATCACCAGGGTCATCTCGTCGATCTTATACCGCAACACGTTGCATACCGGCATTTATCTAAATTCTCATACTCCTTACCATGTAGAGGATGCAACATTAATGCATGCATGTATCTTTGCACATCTAATCCCAGAGATGAGAGTCTTCTTTGCTTCAGAGGTACTCTCGGAAAGTTCGTTATGTTTTGGAAACTTCGGCTTCATTATTTTCAAGATCTTTTCAAATGAGGAGTCATAGACCACACTGCCTTCCATCGCAACAATTCCAAAGGTCGCATCGAGCTTTGTGCTACCATCTTCACAATTTGGGTACAACAATTTCTTGTGATCTTCTAACATGCCCTCTAACTTCAACTTCTCATTTTACATTTCACGCCTCGCTTTGCATCGAAATGACCCTACCAAGTTCATCACCGGCTCATCCGATGCCCGTTCTTCACCTTTTTCCTCTCCATTATCTTCCATTGCAGATCACAGATTCAGAAACATATGATGATAGTTTTATCATCATCTTCTTCTTCACCATCTTCCATCATAACCCCTCTTTCCCGTGCTTGGTCCAGCAATTATAGTTGGGCAGAAACCTTTCATAATCGTGGCCGCGAATGATTTTCGAGGAAGAGTACTCCTTGTTGTTCCGACATTGAACACGTGGACAACGATAAATCCATTCTCTTTGTTTGCCGTAGCCACATCGATAAATTTATCCACGCCTTTGATATACCCGGCCACCGCCGTCACCGCACATCCATTCCCGACCGCTCATCTGCATCATATAAGTAAGTTTATCAAAAACAGGACATCATAAATAGTGAAATAACCAATTCACACCGACACATGAATTGTATCAATGACCTAGAAAAGATAAGATTGCTAACCTCGATCGAGGGAAATAAAGAGGAGAAAGCTCAAGTGCGTCTCGGACACCTTCTATATTTTTGTTCTATGAGAAATTCAACGGATTTTTCACTCAAACATTTCAACAAACACCTTCAATGCATGCATGAGAAAAACTAGCACATACCCTCACACCTTACACCATTCGAAAAAACAGAGTGGAGGCAGAGGGGGCGGGGGCGTTGCATTTATAGAGGAAAAGGGGTCTTTAGTCGGTTGAAGCCAAACCGGGACTAAAGTGCGTACACGCCACGTGGTGGCCAAACCTTTAGTCCCGTTGGTGGCTCCAACCGACGCATGCCCCTTACCAACCGGGACCCATGCCTCGGCCCTGCGGCTCCAACCGGGACGCGTGCCAGCATTAGTCCCGGTTGGTGGCGCAACCGGGACTAATGCTCCGAGGGGTCGCGAACGGATGGCCCTTTGTAACACCCTCAGAATCGGACCTATGCAAGTTTGAGCAAAATTCGCCAAACCTGCATAGAAACGATTCAAAGGTGCCCACCAGGCACTTTCGTGCGGGTGGAAAACGAAGTAATAACATTACACAACAGTCCTCGATGGGACCCACAGAACAGATATATACAACAGCGACTCAATGAGTCAGGAATACAGATATAATATACAAAGATCCAAATCACCTTGAAAACGATAGAGCGTCCAGCTACGGACAAGATGCAAATGGGGCTAAGAGCCCTGAAGGATAACCAATGGCGTCCATAACCCTGCCCAGGCCAGGCCGGAAGGGTAACCCTGCTAACGACGTCGATCTCAAAACCTGCTTAAACAAAAGGGGTGCCGACAAAGGGCAAAGGAAAAAGAAGGAGCGTCGATCGAGGCCAGACACGGCGAGGCTAGAATTCGGCGGTCTCGCCTACATAGGTATGGTGGATCAAGCGGCAGCAGATGCACTAAACAACCTATAGAGACTATACAATGGCGGATATCATAGGGGTAAGAATGACCTATTCGAGCCAACCAAGCTATCACCAAACAAACCCATCTGGCGTTTCTCGAGACCAAACGAGGAAGTCACCGAGGAACTCACACGCTGGCGCTTTACTTATTTGGTTATCGTTGCAGCAATTACTAGTCGTGATAGTTAGTCGTCCCGATAAAGTAAGCAGGGCCCTTTTAGTTAATCATTCCGCTAGAAGTTGCAGCAATTACTAATCGACATGATAGCATGATGTAATCCGAAACCCAAAGCTTGTTGGTACTTTTATTCAGCCATTTCGCTTGAAGTTGCAATACTTACTAGTCGACATACAATTGTCACAAGCGACAACCAACAAGCAATTGTGGGCGATTAATTAGCCATTCCATTATAGTGAAGCTGATTACTAGTCATTATAAGTCAAATTTATAGCAGTAAACTTTAGTTATGCTTGTCTATGATCGAGATCGCGGCTCCAAGTCGTCCATATCCATGACACGGCTTTGAAAGTTTTACCGGCGGGTGCACCAATAGCAATACACGCCGATCAACCTCGAAAAACCAAAACAAAACCCAACGAGGCTTTCACGATCGAACAATCACGGATTCAGAAATATTTCGAGGGCCACCCTTTGAGTAGATCCCGAACGAGTAAGCAAGCTCCGAGACGGACTCAAGGTTGCGCCAATGGTCGTAAGCGACCGGGAACCCGAAAGTGGCTGGGCTTGTCGATACAGCGTAATCACTCGCATACCTAACAAAGACAAAGGTGCTCCTCGCACAATTTAAATACAGAAAGTAGCATGGCATAAGTACAGGATCGTAATAAAACCTCAAACTAGTTGTGGCCCCAAGAAATAAGACAATCAAGCTCGCTCAGGGGTCCCATATACCTCCGGATGTGGATAGCGCGATAAATCAAGGAACAGTTATCAAGTACTCGGGGTCTTACGGACACAAGTGGCGCTCGAAACCAAATATTTTCTATCACCCACCGATGCCTCGCTTATTTCAATTTTAGTTGTTAAACAGAAATTAAAGTGACGATAAGTAAAACTAGAATCATCTCCAACATCAACTTGCGGCAATACATCAGAATCGTGGCATATGACGACACACATCAGCACTTGAGCAAGCAACTACGACGCGCAAGTCCAACTATCTACCAAACAACAGGTAATAGGGTGTGTCCAAGGCAATATAGGGCTGCACGGTATATCTAGGGTACGGAATCTAGAGCATCGCAACACAGATAGCAATAGATCAACAGGAGGGAATAAATACTATAAAAGTAAGATAGGTAGAAAGGGGGAGATGCTCGCCTGAAAAAATTGCTGAAAGTTCAAACGAAGATCGGGGCGAAGCTCACATCAACTCAACGGCCTTATCCGCGAAGAAGCAAATCGCTAGAAGAAACACCGGATGCAGTATTTAATACAACGGCAGAAGATCGGGCATGATGCATGTATGATGTATGACATGGCAAAGGTGCGATGCAATTAGGTCATATTAAGCGGGGCCGGGGTCCCGACAATTAGTTAGATGGTTCAAGTTATTTAGAAACCCCCGCAATTGAAATGTTGTTTAACATGGCAGGATATAGCACCGGGTTCGCTACACAAATTTAAATGAGGCCGATATGAGACTAGATTTGCCCGCATATGGGCCCCATATTTAATTATTAGGTGAATCGGCATAAGGCCCCCAGACCACATGACAAGATGCAAGCAAGTATGACAATTTATTATGCACAAGTTGTTATTATCTTATAAAATAGGGTTCTCGGATAAGGGTCACACTTTAGGGTTCTCGACGATCTTGGGGGTTCCGGGGTTCGGGGTCCGACAGGGTCCGGGGTTCGGTCTCGGGGTTCAGGGTTCGACGGAAACGTTCTCGGCGGAAGCGCTCTCGGGTTTCTGGGGTAGATCTTGGCGTTCCGAGAAGCCGGACTTGGGTCGATGTCGGGACGCGTCGGATTCTTCCGTGCCGATGCCGTTCCTGTCGTCGCGAAGGTCTTGTCGGGTCCCACGGGGTCGATCTTGCCGTTGCGAGGATCTTGTCGGGCTCGCACCATCGAGTCGGTCTTGGCGTTCCGGCCGTCTTCGGTCCTCGAATCCGAGAGGGTTCGGGGTCTTGACGGGGTTTGGGCGCGCCGGGATCGATCTTCGGGTCAGGGGTCTCGACGTCTTTGGGTCCGGGAACAGCTTCGGAAACCGTGAGTCGATCTTGGCGCTCGATGTCCGTGAGGGAGTCCCTGGAGTCCAGGATGGAGATCTTGTCGGTGGCCTCTGGATCGCGCAACTCCCACTTGTCCACGAAGAAGATCATGACGTTCCCTTCCGTGTAGAAGTCCTTGTAGATGCCCCTTCGAGTGTCTCCGGTCCGATGTAGTCTTCGGGCTTGAGGATCAGCGTCGGTCTTAGGACCTGCCTCGATACTGTCTTGGTGAAGGTCTTGGTAAAACTTCGCACGCACTCATGCTCGATGCCGGTCATGGCAATGCAGCAGGGCTTGGAGCGGCGACGCGGCGTAAGCGGGACGAGAGGAGGGCCGGGGGCGGGTCGCCGACGCAGGCCAGGGCGGCGCAGCTGCAGAGGCGGAGGGCCGGCGGGCGGCGCAGGGACGGCGGGTCGTGGCGGGCTGCTCGCAGGCGAACTTGGGCTGAGGCGGCGGAGTCTCACAAGGCGCAGCGGAGATGCGGGTGGAACGAGCGGCGGCGAGGCAGAGCTCGAGGTCGCCGTCGAGGAGCGGAGACGGCCAGTCGACGCTGGGCCCGCACGAGGAGGCGAGGCGGCAGCGACGGCACCGAGGCCTTGGCCGGGCGGGCGAAAGAGCTCGACGGGCGGCGGGCTCCAGCGAAGCTTCAGGCGGGAAGACGGGCCGCGCCAGGTTAGGCGGAGGACGGGGCCAAAGGGTGGCGAGGGAGCAGATGCGGCGAGAGGTCGCGCATGGCGGCGCTGAGGGGCCTGGGCGGAAGGGACGGACGCGCGGCTCGGAGCGAGGCCGGAGGCGGAAGCGGGCAGGGAGGTGGAGGAGCCGGCTGGGCGGAGCGCTCGAGCGGCTCAGCTGAAGGTAGAGCGGCGGCGGGCGTGGGCAGGGAAGAGGCTCGGCGCCCGGAGAGGGTGCGTGGCGGCGGGCGGAGGCGCGTCGAGCCAGGGGAGAGAGGAGCCGAGGGAGGAAGGAGGGGAGGCGGGGTCGCGCGCGTGCGCGTGGGAGCGTGTCGGTGGGAGGTGGGGCCCAGGGCAGGTGGGGAGGCCTTGGTGCAGTTGGCAGGAGGGGTGGGGCCCGGGGGACAGCTGGGGGAGGCGCGCGTGGGGTGTGTCGCGTGGGTGTGTGGGCAGGGGAGGCTGGAGGCGTGTGTGGGGTTGGGTGGTGCTGAGTGGGTTGGGGAGAGAGGAAGCGACGTGGCGACGTGTGAGTGGTTGAGGAGGAGGAGGTGAGGTGGCGCATGGGGATTGGGCAGGTGAGGTGGCTGGGGTGTGGGTAGAGTTTTAGGTGGGATTAGGATTTAGATGGGGCGGGCAGGTTGGACCGTTTAAAAACAGGGGGTCGTCGTTGGTTCTCGGCCCGTTATCGCCCCACTAAAATAAATATATATTTTATTTATTTCAAACAAAGCTTTTGCAAACCGATATCGGCAAAACAAAATAAATCCGGCGACCCGGATTTTGATGTTGGAATCAAGAGGGGGCGTTTTAGAAAACAAAATGGGTGTTGCGAAAATAGTTTTGGCAAACAATGCATGATGATGACAATGCAATGCACAAATTCAACGCGATTTTCTAGTAGTGGTTTTGCGGGATGCCACAATTCGACACCACTAACAATGGATCTCGCCCTCGAGATCCGCCTCATGGTACCGGAAGGAAGGGTCGGCGAGCTGCGTCTTCTCGTTCCGTGTAGATCCTCGCGACACCGCTAACGAGGGTTCCTCCTCCTTCTTGAAATCGGCGACACCACCAACAAAGGGTCGTTGTTCCTGGTCGACGAGAGAGCACTCCGGAGAACAAAGGACGAAGGTAGAGGTATCAAACGATAAGGCCACCTCTAACTTCCATTAGAAGAGGGAAAAGTTACATTGATCCACCAGTTCAATGTACCGAGCGAACAGTAAGAGTCGGGTAGGGTGATCAGTCCATCCCGGACCCAACTATCAACTCGATTCATGGGTAGGAGAATCAGGCAACTCAACTCTCAAGATTTAGACTGAAGATCTTCATAGGTGATATCCAGAACAAAGGAATGTTGCCAGCATAAATCGTATGAAAGACACAATGATTAGGTTTCGCGGTGGTTCCATTGGCATGAACAACACATGCTCAAGGTTAACCCCAACTTCACCAAAGCTCGTCCTTCTCATATGTTTTCCAACGACACTGATATCCAGCAAGGAACACATAGAGATAAAGAGCTCAAGAACAAAAGATTGGAGGAAGGGTACAACAGACAAGTTGCAGATTGCTGATCGTAGCACCTCCGTTACAAAAGGAAGATAGCGAAACCCTGAAGGTACGACGGAAACCCAACCGCGAGAAATCCTGGACTCGAAGAGAGAGAAGAGAGAGGATTCAAAACACGTAGAGGTAAGAGAGGAGAATAGCAGAGGGGTAAGGAGTAAAATCAGACCTAATCAGAACTATCCAACCGATTTTGCAAAATAGTTTTGACACTCTACTTCGGCCGTTAGCTAGGTCATCCTACAGGCTGGACTTGTGGGGTATCGCAACTGCTGAGCTCTGATACCACTCTGTAACACCCTCAGAATCGGACCTATGCAAGTTTGAGCAAAATTCGCCAAACCTGCATAGAAACGATTCAAAGGTGCCCACCAGGCACTTTCGTGCGGGTGGAATACAAAGTAATAACATTACACAACAGTCCTCGATGGGACCCACAGAACAGATATATACAACAGCGACTCAATGAGTCAGGAATACAGATATAATATACAAAGATCCAAATCACCTTGAAAACGATAGAGCGTCCAGCTACGGACAAGATGCAAATGGGGCTAAGAGCCCTGAAGGATAACCAATGGCGTCCATAACCCTGCCCAGGCCAGGCCGGAAGGGTAACCCTGCTAACGACGTCGATCTCAAAACCTGCTTAAACAAAAGGGGTGCCGACAAAGGGCAAAGGAAAAGAAGAGGCGTCGATCGAGGCCGATTAAGCGAGGCTAGAATTCGCGGTCCTCGCCTACATAGGTATGGTGGTGGATCAAGCGGCGGCAAAGATGCACTAAACAACCTATAGAGACTCGATACAACTGGCGGATATCATAGGGGGTAAGAATGACCTATTCGGAGCCAACCTGAAGCTATCACCAAACAAACCCATCCTGGCGTTTCCCCCTCGAGACCAAACGAGGAAGTCAGCCGAGGAACTCACACAGTTGGCAGTTTTACTTATTTGGTTATCGTTGCAGCAATTACTAGTCAGGGATAGTTAGTCGTCCTGATAAAGTAAGCAGTGGGCCCTTTTAGTTAATCATTCCGCTAGAAGTTGCAGAATTACTAATCGATACAGATAGCATGATGTAATCCCGAACCCAGAGTTGTTGGTACTTTTATTCAGCCATTTCGCTAGTTGCAATACTTACTAGTCGATACAATTGTCGCAAGCGACAACCAACAAGCAATTGTGGGCGATTAATTAGCCATTCCATTATAGTGAAGCTGATTACTAGTCATTATAAGTCAAATTTATAGCAATAAACTTTAGTTATGCTTGTCTATGATCGAGATATCAGGCTCCAAGTCGTCCATATCCGCGGACACGGCTTTGAGAAAGTTTTACCCGCCGGGTGCACCAATAGCAACACACGCCGATCAACCTCGTAAAACCAAAACAAAACCCAACGAGGCTTTCACGACCGAACAATCACGGATTCGAAATATTTCAGGGGCCACCCTTTGAGTAGATCCCGAACGGAGTAAGCAAGCTCGAGACGGACTCAAGGTTGTGCCAATGGTCAGAAGCGATCGGGAACCCGAAGTGTGGCTGGGCTTGTCGATACCGCATAATCACTCCGCATACCTAAATAAAGACAGGTGCTCCTCGCACAATTTAAATACGTAGTAGCATGGCATAAGTACAGGATCGTAATAAAACCTCAAACTAGTTGTGGCCCCAAGAAATAAGACTGAATCAAGCTCGCCTGTGGGGTCCCATATACCTCCCGGATGTGGATAGCGCGATAAATCAAGGAACAGTTATCAAGTACTCGGGGTCTTACGGGACACAAGTGGGCGTTCGGAAACCAAATATTTTCTATCACCCACCGATGCCTCTGCTTATTTCAATTTTAGTTGTTAAACAGAAATTAAAGTGACGATAAGTAAAACTAGAATCATCTCCAACATCAACTTGCGGCAATACATCAGCAACTGTGGCATATGACGACACAAATCAGCACTTGAGCAAGCAACTACGACGCGCAAGTCCAACTATCTACCAAACAACAGGTAATAGGGTGTGTCCAAGGCAATATAGGGCTGCACGGTATATCCAGGGTACGAAATCTAGAGCATCGCAACACAGATAGCAATAGATCAACAGGAGGGAATAAATACTATAAAAGTAAGATAGGTAGAAAGGGGGAGATGCTCGCCTGAAAACATTGCCGAAAGTTCAACCGAAGATCGGGGCGAAGCTCACATCAACTCAACGGCCTTATCCGCGAAGAAGCAAATCGCTAGAAGAAACACCGGATGCAGTATTTAATACAACGGCAGAAGATCGGGCATGATGCATGTATGATGTATGACATGGCAAAGGTGCGATGCAATTAGGTCATATTAAGCGGGGCCGGGGTCCCGACAATTAGTTAGATGGTTCAAGTTATTTAGAAACCCCCGCAATTGAAATGTTGTTTAACATGGCAGGAGATAGCACCGGGTTCGCTACACAAATTTAAATGAGGCCGATATGAGACTAGATTTGCCCGCATATGGGCCCCATATTTAATTATTAGGTGAATCGGCATAAGGCCCCCAGACCACATGACAAGATGCAAGCAAGTATGACAATTTATTATGCACAAGTTGTTATTATCTTATAAAATAGGGTTCTCGGATAAGGGTCACACTTTAGGGTTCTCGACGATCTTGGGGGATCCGGGGTTCGGGTCCGGCGTGGTCCGGGTTCGGATCTCGGTTCAGGTTCGACGGAAACGTTCTCGGCGGAAGCGCTCTCGGGTTTCTGGGGTAGATCTTGGCGTTCTGAGAAGCCGGACTTGGGTCGATGTCGGGACGCGTCGGATTCTTCCGTGCCGATGCCGTTCCTGTCGTCGCGAAGGTCTTGTCGGGTCCCACGGGGTCGATCTTGCCGCTATGAGGATCTTGTCGGGCTCGCACCATCGAGTCGGTCTTGGCGTTCCGGCCGTCTTCGGTCCTCGAATCCGAGAGGGTTCGGGGTCTTGACGGGGTTTGGGCGCGCCGGGATCGATCTTCGGGTCAGGGGTCTCGACGTCTTTGGGTCCGGGAACAGCTTCGGAAACCGTGAGTCGATCTTGGCGCTCGATGTCCGTGAGGGAGTCCCTGGAGTCCAGGATGGAGATCTTGTCGGTGGCCTCTGGATCGCACAACTCCCACTTGTCCACGAAGAAGATCATGACGTTCCCTTCCGTGTAGAAGTCCTTGTAGATGCCCCTTCGAGTGTCTCCGGTCCGATGTAGTCTTCGGGCTTGAGGATCAGTGTCGGTCTTAGGACCTGCCTCGATACTGTCTTGGTGAAGGTCCTGGTAAAACTTCGCACGCACTCATGCTCGATGCCGGTCATGGCAATGCAGCAGGGCTTGGAGCGGCGACGCGGCGTAAGCGGGCCGAGAGGAGGGCCGGGGACGGCGGGGTCGCTGACGCGCAGGGCCCGGGGCGGCGACGCGCTGCAGATAGGCGGAGGGGCGAGCGGGCGGCCGAGGATGAAGCGGGTCCGCGGGCGGGCTGCTCATGGCGAACTTGGGCTGGAGGCGGCGGCGGAGTCTCTGCGGCGGCGCAGCGGAGATGCGGGGTGGAACGAGCGGGCGGCGAGGCAGAGCTCGGAGGTCGCCGGTCAGAGGAGCGGCGGAGACGGCCAGGCCGGGCGGCCCGCACGGAGGAGGCGAGGGCACCGACGGCGTTCGAGGGCTGGGCGCGGGGCGAGCAGCTCGACGGGCGCGGCGCCAGAGGCGGGGAAGACGGCCGGGCGCGATTAGGGCGGAGGACCGGGCGGAGGGATCGATGCGGCGAGGGGCGGCGCGCATGGCGGCAGCCAAGGGACGCACGAGGCGGCCATGAAGGACGGACGCGCGCGGCTCGAGCGAGGGAGCCGAGGCGGGAAGGAAAGGGAGGTGGAGGAGCCTGGCGGGAGCGGCTCGAGCAGGCTCATGAAGGTAGAGCGAGCGGGCGCTGGCCAGTGGAAGAGGGGCTCGCCCGGCAGAGGGTGCGGTGGGCGGAGGCGCCACGAGCTGTGGAGAGAGGAGCCGAGGGAGGAAGGAGGGGAGGCGGGGTCGCGCGCGTGCGCGTGGGAGCGTGTCGGTGGGAGGTGGGGCCCAGGGCAGGTGGGGAGGGCGCGGGTGGGGTTGGCCAGGGGAGAGGTGGGGCCCAGGGGACAGCTGGGGGAGGCGCGCGTGGGGTGCGTCGCGTGGGTGTGTGGGCAGGGGAGGCTGGAGGCGTGTGTGGGGTTGGGTGGTGCTGAGTGGGTTGGGGAGAGAGGAAGCGACGTGGCGACGTGTGAGTGGTTGAGGGAGAGGGAGGAGGTGAGGTGGCGCATGGGGATTGGGCAGGGTGAGGTGGCCAGGGGGTGTGGGTAGAGTTTTAGGTGGGATTAGGATTTAGATGGGGCGGGCAGGTTGGACCGTTTTAAAAACAGGGGTGGTCGTTCGGGTCTACTCGGCCCGTTCGACTGCCCCACTAAAATAAATATATATTTTATTTATTTCAAACAAAGCTTTTGCAAACCGATATCGGCAAAACAAAATAAATCCGGCGACCCGGATTTTGATGTTGGAATCAAGAGGGGGCGTTTTAGAAAACAAAATGGGTGTTGCGAAAATAGTTTTGGCAAACAATGCATGATGATGACAATGCAATGCACAAATTCAACGCGATTTTCTAGTAGTGGTTTTGCGGGATGCCACACCCTTTTTCCTCTAGTGCCTCCATCTTGCAAAAAGTGATAGATCAGCGATAGGTTAAGAACCCTAAAATCTCAGGTGAGAACAAGCCAGACCCCTCTCCCTGTGATTCTCATCCATTTTCTCTCTTCCTTGCTCAGCTTCGTGTTCTTGCAACTCACTATTTTCCACTTGTTTAGTATTTATTATGGTGCCAGCTATTGCCCATGAAATTGGTGCTGAAACTGATTAGTATATGAATATTCCGCTAATCATGGCATTTAATATTTTATTTGCAGCTATTTGTACCATTATAGATTGTAATTTCTAACCCAACTAGATGTTCAACTATACAACTTTTAACTATGAAGGGATCCGGCTTTCATATAGGAGCATATATGAATTGCGTATGTTGCAGTGTAGATATTATTTGGTTCTTTTGGATGGCTGCTGATTTTTCCTATTCTGAATCCATATGTCCTTTCAACCCGCGCATGAAGGTTACTTTCATATTTTTGAAGCCAACCTCTTGCAAAATGCAGTGATAATGGTCTCCTTTCCTACTTTTCTATGAAAATAAAATTTTCTAATTTTGTCAGTTTTATATACTCTTGTCTCAGCATAAAGCTTTTAGATAGTCATGGCATATGGTATCGTTTCTTTTGTGCTTAATGGTCACATGCCCCATAAATAAGCACATCCCGCCCACAGATCTCACGGATCCCCGTTCCCGGAATCTCTACACCGAACGATCGTTGCCCACATCATCCGCCTCCTCCACCCAGTATCCATCTTGTGAGTGTACCTGTTCATCTGAATCAAATAATTTATCGTGTGAGACCCTAGGGGTACTCAGCAAGTCTTTATGCCTCTAAAGGGGACACAACCTGGGGTGACGCAATTGCAGCAAAAGATAAACCCTAGCAGTTCTATAGATACTCGCTAACCATCCGCCTAACCAAAGATAGACGGATGTCCGTGAATTAATGACAACAGTTATAACAGTAATATCCACAGATCCATCCTCCTCCTCGCTTACCAACGAGGAAGCGGACAAACAATCCCCCATCCGTTGGCAATTTTATTAATCATTCCATGAGTGTTGCACTATTTACTAGCCAGTTACTTAGTCAAATTAAAGCTGTACTTTAGTTATGCTTGTCTATGATCGAGAAACTGTGCTCCAAGTCGTCCATAACCGCGGACACGGCTTTCAGAAAGTTTTACCCTGCAGGGGTGCACAAATAGCAACACACACTCGATCAACCTCGGAAAAACCAAATCAAAACCCAACGAGGCCTTCACGACAAAGCAATCACAAGATTCAGAAATATTTCAGGGGGCCACCCCATTAAGTATACCCGCAACGAAGTTAGCTAACTTCGAGACGGACTCAAGGTTTGTGGGGTCAGAACGATCGGGAACCCGAAGTGTGACTGGCTTGTCGATACCGCAAAAACGGTAACAATCCTAACAAAGCGACAGGTGCTCCTCGCACAATCGTAAATAAAGCAAGAAAGCATGGCATAAGTACAGATAGTAAATAAAACCTCAAACTAGTTTGTGGCCCCAAGAAATAAGAATGAATCAAGCTCGCCTGTGGGGATCCCATAAGCCTCCCGGATGTGGATAGCGCGAATATTCAAGGAACAGGAATCAAGTACTCGGGGTCCTACGGGACACAAGTGAGCAGGAAAAACCAAATAGCAGATATTGCTCACCGGTGCCACTTTCATTAGTTATCCCATTACTAATCAAGTTAAGTTGTTTAGGTACCTCGTTATCCAACAGACACTCACATACCCTACACATGTTGTTCTACGACTCGCATGACTCAAACAACTCCTGTAGTAATGGCTCATGGGATGGAGGAACAAGCTTCGGTGGGGTTTAATATTAAAGGCTATGCAATACTTGGGATTCAATTTAATGCAATCGTGACTCAATGATGCAAGAATAAGATAGAGGCAATAGGTACTAAATGTATGCAAGCATGTGGTAGTGCTTGCCTGGCAACTCAGTTGAAGCGAGAGAAGGATCTGGGTAGTGCTCCTGGTTCTCTTGATATATCCCCTGCTCAGTGTCTATTCGAAGAAGAACCAAAAAAACAAGGGCCAACATAAATACAGTGCACAAGCATATGAATAAAATGCGACAAGCAAACAATCATGCCATAATGTAGCATGGCATGGGTGAGATGTAGAATACAAGAAATAAACATTTTATTGAGTTTTGGCCACATTTTATCCTCATATTAGTTGCTGTTTACATTATATTTGTATGATGCATTCTGCAATTCAGAACATGGAATGCATAAACAGAAAGGTCTCGTCGAGCTGATCATTTTAGACATATCATTTGTTAAATTTGGAGTTATAAATCAAAAGTTATTAATTAATTTAGGTGAAGGGCATTTTATTGTAATTTAATTCAACTTGAAATTTTAAGTGCCCAAAATATATTTTGGATGGCATATTTGAAATCCTCACATTTTTCTGATTCAAAAACATATATCATTTGTATTATTTGGATTTGTATTTTAAAGTTGTTATAAATCTGATTTGAATTTTGAATTTGAATTAAATTTGAAAAGATTTGAATTAAACTAAACACAGAAAAACTTTTCCTACTCAGGCAGACCTAGCCACTGCCGCTGACGGGTGGGGCCAGGTTGACTGGGCCCAACCCGCGCACAGGAAAAGGGGAGGGGACTGCGGGTTGATGGAACCTAAAGCCGGGAGCCTTTTTGCAAAATGTCAACAGCCGCAGACAGGTGGGCCTAGAGGAGCGCGGGTGGAGAAAGCAAAAAGGTGGGGGGCTTTCTGTAAAACGGCACCGCGCACTGTTTTTCTTCCTGGTAATCGCAAACCAGCGGTGAACAGTCGCGTCATGATGGGGCTCGAACGCGACACAGCGTTCTTGTGGCGTCGGACCTGCGGCTAGGTGGGTTTGGTGACAGGAGGGAGTAGCGCGGCTAGGTGAGGCATCTGCGGATGCGCAGCCGGCAGCGTGACGACAGCAGCCACGGCACTAAGCGCGCCGCGGCACTAAACGTGACGGGCGAGGCCGACCATGTCGGGGCAGGAGGCTCACCGCGAGTGGTTAGTGGTGGTGGAGGCGGGCCGGATCGGCAACGACGAGGCAGGGCGTAGCTAGGGTTCTGTCGGGCGGCGTCGTCGGGGCTTGGTCCTGCTCCTCGCTCGGGCGTCTGGGGTGTTGGGAGGAGCCACGTGACCTCCTCGTCGCCCTTGATCGACACCGCTACGGAAAGGGGTAGGGAGGTGGAGGCCGACGATGGCCGTCGTCGGGGTAGACGGTGGTGGAGAGGGAGAAGGAAGGCGAGGGCAGGGCCCTGGGGGTGGATCTGGCGAGGCAGAGAGGGGGCGAGGGAGTAGATAAGGATGGGGGAAGGGGTGTCGTGGTGGAGATGGGGTAGATGGGAAAAGGTGGCCTCGGTGCCACCTTTCTCTCCTTCCTCCTTCACGTGCTAGGGTCGGCAGGGCAGGGCAGGTAGAGGAGGGGGGCTTCCAGGTGGGGCATGGTGGTCTGGGAGGGTAGGCTCGGGCTGGGGTCCTCTTGGCAGAGAGGGGGAGCTAGAGAAAGGAGAGGGGGTAGGCTCGGGCTAGGTTAGGGTTGGAGCTAGGCTCGGGTAGAGGGTAGCTAGGGCAGGGGTGAGGTGGCCAGGGGGAGAGGGTGGCCGGTGGGGCCAGCTAGGTGAGAGGGAGGGAGATGCCGAGAGATAGAGGTAGGTTTAGGGTTTAGATAGAATACACAAGATCATGCATGGATGGTGGAGAAAAAAAAGAGAGGGAGGTGAAGAAAAGAGAGAGGGATGGATAGATGTGTGTGGTTTGGATTCACTCAAAATGCAAATAAAATCCAAATGACAAGCAAAAAGGTGGTACTTGCATGGCCCATGCAGAATATTTATTGCCATGATGATTCTTGTGAAAACAATATTGTTGCATGGCATTACTAGTTTGCATTCCCAAAAATTGGAATAAAGGCCAAGCAAAAGAACTTAAAGGAAAATCCTAGATGGAGTAGATGGAAATGATCACATTTGAATAGAAGTGGGACTTGCTAGTGTGTATGTGCCACTAGGTATTGAGTAAGCCCAAAAATATTCCAACATGATAATATCCCCAAAACAACACATATGGAAGCTAGACAAAGGGCTCCTCACAAGGCATGCAAAGGTGGCCATGTGGCTCTCATACATCAATAATGTGAAAACAACATGATGCTAAGATGGGAGCATGTGGAACAAGAATTGGATCCATCCCAACCCACATGAGCTAGAGGTAAAACCAAATAAATTGCAATGCTCATATATGGTGGAATGGTGGAATGATGGGATGATGACCAGAAAGGTGGTGGAGTCAATAAGAGATATGCCCCCAACTCAACTTGGGCATTGAACCAATATATCAAGAACCAAATACAATATCAAGAGGCAATACAAATAATAATGCATATGAGATAAGAACCAACACAAAAAGGGTTTTTGTATGATGCTCAAATGCAAGGTGGCATGATGACATGAGCATGATAACATGATGATGCAACAATTATATGTAGGAAGTAGCCATTATATTACTAGACCAAGTAGCATTACAGTTGTTAGACAAATGGGATGCTACAACTCTCCCCCACTAAACAGGAATCTCGCCCCGAGATTCTAGGAAGAAGAAGAAGACACAAAGAGGGTAGGATAGTTGGCACGGAGTTCATCTTCACGCTCCCAAGTGGCTTCATCAACAGAATGGTGCGACCACTGCACCTTGCAGAACTTGATGGACTTGTTGCGAGTCCTTCTTTCTGCGGTCTCAAGGATTTTTGTGGGGTGTTCTTGATAAGACAGGTCTTCTTTGAGATCGATTAGCTCATGATCCACGGTCCTGCCGGGATCTTTGAAGCACTTCTTGAGTTGAGAGATGTGGAAAACATCATGAACTTTGAGTTTTTCCGGGAGCTCAAGAGCATAAGCAACTTCTCCTCTTCTTCCACGAATTTTGAAAGGACCGATGTATCTAGGAGCCAGCTTTCCTTTGATACCAAAGCGGTGTGTGCCTTTCATGGGAGTGACACGAAGGTAAACGAGATCACCAGGACATACACCATGTCCGTGTGCTTCTGTCATAATTGCTCTTCCGCGACTTTGAGCAATCTTCGATTCTCAAGAATGATATGCACCTTCTCCTCCGCTTGAGTTACAATGTCGGGCCAAACCATATTCTTTCTCTGCACCGACCAACCAATCGGAGTTCGCATTTGACCATAGAGAGCCTCGAATGGTGCCATCTTCGACTTTTCCGAAACTGTTGTTGTAAGAGAATTCAGCATAAGGAAGACATTCCTCCCACTTCATGCCAAAGGAGATGACGCAAGCACGAAGCATATCCTCCAGAATCTGATTGATCCTTTCAACTTGTCCTTGCGACTGAGGGTGGTAAGCTGTGAAGTTCAATTTTGTTCCCAAAGCATTTTGGAAACTTTCCCGAACTTGAAGTGAAGATGCTCCCACGTCTGAACTGATCTCAAGCGGAACCCCATACTGAGAGAGACAATTCATTGATATAGAGCTCACCAATGAATTCCGTAAATTGTTTCCTTGACGGGGAAGAAGTGAGCCACTTTAGAGAGCCTGTCAATGACAACAAAGATTGCATTGTTGCCCTTCTGCGACCTTGGAAAACCAGTGATGAAGTCCATCTCTACTTTCTCCCATTTCCATTCCGGGGGTTTCAATGGTTGTAGAAGACCGAAAGGTTTCTGATGGACAGCTTTCACTCTGCGGCAGACATCACACTCCGAGACATACTTGGCACAATATCGTTTCAAACCCGGCCACGAATATTGTGTTTTCAAGTCCATGTACATCTTTGTGCTGCCAGGGTGGATAGAAAGTACAGAATCATGCGCCTCCTTGAGAACTTGCTCTCTCAAACCTGGGTAGTTCGGAACAAACATCCGGTGTTCAAAGAAAAGCGTGCCTTGATCATCGACGTGGAAGGACTCATACTTCGGAAGCTGAAGTTTGGAGATGATCTTTTTGGTGTGCGGATCACCAAGCTGACGAGAGCGAATCTTTTCTTCCAAGAGAGGTTGCGGAAGGTTCAGGAGATACCCTTGTTCCACAATTTCAAGGTTGAGCTGACGGAATTCCTCGCACAAGAGAGGCTGTTGTTCTTCCATCATGAGGTTGTTGACAAAAGCTTTGCGGCTGAGAGCATCGGCCATGACATTAGCTTTGCCCGGAGTGTAGTTGATGGTCAAATCAAAATCATTGATTGCTTCAATCCATCTCCTCTGCCGAAGGTTGAGATCAGGCTGAGTGAAGATATACTTCAGACTCTTGTGATCACAAAAGATCTCACAACGGTTGCCAAGCAAGTAGTGCCTCCATAGTTTCAACGCAAATACAACTGCTACGAGCTCGAGGTCATGTGTAGGATAGTTGATCTCATGCGTCTTCAACTGTCGAGAGGCATAAGCAACCACTTGTTTTTCTTGCATAAGGACCGCACCCAATCCTTGCAAAGAGGCGTCACAGAATATCTGGAAAGGCTTAGATGTATCTGGAGGAACCAAGACTGGCGTGGAAGTGAGCTTCTCTTTGAGTGTCTCAAAGCTTGCTTGACATGCAGGAGTCCAAAGGTATTTCTTGCCTTTCTTGAGGATATCGGTAAGAGGCTTCGCTACCTTCGAAAAGTTCTGCACGAAGCGACGGCAATAACTAGCCAAACCAAGGAAACTCCGCACTTCTTTGACATTAACAAGAGGCAGCCATTCAACAATTGTCTTCACAGTTTCCGGGTTGACTGCAATGCCCTTGGCAGAGATGACATGACCAAGATAGGTTACTTGAGGCAGCCAAAACTCACACTTTGAGAACTTTGCATACAAGCGGTTCTCACGAAGCTTGTTTAGGACACACCGAAGGTGTTCTTCATGCTCTTTCTTTGACTTTGAATAGACTAAGATGTCATCCAGATAGACCACAAAGAATTTATCAAGATACTCCATGAAAACCGAGTTCATAAGCCTCGAGAAGGTAGCAGGTGCGTTGGTGAGACCAAAAGACATGACCGTGTACTCATACAGGCCATAGCGGGTGGTGAAAGCTGTTTTAGGAACATCTTCCTTGCGAATCTTAATTTGGTGATAACCACTTCTCAAGTCCAGCTTAGAGAATACCACAGCTCAAATTTAGCTGGTCAAGAGATCATTAATCCGCGGAAGGGATATTTGTTCTTGATGGTTTTAGCATTGAGAGCCCGATAGTCAACACAAAGTCTATCACCCTGTCTCGCTTTTCACAAAGATTGTTGGGCTGCCCAAGAAGAAGTACTGTGTTGAATGAAACCCAACTTCTCTTGTTCATCAAGTTGACGTTTGAGTTCAGCCAACTCAGCAGGACCCATTTTGTAAGGCCGCTTGGAGATAGGAGCCGTTCCAGGTTCAAGCTCAATTACAAACTCAACCTCACGATCCGGAGGCATACCCGGCAACTCTTCAGGAAAGACATCTGGAAACTCACAGACCACCGGAACACTATGAATAGCTTCCATAGCATCATCATTCAGAGCCGCCAAAGAGAAAAGCTGGATAGCAGGAGTCAGACTTGGAGAAAAGACTATATGGCCTTCAGGAATCTTGAGAGAAACCGAGCGTTCAGCACAATCAATCACAGCTGCATTTGCTGTCAACCAATCCATGCCCAAGATGACATCAATGTCAGAGTTGCCCAGCAGAATTAAGGACGCCGAGAATGAAGAGCCACCAATCTCAATTTGATTGCCATGGCTGATATGAGCAGCCCTCATGTTTGAACCAGGAGATAGTACCACCAGACGACGTGATAAAGGAACCCTAGCCAGGTCATGCTCTTGTGCAAACTTATGCGAAACAAAAGAATGCGAAGCACCAGAATCAAACAAAACTCGTGCAGGGACTGAGTTAACGGGAAGCATACCCATCACAACTCCAGGTGTATGCTCAGCTTGAGCGGCGTTGACACAGTTGGCACGAGCAACAGTAGACCCGGGCTTGGTGTTGATGTTGAGAGCCCGAGGTGGTGGTGCACGAACCAAAGGAGAGCTTGCCGCAGATCTTGGAGGGGGTGGAGGAAGAGCTTTGTTTTTCAACGGACAGTTCCAGTTTAGATGTCCAGAGTCTCCACACGTGAAACAAGCACCAGGTGGACGTGGAGCAACGTAGCCAGGGACTCCGCCAGGCGCTCCAGGGTAGTGGTGGTTGTAGCCCCTGGGAGCAGCAGTGGGGAAGTTTGGTGGCCTTGCCGCGTAGTTTGCAGGTCTTGGTGGAGCCGGGAGCGACGGTGGGGTGTTAGGAACCCAGACACGACACTTAGAAGGAGCTGACATAGCTGAAGAGCTTGGTGCATCACGGTTGTGCTTCTTTGACTCCTCAAACACTTGCCTACTTGCTTCCTCCTGCAGAGCTTTATGCTGAAGTTCCAGGAAAGATGTCGGCCTTGCATGTGTGATTACATATTTAATCGATGCATTGAGCCCTTGCCGGAACCTCTTTTGCTTCTTCTTGTCATCGGAGATCTCATCGCCACCATAACGAGAAAGATTCATGAAGTTCCTGATGTAGGTATTGACATTATCATTTCCCTGCTTGAGGTTGAGAAACACTTCCTTCATCCTTTCCATGACAATTTCTGACAGATACTGCTCTTTGAATGCTCCAGTGAACCGTTCCCAAGTAGGCTGAAAACCAGTGCAGTTTGCCTTCAGGTAATTCTCCCACCAGAGAGCTGCATCTCCCTTCAGAAGGTGAGTAGCACACTTTACCCATTCTTGCTCAGGAACATCAGCAGTCTCCAGTAGCCTTGACATCTCACGCAACCAATCATCAGCATCAAGTGGTTGATCAGAAACATCAAATTGGCGAGGGTTGAACTTCAGGAAGATTTTGATGTCTCCTCGCTTGGGAGGTGGAGGTAGCGGAGCAAACTCATTACTCCTGACACTTTCCTCAAAACGCTGCTGGTTCTGCTGCATTGCTGCCAAGGCATTGGCGATGTTTGACAACGCGGATCCCAGTCCAGGTGGTATGTCCTCATCAGAACGGCGTGGTGGAGCCATCCTGTGATTGATATAAAACACAAGTCAGTACTATAATGGAGAATAATAATAATCCAAAATAGTACCAAGATGGAATTAACCAATATTAAAGGATACAATTTACTAAGATGATATTAAAATATCAACAAAGTTCAAAGCACCTAGAAGATATTAAGCATATCGCACACGACTGAAAAGGAGTGTGGTACACAAATATATCAAAGAAAAATTTTCCACAAATTTCGGCATTAAAATACCAATAGATGCGCAAAATCACTTAACGAATCAAGATTAGTGACTCTACCAATTCAATATACAAAAGTGAATGATAAGAGTAGTGGTATGGTCGCGACTCCATCCCGCACTCAAATCATTACTCCGCACATGAATAAGTGGAACACATATCCTAACCCCTTCTTCTCACGATGTACCTAAAGATTAGTAACTACGGAAACGAACACCCCAAACAAGATAACGTCGGATAACAAAGAGTAAGACATATCGCGGCGGTATACAACGAATCAGATAGATCGCGTCGGTTTGCAAAAGCCTGTCGGTATGGAATGTACCAACAGTTGATAACCAAAGGCCGATTGTGATAACAATTAGGATGCAACAGATAGACAAGGAATTACACATACACACACACACACACACACACACACAAACACACAACCTATGGTACTACGGAAACCCAGAACACGTGAATCCTAGTTTGAAGTTTTAAGAAGAGGATTGAAAACGTTACACTTCCTTACCAGAAAAGGGTGGGTGGGTGGGTAAGAAGAAAAGTGGAAGCAGTCCTACTCTCGCGTTTTGTTTTTCCCTAGTATACACAACTACCAAAAATATTTGCTAGACTGACAACGACCATTTGGCTGAGACCCTGAAGGGCGGGATGGCTCTGATACCAATTGTAACTACCTCGGTGAATTACGCTCCTAGATACAAGCCTGGATGACCGGAAATGGTTGAAATAGTACGGTGGGGCCCAAATGCCACTCACAGGTAGACCTTTCGGCCGTCCCAACCATTTCCAATCATCGGGACAAGTACGGGCGGCGTAATCGGCAGGCGAAGGGATCAACTACATACACAAATGAGTATGTATGCAAGCCACCATACAATAGTACATCAGAGCCATTCCATCTAAAAAGAAAGGAAATATAGCAACGTCATACGGCAAGATTCAAATGTCCTAGATAGATATAATATTTTAGGATATCTCCTCATACATCACACATCAGAGTATCAGGCGGAAGCGGCAAACAAGATCCGAGTACGGATAAGAAGCAAATCGGCATAAGATTACCCATAAATAAGCACATCCCGCCCACAGATCTCACGGATCCCCGTTCCCGGAATCTCTACACCGAACGATCGTTGCCCACATCATCCGCCTCCTCCACCCAGTATCCATCTTGTGAGTGTACCTGTTTATATGAATCAAATAATTTATCGTGTGAGACCCTAGGGGTACTCAGCAAGTCTTTATGCCTCTAAAGGGGACACAACCTGGGGTGACGCAATTGCAGCAAAAGATAAACCCTAACAGTTCTATAGATACTCTCTAACCATCCGCCTAACCAAAGATAGACGGATGTCCGTGAATTAATGACAACAGTTATAACAGTAATATCATCAGATCTATCCTCCTCCTCGCTTACCAACGAGGAAGCAGACGAACAACCCCCTTCCGTTGGCAATTTTATTAACCATTCCATGAGTGTTGCACTATTTACTAGCCAGTTACTTAGTCAAATTAAAGCGGTACTTTAGTTATGCTTGTCTATGATCGAGAAACTGTGCTCCAAGTCGTCCATAACCGCGGACACGGCTTTCAGAAAGTTTTACCCTGCAGGGGTGCACAAATAGCAACACACACTCGATCAACCTCGGAAAAACCAAATCAAAACCCAACGAGGCCTTCACGACAAAGCAATCACAAGATTCAGAAATATTTCAGGGGGCCACCCCATTAAGTATACCCGCAACAAAGTTAGCTGACTTTGAGACGGACTCAAGGTTTGTGGGGCCGGCTGTAAACGACTGGGAACCCGAAAGTGTGACTGGTCTTGTCGATACCGCGAAAACAGGTCACAATCCTAAACAGTATAGGTGCTCCTCGCACAATCGTAAATAAAGCAGTAAAGCATGGCATAAGTACAGGATAGTAAATAAAACCTCAAACTAGTTTGTGGCCCCAAGAAATAAGAATGAATCAAGCTCTGGCTCAGGGGGGTCCCATAAGCCTCCCGGATGTGGATAGCGCGAATATTCAAGGAATAGGAATCAAGTACTCGGGGTCCTACGGGACACAAGTGAGCAGGAAAAACCAAATAGCAGATATTGCTCACCGGTGCCAATATCATTAGTTATCCCATTACTACTCAAGTTAAGTTGTTTAGGTACCTCGTTATCCAACAGACACTCACATACCCTACACATGCTGTTCTACGACTCGCATGGCTCAAACAAGTCCTATAGTAATGTCTCATGGGATGGAGGAACAAGCTTCGGTGGGGTTTAATATTAAAGGCTATGCAATACTTGGGATTCAATTTAATGCAATCGTGACTCAATGATGCAAGAATAAGATAGAGGCAATAGGTACTAAATGTATGCAAGCATGTGGTAGTGCTTGCCTGGTAACTCAGTTGAAGTAAGAGAAGGATCTAGGTAGTGCTCCTGGTTCTCTTGATATATCCCCTGCTCAGTGTCTATTCGAAGAAGAACCAAACAAACAAGGGCCAACATAAATATAGTGCACAAGCATATGAATAAAATGCGACAAGCAAACAATCATGCCATGATGAATGATGCACAAGTTGCATGGCAATAATGTAGCATGGCATGGGTGAGGTGTAGAATACAAGAAATAAACATTTTATTGAGTTTTGGCCATATTTTATCCTCATATTAGTTGCTGTTTACATTATATTTGTATGATGCATGCTGCAATTCAGAACATGGAATGCATAAACAGAAAGGTCTCGTCGAGCTGATCATTTTAGACATATCATTTGTTAAATTTGGAGTTATAAATCAAAAGTTATTAATTAATTAAGGTGAAGGGCATTTTATTGTAATTTAATTCAACTTGAAATTTTAAGTGCCCAAAATATATTTAGGATGGCATATTTGAAATCCTCACATTTTTCTGATTCAAAAACATATATCATTTGTATTATTTGGATTTTTATTGTAAAGTGGGTATAAATCTGATTTGAATTTTGAATTTGAATTAAATTTGAAAAGATTTGAATTAAACTAAACACAGAAAAACTTTTCCTACTCAGGCAGACCTATCCACTTTGACGGGTGGGGCAGGTGATTGGGCCCAACCAGCAGGAAAAAGGGGAGGACTGGTTGATGGAACCTAAAGCCGGAGCCTTTTGCAAAATGTCAACAGCAGGTGGGCCTAGAGGAGCGCGGGTGGAGAAAGCAAAAAGGTGGGGGGCTATCTGTAAAACGGCACTGCGTAATCGTTTTTTCCTGGTTAATCGACAAACCGACGGCAGAACGCGTCGCGGTGGCGGCTAACGCTGGCTCTGGCGCTTGCGCGCGGCGGCGTCGACCGCTGCGGCTAGGTGGGTTTGGTGACAGGAGGGAGTAGCGCGGCTAGGTGAAGCGTCTGCGAGACGCAGCGGCGAGCAGACGACAGCGCCGCCGGCGCACGCAGCGTGTTCGTCGAAACGAGCGGCGGCACTAGGGCGGTACGGCGAGGCTGACCATGTCAGGGGAGGCGGGAGGATCACCGCGAGGTCGTTGCCGGTGGTGGTTCGGGCGAAGGCGCCGGCGATCGACGACGAGGCAGGGGCCGAGCGTAGCTAGGGTTCCGTTGGGGCGGCGTCGGCCTGGGGCTTGGTCCTGCCTCGCCTGGCACGGGGCTGTTGCAGAGGAGCCACGTGACCCTCCTCGTCGCCCTTGATCGACACGCACCGGCTGGAAAGGGGTAGGGAGGTGGAGGCCGACGATGGCCGTCGTCGGGGTAGACGGTGGTGGAGAGGGAGAAGGAAGGCGAGGGCAGGGCCCTGGGGGTGGATCTGGCGAGGCAGAGAGGGGGCGAGGGAGTAGATAAGGACGGGGGAAGGGGTGCCGTGGTGGAGATGGGGTAGATGGGAAAAGGTGGCCTCGGTGCCACCTTTCTCTCCTTCCTCCTTCACGTGCTAGGGTCGGCGCAGGCAGGTAGGTAGGGGGCTTCCAGGTGGGGCATGGTGGTCTGGGAGGGTAGGCTCGGGCTGGGGTCCTCTTGGCAGAGAGGGGGAGCTAGAGAAAGGAGAGGGGGTAGGCTCGGGCTAGGTTAGGGTTGGAGCTAGGCTCGGGTAGAGGGTAGCTAGGGCAGGTGTGAGGTGGCCAGGGGGAGAGGGTGGCCGGTGGGGCCAGCTAGGTGAGAGGGAGGGAGAGGCCGAGAGAGAGAGAGAGGTAGGTTTAGGGTTTAGATAGAATATACAAGATCATGCATGGATGGTGGAGAAAAAAAAAGAGAGGGAGGTGAAGAAAAGAGAGAGGGATGGATAGATGTGTGTGGTTTGGATTCACTCAAAATGCAAATAAAATCCAAATGACAAGCAAAAAGGTGGTACTTGCATGGCCCATGTAGAATATTTATTGCCATGATGATTCTTGTGAAAACAATATTGTTGCATGGCATTACTAGTTTTCATTCCCAAAAATTGGAATAAAGGCCAAGCAAAAGAACTTAAAGGAAAATCCCAGATGGAGTAGATGTAAATGATCACATTTGAATAGAAGTGGGACTTGCTAGTGTGTATGTGCAACTAGGTATTGAGTAAGCCCAAAAATATTCCAACATGATAATATCCCCAAAACAACACATATGGAAGCTAGACAAAGGGCTCCACTCACAAGGCATGCAAAGGTGGCCATGTGGCTCTCATACATCAATAATGTGAAAACAACATGATGCTAAGATGGGAGCATGTGGAACAAGAATTGGATCCATCCCAACCCACATGAGCTAAAGGTAAAACCAAATAAATTGCAATTCTCATATATGGTGGAATGGTGGAATGATGGGATGATGACCAGAAAGGTGGTGGAGTCAATAAGAGATATGCCCCCAACTCAACTTGGGCATTGAACCAATATATCAAGAACCAAATACAATATCAAGAGGCAACACAAATAATAATGCATATGAGATAAGAACCAACACAAAAAGGGTTTTTGTATGATGCTCAAATGCAAGGTGGCATGATGACATGAGCATGATAACATGATGATGCAACAATTATATGTAGGAAGTAGCCATTATATTACTAGACCAAGTAGCATTACAGTTGTTAGACAAATGGGATGCTACAGTTTTGTAAGTATTTAGATAGTTCAGTTTTCTAATAGTGTAGGTAATGTTGCCCTTCATATAGATGGAAGAAGTTATCACTCTCTAACTATTTTGGATTAGTATTCAAATTTATGCAACCCTAATAAGCTTTTAGTGAGTTGCTTCTGTCTAGCAAAATTTAAATAGACATGGATAATCTCCACATTTTTTGTCTGATGGAACAAGGACATAGATGGATTAATGACTAATCTCATATTTATCCAAATTACTCCATGCCTTCACGTCACAGGTTGTGTGTCCACATGCCATGAACAAGGGGTTGGGCTTCACTACTCAAATATAGAGCTCTTAAGTTACTTCACCATTTATTTAGATATGCAACTCCTCTCCCTTATATTTTTATAGGTTATAGTCTCTGCTTCCCGAGATATGAGCAATCTCTCTATAGTTTTACTTGTTATTTTGTTGATGCGTAGTTTATCTTTAAAATACCTTCGATTTTATTTTTTTCTCCATATCATTCGGTACAGTTAAATATTTCATATTTTTTTATGTTTATGCAATGGACAAGATTGCATCAATATCTTTTGGCTCAACTGATATTACTTTCCTTTTTCTTCATCTGTTACTTCTATTGGCACCGATTGGCAATGATCAAGAAGTTGTTTTATTTATTTGTATTTTTGGTATTTTTATTTTTATGATAATGGTCCAAGACCAAGACCCTATAAGGTGTAGGTCTTTGGAAAAAAAATGATATTGCTATAAATTATTCATATACTCCCTCTGTTTCAAAATATAAGATGTTTTAGGATGTTGATTCATTTTCTTCACAAAACTAAAACATCTTATATTTTGAAACGGAGGGAGTACCTGTTTGCTTATTGTATTGATATATGTTTTGTGACTTTGGTTTGCTCATGCCAGGTCATTGTCTAGGTTAATCCAGCATTGGGTAACATGTTCGAAGGACTTTTGTGCTAGAAGGTAACGAGGGTATATGGAAGTATTTCTTTGTGTATGAGACTATCCGATGTTATGTTGCAAGTGCTAGCATCTGAATTATGTTTTTTTAAGGATAATCTCGCAGTTCATGGGTTGCACCAGCGCTGAGCCTCCCTGCCCCGGACCATGCGCTACGACTGGGTTCACGGGGCAGCGTCCAGTTGAAAGGATACGGATGTCGCCTAGAGGGGAGGTGAATAGGCGATTAAAACTTTTCCTAGAGTGGCTTAACAAAGGCGGAATAAAACTAGTGTTTACTTTGTAAAGCACAACCTAGAAACAACTAAGGTTTACCTATGTGCACCCACAACTTATGCAAAGCAATACAAGCAACAAAGTGATAGCAAGATATATATTACTTCAAGCACGAAGGCTATCACAATGTAAGGTGCATAAGTAAAGAGCTCGGGTATAGAGATAACCGAGGCACGCGGGGACACCGATATTTTACCGAGTTCCTCCCAACATGGAGTACGTCTCGTTTGGAGAGGGGGTGGTATCAAACCACGAACGCCACAAAAGGCCTCCCTTATTCTCCGGTGAATCTCACCCCAATGGGATCGATCCACGCTTCCACTATTGGTGCACTTGTCGGTGGCAACCGGAACCTCTCACAAGGTTGGGGCACAACTCCACAACTTAATTGGAGGCTCCCAACAAATGCCACAAAAGGCCACAATGCCACCAAGGCCACAAAACCGTCTAGGGTTCCAAGAACCCAAGAGGGACAAGCTCTAATGAGCAATTCAAACCAAATCCTCCAAAGAGAACTCAAACCGATGCACCAAATGCAGATGGCAAGAACACCACAAAGATGCTCAAATCCCTCACTCTCAAGTTCCAACAAAGCTACTAAAGCTATTGGGGAAAGAAGAGAGGAGGAATCAAAGAGAGACACAAAATCCCCCAAAATCTAGATCCCCAAAGATGCACTCACAAAGAGATGAATCGGTTAGGTCAAAACGTGGGGCTAGATCTCCTCTCTCTTCCACTCAAATATGGGCAAAAAACATCGGAGGGAAAAGATTAGTCAAGCTTCAAGATCTAGAGCAAGTGTGGACAAAGTTTAGCCTAATAGATAATAGAGGAGCTGACTAAACTGAAAAAGGACAAAAAATATAAATAGTGGCCCAGAAAATCTAGACGTTTGGGCCATTTTTCTGTCTGGACCGGTAGTACCGGTTTTAAATGATACTACCGCTCGCAACCAGTGAAAATGGGAAGTCAACGCATGCAAACGGACGAGATAGAGAAGTAGCAAAAAGTGAGCGATGGAGAGAAGAAAAGCAGCGGCAAGCAGCCTGCCAGGCTCGCATGCACGCTGAGGCCAGGCAGCGGCAGCATGCAGCAGCGAGCATCTGAGCGCAGCCTTGATGAGCAAGCAGCTAGCGGCAGCCTGTGAGCCGGGCAGCGAGCCAACGGTAGCCATCTTGGTATGACAGACAGCATAGCGAGGCAACTGCAGCGGTCGATTGGTGGGCAGGCGGCGCGGTGGGCGGGGATACAAGCAAGCGGACCACGGTAGCCGGCAGCGTCTTGAGCAAGCGTTGGCGTAAGCAGCAAGCAGTGGGCCCGTCTGGGAAGTTAGGTGGGTCGGCCGGTAGTACCGGCCCACCCGGGCGGTACTACCGGGCCGGTCCGGTACGACCGGACGCAGCAACCGGGCTGGGCAGAACATAGACTGCAGCGCTCAGGTGCGGCCGGTACTGCGGGCGGTAGTACCGGTTGGGCCCAACAACAAGTTTTTTTTTTCAGATGGATTAATAACAAATTTAAACGGTCATAACTTTTGATTGATGACTCCGATTGACCCGATTCCAATTGCGTTGGATAGAGGACGACAAGGGCTTCCTAATAAAAAGTGAAATATTGATTATCACCAAGTGAGAAAGTATCAAGTAGAATAATGTGAGATACCTCACTTGGTGAGAAACCGAAAAGCCGCATAAATCAAAATCGCAACAAGATATATATGGGAGATCCGATTTTGATGAACAAGAGCTTGTTATGGAGATTACCACAAGCTCTATATCCTCACGTGGATAAGACCAAATAACAACCAAATATGATGATGCAAGTATGCAAAGGTTTGAGCTCTCTCCGAACGATGTGACCGAATTACTCATACGAGAGCCCCTCTTGATAGTACGGTTATCTATCCTAAACCCAGTCTCACACACACAACGTGAGACCGGCAAAAGGGAAAACCTATCAAGATTATACCTTTGCCTTGAGCATTCCACTTGATCTCGATGTAGACGATCTTTCCCTTCTCAAGATGGAACGCCTTTCTTGATTCCTCATCATCGACCTCGCATATTGAGCTTGCCCAACATATCTTATTTGCATCTCATCAACCTTGAAGCCAACACATGCTCCAAGCGATGCCAATGGACAAATCCTGCAAGTATAACTTAATCCACACATTAGTCCATAAAGATTGTCATTAATTACCAAAACCACATATGGGGCCCAACATGTTCTTTCAATCTCCCCCATTTTGGTAATTGATGACAATCCCTTTAAGAGGGTTTATATAAGGAATTTTAATAAATAAAATGGTAATACCAATATCAAATGCTACAAGAGTATGTGATATTGGTACCACCACCATATATAGAGCAAACTCCCCCACAATCTATGCATGTGTGATGAACTTGAATTCCATTGCATATATTGCCAATCATTATCATTGGTGGAGTTTCCTCTATATATACCACATGCAAAGCAACAACAAAGATGCAAGAGCATGAGAGGCAAATGCACAAGAACAAACTTAATTCATAAACCAACTTCCCTTAAACCCTCTAAAACTTCTCCCCCATTGGCATCGATTGCCGAAATGGGTGACAAGTTCTAGAAGGCAAATATAGTAATAATTCCTCCAAAGGTGTGCCTGCGCACATATCCAATGATGAATACTTGGGAGGGAGTAGAACTATATCAAGGACCCGAAGATTGCAAAAGTAAAGTCAAATGACGCAAGCAACTACAAGGTCCGACAAACCAATTGAAAACAACAAATGAGTTCAAATGGAACCTACAAGATATTATGATATGAGCAAGAGAGTGCTTTAAATAACAAATAGAGAAGCTCCCCAAGATTTGTGCACTATTCAACATAAATGCATTGGAATACATAATGCACAAATATGGAATCCTTGCTCCCCCATAAGCATTTAAAACACAACAAATGTGAAAGAATGCAAATGAGTATTATTAAATGAATTAGATGAGATCCCCAAAGAGAATGAACCAATTATGATAATTGCATTTGGGAATGAGGTGCATAGTCATGGAATCCTCACTCATCCAAATTCATTTAACAATACAAGACATGAAAGAACAAATATGAGTGTCCGAAGATGCAAACAAGAGGAACAAGCACTCGTAGGAAAATAAATTTGGAAGCCACCGAAGAATCAAAAGGAATGGAAAGGTGGTCTCCAAGGATTAAAAATCAACTAAAATTATCTTCTCATATGTGCATATGTCTCTAAGTGGAAAACATCACAAATACATATGCCAACAAGGACATATGCACACATATATAAGATATACAAGAAATCACATGAAAGGCAAAAATGAAGTCATAACATATATCAATAAGATTTTAGCTTCAAAGCATGACCAAAGGCTCACATATATCTTATTATACATTAATGAGCTTCAAATACCAACATACTACATATATTACAACTATCACCAAGGAAAAAGGAGAAAGTTGGAGTATATGGAGAAAGGCAACAAGTATCATAAGATAAAATAGACTAGCAAAAATCTCACTATTGCATATGAGAGAAGTTGAGAAGATGATAGGCAATAAAATTGCTAGATTGATATATTTGGGATTGGAGGATCATATGCATGATTTTGTATAGTACCAACTATATGTACTCATCTCAACTTATACACATTTACAATAGAGAGTTCTCTTAAAGCCATGGCTAGAACTACAACAATTACAAATACATGAATTCATGCTAGAAGGCAACCGACAAACGGTTGGAATCAAGATATATGAGCATGAGAAAGAGATACTTGTTACCGAGATATAATTGGTAGGATGTAGAGTATATGAATTCGGTGATCATCCTATAACTTGACTCAACTTTTCATGTACGCACCACTTCTTCAAAATTGAAAGACAAGCATCCAATATATCTCCAATGTACCTAAAACACAATTAAGTACAAAATGGTCCCCAAACTTATTGGGTCCAAAGTAGTTAGAGAAACTACAATACATAGGAGAGACTCCACATAATTATGTGCACATTGATATGAAATTGAATTTCATGCACAACTTAGCCGATGGGAATTGGTGGAGTTTCCCCTATATATTGGATCAAAGAAAGCAAGCATGCCATAATATAATCATATAGTAAATATGCATGCATGAAGCTTTCAAGAACCAAGAAGGAGATACAATTTGAACAAAACACCAAGTAAATCGATATTGCACACACAAGAGTGTGACATGACAAACGATGTCCAAATTGTATCAACAAACCAATTCAACACATGAAAGATCACAAGTTCAACAAATGAACTAGGCATAATCCAAGGAGCAAAAGATAGATAGAAATAAAAATGCTCAAGGATTTATCTCATTCTAAAATGGTCAAATCAAGAAACAAGGAATGAGACAAAACCAACTCCCAAAAATAGCAAGGTTCCAAAAAGAAACCAAACTCCCCAAACTTCACATGATGGCACAAGTACCAAAATGAAAATATTGAGATTCCAAGCACATAAAACATGATATGGATCAAAACAAAGAAGCATAAATATGAGTGTTCTAAATAATATAGGATAGCTACCCCATGGATAGTGCATTTTGTAGGATTTTCCTTTTAAATGCAAAATGCACACAAATGGGATCATCACTAGTACCTATAATAAGTAAAACACAAGAGGATATCAATAAAATAATAAGATCCACAAGAAGCAAGGAAGGCTTGGGAGACAACACAAAACATTTTCTTGGCCAAAGATAGGATAAAATTAAGCAAGGGCCAAAGTGAATATGATCAATAAATTCTACCATAAGTTGGGTACTCATTGTCCAAGGACAAGAAATAGAATAATTTTCCCAAGGTAGCTTGCATGGATATCCAAGATCATAGTCACAACAAGAAGCATATAACTAAATATAAGAAATTGAGCATGATACTTCGAACAAGATTCTTGGTAGCTTCCCCAAGTCACACAATCACTAGTGAATAGAGTAACTTGAAGCAAATGGTTTCCATGAGGATATATATATCTAAATATGAGGAAACGCATACCAAGAAACACTCTCATATACAAGATCCAAAATAAGATCAATAAATCCATTCATGCAAATTGTAACTTGTATGAGCCAATGTGTCACATAGGCGCTAGATAATTATCAATATCAAGTCTAAGTGACACAACCTTAAATATTCACATTTTCTAGGATTGTAATATGCACTAAGCATAAGACTCCCCCATGATGTGATACTACCATAAATCCACCACGAGGCAAAAGGATACAAATAGAGATAATTAATGGACATTCTAAAACTTAAATTTCTCATGAGAATTGTACCACATAGAGACTAGACAATAATCCAATATAAATACTAGGTGGTATTCCTCATGTACACACATTTTTAGGATTGTGGAATGCCCAAGCATAACACTCCCCCAAAATGGGATAATCCATTAATCTCTCACAAGAGCCAAGTAAGATACCAAATATAACTAAGTAAGGCTCCAATACAAGAAACACACATACATGGAGTGCCACCTAATCATACAAAAATATACTTGATATCTCAAGATAATTAAGTGGAAAGCACAACATGTACAAAAGCATGGAAGATACAAAACCAAAACATGCACAAGGGGGCGAGTAACTTTCAATGTAAAGAGTTTAGCATATGTTACCGCAAGGAGGAACATTGGAAATATAATAGGAGCAATATAATCCACATGACTTGGCTTGACAAAAATAATAATGAAGATACCTTAAATCTTCATGATGTAGCCAAGTCTCCAATGCCCTCCAAAACACACCTATTGATCAATTTTTGGCTTGTTGGTCCCCAACCAAGTTGGGTCCTAAGAAGTTATTCACAATAGGCTTGGCAACCCAAATGGATCTTTTCTTGACACCACATTGGGCACCAACAAATTTGGCAAACACATTGCCAACCTCATCCTCACGAAGTGAATAAGAATCATCAATCAAGATAGGATGGGATGAGGAGATACCAATAGTGCATGAGGAGGAAATGTGCCCCTTCTCGCGGCATATGTAGCAAGTTCTACTCTTGCCATCTTTCTTCTTGGATGAAGAAACAACTTGAGGAAGAGCTTGAGTCTTCTTGGGAGGAGGCCCATCTCTAACAATATGTAGAGCTTGAGGCCGCTTCCCTTGTTGCTTCTTGCCAAGGGACTTCTTCTTTAATGGGCAATGTTTGACATGATGCCCTTCTTCCTTGCACTTGAAGCAAACAATGTTGGCCGGATTCTTGACTTGATCTTGGCCATTCTTCTTGTTATCCTTGTGCTTCAACTTGATAGTGGACTTGTTCTTGACATTTGAGTTGAATCCAAGCCCACTCTTGTCATTGGGGGATTTTTGCACACTCAAGATTTTGTTGAGTGCGGCCTTCCCTTGATGACCCTTTTTCAAGTCATTCTTCAAAGAAGTGACTTGAGCCTTGAGCCTTTTGATTTCCTCTACATGGTTAGTTTCAACAAAAACACTAGAGAAAGTAGATGCTACATTGTTAGAGCAACAAGGCACGGAATGTAATTCATCACAAGATATATCATGGTTGTGAGAGGATGAACTACAAGGACTAGCACATGGCAATATAACATTTGGAGTAGATGTAGTGCTAATGTCCACATGAGGCCCACTAGATGTTACCTTTGACACGATGGCCTCATGAGCCAACTTTAGCCTACCATGGGAGACTAGGAGATCCTCATGCGATCTTGAGAGCTTAACATGGCTTTCTTCTAATTTCCCATAGTTGCTAGTTAGCAAAGCAAGTTGAGCCTTTAGCTCAACATTCTCCTTCAAAATAGATGCTTCACAAGAAATAGAGTTAGTAGCACAAGCATCATTACTAATAGCAAGAGGTGAGGGCAACTTGTCAAGCCTTTTTGAATATGAGGCTTTAAGTTGCTCATGTGACTCGGTGAGTTTGATGAGCTCACCCTTTATGACCCTAGAGCCATTTTTGAGGTGCTCAAAATCCTCAACAAGTTTAGCATAAGCAACTTCAAGTTCATCATTTTTAATCTTGAAGGAGTTAGCTACCGCAAGTTCTCTATCATGGTATTCCTTTACTCTAGATAATTCTAGAGTAAAAGTCTCCTCAAGAGATTCTTTGGTGGTTTGTTCTTCTTCAAGGGAGTCCTTTACTTGAGCAAGTTCATTAGCATATTCACGCTCAAGTGCAAACTTTTCATCAATTATGTTTTCTTGCTCCTCAATAAGATCATTGCCTTCTATAGCATAATTCAAGATTTCAAGAAGGTTGGAGGAAGCAAGTTTATTTTTGTAGAGAGCACTATAGACAACCTCTCCCATTTTCTTAATAGAGGTAATATCATACTTACCTCTATAATCATCATTATCATTCTCAACTTCATCATCATCATCATGAGATACAATGGGATTCAAAGAGGTTACCTTTGTTCCCTTAGCCATAAGGCACATGTGAGAACCGGAGGAAGGTGATGATGAGATTGCACTTGTAGCTCTCTTCAAGACTTTGTCTTGGCCCATAGAATCTTTATTTTCCTCTACATGGTTAGCAACACAAGCACTAGAGGAAATAGAAGCATTTTTATCATGGCAACAAGACAACATGAGCATATCATCATGAGATTTGTTCAAGTCATTTCTACATGATATGCAAGGACTATTAACACAAGCATGTGAGGAATTTTGAGTGCTAGAATTGTTAAGGTCCATAGATAGATCATTGCAACTAGATAGTGAAGGGAATATGCCCTGAGAGGCAATAATAAATTGTTTATTATGTGTATTCCAAGTATATGATAGATGTTTATTTTGCATGCTATAATTGTATTAATACGGAAACGTTAATACATGTGTGTTTAATAAACAAACAGAAAGTTCCTAGTTAAGCCTCTCTCATAAACTAGCTCGTTGATTAACAAGATGATCAAGGTTTCCTGATCATGGACATTGGATGTTGTTAATAACGGGATCACAACATTAGTGTAATGATGTGATGAACATTCATCCGAAGTATAGCATTACGATCAAAGTCATTGAGTTTATATTGCTATAACAACTTACGAAGTGATCCTAATCCTTAGACCATGAGATCATGTCAATCACTAACACCGGAAGAGTTTCTTGATAACATCAAACGTCACACCGTAACAGGGTGATTATAAAGATGGGTTCAGAACTAATAAAGTGTTATGTTGAGGCTCATGGATCAAGAGTGGAATTTGTTCATCCCGATGACGGATAGATATACTCTGGGCCCTCTCGGTGATATCACATTGATTAGCTTGCAAGCAAGTGATTTGATCACTAGAATGTTATATCACGAGCGAGAAAAGAGTGCATGTCGATGCGAGATCAAACTAGGTATGGAGATACCGATGATCGAATCTCGGACATGTAATATATCGTGAGACAAAGGGATTAAGATACTAGCGTAAAAGGTTAAACGATCACAAGAAAGTCATCGTTGAATGTGTGGGAGTCGATGGGTCTCAGATCCGCTTCGATTATTGATCGAGAGGGTCTCGATCATGTCCGCATTATTCACGAACCGTAGGGTGACACACTTAAGAGACACCGACATCCAATTGGAGCAAAAGTTTCATGCGAAAGAATAAACAAGCGCAGAATTTATTTCACTAGATAAAACAGGTTTCGGGTGAAATTGCATAAAGTGGTTATGCATGTGAAATAGAATTCTAGCAAGGGTTATTGTGAATGTTTGTCATTAAAGTAATTGACAAAATTCTGAATAAAATAAAGAGTTTTATTTAATGAGAGTTTGCATTAAATTTGGTGGAAATTTAATGGGAATTTTGAGTGGGATTTTGAGTGGACTTTTGAAGGGTCATTTTGTGAGTGGAGTGTCCACCCACATGATGAGGGAGAAGGGGCAGCCCCATCGCCAGCCACCCCTTGGGGTTCCCCCTCCTCCTATAAAAGGAGCCCTCCTCTCACTTCTCACTCACACCTCCTCGTGAAGGATCTCTCTCCCCTCTAGAATTTATCCCCATGGTCTCGGACTAGCGAGATACATGTTCCGGTGGCTTTTCGGCAAGAAAGAGTTGTGCTTCATGCATCTGGGCGAGGAGGCGGAGGTTGCTCGGTGCCTCGAGCGTGTGTCGAGACGGATCTTGCCGCTGATTTGCGGCGCTAGGACTTCCTCTCGATCTTGAGATCGGCAAGAGATCGTCTACATCAACCACGAGTTTGGACTCGTTAAACTTTGTCGGTCTTCAAGGGTATGTTCTCTACGGATGTACATCCGCCCGTTATTGTATCTAGTATAAATAGATCTTGGTATTTAGTTCACAAGTAGGAAAATTTTTTGTTTTCTATGCTGCGAACCCTTCAGTGGTATCAGAGCCGGATCTATGCGTAGATACTTTACACGGGTAGTACACATATGAGTATGTGGGCGATGATGATCATGTTGTTGCTCCTTTCTTGTGATTTTGGATATTGGTGGCATAGTGGGATGAAGCGGCCGGACAAACTTTACATGTCCTCGCACATGAGACCTGTTCCACGCTTGACATGCAACTAGTTTGCATAAGTGGCTAGCGGGTGTCATCTCTCCTACTATAGTCAATATCTATTTTGCAAGCGAGTTGTCAACAATTTGATTATCCTCGTTGTGGTTCATGTTCGTAGGTAAGAACGGTTCTATCTCGAAAGCCCTCGACCACGTAAAACTTGCAATGGATAAATTAGAGGCGTCTAGTTTAGATTGTTCTTTGGGCTAGTGTTATGATATGGTAGTGTTGTAAGTAGAAGTATGAGATGATACTCTTACAACACACATAGCGTAAAACCCATAGATTGTGGATTTACACATATAGGTATGATAGTGATCATACCACGATGCACATGATAGAGATCATCTGCGGGAACCATATAATTTCACTATTAAACATATGATGTTTGATTGCATCTTATATTGCTTGTTTAGCGCTTTGTTAAGCATAATAAGATGATCCCTCATTTTAAATATCAAGATAAGAATGTGTTCTCCCTTTAGTATGCACCGATTATGTTTTCGTCGCTCCAAGACATCACGTGATGATCGGGTGTACTTGGATCCTCGACCATACTTCGGGTGTAAGACAGTTCCACACGCACAAATACTCAGGTTTTAACTTGGCGAGCCTAGTAGGTACAGACATGGCCTCGGAACACGAGACCGAAAGGTTAAGCATGAGTCATATAGTTGATATGATGCCCATTTGATGCTCGCCTTTGAAGCTATACCGACTCACGTGATGATCGGACTTGGTGTAGTGGATTTGGTTCATGTAATCACCAAAAGGACACGAGGATGTCGCTTTTGAGTGGGAGTTCATTCGTAATATAGATTAGTTGAACTCAATCTATCATACACTTAGTCTAAACTTTACAAATTCATTGTAGATGGCACCACCGCTTTTAATTTCAATGCGTTCATGGAGAAAGAGAAACTAGCAACGAGCGGTAGCAACTTTCTTGAATGGGCCATGAATTTGAGGATTCTCCTCTCTCTGCACAAAAGCAATATGTGCTAGAAGCGCGTTAGGCCCCCACCTTTGACGATGCCCGACGAGGAGAAGAATGTCTATCTTACTCGTCGGGAGGACCACAACTTAGTTCATTGCGGCATATTGTATGGGCTAGAGCCGAACTTCAAAGCGTTTGAAACGGCAATGCTTTTGATACAATGGGTGAGTTGAAAATGATTTTCGACACACATGCTTTCAGAGAGAGCTACAATGCTTCAGAAAAGTTCTTTAGCTGCATGATGGAAGAGAACTCCGTTAGTGAGCATGTACTCAAGATGTCGGGTTACGCCGATAAGCTTGTGTCCTTGGGAATAACGATTCCCATTGACTTAGGCATCCATCGTGTTCAGTCTCTGCCACCTAGCTATAAGAGCTTCGTGATGAACTATAATATGCAAGGCATGAAGAAGTCTCTCCCCGAGCTTCTATCAATGCTTAAAAGCAGTGGAGATCAAAAAGGAACATCAAGTGTTGATGATCAATAGGAACACGGTTTCAAGAAAGACAAGAAGGAAAGCGGAAGGAAGTAAGGCGGCAAGCTTTGTTGCCGAAAAGAAAAAACCGAGTTGGACCTAAGTCGATACCGAAAGTGCTACTATTGTAAGGGGACCTTTGGGCATAAGCGCCCCAAGTATCTGGCGGACAAGAAGGCGGCAAGGCAAACAAAGGTATATATGATATACATGTTATTGATGTGTACTTGACTAGTGCTCGCAGTAGCACCGGTATTTGATACGGTTGGTTGCTAATATTTGTAACTTTCGAATCGTGGCTGCGGAACAGGCGACCGCTAGCAAGGGGTGAGGTCAAGATGTCGGCAATGGATCAAACGTTGATGTGATCGCCGTCGAACGCTACCTCTCCACTTACCATCGGGATTAGTTATAAACTTAAATAAGCATTATTTGGTGCTCGACCGAGCATGAACATTGTATCTGGATCATGTTTGATGCAAAGTGGTTTTTCATTCAAATCGAGAACAATGGTTGTTCCATTTATATGAATGAAATCTTTTATGGTCATGCACCAATGTTGAATGGTTTATTTCTGTTGGATCTCGATGATAATGTTACACATATTCATAATATTGATGCTAAAAGGATTAAACTTAGTGATGATATATCCGCATATGTGGCAATCGCCGTCTAGGTCATATTGGCATTAAACGCATGAAGAAGCTCCATTCGGATGGACTTTTAGAATCACTTGATTATGAATCATTTGATACATGTGAGCCATGCCTTATGGGCAAGATGACTAGAACGCCGTTTCCGGTTCAATGGAGCAGGCGATTTATTGGAAATCATACATTCGGATGTATGTGGTCCAATGAGTGTGTCGGCCGAGGTGGATATCGTTATTTTGTTACTTTCACGGATGATTTGAGTAGATACGGTTATATCTACTTGATGAAACACAAGTCTGAAACCTTTGAAAAGTTCAAGGAATTTCGAATGAAGTGGAAAATCATCGTAATAGAAAGATCAAATTTCTACGATGCGACCGTGGAGGTGAGTATCTAAGTTCTGAGTTTAGCACTCACATGAAAGAGTGTGGAATTGTTTCACAACTCACACTGCGGAACACCACAATGAAATGGTGTGTCGGAACGTCGTAATCGTACTTTATTAGATATGGTTCGATCTATGATGTCTCTGACGGACTTGCCGTTGTCATTTTGGGGTTATGCACTAGAAACTGCTGCATTCACTTTAAATCGGGCACCATCTAAATCCGTTGAAGAGACACCGTATGAATTGTGGTTTGGAAACAAACCTAAGCTGTCATTTCTTAAAGTTTGGGGTTGCGATGTTTATGTGAAGAAACTTCAACCGGATAAACTCGAACCCAAAGCGGAAAAATGCGTCTTCATAGGATACCCTAAAGAAACTATTGGGTATTCCTTCTATCACAGATCCGAGGGCAAGGTTTTTGTTGCCAAGAATGGATCCTTTCTAGAGAAAGAGTTTCTCGAAAGGTGTGAGTAGTCGGAAGGTAGAACTCAAGAGGTTATGGAACCTTCTCTTCAAAGTATGGCGAGTAGCGCAATGGCGGAAGTCGTTCGAGTTGGCTCCACTGTTGAAGAAGGAACTAATGATAATGATCATGAAACTCCGAAAGAGTACTACCGAACCTCGCAGTCAAGCAGACGCGTCAGCCTCGAGCTGTCAGACGGAAATCCTGTCATAAATTTCATGGTTGATGAAAATAATGACCTGCGACGTATGAAGAAGCGATGATGAGCCCGGATTCCAACAAATGGTTAGAAGCCATGAAATCCGAGATGGAATCCATGTATGAAAATCAAGTTTGGAACTTGGTGGAATTACCTCACGACCGAAAGGCCGTGGAGAACAAATGGATTTTCAAAAGGAAAACTGATGATGATGGTAATGTGACCATCTATAAAGCTCGACTTGTCGCAAAGGGGTTTCGACAAATTCAAGGAGTTGACTACGATGAGACTTTCTCTCCGTAGCGATGCTAAAGTCGATTAGGATTATGTTAGCAATTGCTGCATATTTCGATTATGAAATATGGCAGATGGATGTCAAAACCGCGTTTCTCAATGGTAATATTGAAGAAGAGTTGTATATGATACAACCAAAGGGTTTTGTCGATCCTAAGGATGCTAACAAGGTGTGCAAGCTTCAGCGATCCATCTATGGATTGAAGCAAGCATCACGGTTGGAATCTCCGCTTTGATGAGGTGATCAAAGAGTTTGGATTTGTCCAAACTTATGGAGAAGCTTGTATTTACAAGAAAGTGAGGGAGCAATGTGGCATTTCGATACTATATGTGGATGACATATTATTGATCGAATGATATAGAACTTTTAAACAGTGTTAAAAGTTATCTAAACAAAGAAATTTTCAATGAAGGACCTAGGTGAAGCGTCTTACATATTAGGCATAAAGATCTATAGAGATAGATCTAGGCGCCTAATAGGGCTATCGCAAAGTACATACCTTGATAAGATTTTAAAGAAGTTTAAAATGGACGGAAGTAAGAAGGGTTCTTACCTATGTTGCAAGGCAAGACATTGAGTAAGACTCAAAGTCCGCTTCGGGAAGAAAGAGAGATAATGGACAAAGTCCCCTATGCTTCAGCCATAGGCTCTATAATGTACGCCATGCTATGTACAAGACCGGATGTGGCACACGCTCTTAGTTTGACTAGTAGGTACCAATCGGATCCAGGTTCGGAACACTGGATAGCGGTCAAGAATATCCTTAAGTACTTGAGAAGAACTAAGGATATGTTTCTTGTATACGGAGGTGAAGAAGAGCTCGTCGCTAAGTGTTATGTCGACGCTTAGTTGACACCGATCCGGATGACTCTAAGTCTCAATCCGGATACGTATTTCTCATGAATGGCGGAGCGGTTAGTTGGAGGAGCTCCAAACAACCTGTGGTAGCGGGATCAACAACGGAGGCCGAATATGTTGTTGCTTCGGAAGCGGCTCAGGAAGCAGTTTGGATGAAGGAGTTCATATCCGAACTAGGAGTTGTGGCAAGCGCGTTGGACCCAATGGTGATCTATTGTGACAACAATGGTGCCATTGCCAATGCCAAAGAGCCAAGGTCTCACAAGCATTCCAAGCATATTAAGCGCGTTTCACTCCATCCGCGAGCATGTCAAGGATGGAGATATAAAGATTTAGAAGTACATACGGATCTCAATGTAGCGATCCGCTGACTAAAACTCTCCCTAGAGCAAAACATGATCAACACCGAACTCAATGGGTGTTAGATATATCACTATGTAACTAGATTATTGTCTCTAGTGCAAGTGGGAGATCAAGGAATATGCCCCGAGAGGCAATAATAAATTGTTTATTATGTGTATTCCAAGTATATGATAGATGTTTATTTTGCATGCTATAATTGTATTAATACGGAAACGTTAATACATGTGTGTTTAATAAACAAACGTAAAGTTCCTAGTTAAGCCTCTCTCATAAACTAGCTCGTTGATTAACAAGATGATCAAGGTTTTCGATCATGGACATTGGATGTTGTTAATAACGGGATCACAACATTAGTGTAATGATGTGATGAACATTCATCCAAGTATAGCATTACGATCAAAGTCATTGAGTTTATATTGCTATAACAACTACGAAGTGATCCTAATCCTTAGACCATGAGATCATGTCAATCACTAACACCGAAGAGTTTCTTGATAACATCAAACGTCACACCGTAATGTGGTGATTATAAAGATGGGTTCAGAACTAATAAAGTGTTATGTTGAGGCTCATGGATCAAGAGTGGAATTTGTTCATCCCGATGAGATAGATATACTCTGGGCCCTCTCGGTGATATCACATTGATTAGCTTGCAAGCAAGTGATTTGATCACTAGAATGTTATATCACGGAACGAGAAAAGAGTGCATGTCGATACGAGATCAAACTAGGTATGGAGATACCGATGATCGAATCTCGGACATGTAATATATCGTGAGACAAAGGGATTAAGATACTAGCGTAAAGGTTCCGACGATCACAAGAAAGTCATCGTTGAATGTGTGGGAGTCGAGATGGGTCTCCGATCCCGCTCGATTATTGATCCGAGAGGGTCTCGATCATGTCCGCATTATTCACGAACCGTAGGGTGACACACTTAAGAGACACCGACATCCAATTGGAGCAAAAGTTTCATGCCGAAAGAATAAACAAAGCGCAGGAATTTATTTCACTAGATACCAAACAGGTTTTGGTGAAATTGCATAAAGTGGTTATGCATGTGAAATAGAATTCTAGCAAGGGGTTATTGTGAATGTTTGTCATTAAAGTAATTGACAAAATTCTGAATAAAATAAAAGAGTTTTATTTAATGAGAGTTTGCATTAAATTTGGTGGAAATTTAATGGGAATTTTGAGTGGGATTTTGAGTGGACTTTTGAAGGGTCATTTTGTGAGTGGAGTGTCCACCCACATGATGAGGGAGGGCAAGGGGCAGCCCCATGCGCCTGCCACCCCTTGGGTTCCCCTCCTCCTATAAAAGGAGCCCTCCTCTCACTTCTCACACCTCCTCGTGAAGGATCTCTCCCTCTAGAATTTATCCCCATGGTCTCGGACTAGCGAGATACATGTTCCCGTGGCTTTCGGCAAGAAAGAGTTGTGCTTCCCGCATCACTGGAGCGAGGAGGCGGAGGTTGCTCGGTGCCTCGACGCGTGTGTGCGAAGACGGATGCGCCACGATTTGCGGCGCTAGGACTTCCTCTCGATCTTGAGATCGGCAAGAGATCGTCTACATCAACCACGAGTTTGGACTCGTTAAACTTTGTCGGTCTTCAAGGGTATGTTCTCTACGGATGTACATCCGCCCGTTGTTTGTATCTAGTATAAATAGATCTTGGTATTTAGTTCACACCGTAGGAAAATTTTTTGTTTTCTATGCTGCGAACCCTTCAGATAGATATGAGGGATTACAAATAGTGAACACACTATCAATATTGCAATTTCTATCACCACTCACCATATCATTACCTTGTGAAAAATCACATGTTGGTGAAGTGGTAGACGATGAGAACTCATCTCGACCGGAAGTGGAAGCAACACAATCATCCTCAATAATGTTGGACTTGCTATATTTATCTTGAAGCTTGGTCCATATCTCACGAGCGCTTGAATAAGGCATGATAGAAGAAAGAACTACATTGCTCACAACATGCAAAAGAATTTTAGTAGCTAGAGCATCTATATGAGAGTTCAAATTCTCCTCTAAAGATTCGTTTTGGGTATCCATAGGAGAAGAGAAACCCACATATAGATAGCCCTCAATAATTGGGTGAATTTCCCGAAATAAATTAAGCATGCGAATTTTCCAAACATCATAATTTGTGCCATCGAATGTGAACATGTCATTGTGCACTAATCCTCAAGCCGACATCTTTACTCTCAAGGCGGTGAAGCCTAAAATGAGAGACTGGGCTCTGATACCAATTGAAAGGATACGGATGTCGCCTAGAGGGGAGGTGAATAGGCGATTAAAACTTTTCCTAGAGTGGCTTAACAAAGGCGGAATAAAACTAGTGTTTACTTTGTAAAGCACAACCTAGAAACAACTAAGGTGTACCTATGTGCACCAACAACTTATGCTAAGCAATACAAGCAACAAAGTGATAGCAAGATGTATATTACTTCAAGCACGAAGGCTATCACAATGTAAGGTGCATAAGTAAAGAGCTCGGGTATAGAGATAACCGAGGCACGCGGGGACACCGATATTTTACCGAGTTCCTCCCAACATGGAGTACGTCTCGTTTGGAGAGGGGGTGGTATCAAACCACGAACGCCACAAAAGGCCTCCCTTATTCTTCGGTGAATCTCACCCCAATGGGATCGATCCACGCTTCCACTATTGGTGCACTTGTCGGTGGCAACCGGAACCTCTCACAAGGTTGGGGCACAACTCCACAACTTAATTGGAGGCTCCCAACAAATGCCACAAAAGGCCACAATGCCACCAAGGCCACAAAACCGTCTAGGGTTCCAAGAACCCAAGAGGGACAAGCTCCAATGAGCAATTCAAACCAAATCCTCCAAAGAGAACTCAAACCGATGCACCAAATGCAAATGGCAAGAACACCACAAAGATGCTCAAATACCTCACTCTCAAGTTCCAACAAAGCTACTAAAGCTATTGGGGGAACAAGAGAGGAGGAATCAAAGAGAGACACAAAATCCCCCAAAATCTAGATCCCCAAAGATGCACTCACAAAGAGATGAATCGGTTAGGTCAAAACGTGGGGCTAGATCTCCTCTCTCTTCCACTCAAATATGGGCAAAAAACATCGGAGGGAAAAGATTAGTCAAGCTTTAAGATTTAGAGCAAGTGTGGACAAAGTTTAGCCTAATAGATAATAGAGGAGCTGACTAAACTGAAAAAGGACAAAAAATATAAATAGTGGCACAGAAAATCTATCCGTTTGGGGCGTTTTTCTGTCTGAATCGGTAGTACCGGTTTTAAGCGGGACTACCGCTCGCAACCAGTGAAGAGGGGAAGTCAACGCATGCAAAGGGACGAGATAGAGAAGTAGCAGGCAGCAAGCGAGCGATGGAGAGAAGAAAAAGCAGCAGCAGGCAACGCAGCAGCCAGGCTCGCATGCACGCGCGCGTAGGGGGGCCGCGGGCGGCAGGCATGCAGCAGCAGGAGCATACGCAGCAGCGCGCACAGTGAGCAAGCAGCTAGCAGCAGCGTGGCACGCAGCCAGCTGGGCCGGCGAGCCTGGCCAGCGAGCCATGCGGGCGCGCGCGCGGCAGCACAGCGACGCACGCAAGCGAGGGCAGCCTGCGGGCGGTCGATTGGTGGGCAGGGCGTGCGCGGGTGGGCCGGGGATACAAGCAAGCGGACCACAGCGGCAGGCTGGCACACGTGCGGGGCAAGCGTTGGCGGCGCGCGCGGCAAGCAGCAGCGAGGCTGGGCCAGCAAATCTGGGAAGTTAGGTGGGCCGGCCGGTAGTACCGGCCTAGCCAGACGGTACTACCGGGCCGGTCCGGTACGACCGGACGCAGCAACCGGGCTGGGCAGAACATAGACTGCAGCGTTCAGGTGCGGCCGGTACCGCGGGCGGTAGTACCGGTTGGGCCCAACAACAAGTTTTTTTTTCAGATGGATTAATAACAAATTTAAACGGTCATAACTTTTGATTGGTGACTCCGATTGACCCGATTCCAATTGCGTTGGATAGAGGACGACAAGGGCTTCCTAATAAAAAGTGAAATATTGATTATCACCAAGTGAGAAAGTATCAAGTAGAATAATGTGAGATACCTCACTTGGTGAGAAACCGAAAAGCCGCATAAATCAAAATCGCAACAAGATATATATGGGAGATCCTATTTTGATGAACAAGAGCTTGTTATGGAGATTACCACAAGCTCTATATCCTCACATGGATAAGACCAAATAACAACCAAATATGATGATGCAAGTATGCAAAGGTTTGAGCTCTCTCCGAACGATGTGACCGAATTACTCATACGAGAGCCCTTCTTGATAGTACGGTTATCTATCCTAAACCCAGTCTCACACACACAACGTGAGACCGGCAAAAGGGAAAACCTATCAAGATTATACCTTTGCCTTGAGCATTCCACTTGATCTCGATGTAGACGATCTTTCCCTTCTCAAGATGGAACGCCTTTCTTGATTCCTCATCATCGACCTCGCATATTGAGCTTGCCCAACATATCTTATTTGCATCTCATCAATCTTGAAGCCAACACATGCTCCAAGCGATGTCAATGGACAAATCCTACAAGTATAACTTAATCCACACATTAGTCCATAAAGATTGTCATTAATTACCAAAACCACATATGGCGTGCTCGTGCTCGTGCAATTATACCACGTGCTCGTGCAATTATACCACGTCATCCACATTGTGCCAAAACAAAATGTAGGTGGCGAGGCAAAGCTTGCATATACGTCTAGTGAGAGATGAAGCATCTAACAAAGCCTGCACAACCAAGAGTTGATGACCTCATATGGTATAGACATATCAATTGACCTTGTATTAGCAACTTCTTTTGGAAAACAATGTAAGTCTATAAAGGCTCGTGAATACTGAAGTTAAATATTCAATTTAGAGACATGATGTGCTGATAGAAATTATACGGCATGTAAGTGCTTGTATCGACACTTGTCCATAAACCATGCCAAACCTGTAAAAAGATGCACGTTCATTTTGTGCCATATTTTTACCACCACTATTAAACTCCACAACATTTTAGTTGAGTGAAAATGTAGAAATTAGTGAGATAGTATGTTTCCATGATAAATAAATTAGTGATACAAATTGGCCAAACAAAGCATGGACAGACAAAACAGAGTTCACAAACATATGATGAATTGTTTAAAATGAACTTTTGTTTATGGTTTATAGTAAAACAACTTTGGTTAATGAACAGAACATGGCATTCCATATAATAATACACATGCTTCTATTGCAGGCAACACATAGTATAAAAATTTAGATTTGGAAAAGGCAGGTTAGACAATCCTAAATAAAATCATTTATGTTTATTCTTAGAACTACTATGATAACGAACGTTGATAAGTATAGAGAATATAAACATTTATGAAAACCGAATCTAATTAGGTTAAATATATACGAAAAAACAAAGATGAGCAATCTACAACGACAATTACATTAGGACCTACTCCATTGTCGCAAGAATCTATCATTTAGATATTTTATATTCAAGATGGCAGTTATCATAGAGAACATATAAAAATATCTCCTACCTCTGCCCGATGGTTTGCAGCGAGGTAACAGAAATATACCCACATGAGGTGCAGTTTAGCATCTCTTACTCTAGCCCTATAGCTCTGCTCACAAATTCAAAAGAACATAAATTAGTCTGCATATTTTGAAAAACATACCTAGCGAAGTAGAAGAACCATGCAGCCATGCCATGGGAGAGAGGTAGATGCATGCTGGTTGGAATAAATGTGTAAGAGAAAAAATCTCGTCACAAATCATTTAAAAGAAGCACCTGTGCATGCATAGATCTGGATGAGGTTAGAACGATAGAAAACAATAGGCACATAAGTAGATCCTTGCCGAGCACTTTTTTTGCTATAGTGCTCTTGGAGACATGCTTGGATTGTCAAGGCCACAAAACCACCCTCAATGATAACAGAGTCAGTGAATATGTTCATGGTGGGATCTAGAGCAACGAAATTGTGCTGCTGACGACATTGGGGTAAGGAGAGGGTTCGGAATGTGGAAGAAGAAGAGTGACATGGTGAGAGAATGGAGATGGGAAGGTAAGGGATAAATAAACAACTAGGAAGATCAGAGGTCATGAAAGGTGAAAGTTTTGTTTGCAATAATGAGGAATACTTGAATGAGAATGGTCTGTGTAGATCGTGGTGGTGTGGAAAGGGAAGCGTGGTTGTCCAAGGAAGAACGGTTGCTACAAAGTTGGAGTAATGGACTGCTTTATTAATGGGTTGCATGTAACTTGTTGGTACAGTATGGTCCATCAGAATAGAACTGAATCAATCACGCGCATGTAAATATAGTTTCAGGCTTGGGAAAAAAAGGCAACATGGACGCATGAGAATGCAGGAAAATGAGGTAGTGGGGAGTTCCTATTTAGATATAGAAGATTATTCCGTAACTTCGATTTTGACAAATGATATGTCTAAATCGATCAGCGCAACGATCCCGTTCTAACCATGCATTCCATGATATGAATTTAAGCATGCATAATATAAATATTAAGTATACAACAATGTTTTGTAGGGTTTGCAGGAAAGAAAACAAAAATATTCTACAATGGTATCAACTAAGTACCAAGATCTATCTACTAGATACAAGAAACGGGTGGATATACATCCATAGATAACATACCCTTGTAGACCGACAAAGTTTAACAAGGTTGTACTCATGGATGATGTAGACAAACGCTTGCCGATCTCAAGATCGAGAAGAAGTCCAGCGCCGCAAATCAGCAGCGCATCCGTGCTCACACATGTCCAAGCCACCGAGCAACCTCCGCCTCCTCGCTCCAGCGATGCAGCGGAAGCAACAACTCTTTCCAAACGAAAAGCCATCGGGAACATGTATCTCGCTAGTCCGAGACCATGGGGGATAAACTAGAGGGGGAGAGAGATCCTTCACGAGGAGGTGTGAGTATGAGAGAGGAAGAGGGGGTCCTTTTATAGGAGGAGGGGGCACCCCAAGGGGTGTGGCCGGCGGCCATGGTGGCTTCCCCCACCCCTTCCTCTATTCATGTGGGTGGAGCTCCCACTCACAAAATGACCCTTCATTTCTACACTCAAAATCCCATTAAATTTCCACCAAATTTAATGTGATCTCTCTTTAAATAAAACTCATTTTATTTATTTATTCAGAATTTTTTCAATTACATTAATTAACAAACATTCACATAAAACCCCTTGCTAGTATTCTATTTCACATGTAGAAACAAGTTCAGCAATTTCACCCGAAACAATTCCGATGTCTAGTGAAATAATTCCTGCGCTTTGTAATTCTTTTTGTCTATAACATATTTGTTCCAAATGGTGTCGGTGTCTCTTAAGTGTGTCACCCTACGGTTCACGAATAATGTGGACCTGATCGAGACCCCTCTCAGATCAATAATCAGAAGCGAGACCTGAAGATCCATACTGACTCCCACACATTCACTGATGACTTCTTGTGATCATGAGAACCTTTTATGCTAGTAACTTAATCCCTTTGTCTCGTGATATATTACATGTCTGATATTCGATCATCAGTATCTCCATACCTAGTTTTATCTCCTTACCGACATGTACCCTTTTCTCGTTCCCGTGATATAACATTCTACTGATCAAATAACTTGATTGCAAGCTAACTAATGTGAAATCACCAAGAGGGCCCAGAGTATATCTCTTCGTCATCGGGATGGAAAAATTTCAATCTTGATCTATGATCCTCTACATAACACCTTCATAGCACTGAACCCATGTTTATAGTCACCCTGTTACGGGAACTTTCCATTTATAAGAGAGGCATAACTAGGAACTTTCCATTTGTTTATTAAACACACATGTATTAACGTTTCCGTCTTAATACAATAGCGTGCAAAATAAACATCTATCATATACTTGGAATATACATAATAACAAATTTATTATTGCCTCTCGGGGCATATTCCCTTCATGTTTATGGGAGAAAATATGACTAAAAACCTAATAAAATGCTCTAATCTTGTACCCCACCCTCAGCCATGCCATGCTATGATATACCATGTAAATTGTGCATCATTCCATCATGCCTTGTTTGCTTGTTGCATATGATTTGTATGATTATGCAATATATCTATTTTGGCCCTTGTGTGTTTGGTTTTTATCCGGATAGACGTTGAGCAAGGAGAATATCAAGAGCCTCAGGAGTATTACCCGGATCCTTTCTATTCTGCAACTGCACTTCCAGGCAAGCAATTCCACATTCTTTCACTACATATAGCACCTATTACATCTATCTTATTCTTGCATCATGAATCGCCTCACAAATAAAATTGAATCCCAAGTATTGCATAGCCTTTACTTTTAAACCCCACTACAGCTTGTTCCGTCAATCCTATGAGCCATTACTACAATAGTTGTTTGAGCCATGCGAGCCATAGATTTGCATGTGTAGGATTTTTGAGAGTCTTTGAATAACGAGGTACCTAAACAACTGAATTAAGTAGTAATGGGATAACTAAAGAAAGAGGCACCAGTGGGCAATATTTGAGATCTGGTTTTTATCCGCTCCATGTGTCCCGTAGGACCCCGAGTACTTGATTAATGTTCCTTGACTAACGCACTATCCACATGTGGGACCATGAATCTGTTGGGGATATGCCCAAGAGGCAATAATAAAAGTAGTTATTATTATATCTTTGTGTTTATGATAAATGTTTACATTCATGATATAATTGTATTAACCGGAAACATTCATACTTGTGTGATTTGTAAACTTGTAAGAGTCCCTAGTAAAGCGTCTTTGTAATATTAGCTTGTTGGTTAATAGATGATCATGGTTTCATGATCATGAACATTGAGATGTTATTAACAAAAAGATCATATCATTAGGAGAATGGTGTGATGGACATACTCCTATATTTAAACATAGCATAAGATCAAGTCATTTCAATAGTTCGTTTGCTATAAGCTTTCAGATACATAGTAACCTAAATCCTTCGACCATGAGATCATGTTAATCACCATCACCGGATGGATGCTTTAATGACATCAAACACCACTTCGTAACTAGGTAGTTATAAAGGTGGCATTGAGTGTTCGAAAAGTATGTGTTGAGGCACATGGATCAAGAGTGGGATTTTTCCATCCATATGACGGATAGATATACTTTGGGCCCTCTCGGTGGAATGTCATCTAATTGGCTTGCAAGCATGTGACTGGATCACAAGGGATCACATATCATAGGAACGAGTAAAGAGTACTTACCAGTAACAAGGTTGAACTAGGTATGCAGACATACGGACGATCAAACCTCGGATAAGTAAAGTATCGTGAGACAAAGGGAAATTGGTATCGTATGTAAATGGTGCATTCGATCACGAAGTAATCATAGAAATATGTGGGAGCCATATGAATTTCTAGATTCCTCTCTTAGTTATTGATCAGAGAAGAGTCACGATCATATCTCCATAATTCATGAACCGAATGGAGACACCCTTAAGGATTCGATGTTGTTTAGTAGATATGGAATGTGAGTAAGAAGATCGAATGTTGTTCGGAGTCTTGAATTGGATCCAGTACATCACGAGGAGATAAGGAATGGTCCGGATAATAAGATTCATATAAGCAAAGTCCAATTCTTGAGTCTAGGAATGGTTTTAGTGTTTTCACCAGAATGTTCTAGAAGGGTCTAGAAGGTCCACCGATCCGGAGTAGGAAGGGTACATGGATGTGTCATGACATAGTGGAATGGTTGAATCATGTCATAGGTGAAGGGATACGGGTAGGCTACACTAGCGCAAATCAAAAAAATTTACCACATAAACCAGGATTACTGTTGTCATAGATCACATGATTACCACTAGACGCGTAGTTGTGGAATCGATGAAGCGCGTAGAGGTAGTGCAGACGTTCCACGTCTCCTCCTCGTCCTCGTCCCGTGAGAAAATCCCCTTGCACGTCTCGTCCAAGTGCCACAGATGCGGCACCTCCGAGGTATCCACACGTGCGGGGTGGATGCGTCAGACGCCGGACTGCTAGGTCCGCGCGTGCAACACAGGTGTGAGGAGTGGCGGCTGGGTGGAGTGGTCTAACCCTGGTCAGCTCGCCCCACCCTCTCTTATATAGGCATCCCTAGTGGGCTTCTACATTAGCAGCCCATTAGTAGCCTAAGCCTGGTCTAATTCGGATCCAATCCTCATTAGGCTTCCAGACCCTTAAGTGTGTGACCCTATAGGTTCATATACGTGTAGACATGACACGAATACACTTATTTTGTCAATAGTTGGTAGCGTCCTCTAGCAAGACGTGCCAACTCATAAACGCATACAAAGATCATATCGGACGAACCATCACAAGGTTTAGTACATGTCTTTCCCTTTTCCTCACAATATTTGGTCTAGCTCCAAGCTGACCTCTCTTTCACGATATCGTAACTCGGAATCCCTTTACTAGGTTAACTCTTAACCTTATATAGCACGGCCATGCATTTCTAGATTCGATCACTCGAGGGGCCCAGAGATATCTCTCTCAAGTAGAGAGGGGCAAATCCCATCTTGATTGACCATGCCTTGCAGCATGTTTCAGGACAAACCCGAAAACTAACTTTATAACTACCCTATTACGGAGTAGCGTCTGATAGCCCCAAAGTAGGTCGATCCACATCTCAAGTACATGCGACAATCTCAGGTCTAAGGACAAAATGTACACGATGTGTAGTGAGAGAGTTACAACTAATTGATAGTCTCAAGTTGGGTCAGTCCAACCCCATGTTCATAACATGTGTCCACATCATTGGTTTTACATCTCCATGTATATGACTTGCAAAATATAGTCATCAACCAATCGATGTGCTAGTCTAATATTCATGTGTGTCCTCACATGAACTCTGACTAGGGACAACTATTAAATAACCATACAAGTAAAGAGTTTCACAAACAATTCACATAATTTCCAATCAATACAAGTTGCCTGATATGGATATTCAAGGAACATTACAATAACTCATGGATACATATGAATTATAATCATCTCTATGATTGCCTCTAGGGCATATTTCCTTCAGTCTCCCACTTGCACTAGAGTCAATCTAAAATGTATCTAATACCAATTGCTCTTGTGTGCGCTTCATGCGCGGGCTGCAGGAGAGGCTTAGTCAAGGGATCGGCAACATTTGAGTCCGTATGTATTTTGCATATCATGACACTACCATCCTCAACGAACTCATGAATCTAATGGTAACGCATGCGAATATGTTTGTTCTTCTAGTGCTGTCTAGGTTCCTTGGATTGTACAATAGCACCATTGTTGTCACAATAAACGTCCAAGGGATTGGATGCGCCCTGAACCACACCGAGAGCGATCAGGAAATTCCTAATCCAAACAGCTTCCTTTACGGCCTCCGAGGCAGCAATATATTCAGCTTCTGTTGAAGAGGAGGTCAACGTATCTTGCTTGGAACTTTTCTAGCTCACAGCACCACCATTCAAGACAAACACATAACCTGATTGTGATTTCGAAACATGTGAGTCGTTAAGGTAACTCGCATCTGTGTAACCCTTTACACTGAGTTCATCCTCACCTCCATAAACTAGGAACACATCCTTAGTCCCTTTCAAGTACTTAAGGATGTTCTTAACCGCTGTCCAGTGACCTTCACCTGGATTAGCCTGGTATCTGCTCGTAACACTTAGAGCATAGGAAACATCTAGGCGAGTACATATCATTGCGTACATGATGGATCCAATAGCCGAAGCATATGGAACCCTGCTCATGCGCTCACGCTCATCAGTAGTCGAAGGACACTGAGTCTTGCTGAGTTTAATGCCGTGCGGCATGGGAAAGAACCCCTTCTTAGCCTCTTCCATGCTGAACCATTTCAAAACTTTGTCAATGTATGTACTCTAGCTTAATCTAATTAGCCTCCTTGATCTATCTCTATAGATCTTGATACCCAGAATATATGCTGCTTGTCCCAAGTCCTTCATCGAAAAACTATTTTTCAATGAGGTCTTAACAGACTCGAGCATATGAATGTCATTTCCAATTAGAAATATGTCATCTACATATAATATTAGAAATACCAGCGCTCTCCCACTTTCCTTCTGGTAAACACAAGGTTCTTGTTCGTTTTTGATGAAGCCAAACTCCTTTACAACTTCATCAAATCGAATGTTCCAGCTCCGAGATGCTTGCTTCAGCCCATAAATGGACTTTATAAGTTTGCATACCTTTCCAGCATTGTTTGGATCGACAAAACCTTCGGGCTACATCATATACATGTCCTCAGTTAGGATTCCATTTAGGAAAGCCGTCTTGACATCCATCTGCCATATTTCATAGTCGAAATGTGCAGCAATGGCTAGAATTATCCGTATAGATTTAAGCATCGCTACGGGCGATAAAGTCTCATCATAGTCAACTCCTTGAACTTGTCGAAAACCTTTTGCAACAAGTCGAGCTTTATGGATGTGAACATTTCCATCCATATCAATCTTCTTCTTACAGATCCATTTGCACTCAATGGCTTTAAAACCATCAGGCAGGTAAACCAAGTTCCAAACTTGATTGTCTCCCATGGACTCTATCTCGGATCTCATGGCGATCAGCCATTTTTCAGAGTCTGGGTCCACCATCGCTTCTGCATAGGTCGCAGGCTCATCATTGTCTAACAATAATAATTCTCGCTCTTCGCGGAGCCTCGCCGACCTTTGTGGTTGTGGTGCTTCTGTTGCCACAGATTCCTCAACTTGTTTTTCTACAATAGCATCACTCGTAGAAGCATCCCCAACTGGCCCATCTTGAACTTCTTCAAGTTGCACTGACCTTCCACTTGTTCCCTTTGTGAGAAACTCTTTCTCTAGGAGAACACCGCTACGAGCGACAAACACTTTGCCCTCCTCTCGGTTGTAGAAGTAATACCCTAAGGTTTCCCTCGGATATCCCACGAAAATGCACTTATCTGATTTGGGTGTTAGCTTGTCTGACTGAAGTCGCTTGACAAAAGCATCACAACCCCAAATCTTTAGAAAAGACAAATTGGGATTATTTCCAGTCCACATCTCATATGTTGTCTTAACTACGGATTTAGATGGTACCCTGTTAAGTGTGAAAGCTGTCGTTTCTAGAGCGTAATCCCAAAATGACAATAGAAAATCCGACTGGCTCATCATCAATCGAACCATGTCCAACAAAGTTCGATTACGCTGTTCGGAGACCCCGTTTCTTTGAGGCATTCCGGGCGGCGTAAGTTATGGAACAATTCCGCAACTCTTAAGATGATCGCTAAATTCATGACTCAAATATTCACCTCCACGATCAGATCGCAAGGCTTTTATTTTCTTGCCACGTTGATTCTCTACTTCACTCTGAAACTCCTTGAACTTTTCAAAAGTTTCAGACTTATGCCTCATCAAGTATACATAACCATATCTACTGAAATCATCAGTAAAAGTAATGAAGTAGTGATATCCTCCTCTGGTTGTCGTGCTCATTGGTCCACATACATCAGTATGTATGAGTTCCAACAAGTCTGACGCTCTCTCGGGTAAACCCAAAAAAGGCGACTTGGTCATCTTTCCAAGTAAACAAGCTAGACATGTCTCGTATGATTCAAAATCAAACGAAGTTAGAAGACCATCACCATGGATCTTCTTCATGCGCTTTTCACTTATATGCCCCAAACGACAATGCCATAAATAGGTAGGACTCAAATCATTAGGCCGAAGCCTTTTAGCACTAACATTGTAAACAGATGCATCATCAAGATTTAAAATAAATAACCCATTCACAATGGGAGCATTAGCCATAAACATATCATTCTTAGAGATTACACAACCATTGTTCATACTCGCAAATGAATATCCATCCCTCAACAAACATGAAGGTGATAAAATGTTTCGACCCATACTAGGAATGTAATAAAAATTATTCAACTCCATAATAAATCCTGACGAAAGGTGTAACACCCTCAGAATCGGACCTATGCAAGTTTCAGCGAAACCCGCCAAACCCGCATAGAAACGATTCAAAGGTGCCCACCAGGAACTTTCGTGCGGGTGGAAAACGAAGTAATAACATTACACAACAGTCCTCGATGGGACCCACAGAACAGATATATATACAACAGCGACTCAAAGAGTCAAGAATACAGATATACGGTACAAAGATCCAAATCACCTTGAAAACGATGGGGCGTCCGACTACGGACAAGATGCAAATGGGGCTAAGAGCCCTGAAGAATAACCAATGGCGTCCATAACCTTGCCCAGGCCAAGCCGGAAGGGTAACCCTGCTAACGACGTCGATCTCAAAACCTGCTTAAACAAAAAGGGGTGCCGACAAAGGGCAAAGGAAAAAGAAGGAGCGTCGATCTTGAGGCGATGCAGCGAGGCTAGATTCGCGGTCCTCGCCTACATAGGTATGGTGGTCGGCGGCGGCAGCATGCACTAAACAACCTATAGAGACTCGATACAACTGGCGGATATCAGAGAGGGATGAGAATGACCTAACCGGATCCAACCTGAAGCTAGCACCAAACAAACCCATCCTGGTGTTTCCCCCTCGAGACCAAACGAGGAAGTGAACCGAGGAACTCACACAGTTGGCAGTTTTATTTATTCGGTTATCGTTGCAGCAATTACTAGTCAGGTATAGGTAATCATCCTGATAAAGTAGGCAGTGGCCACTTTTAGTTAACCATTCCGTGATAGTTGCAACAATTACTAATCAGTTACAGATAGCATGAGATAAACCCAAAACCCAGCAGTTGTTGGTACTTTTATTCAGCCATTCCGTTGTAGTTGCAATACTTACTAGTCAGGTACAATTGTCGCAAGCGACTACCAAACAAGCAATTGTGGGCAGTATTAATTAGCCATTCCATTATAGTGAAGCTGATTACTAGTCATTATAAAGTCAAATTTATAGCAGTAAACTTTAGTTATGCTTGTCTATGATCGAGATACTGTGCTCCAAGTCGTCCATATCCGCGGACACGGCTTTCGAGAAGTTTTACCCGGGGGTGCACCAATAGCAACACACGCTCGATCAACCTCGGAAAAACCAAATCAAAACCCAACGAGGCTTTCACGGTGAACAATCACGGATTCAGAAATATTTGAGGCCACCCTTAAGTAGATTCCATAGCGGCTAGCTGACTCCGAGACGGCCTCAAGGTTTGTGGGGCCGGCGGTAAACGACTGGGAACCCGAAAGTGTGGCTGGGCTTGTCGATACCACGTAAACGGGTCACAATTCCTAAACAGTACAGTGTGCTCCTCGCACAATTTAAATACATAAAGTAGCATGGCATAAGTACAGGATCGTAAATAAAACCTCAAACTAGTTTGTGGCCCCAAGAAATAAGACTGAATCAAGCTCTGGCTCAGGGGGGTCCCATATACCTCCCGGATGTGGATAGCGCGATAAAACAAGAACAGTATCAAGTACTCGGGGTCTTACGGGACACAAGTGGTTCGAAACCAAATATTTTCTATCACCCACCGATGCCTCTGCTTATTTCAATTTTAGTTGTTAAACAGAAATTAAAGTGACGATAAGTAAAACTAGAATCATCTCCAACATCAACATGCGGCAATACATCAGCAACTGTGGCATATGACGACACACATCAGCACTCGAGCAAGCAACTACGACGCGCAAGTCCCACTATCTACCAAACAACAGGTAATATGATGTGGCCAAGGCGATATAAGGCTGCAAGGAATATCACGGGTACGGAAACTAGAGCATCGCAACACAGATAGCAATAGATCAACAGGAGGGAAATAAATACTATAAAAGTAAGATAGGTAGAAAGGGGGAGATGCTCGCCTGAAAACATGTCGAAGGTTCAACCGAAGATCGGGACGAAGCTCACATCAACTCAACGGCCTTATCCGCGAAGAACCAAAACACTAGAAGAAACAACGGGTGCAATATTTAATACTACGGCGAAAGATCGGCATGATGCATGTATGATGCATGGCATGGCAAGGTGCGATGCAATTAGGTCATATTAAGCGGAACCGGGGTCCCGACAATTAGTTAGGTGGTTCAAGTTGTTTAGAACCCCCATAATTTAAATGTTGTTTAACATGGCAGAAGATAGCACCGGGTTCGCTACACAAATTTAAATGAGGCCAATATAAGGCTAGATTTGCCCGCATATGGGCCCCATATTTAATTATATGGTGAATCGGCATAAGGCCCCCAAACCACATGTCAATAAGTATGCGAAATGAATGATTTAATGCAACAATTTATATAGTTGACAATTTATAAAATAGGGTTCTCGGATAAGGGTCACACATTAGGGTCTCGACGAACTTGGGGTTCCGGGGTTCGGGGTCGGTCTCAGGGTCCAGGGTTCGACGGATCGGTCTCGACGGGATCGGTCTCGGATAGCGGAGTAGATCTTGGCGTTCGGGGGAAGCACTTGGTCTGGCGTCGGGGCATCGGACTCGCCCGGGTCGATGTCGTGCTTGTCGTTGCGAAGCTCTTGTCGGGTCCGCGCCATCGAGTCGATCTTGGCGTCCGAGGGAGTGCTTGGTGTTCCGGAGACGATCTTGGCGTATCCGCGGTCGTCGGGTCTCGTCGGGATCGATCTCGGGACCGGAACGGGTCTTAGCGTTCGTGTAGCAGATCTTGTCGTCGTGTGTCGGGTCGGCCTGATTGGTGGCCTTGCTCGAAGAACTTGTCAAGTTAAGATCGAACTTGGTGGTCATAGGTCTTGGATCCTGAAAGATTGTGATGGTTGAAGTGTTCACAGGGACACACATACAAACACACATGTCTCACGCGTGAGGGTGTAAAACTACATGGTACTGAAACAGAACTTGGCAGGTTTGGGGCTCACGGCCTGAAGAGGAACGGCGAGGCCGCGGGAGGAAGCGCTTGAGACGGTGGTCGGCGTCGCCTGCGTCTCGGGCTCGAGGCGGAGCGAGCGGAGGCTCTTGAGGCCGATGGGAGGCGGTTCTCGGCCGGGCACCGATGGCGGCAGCGGGCGGCCGTGGCTTGGGAGGTCGGCGAGGTGGGGATCTGGCCGGCGCAGGTGGGCGGTGGCTCGGCGCGGCCAGGCGAGACGGTGGAGGCGGCCGCTGCGCCAGCGGCGGCGGCGCTGATGGTCGTCGGCGTCAGCGGGCGGCGAGGCTGCTGGGGCGTGCGGCTGCCTGCGATCGCGATGGCGTCGCCAATGAGCGAAGGCAGCCGAGCGGCCTGGGCGGCAGCGCATGGTGGCGAAGGTGGGCGCGGAGGAGGAAGGGGATGGTGGGGAGGCGGGCGAGGAGGCGGCGGAGGCGGCGGCCTGGCGCTCCGGCTCGCCCGGCGACGGAGGCGGGTCGGCCTTCGCCGGCGCCGGAGGGGCGGAAGGAGGACGAAGGAGGTGGGCGTGGGGTGAGGGCGGCTCGGTGGGGAGGTGCAGCGTGGGGCAGCCAGGCGCGATGGGGAGAGGAGGTGGGAGGCGGACGGGGAAGGGCGGGAGGCGAGGTCATGGGCTGGGCGGCGCTGGTCGCCGGCGACAGCAGGAGGCTTGCCGGGTGGATACGGGACCGGAGAAGGTCTGCTCGGGGGGGAGGGGTTTGCGTGCGGGGAAGAAGGGGCTGGGGAGGACGCACGCGGGGGAGGTTGGATGAGTGGGTCCCGCGCGTGAGCCAGGGAAGTTGGGGGACAGGTGGGGCGCGTGTGGCCGGCTGTGGTTGGGCCAAAGGGGTGGGAGGGCCCCAGCGGTCAGGGGGAGGGGTTTGCGTGTGTGGGTGTGCTGGGGGTGGCGCGCGCGCGAGATGTGGTGTGTGTGCTGTGTGAGTGTGAGTTGGGTGAGGTGGGTTTAGTTTAGGAGAGAGAGAGGGAGTGGCTGGGCCACGTGGCCGGTTCTGAGTGGTGGGAGGGGTGAGGGAAGGTGAGGTGGCGCGAGGGGAGTGGCCAGGGTGATGTGGCCACAGAGGGTGGGTAGAATTTTAGGTGGGATTAGGATTTAGATGGGGCTGGCAGGGTGGACCGATTTAAAAACAGGGGTGGTCGTTCGGGTCTACTCGGCCCGTTCGACTGCCCCACTAAAATAATTTAATATTTGATTTAATTTAATTGGACCGCTTGCAACCCGATAGCAACAAAACAAAATAATCCGGAGACCCGGGGTTTGACATTTGAATAGAGACGGGGCGTTTTAGAAAACAAAACGGGCTTTGCGAAATAGTTTTATGCAAACAATGCATGAGGATGACGATGCAATGCACAAATTCAACGCGATTTTCTAGTATTGGTTTTGCGGGATGCCACAAAAGGTGAAGTTGCATGATGCCGACGAACAATGCAGCAACCCTTGCTTTATTTCCGACGTTAAAATCCACTTCGCCTTTCTGCACTTCTCTAGTCCTTATTAGCCCCTGCATCGAATTGCAAATATGAGCAACCGATCCGGTATCAATACCCAAGAGTTAACATAGGAATCAGCGAGAAGAATGTCCACAACATTTACAACAAGCGTACATGAGTGGGAAGTACTCTTACTTCCACTCTTCTTCAAAGAAGCCTGGTACTTGCTGCAGTTTCTCTTCCAGTGGCCATGTTCATGACAAAAGAAGCACTCTGTGTCATCTGCAGGTCCAGACTTTTGCTTGGGTGCAAACTTAGGGATCGTATCCTTAGCCTTGCCCTTCTTATTCCAAGAAGTACCCTTTTCTTGAAGCTAGGCTTGTTCTGCACAGCCATCACATGGCTATGCCCTGCACACTTCTTCATGTCACTTTCTGCTATTTTTAGCATCTCGCATAACTCATTAAGGCCCTTCTCCAACCCATGCATATGGTAGTTCGAAATAAACTGCCCATAGCTGGATGGAAGAGACGCCAAAATGAAGTCTGTGGCCAACTCTTGGCCTAGTGGAAAACCAAGCTTTTCCAAAGTCTGACTGTAACCAACCATTTTGATCACATGGGGGCCTACAGCTGCTCCCTCTGATAGCTTGCATTCGACAAAGGACTTGGCAACATTGTACCTCTCAGTCCTTGCCTGATCTTGGAAAATGTCCTTAAGCGCGACGATCATATCATATGCTTCCTGATCCTCAAACTTCTTTTGGAGTTCAGGTTCCATACATGCAAGCATAAGACAACTAACCTCAAGAGAATCATCACATGCTCTCTTGTAGGCGTTCTTTAGGGCAGCAGATGCATTATCAGCAGGTTCATCGGGGATTGGGGTATCCAGAACCGTTTCCTTTTTATCAGACCTGAGAAAAATTCTAAGATTACGGACCCAGTCCGAATAGTTTGTTCCATTTAGTTTATATTTGTCAAGAATCGAACGCAAAGAAAAAGGTGATGTAGTGTTCGGTTCCATTGATCTACAACATAAAACATGCAAAATACTAAGCCATGTAATCATGAAAGAGTAAAACATATTAAACAATTTAATAGCATATACTCCCACTTAAATCAATATCCCTCTATTGATACTAAGTGATTCAAGATCCACAATTAACAAGTCGACTAGTGAGCTTTAGCATCACTTCTAGAAGACAAGGTAAATTGGTAAGTAACACTTGCTAATCATATCACATATGACTCTTGTTGTTGGGTGACATCTCTATGTCAAAACTAGGCGCCCAACTTTATGCCCCAAGGTCCTTAACTGTTAAGATGAACTTGTCAAGCTCACCAACCCTTATGTGTGTAGGTATCCGATACAAACCCATCCAGCCAAGGAAAACCGCGGCACCCTAATTTCATAGGCCCACCAACGATTGTACAGGGCATAGGATGGTGCATGGTTTGGTTGGGAGGGCATGGTTTAACTTAAACTTTTGGAGGGATTGTTCTACTTCTATCATCTAAGCATGCATAGTAGTAAAACACATAAGAATAGCGTTCACATAAATGTGACACAGTATGGCACATTTTCTCATGGTGATCTCCATCGCCATAGAACTTGTCCACCATGATGATCTCCATCTTCATGTTCCATGTGAGCCATCTTCCAAGTGATGAGTCATCCAAGAACTAATACAAGCTCTTACTCCTAACAGCTAGTAATCAAAATTACATAGTATTGGGATCATCACAAGTTGGCACGCATGCCATTACAATAAATGACAACACATATGGCTCCAGCCGTGTTGCCCTACTCACGACACGCAAGTCATGCAAAATTTCATACATGCATCACAATACATATATGGGCCATACTTATCACATTCATCTTGCAAAAACAAGTTATGCACAGAATTGCATTCTACCGGATCATGTGACATCGCAACACCTAGTTACCTTAACGAGATACAAAAGGGGCTACGATTAAGGGGGGTCTAGGGGGTCTCCCCCTATGGGGTTCGAAGGGGAAGCCGTGAAAAATGAGAGATCGAATCTTCGAAATTTTCTTTAAGGATTTTGATCGACAAATCAAATTTACCATAAACCGACTCCAGTCCCGATTCAATCAAACTCCTTTGATCACGGTACATCCATTTTAGATCTAGGTTCGGATTCGATCAATTATATTGATCTTCACGTGATTCAACAGGATTTATGTGTCACTGTCTACCCCGATGGCGGAAACCGACCGGTAGGGGTAAGTCGTTCGACAACCTTAGAATCAGGATCACGGAAAGCAAGATCATAGATCAATCCTGTACCACCGCAATATAAACGATCACATCATTCATATCAATCTGCATATCACCATATGCAAACATCCCGAACCTATAACTGAACAACATCGGCTCTGATACCACTCTGAAGGGATACGGGTAGGCTACACTAGCACAAATCAAAATTTTCTACCACGTAAACCAGGATTACTGTTGTCATAGATCACGGGATTACCACTAGACGAGCAGTTGCGGAATCGATGAAGCGCGTCGAGGCAGTGCAGACGTTCCACGTCTCTTCCTCGTACTTGTCCCACGAGAAAATCCCCTTGCGCAGCTCGTCCAAGTGCCACAAATGCGGCACCTCCGAGGTATCCACATGTGCGGGGTTGAAGCGTCAGACGCCGGACTGCTAGGTCCGCGCGTGCAACACAGGCGTGAGGAGTGGCGGCTGGGTGGAATGGTCTAACCCTGGTCAGCTCGCCCCACCCTCTATTATATAGGCATCCCTAGTGGGCTTCTACATTAGCAGCCCATTAGTAGCCTAAGCCTGGTCTAATCCGGATCCAATTCTTATTAGGCTTCCAGCCCCTTAAGTGTGTGACCCTATAGGTTCATATACGTGTAGACATGACACGAATACACTTATTCTATCAATAGTTGGTAGCGGCCTCTAGCAAGACGTGCCAACTCCTAAACGCATACAAAAATCATATCGGACGAACCATCACAAGGTTTAGTACATGTCTTTCCCTTTTCCTCACAATATTTGGTCTAGCTCCAAGCTGACCTCTCTTTCACGATATCGTAACTCGGAATCCCTTTACTAGGTTAACTCTTAACCTTATATAGCACGGCCATGCATTTCTAGATCCGATCACTCGAGGGGCCCAGAGATATCTCTCTCAAGTAGAGAGGGGCAAATCCCATCTTGATTGACCATGCCTTGCAGCATGTTTCAGGACAAGCCCGCAAACTAACTTTATAACTACCCAATTACGGAGTAGCGTCTGATAGCCCCAAAGTAGGTCGATCCACATCTCAAGTACATGTGACAATCTCAGGTCTAAGGACAAAATGTACACGATGTGTAGTGAGAGAGCTGAAACTAATTGCCAGTCTCAAGTTGGGTCAGTCCAACCCCATGTTCATAACATGTGTCCACATCATTGGTTTGACATCTCCATGTCTATGACTTGCAAAACATAGTCATCAACCAATCGATGTGCTAGTCTAATATTCACGTGTGTCCTCACATGAACTCTGACTAGGGACAACTATTAAATAACCATTCAAGTAAAGAGTTTCACAAACAATTCACATAATTGCCAATCAATACAAGTTGCCTGATATGGATATTCAAGGAACATTACAATAACTCATGGATACATATGAAATATAATCATCTCTATGATTTCCTCTAGGGCATATTTCCTTCAATAGGTCACTTGGCTGGGCAATTGGAATAGAGAAATCAAACTCTAGTTTGAAATTCAAACGCCAACATTGATTGCCTAGTGGAGGGAGGGAAGGAATCCTACCTAAGGGAGGATTTCTCCCTCTCCTTGCCGCCGGCCACATAAGGTGGACTTGGGGGAGGATTCCCCTCCCCTTGCCGCCTCCCCACCTATATAAGGAGGGGTAGGGTGCCCCTACCCCTCACCTCTAAACCTGATTTAGAGCCTCTAAAAGTAGTCACCGACTAGCACCTCTACTAGCCACCGGCCACCTCTAAACCTCGGCCTCTAAACCCTAGATCGCTGAGGCCCTCTTCTACTCCACCATACCCGCTCCGGCTTAGGCGAAGTCCTGTGGGATTTCCCCTTTACTTCCGACACCACGTCGTCGTGCTACCAGAATTGCGAGGAGAGATCTACAACCTCCGCTGCCTGCTGGAACAAGGTAGAGGAAGGTCTTCATCGAGTACCGAATGTGTGACTGATGTCGACACATGCTTCTATTCTTGTAGACAGTGTTGGGCCTCCAAGTGCAAAGGTTAGTAGAATAGCAGCAAGTTTCCCTTAAGTGGATCACCTAAGGTTTATCGAACTCAGGGAGGAAGAGGTTAAAGGTATCCCTCTCAAGCAACCTTGCAATCAAGATACAAGAAGTCTCTTGTGTCCCCAACACGCCCAATACACTTGACAGGTGTATAGGTGCACTAGTTCGGTGAAGAGATAGTGAAATACAAGTAATATGGATGATTATAAGTGGTAATTGCAATCTAAAATAAAAATGGAAGTAAGCAAACATGTAACAGGACTAATTGTAAAGGGTGTTTCAATGCTTAGAAACAAGGCCTAGGGATCATACTTTAACTAGTGGACACTCTCAATAAACATATAATATATTCTCTTCACTATGTTACCCTGAACTACTCTCCGGTTGGATAATGAACACTAATCCACGGTGTAGGGCTATAACAGTCACTCCTTAAAGTTCGAATTCCCCATCTAGGTAACCCCACACTGTCACATTGAGCGCTAGATGGTTAAAGACAAACACCACAATTTCATAGAGACATCCAACTCAAATTATAACAAATGATAAGTATTTCTGTAATCTTTAGCCTAAGAGACACACACGGGGTGCACACTATCACCTTCACACACGTGGGACAAGGTGTCTCCGGAGATCACATTAATAAAAGCACTTAAATAGCATATTAGATCTACTTATTCAACCAGATTACAAAACTCATGATCACAAAAAGATCACGCATAGAGAGAGATAGAGAGAGAGAGAGAGAGAGAGAGAGAGAGAGATGAACACATAGCTACTGGTAGAGCCCTTAGCCTTGAGGGAGAACTATTCCCTCCTCATCATGGGAGTCAGCAACGACAATGGAGATGGCGGTGGAGTCGATGGAGATGGCTCTGGGGGCAATTCCCCGTCCTAGCAGGGTGCCGGAACAGAGACTTCTGTCCCCCGAATCTCATCTTTGGTGGCGGCGGTGATGCGGAACTTTTCATGGATCTATGATCTGGCATTTAGGGTTTTTGCCTCGGGGGGAATATCTAGGTGAAGGGGAAAGGTCGGTGGACGCCCAAGGGGCCCACACCATATGGTGGTGCTACCAGGGGGCCCGTGCGGCCACCTGGTGTGGTTGCTTCACGGCTACTCTTTGTCTCTCCTTTGGATTTCGTGTTCGCCTCTAAAAAATAGGAACTTTGGCTTTTGTTTCATCCAATTTCGAGAATATTTCTTTACTAGCTTTTCTGAAACCAAAAACAGCATAAAACAAGAATTGGCACTGTGGAATCTTGTTAATAGGTTAGTTCCAGAAAATGTATAAAAATGCCTCAAAGTGTAGACAAAACATAAGATAGTAGGTACAAAACAATAATGGAGCATCAAAAATTATAGATATGTTTACGACGTATCACCCCAAGCTTAACTCCTGCTCGTCCTCGAGTAGGTAAGTGATAAAAAGAATATTTTTTTAGGTGACATGCACTATCACAATATTTATTAAGGTATTGTAAAGCATTGATAGTTGGGATCAAAGTACTCTAACATAAGCATGAAAGATATATTTCTAACAATAAGACATAGCAACTATGTTGCAACATGAAAGGACACAAACATAAGATCATGAATTATACTTTGAAAGACATTTGTTTGTTTCACATATAGAAAACATACCAAGAGTGGTAATCAGCTTGTCCTTCATGGAATAGAAAAACATAAATGCATAGGACACCTTCAAAGTTCATAAGGGAGACTAGATACCAATAATTTAAGAAAAAGCAATACCATAAGTATGAATCAGTCAACAAGTTTTGGTACAATGCACATTGAACTAGGAATGACAACTATGCTCTCTTAATTGGTGCATAAAGATAGAAGATGGAGACCCAACAAAAAGTAAAAAAGAAAGGACCTTCGCAGAGGGAAGTAGGGATTTCATGTTTCATAAAGAGCTTCCAAAAATTATGGTACTTACTAGCTTTGAGCTCTCATTGCCCCTATCATAAGCATATTGAAGTGATTAAGGTTAAAGTGAGACAAATATGAGTTATATGCTTGATAAATCACAAGTTAAAAATCTCATGCCCCTTGAGTACGAGTACAGTTCCTCATGCTACTCAACTTTAGTCACATGTAAGTTTTTTCATTGTAAGTATGTGTGTATCATAGAGAACTGCCAACTAGCTTATAGAAATCTGGTTGTTCCCACACTAAGGTTATTCCCTTTAGATGCATAAAGACTTGCTGACTAGGACGACGACCTAGATCGCATCTCCATCCTTCCTCATGCTTCTAGAAATCTAGCCAAGGACAATGCCCGTGAGTGATGACTGCACGTGCATTGATCGTTTGTAGCTAGTTTTGAAATAAAGATATCGATCCCACAGGGAGCAGTAGGTGAATACTAAAATTATTTTAATTAAAACTAAACGCAGAACTTAAGGAGTAATTCTAAGATGCAAGAAAATTAAAATTGTTTTTGGTTTTTTGATTGAGTGAAACAGTAAAGTAACGTGAAGTAAAACTTAAGGCAGAAAGTAGTAATCACGTGTGTAAGAAAGATTGAAACTTCAATAGGGGAAAGGCGTTCTCGGGGAGTGGTGGATACACCGCTAGCAATTTAGACTAAGTGATACAGATTATTATAACTAATATTCTCATGATATGCATGTATGTGGGAGGAGCTCCATATATGTATTATTAGGCAGCAACCACTGCTCACACCATCCTTCATAGCCACAGCTGACAGATAAAGGACATCAATCGTATTATCTCGCTATTAAGGGATTTCTCCCGCGGCATGGACATGGCTTAATGAGTTCTCCTTGCTTCCCCAAGTTAGTACGTAAAGGATGACAACGAATTTATAGTCATAGTAAGTGCTACCATCCCTCCGTCTACCAACAGTTAATCCCCTCCATCAAGTCCCCGTAAGAGGCAAATGTTAAGGAGGTGCACAACTCCCAACATCAAGATGAATACAATTAACACATACATATAATGATGTATATCATAATAATCCCTATTTCATATTAATCATATACTAGGGTTTCTCCATCTCCCCAAGAACTAATGATCTACTCAGAGATGGAGGCAAACTGCATCATGACAATGGTAATGGAAACGATTATCGATGAATAGTACTTGTATAAATCTACAACTAGTGGAATAATTACAACGAGATCTAGATGGGATGGATGGAGATGATGCTGGTGGTGATGGAGATGCAACAGTTTATGAAGATGGAGATATATGCCTTGGCCTCCCAGATATGCTTAGGGTGAATATGGATCCCTAGGGAAAGTTCCCCCTCCGGATCTCTTCCAGAGATGAGGTTTACGGCGATTTATGGTTGTTCTGTATGTTGTTTCCCCGATCTAGTTGCACGGGGTGAAACTATTTGAGGAGGCAGTGTTGGTGCCTACTATACGGCGAGGACTATCCGGCCGGAAAAGTTCTCCCGCCGTATAATTGGTCGTTAAACCTTCTTTATGCCTCAATTGCTTCGGGTTTTCTTCTTGTGTTATTAATATTTCCCAAATAAGCAATTTACATAGTTTTTGGATCCTTTTCACTCCAACATAACTGGTCCAAGAATTGTGTCCATCGGATCCATCATCTGTCCTGATCCTGGTGAAAATAAAGATAAAAGGTGCATGTGAATGCCATAAAATACAAAGATCCTACAACTACAATGCAAAATAATGATCTAAAACATGATGCAAATATGCACTCATCAACTTCCCGAATCTTAGACTCTTGCTCGTCCTGAGCAAGTTTAGCTTAATGGATGTGATCCTCATATTCATGAAGCTGAGTCTATAAAATAAACGAGGTAGTTGCAGCATGTGTTTATCATAAAGGATACATATGAATAATTTCATGAATAATACCTTACTCGAATCATCTGAATAATATTAGCAGGCTTCCACACCTTTAGTAATCAACAGTTCACAAAATATTATTCTCAACATGATGTAGAAGTATTCGGTTCAACCGAATAAGTTAGTGAGGTAGTCCCTGGTGTTTTTAGGATTTACATATTCACTTGGGATTCAATATTTTAAACTTATCTTTGTATTACTACAATATAGTGGTATATGCTTATTTTCTCTTTGCACATTCGCTCTTTTTCTTCATATTTATTTTCTTCTTTTTCTATATATATTTGTGCTCACACTTTGTTTAAGTGTTGTGCAAAGGAGCTAGCCATATATTCCAATTCATATAGGAATTTCAAAGTTTAACGATCTCAATTACCAAATTCCAAATATATATGAAGCATCTTTATAACTTGAGTATTCTACCTCAACTTGTCCTCACTCTATTTGATGGCACCTCTGATTTCTCCTTTGTTCAAGGTTTTCCTTTTTTCATCTTAATTAATTAGATCATCTTTCATTTTGTAAATCGAACCATTGACCTACAACATATTGATCAAATTATCTTTGTATGTTCCATTAATGCCAATGGTGTGGAAGCCTCCTATTACTATTATCAAGTGCAACTAAAATCATACTCAAGCTATTCATGTTAGGAATATGACCTAGAGGCAATCATGTATGATGATATTTCCCATTGTATTCATAAAGTTATTAAATTGTACTTATATAAACATCTGATGTGTATCATCGAATATGTGATTCGGTTGTGGAACTATACATTCATGTTGTTTGTACTAAATATCCTTGGTCATTGAGGTTGAGCTGGACACACAACTTAGACCAATTTGAAAGTCGGCTTGATGACTCGGTTCCACTTGTCATGGGCATGGTGATGCTATTCCGACTTACATAGATTCGGCTAAAGAGTTTAGCCAGTCGGATTGACCCATATTGAGGTACAACGAAAAAGTTGTCATTTGTATATCTCAATCAATGTAATCCTTAGACCTGAGGTTATTGCATAGTCCGAGTTGAGGATCACCGACTTAGGTTACATTAGCTGATCCATAATGGGTTATAAAGGCAGAGTTCGGGTCGACTGAGAATCAAGCTGCGTGATGTGAATAACTAAGATGGGATTTTGCCCCTCCACTTGGAGAGATATTCTCTGGGCCCTCTCGGATGATATGATTCGGAAAGCATGGTCATGCACGACTCGGTTAAGTGTTAACCGAGGCGATCGACTCAGAATTAGACGGGTGAATCACTTATCTCAGATCGAGAAGAGAGTCGGACTATTTAAGGGATGACAAATATTAGCCTATAGTCTGACAGGTATATCGTGAGACAAAAGGGACTCGGATGCAAGTCGCATTGCAAAGGCAAGTTGTCATGACTCTTTGGTACTTGGGAGTCGGCACGTTCTACTCGAAAGACTGATCGATTGAGAGTCATAATCTAATCGTGTCCAAGTTGCCAAGAGCCTGCGGGGTCACACACTTAAGTGCGGGGGCAAGTTCGGATAGGATCTGAACCAGATATCTGGTTGGGTTGGACCCGAGCTGGATTTGGACTGAGTCAGTGAGTCAGACTCACAGTGACTAGTGTTATATGGGCTTTAGTGAATGGGACACAAAAATTGAGCCCATGTTCACTCCCTATATATAGTGGGGCACAGTAACCCAGAAGGGTTAATCGTTGATCGGTTAGGTCATTCCATGTGTTGGAAACCCTAGCTCCACATCAGTCCTGTCGTTGTAACGAACCTAGCAGTTCGCCGCCGGTGCTCCTCCTTGTATGTGTGGATACCAGCAGAGGTGTTGTACGATCAACACCAGGACGATCAGATCGTAAGGACTGCACTGCATCAACTGACGCACTACATCAGTAATCCGCAACTGCGCGTCTAGTGGTAAACCTCGTGGCCTTCTACCTCACCTAGATCTTGGGATCACCACGTTAGAGAAAAAAGTTTTGTTTTATCTCTACGTGGCCCAACAATTCATATATCCAATAAGACAAACTCGAACTCAATAATGCTCCATATATTATAATAAACTCAGAATTTCATAAATAGGATCAACTATTCCTAAAGGGAATTCTAATGATGCAAGATTTTATTTCTAAACTCAAACTAATGTGAAACTAAAGATAATAAACTTATAAGATTGATTACAAGGTTTTAGAGATCTCCCCAAGCTTGGAATTAAGCCAGGCGGGATCAAATAACTCCTTGTTGGTACCTATTCCTCCTCCTGGGTAGGAAGAGCATTGCCTTCCTCTCCTAGGTTGCTAACTTTAGCCACGCTTGCGAGGCGGATGCTGAGCTTGGCCATGTCGTATTGAAGCTTCAAAATTTTCCTCTAAGTAATTTCTTCTCATCTGTCAACTCAAAAACAGTTTTAATCAAGAAATCAACTCTACCATCGATGTCATTGACCTTTTTATCAAGGTCTTTGCTCATCATCCAGTATGAGTCAATCCCTTCTCCAATAGTTTCAACACATGCCTTTTAAGCTTTTTACAATTGATAGATCTTATCATGAATCTCATCTTGTCGCACCTTCTTGGGTTTAAGAGGTGGCGGACTAAGAGGAGGTTTATAATAAGATCCTATGTTGTGATGGTAAGGATTAGGGAGATACTCATCTGTAACTACCTCGGTGAATTACGCTCCTAGATACAAGCCTAGATGAGCGGTAGTGGTTGAAATAGTACGGTGGGGCCCCAAAAGCCACTCACGGGTAGACCTTTCGGCCGTCCCAACCACTTCCAACTCAACGGGACCTGTACGGGCGGCGTAATCGGCAGGCGAAGGGATCAACTACATACACAAATGAGTATGTATGCAAGCCACCATACAAAAGTACATCAGAGCCATTCCATCTAGAAAGAAAGGAAATATAGCAACGCCATACGGCAAGATTCAAATGACCTAGATAGATATAATATTTTAGGATAATTCCTCATACATCACACATCAGAGTATCAAGCGGAAGCGGCAAAGCAAAGTTCGAGTACGGATAAGAAGCAGATCGGCATAAGAAGCCATAGAACTAAGCACATCCCGCCCACAGATCTCACGGATCCCCGTTCCCGGAATCTCTACACCGAACGATCGTGGCCCACATCATCAGCCTCTTCCACCCAGTATCCGTCCTGCGAGGGTACATGTTCATCTGAACCAATAATTTATCGTGTGAGACCCTAAGGGTACTCAACAAGTCTTAATGCCTCTAAAGGGGACACAACCTGGGGTGACGCAATTGCAGCAAAAGATAAACCCTAGCAGTTCTATAGATACTCGCTAACCATCCGCCTAACCAAAGACAGACGGATGTCCGTGAATTAATGACAACAGTTATAACAGTAATTTCATCAGATCCATCCTCCTCCTCGCTTACCAACGAGGAAGCGGACGAACAACCCCCATCCGTTGGCAATTTTATTAACCATTCCATGAGTGTTGCACTATTTACTAGTCAACTTACTTAGTCAGATTAAAGCGGTACTTTAGTTATGCTTGTCTATGATCGAGAAACTATGCTCCAAGTCGTCCATAACCGCGGACACGGCTTTCAGAAAGTTTTACCCTGCAGGGGTGCACAAATAGCAACACACACTCGATCAACCTCGGAAAAACCAAATAAAAACCCAACGAGTCCTTCACGACAAAGCAATCACAGGATTCAGAATTATTTCAGGGGGCCACCCCATTGAGTAGACCCGCAACGAAGTTAGATGACTCTGAGACGGACTCAAGGTTTTCGTCAATGGCTGTAAACGACTGGGAAGTCGAAAGTGTGGCTGGGCTTGTCGATACCGCGAAAACACTCCGCTTACCTAAACAGTACAGTGTGCTCCTCGCACAATCATAAATAAACAGTAGCATGGCATAAGTACAGGATAGTAAACAAAACCTCAAACTAGTTTGTGGCCACAAGAAATAAGACGGAATCAAGCTCTGGCTCAGGGGGGTCCCATAAGCCTCCCGGATGTGGATAGCGCGAATAATCTTGGAACAGGAATCAAGTACTCGGGGTCTTACGGGACACAAGTGAGCAGGAAAAACCAAATAGCAGATGTTGCTCACCGGTGCCACTTTCATTAGTTATCCCATTACTACTCAGGTTAAGTTGTTTAAGTACCTTGTTATCCATCAGACTCTCACATACCCTACACATGCTGTTCTATGACTCGCATGGCTCAAACAACTCCTGTAGTAATGGCTCATGGGATGGAGGAACAAGCTCGGTGGGGTTTAAAGTAAAGGCTATGCAATACCTGGGATTCAATTTAATGCAATTCGCGACTCAATGATGCAAGAACAAGATAGAGGCAATAGGTACTGTATGTATGCAAGCATGTGGTAGTGCTTGCCTGGCAACTCAGTTGAAGCGAGAGACGGATCTGGGTAGTGCTCCTGGTTCTCTTGATATATCCCCTGCTCAACATCTATTCGAAAGAAGAACCAAACAAGCAAGGGCCAACATAAATAAAGTGCACAAGCATATGAATAACATGCATCAAACAACCAATCATGCCATGATGAATGATGCACAAGTTGCATGGCAATAATGTAGCATGGCATGGGTGAGGTGTGGAAGACAAGAAATAACATTTTAATGGGGTTCTGGATCACATTTGTTGTCATAATAGTTGCTGTATAGTATATATTTATATGATGCATGCTGCAATTGAAGTCATGGATAGCATAAAAAGAAAGGTCTCGTCGAGCTGATCATTTTAGACATGTCATTTGTTAAATTCGGAGTTATAAATCAAAAGTTATTAATTTATTAAGTTCTAGTGGCATTTGTTGTAATTTACTCAACTTGGAATTTTAAATGTGCAAAAGGTAATTTGAATAGCATATTTGAAATCCTCACATTTTCTGATTCAAAACATATATTATTTGTCAAATTTGGATTTATATTTTGAAAGTTATTTGAAAAGATTTATATTTGAATTTGAATTAATTTGGAAAGATTTAAATTAAAATGTAATCGAACGTTTTAACACTCAGATAAACCTAGCCCTGTTCACAGACAGGTGGGGTCCACAGGGCCTGCCGTGAAGCTTCTTATCATTGGGATGACCCATGCAGAGGCAGGTGGGTGGGCAGGCCACATGGTCCACGAGGCAGGCGCGGCGGGGACGGCAGTGGGGGCATGGGACCGCGTGTTGGTTTGAGAAAAGATGGGGAGCCTTTTTATAAAACATCACCGATGCTGACTGGTGGGGTTACGGGGACGACGGGTTTAGGCGGGAGAAACTACAGGGACTTAAGCGCAAAATGATGTCAGCCGGAATGGCGGCCTTCTGCGAGCATCGGCGATCTGCGGCGTTCGACGGCGATGGCGGCGCCTCTAGCGAACTAGACGAAGACGGTAAAACAAAAGGGACGCAGGCGGTCGGGCTACATCTTTGGTTCGAGGCTAGCGGAGAAAAACTACAAGCTGGGCGGGGCGGCGGCAGGCTGCGGCCATTGCCGTCGCCAGAGCGCGCGTTGGACGACGCAGGCTGTTGGCGGCCGGCGCTCTGGGACACGAGAGGAAGGCGTGTCTAGGAGGTAGAAGGGCTCACCAGAGACCGGCGGTGAGAGCTTGGCCGTGAGTGCTGGCGATGGCGGTGGCGGGGTTCGGCGGCTTCCACGCGTCCTGGACGTCGAAGAGGAAGCCGACGGGGGACCCTGGTGCTCTGGCTTGCCTTGGCGTGCTTGGGAGCGAAGGAGAGCAGAGGGGGTCGCAGCTAGGGTTTAGATGGGCGAGGGGCGATCATGGTGGAGAGGGGGAGAGGAAGGAGGATGGGAAGGGCCTGGGGCTTCCTGGGGGATCTGAGGGAGGCTAGAGGCGGGGGAGGATAAGAACGGGGGGGGGGGGGGGTGGGGGGGGGGGGGGGAAGATGGGAAAGGGTGGCCTCGGTGCCACCTTTTCTCCTCCCTCACGTGACCGGCCAGGTCAGGGGTAGCTAGGTGGGGAGAGCTGGGGGGAGAGGCTGCCCGGTAGGGCCAGGGAGGAGGGAGCGCGGGTGGGGCACGCCGGCAGAGAGAGAAGAGAGAGGGAGAGGGCATGGGCTCGGTCTAGGGTTAGGTTTGGGGGGCTCGGTGTGGCATGGGCTAGATGGGGTAGGAGGTTCTTTGGGGTGGGGCCTGCATGGTAGAGAGGAGAGAGGCCGAGGAAGAGAGGGGAAAAGCTAGGGTTAGCTAGAGGGGGCTCGGGTTAGAATTAGGTGGGGTTAGGGTAGAGGTTTTTAGATAGATTAGAGAGAGGTGAGAGGAGAGGGGTGAGGTTAGAGAGAGGATAGTGGATGGTGATAGGATTGGGAGAGGGATTAGGGTTTTGCTTAGAGAGAAAAAAAATTAAGAGAGAGGGTTTTAGGGTTTTGGTGTAGAAAAGAGAGAGGGGTGGTTTAGGGTTTAATACATGCCCACATGTTCATGCATGGATGAGGAGAGGTGATTAGAGGGGGTAGGGTTTAGGGTTTGGTTTAGATTAGGTGTAGATTAGGGTTTAGCTAGGATGGGGTAGATCATGGTGCCTACATGCATTAAACAAGACCAAGCAAGATCAAAACAAGGTCCACAAGAACAAGCACAAGGAAGAAAAGAAAACAAGGGTGATGGTTGCATGGCCCATGCAAATATTTAATGCCTTGTTTACTCTTGTGAAAACAAAATAACTTTCATGGCATTTGTTTATTTGCATCCTCCCAAAGTTGGGTTAAGGGCAAGCAAAAGAAGTGGAGAGAGATCCATCCGACCCACATGAGCTAGAGGTGAACTCAATTAAAATGCCAAGCTCATATTAGTTGGATGGTGGAATTATAAGGTGGTGAAGAAAAGGTGGTGGAGTCAATAAGAGATATGCCCCCAAATCAACTTGGGCATTTAACAATATATCAAGAACCAATACAATATCAAGAGGCAAATACAGATATTAATGCATATGAGATAAGAACCAAAGCAAAAGGGTTTTTGTATGATGCTCAAATGCAAGGTGGCATGATGACATGAGCATGACATGATGATGATGCAACAATTATATGTAGGAAGTGGCCCTTTTATTACTAGATCAAGTATCATTACAGGTGTTAGACAACTGGGATGCTACAACTCTCCCCCACTAAACAGGAATCTCGCCCCGAGATTCTAGGAAGAAGAAGAAGACACAAAGAGGGTAGGATAGTTGGCACGGAGTTCATCTTCACGTTCCCAAGTGGCTTCATCCACAGAATGGTGTGACCACTGCACCTTGCAGAACTTGATGGACTTGTTGCGAGTCCTTCTTTCTGCGGTCTGAAGGATTTTGGTGGGGTGTTCTTGATAAGATAGGTCTTCTTGGAGATCGATTAGCTCATGATCCACGGTCCTGCCGGGATCTTTGAAGCACTTCTTGAGCTGAGAGATGTGGAAAACATCATGGACTTTGAGTTTTTCCGGAAGCTCAAGTGCATAAGCAACTTCTCCTCTTCTACCACGAATCTTGAAAGGACCGATGTATCTAGGAGCTAGCTTTCCTTTGATACCAAAGCGGTGTGTGCCTCTCATGGGAGTGACGCGAAGGTAGACGAGATCACCAGGGGCATACTCCATGTCCGTGTGCTTCCTGTCATAATTGATCTTCTGACGACTTTGAGCAATCTTCAGGTTCTCAAGAATGATATGCACCTTCTCCTCTGCTTGAGTTACAATGTCAGGGCCAAACCAGATTCTTTCTCCTGCACCTGACCAACCAATCGGAGTTCTGCACTTGCGACCATAGAGGGCCTCAAATGGTGCCATCTTCAGACTTTTCTGGAAGCTGTTGTTGTACGAGAATTCCGCATAAGGAAGACATTCCTCCCACTTCATGCCAAAAGAGATGACGCAAGCACGAAGCATATCCTCCAGAATCTGATTGATCCTTTCGACTTGTCCTTGCGACTGAGGGTGGTAAGCAGTGCTGAAGTTCAACTTTGTTCACAAAGCATTTTGGAAACTCTCCCAGAACTTTGAAGTGAAGATGCTTCCACGGTCTGAACTGATCTCAAGCGGAACCCCATACAGAGAGACAATTCTGTTGATATAGAGCTCAGCCAACTGAATTCCAGAAATTGTTTCCTTGACGGGGAAGAAATGAGCTACTTTAGAAAGCCTGTCGATGACAACAAAGATTGCATTGTTGCCCTTCTGCGACCTTGGAAAGCCAGTGATGAAGTCCATCTCTACTTTCTCCCATTTCCATTCCGGAGGTTTCAATGGTTGTAGAAGACCTAAAGATTTCTGATGGACAGCTTTCACTCTGCAGCAGACATCACATTCCGAGACATACTTGGCACAATACCGTTTCAAACCAGGTCACCAATATTGTGTTTTCAAATCCATGTACATCTTTGTGCTGCCAGGATGGATAGAAAAAACCGAATCATGCTCCTCCTTGAGAACTTTCTCTCTCAAACCCGGGTAGTTTGGAACAAACATCCGGTGTTCAAAGAAAAGCGTGCCTTGATCATCAACGTGGAAGGACTCATACTTCGGAAGCTCAAGTTTAGAGATGATCTTTTTGGTGTGCGGATCACCAAGCTGACGAGAGCGAATCTTTTCTTCCAAGAGAGGAGTAGCCAGAAGGTTCAGGAGATGCCCTTGTTCCACAATTTCCAGGTTGAGCTGACGGAATTCCTCGCACAAGAGAGGATGTTGCTCTTCCATCATGAGGTTGTTGACATAAGCTTTGCGGCTAAGCGCATCGGCCATGACATTAGCTTTGCCCGGTGTGTAGTTGATGGTTAAATCGAAGTCATTGATTGCTTCAATCCATCTCCTCTGCCGAAGGTTGAGATCAGGCTGAGTGAAGATATACTTCAAACTCTTGTGGTCAGAAAAGATCTCACATCGTTTTCCAAGCAAGTAGTGCCTCCATAGCTTCAAAGCAAAGACCACTGCTGCGATCTCGAGATCATGTGTGGGATAGTTGATCTCATGCGTCTTCAACTGTCGAGAGGCATAAGCAACCACTTGCTTATCTTGCATAAGGACCGCACCCAATCCTTGCAAAGAGGCGTCGCAGAATATCTGGAAAGGCTTAGATGTATCCGGAGGAACCAAGACTGGTGTGGAAGTGAGCTTCTCTTTGAGTGTCTCAAAACTTGCTTGACATGCAGGAGTCCACAGGTATTTCTTGCCTTTCTTGAGGAGATCGGTAAGAGGCTTCGCTATCTTCGAGAAGTTACGAGCGAAGCGGCAATAACTAGCCAAACCAAGGAAACTCCGCACTTCTTTGACATTAACAGGAGGAAGACATTCGACAATTGTCTTCACAGTTTCCGGGTTGACTGCAATGCCCTTGGCAGAGATGACATGACCAAGATAGGTTACTTCAGGCAGCCAAAACTCACACTTTGAGAACTTTGCATACAAGTGGTTCTCACGAAGCTTGTTTAGGACACACCGCAGGTGTTCTTCATGCTCTTCCTTGGACTTGGAATAGACCAGGATGTCATCCAGATATACCACAACGAACTTATCAAGGTACTCCATGAAAACCGAGTTCATAAGCCTCGAGAAGGTAGCAGGTGCGTTGGTGAGACCGAAAGACATGACCGTGTACTCATACAGGCCATAGCGGGTGGTGAAAGCTGTTTTGGGCACATCTTCCTTGCGAATCTTGATTTGGTGATAACCACTTCTCAAGTCCAGCTTAGAGAACACCACAGCTCCAGCTAGCTGATCGAAAAGATCATTAATCCGCGGGAGGGGATATTTGTTCTTGATGGTTTTAGCATTGAGAGCCCGGTAGTCAACACATAGTCTATCGGTCCTGTCACGCTTCTTCACAAAGATTGTTGGGCTACCCCAAGACGAAGTACTGTGTTGAATGAAACCCAACTTCTCTTGTTCATCAAGTTGTCGTTTGAGTTCAGCCAACTCAGAAGGACCCATTTTATAAGGCCGCTTGGAGATAGGAGCCGTTCCAGGTTCAAGCTCAATTACAAACTCAACCTCACGATCCGGAGGCATACCCGGCAACTCTTCAGGAAAGACATCTGGGAACTCACAGACCACCGGTACACTCTGAATAGCTTCCATAGCATCATCATTCAGAGCCGCCAAAGAGAAAAGCTGGATAGCAGGAGTCAGACTTGGAGAAAAGAATATGTGGCCTTCAGGAATCTTCAGAGAAACTGAGCGTTCAGCACAATCAATCACAGCTGCATTTTCCGTTAACCAATCCATGCCCAAGATGACATCAATGTCAGAATTGCCCAGAACAATTAAAGAAGCCGAGAATGAAGAGCCACCAATCTCAATTTGATTGCCATGACTGATTTTAGCAGCTGCCATTGTTGCTCCAGGAGAAAGAACCATTAACCGCTTAAGGAGAGGAACCATGACTAACTCATTCTCATTTGCAAACTTGTGAGACACAAAAGAATGCGATGCACCAGAATCAAACAAAAATCGTGCAGGGACTGAGTTAACGGAAAGCATACCCATCACAACTCCAGGTGCATGCTCGGCTTGAGTGGCGTTGACACAGTTGGCACGAACAACCGCAGACCCGGGCTTGGTGTTGATGTTGAGAGCCCGAGGTGGTGGTGCACGAACCATAGGAGAGCTTGCTGCAGATCTTGGCGGGGGTGGAGGGAGAGCTTTGTTCTTCAACGGACAGTTCCAGTTGGGATGACCATGATCTCCACATGTGAAACAAGCACCATGTGGACGTGGAGCAACGTAGCCAGGGACTCCGCCAGGCGCTCCAGGTTAGTGGTGGTTGTAGCCCCTGGGAGCAGCAGTGATGGAGTTTAGTGGCCTTGACGCGTAACTTGCAGGTCTTGGTGGAGCCGGGAGCGACGGTGGGGTGTTAGGAACCCAGACACGCCGCTTAGAAGGAGCTGCCATAACTGAAGAGCTTGATGCATCCCTATTGTGTTTCTTGGACTCCTCAAACACTTGCCTGCTTGCTTCCTCTTGCAGGGCTGTGTGCTGTAGTTCCAGGAAAGATGCCGGCCTTGCATGTGTGATTGCATACTTGATCGATGCATTGAGCCCTTGCCTGAACCTCTTCTGCTTCTTTTTGTCATCAGATACCTCATCGCCACCATAACGAGAAAGATTCATGAAGTTCCTGATGTAGGTGTTGACGTTATCATTTCCCTGCTTAAGGTTGAGAAAAGCTTCCTTCATCCTTTCCATTACAATCTCTGAGAGAATCTGCTCTTTGAAAGCTGCAGTGAACCTTTCCCAAGTAGGCTGAAAACCCGTGCAGCTTGCCTTCAAGTAATTCTCCCACCAGAGAGCTGCATCTCCCTTCAGAAGGTGAGTAGCACACTTGACCCACTCCTGCTCAAGAACATCAGCAGCCTCGAGCAACCTTGACATCTCACGCAGCCAATCATCCGCGTCCAGTGGTCGATCAGAAACATCAAACTGACGAGGGTTGAATTTCAGGAAGATCTTGATGTCTCCTCGCTTGGGAGGTGGAGGTAGTGGAGAGAACTCGTTCCTCCTGACGCTCTCCTCAAAGCGCTGCTGGTTCTGCTGCATTGCTGCCAAAGCATTAGCGATGTTTGACAGTGCGGAGCCCAGTTCAGGTGGTATGTCCTCATCAGTACGGCGTGGTGGATCCATCCTGTGATTGATATAAAACTCAAGTCAGTACTATAATGGAGAATAATAATAATCCAAAATAGTACCAAGATGGAATTAACCAAGATTAAAGGATACAATTTACTGAGATGATATTAAAATATCAACAAAGTTCAAAGCACCTAGAAGATATTAAGCATATCGCACACGACTGAAAAGGAGTGTGGTACACAGATATATCAAAGAAAAATTTTCCACAAATTTCGGCATTAAAATACCAATAGATGCGCAAAATTACTTAACGAATCAAGATTAGTGACTCTACCGATTCAATATACAAAAGCGAATGATAAAAGTAGTGGTATGGTCGCGACTCCATCCCGCACTCAAATCATTACTCCGCACATGAACAAGTGGAACACATATCCTAACCCCTTCTTCTCACGTTGAACCTAAAGATTAGTAACTACGGAAACGAACACCCCAAACAAGATAACGTCGGATACAAAGAGTAAGACAGATTGCGTCGGTTTGCAAAAGCCTGTCGGTATGGAATGTACCAACAGTTGATAACCAAAGGCTGATTAGATAACAACTTGGATGCAACAGATAGACAAGGGATTACACACACACACACACACAACCTATGGTACTACGGAAACCCAGAACACGTGAATCCTAGTTTGAATTTTAAGAAGAGGATTGAAAACTTTGCACTTCCTTACCAGAAAAGGGTGGTTGGGTGGGTAAGAAGAAAAGTGGAAGCAGTCCTACTCTCGCGTTTTGTTTTTCCCTAGTATACATAACTACCAAAATATTTGCTAGACTGACATCGACCGTTTGGCTGAGACCCTGAAGGTCGGGATGGCTCTGATACCAATTGTAACTACCTCGGTGAATTACGCTCCTAGATACAAGCCTGGATGAGCGGTAGTGGTTGAAATAGTACGGTGGGGCCCCAAAAGCCACTCACGGGTAGACCTTTCGGCCGTCCCAACCACTTCCAACTCAACGGGACCAAGATGCAGGCGTGTCGGCGAAGGGATCAACTACATACACAAATGAGTATGTATGCAAGCCACCATACAAAAGTACATCAGAGCCATTCCATCTAGAAAGAAAGGAAATATAGCAACGCCATACGCCAAGATTCAAATGACCTAGATAGATATAATATTTTAGGATAATTCCTCATACATCACACATCAGAGTATCAAGCGGAAGCGGCAAAGCAAAGTCCGAGTACGGATAAGAAGCAGATCGGCATAAGAAGCCATAGAACTAAGCACATCCCGCCCACAGATCTCACGGATCCCCGTTCCCGGAATCTCTACACCGAACGATCGTGGCCCACATCATCAGCCTCTTCCACCCAAAGATCCGTCTGAGGGTACATGTTCATCTCGAACCAATAATTTATCGTGTGAGACCCTAAGGGTACTCAGCAAGTCTTAATGCCTCTAAAGGGGACACAACCTGGGGTGACGCAATTGCAGCAAAAGATAAACCCTAGCAGTTCTATAGATACTCGCTAACCATCCGCCTAACCAAAGACAGACGGATGTCCGTGAATTAATGACAACAGTTATAACAGTAATTTCATCAGATCCATCCTCCTCCTCGCTTACCAACGAGGAAGAGGACGAACAACCCCCATCCGTTGGCAATTTTATTAACCATTCCATGAGTGTTGCACTATTTACTAGTCAACTTACTTAGTCAGATTAAAGCGGTACTTTAGTTATGCTTGTCTATGATCGAGAAACTGTGCTCCAAGTCGTCCATAACCGCGGACACGGCTTTCAGAAAGTTTTACCCTGCAAGGGTGCACAAATAGCAACACACACTCGATCAACCTCGGAAAAACCAAATCAAAACCCAACGAGGCCTTCACGACAAAGCAATCACAGGATTCAGAATTATTTCAGGGGGCCACCCCATTGAGTAGACCATAGAAGTTAGCGACTCGAGACGGACTCAAGGTTTGCGTCAATGGTACAGCACGACCGAAGCCGAAAGTGTGGCTGGGCTTGTCGATACCGCGAAAACACTCCGCTTACCTAACAGATTAGGTGCTCCTCGCACAATCATAAATAAACAGTAGCATGGCATAAGTACAGGATAGTAAACAAAACCTCAAACTAGTTTGTGGCCCCAAGAAATAAGACGGAATCAAGCTCTGGCTCAGGGGGGTCCCATCAGCCTCCCGGATGTGGATAGCGCGAATAATCTTGGAACAGGAATCAAGTACTCGGGGTCTTACGGGACACAAGTGAGCAGGAAAAACCAAATAGCAGATGTTGCTCACCGGTGCCACTTTCATTAGTTATCCCATTACTACTCAGGTTAAGTTGTTTAAGTACCTCGTTATCCATCAGACTCTCACATACCCTACACATGCTGTTCTACGACTCGCATGGCTCAAACAACTCCTGTCGTAATGGCTCATGGGATGGAGGAACAAGCTCGGTGGGGTTTAAAGTAAAGGCTATGCAATACCTGGGATTCAATTTAATGCAATTCGCGACTCAATGATGCAAGAACAAGATAGAGGCAATAGGTACTGTATGTATGCAAGCATGTGGTAGTGCTTGCCTGGCAACTCAGTTGAAGCGAGAGACGGATCTGGGTAGTGATCCTGGTTCTCTTGATATATCCCCTGCTCAGCGTCTATTCGAAAGAAGAACCAAACAAGCAAGGGCCAACATAAATAAAGTGCACAAGCATATGAATAACATGCATCAAACAACCAATCATGCCATGATGAATGATGCACAAGTTGCATGGCAATAATGTAGCATGGCATGGGTGAGGTGTGGAAGACAAGAAATAACATTTTAATGGGGTTCTGGATCACATTTGTTGTCATAATAGTTGCTGTATAGTATATATTTATATGATGCATGCTGCAATTGAAGTCATGGATAGCATAAAAAGAAAGGTCTCGTCGAGCTGATCATTTTAGACATGTCATTTGTTAAATTCGGAGTTATAAATCAAAAGTTATTAATTTATTAAGTTCTAGTGGCATTTGTTGTAATTTACTCAACTTGGAATTTTAAATGTGCAAAAGGTAATTTGAATAGCATATTTGAAATCCTCACATTTTTCTGATTCAAAAACATATATTATTTGTCAAATTTGGATTTATATTTTGAAAGTTATTTGAAAACAGATTTATATTTGAATTTGAATTAATTTGGAAACAGATTTAAATTAAAACAGAATCAGAAAACGTTTTAACACTCAGATAAACCTAGCCCTGGTAACAGACAGGTGGGTTCACAGGGCTGACTGGGCCACACGCTGTGAAGCTTCATATACATGGATGACCCAAATGACCGCAGAGGTGGGGTCACAGGGCCACATGGTCCACGAGACAGGCGCCGTGGGCCCGGCAGTGGGGGGCATGGGACCGCGGGTTGGTTTGAGAAAAGATGGGGAGCCTTTTTATAAAACATCACCGACGCTGACTGGTGGGGTTACGGGGACGGCGGGTTTAGGCGGGAGAAACTACAGGGACTTAAGCGCAAAACGGCGATGTCTGTCGGAACGGCAGCGGCGCGCCGCTCTGCAGGCATCGGCGATCTGCCGGCGTTCAGACGACGATGGCGACGCCTCTAGCGCGAACTAGACGAAGACGGTAAAACAAAAAGGGACGGGGGCAGATCGGGCTACATCTTTGGTTCAGGGGGCTAGCGCGGAGAAAAACTACAGCGCGCGGGGCGGGGCGACGAACAGGCGGCCAGAGATGCAGCTGTTGCCGCCAGAGCGGGCGCTGCTGACGACGCAGTTGTTCGGGCGGCGGCGCCGCGCACGGGACACGAGAGGGAGGGGCGTGTCTAGGAGGTAGAAGGCTCACCAGAGACCACGGCGGAGAGCTTGGCCGTAGGTGCTTGATCGACGACGGGCCGACGCTACCGAGCTGCATGGGCGGCGCGGTGGCTACTCAGCGGGGTTCGGCGGCTTCCACGCGTCCTGGACGTCGAAGAGGAAGCCGACGGGGGACCTTGGTGCTCTGGCTTGCCTTGGCGTGCTTGGGAGAGAAGGAGAGAAGAGGGGGTCGCAGCTAGGGTTTAGATGGGCGAGGGGCGATCATGGTGGAGAGGGGGAGAGGAAGGAGGATGGGGAGGGCCTGGGGCTTCCTGGGGGATCTGAGGGAGGCTAGAGGGCGAGGGGGAGGATAAGAACGAGAGGCAGGGGAGGTTGCGTGGGGGAGGGGAAGATGGAAAGGGTGGCCTCGGTGCCACCTTTTCTCCTCCCTCACGTGACCGTCCAGGTCAGGGGTAGCTAGGTGGGGAGAGCTGGGGGGAGAGGCTGCCCGGTAGGGCCAGGGAGGAGGGAGCGCGGGTGGGGCACGCCGGCAGAGAGAGAAGAGAGAGGGAGAGGGCATGGGCTCGGTCTAGGGTTAGGTTTGGGGGGCTCGGTGTGGCATGGGCTAGATGGGGTAGGAGGTTGCTGGGGTGGGGCCTGCATGGTAGAGAGGAGAGAGGCCGAGGAAGAGAGGGGAAAAGCTAGGGTTAGCTAGAGGGGGCTCGGGTTAGAATTAGGTGGGGTTAGGGTAGAGGTTTTTAGATAGATTAGAGAGAGGTGAGAGGAGAGGGGTGAGGTTAGAGAGAGGATAGTGGATGGTGATAGGATTGGGAGAGGGATTAGGGTTTTGCTTAGAGAGAAAAAAATTTAAGAGAGAGGGTTTTAGGGTTTTGGTGTAGAAAAGAGAGAGGGGTGGTTTAGGGTTTAATACATGCCCACATGTTCATGCATGGATGAGGAGAGGTGATTAGAGGGGGTAGGGTTTAGGGTTTGGTTTAGATTAGGTGTAGATTAGGGTTTAGCTAGGATGGGGTAGATCATGGTGCCTACATGCATTAAACAAGACCAAGCAAGATCAAAACAAGGTCCACAAGAACAAGCAAAAGGAAGAAAAGAAAACAAGGGTGATGGTTGCATGGCCCATGCAAATATTTAATGCCTTGTTTACTCTTGTGAAAACAAAATAACTTTCATGGCATTTGTTTATTTGCATCCTCCCAAAGTTGGGGTAAGGGCAAGCAAAAGAAGTGGAGAGAGATCCATCCGACCCACGTGAGCTAGAGGTGAACTCAATTAAAATGCCAAGCTCATATTAGTTGGATGGTGGAATTATAAGGTGGTGAAGAAAAGGTGGTGGAGTCAATAAGAGATATGACCCCAAATCAACTTGGGCATTTAACAATATATCAAGAACCAATACAATATCAAGAGGCAAATACAGATATTAATGCATATGAGATAAGAACCAAAGCAAAAGGGTTTTTGTATGATGCTCAAATGCAAGGTGGCATGATGACATGAGCATGACATGATGATGATGCAACAATTATATGTAGGAAGTGGCCCTTTTATTACTAGATCAAGTAGCATTACAGGTGTTAGACAACTGGGATGCTACATCATCCTTACTCCATCCCTGATCTGCTTGCCTCATCATCTCCATCCTTTGCGGGAATATGTCCTCCCAATTTGGGAGAGGCTTGATCTCCGAGCTGGATGCCGATGATACTTCTTTTGGTTCCACCCCCTCGATCCTCTTCACGAGCTTCTCTTCCTTCTTCCTCCAAATCTTGTTGACATGGAAAGGCTGCATGGCTTCGCTACACGGATGTTGTTAGAAGGGGCGTGTATGGAGATGGCGATGGTTTTTCAAGGTTGGAGGCTATAGCTCTGCGAAAACTTAATGAAAAAGGTTAGATGCAACCGTCTTTAAAAGTGGAGGTCAAAAACCCTAGCCACGAAGCTTAACGAGCAAATATACGGGCGTGGATCGTATAGATCGCGCCGTATAATTGTGAACCGACTATAGATTTTTTTATTATCTAAGGCGGTACCAACTATATGGCTGCGACTATACGGCCGGAATATTTCTTCCCGTCGTATAGTTGGTCGTTAAACTCTTTGTATCCTGGCATAAAAATTTGGTGATGCGATGAATAACCATACGGCTGCAACTATACGGCTGGAATTTTAATTCCTACCGTATAGTTGGTCGTTAAGGCTACAGTATACATCAAAATTTATCTGTTCTTTAGAAATTCTTTATTAGTCTGAAACTTAATGAAATACCAAGTTTTGACAGAAAAATTACAACTTAAATTTTCGACCAACATTAACATTCATTGAACGAGATTTTTATCATGACCAAATTTCTTTTATTTCACAAGAGCTTCAAATGTTCCTTCATTCAATTATAAAATCAACTAAAACTTACTTTAAAACTTACTCGAACCTTTATTTTAGATGGATTGCCTCCCATGAAGCACTCTTTTATGGTCTATAGCTCGACCATAGTGTTTTTCACTTCGTCTCAATCTTATCCTTCTTCCAGTTATCATTCCTTCCATACTTTTGCTCAATCAACTCTTCTGGGTAATTACTCGTAAGGTGATTGCACTTATATCTTCTTTTGCACGATAATGCTTCAAGCGTTGTCCATTCACCATCCATGAAAGAGAGGGTGTTTTCCCCTGGAGCTTCACTGCTCCCGATGCATAAGCTTCTTCAACTATATAGGGTCCTTCCCACTTTGATCTGAGCTTTCCTAGAAACAACTTAAGACGAGAGTTATAGGGCAGCAATTTATCTCCACTTTTAAAGACCTTATCCTCTATTTTTCTATCATGCCATATTTTTACTTTTTATTTAAGTAATCTAGCATTTTCATAAGCTTCATTTCTAAACTCATCTAAAGCATGTATGTCTAATAAACGTTTTTATCTTGCTACTTTAAGATCATAGTTTAAGTTCTTGATTGCCCAAAAGGCATTATGTTCCAATTCTAAAGGTAGATGGCATGCCTTACCGTGTACCATCTTATATGGTGTCATACCCATCGGATTTTTAAATGTCGTACGGTATGCCCAAAGAGTGTCATTTAGCTTGTATGACCAATCTTTTCTTGATTTATCCATCGTCTTCTCGAGTATGGTCTTCAGTTCTCTATTAGAGAGTTCCACTTGACCACTCATTTGATGATGATATGGTGAAGAAAAACGATGAGTTGCTCCATATTTGTAGAGGATTTTCCTGAAAGTTCCTTTCATAAAATAAGAACCACCGTCAGTGATTAAAAATCTAGGAATTCCAAACCTGGGAAATATGACATCCTTGATCATCTTAACGGAAGTAGCTGAATCTACGTGGTTAGTTTGGATATCTTCAACCCATTTAGTAACATAATCGAAAGCAACAAGAATATGATTGTAACCATTTGATTCTATAAAGGGTCCCATGTAATCCATTCCCCACACATCAAACGGTTCAATTATAAGGCTATAAGTCATTGCCATCTCTTGTCTGCTGCCTATATTGCCTCTTCTCTGGAAAGCATCACAATATTCCACATACATTTGTGCATCCTTGAACAAGGTGGGCCAATATAATCCAGATTGAAGTACCTTTTCTGCAGTTCGCTTGCCTGCATGATGTCCTCCATACTGGCTACCATGACAAGATTACAAAATTGTATTCATTTCATGATTAGGAACACATTTTCCAATCATTCCATCAGGTCCATAACGATAAAGAAACGGATCATCCCAAAAGTAGTGTTTGAGATCATTTAAGAATTTCATTCTTTTATTTCTTGTCATACCATGAGGTACAAATTTTACTGCGATATAATTAGCATAATCTGCATACCATGGATCAATGACTTCAATTTTTGCTAAGTATTCTCCCGGAAATGACTCATTTATAGGTACGGGGTCGATAATTATTTCCTACATCCTAGATAGATGATCTGCCAATGGATTATCCTTACCCCCTATCTAATATTTGCAAATCATATTCTTGTAGTAATAACACTCACCTAATCAACCTGGTATTTGCATCCTTTTTCACAAGAAGGTGATGCAAATCTTGGTGGTCTGTATGAATTATTACTCTAGAATTAATAATGTAAGATCTAAATTTGTCACAAGCAAAAATTATAGCCATGAATTCTTTTTTGGTAGTAGCATAATTTTTCTGAATTTTATTAAGATTCCTACTAGTGTAGTAAATAACATTTAAATTCTTATCATCTCGCTATCCTAGTACAGCTCCTGCGGCATAGTCACTAGCATCACACATGATTTCAAATGGTTCATCCCATTTCGGAGATTGCATCATAGGTGTTTTTAAGATTTTAAAAAGCTGCAATTTAGTCATGGTCTAAGTAGAATGGAGTTTCTTTCTCAAGAAGGTTAGTGAGAGGCATAGCTATTTTGGCAAAATCCTGTATAAAATGCTTGTAAAAACCTGCATGTCCCAAAAACATTTTTAAGTTTTTAATGTCTTGGGGTATGGGAACATTTTTATAGCACTTATATTGGTCTTATCTGTTTCTATACCTTTTTCTGAAACCTTATGTCCAAAGACTTTACCTTCTCTTTCCATGAATCGACATTGCTCGCAATTCAAAAATAAATTTTATTGCCTAAATCTCTGCAAAACCTTTGTTAAATTGTAGAGACAATTATCAAATGTTGTTCCACAAACAAAGAAATCATTTGTCAGAACTTCCATAGTCTTATCAACAAGATCATCAAAGATTTTTAAAACACATTCTTGAAAGGTTGTAGCTGCATTACATAAGCCAAACAGAATTAATCTATAAGCATAAGTACCATAAGGACATGTGGAAGTTGTTTTCTCTTGATCTTCGGGCTGTATGGCAAGTTGAGAATAACCTAAATAACCATCAAGAAACAAAAATAAGAATTATTGCTTAGTATTTCTAAAATTCTTTCCATGAACGGTATAGGTTTATGATTTTATGTGTCTCACGGTTTAGTCTTCCAAAATCGATGCACATGCGATACCCAACAATAGGCCTTATAGGGACTAGCTCACCATCCTCATTCATAGCAGCATCAAGACCCCCGTGTCTTGGTATGCAATGAGCAGGGCTAACCCATTTACTATCATAAATAGGATATATTACGTCAGCATCTAATAAGCGTATAACTTCTTTTCTTACTACTTTCTTCATTTTTGGATTAATCCTTCTTTGTGTGTCAACTATAGGTATAGAATCTTCAAGCATGGTAATCTTACATGTCACAATGGATGGATATGTTCCTTTAATGTCACTTAGAATATACACAAATGCTTCATGATGTTTGATCAAAACTGAAATAAGTTTATTTGTTTCATTTTTTGATAAATATTTACTAATAATAACTAGACATTTATTTTCATTATCTAAAAATCCATACCTCATATTTTCTAGAAGTTATTTAAATTCAATTCGCAAAGGTTATTCATAACCTTTTCTTACCAGTTCTTCATAGTCATGTGGGTTTTGTGCTTCCGAAATGGATTCAAGGTAATCATCCATATCTTCTCTTTCCTCATCATCTAGTGCCTCTTCCCAATTAACTCAGCTCCTTTCTAATTCATCTTGGGGAGTGCTGAAATGAATTCCGGCTAGCTCGGCAATTGTTTTCTCTTCCTTGATATCTTCTATTTCATATGGCCTCTTTTTAAGTTTGAAAAAGTGGAATGTCATTTCCTCCTCTCCAAACATCATTGAAATAGTCTCCTCCTTATTATTAATTTGAGCTTTGGTTATAGAGACAAAAGGCCTGCCTAAAAGAATAGGACAAAAAGTATCTCGAGGCATATCAACAATATGAAAATCGAGAGGGTACATAAGTGGTCCAATAAAAACATAGACATTTCGAATAACACCTTCCAATTTTATATTAGTTCTATTAAATAATTTAGTAGTAGTGTCTACCGGTTCCACATCTAGATTATTTAAATTGTAACGAAGTTCCTCATAAAGTGATGAAGGCATAATATTTATAGTGGAAATCGGCTCACAAATGTCATATAAGGAAGTTTCTCCACAGTATATATGAGTCATAGGTTTTGAAGTTTCTTTATCTTGTATCTTACCTGTAATGAACTCTGAAGTTTCAGAGTCTAGCATAAGTACTTCATTTTCCATGATTCTTGCCTCCATAAGACCCTTAAATATAATAATATTTGCATTGGTAGCATCGGGGTTCTTTTCTAGTTTCTTTGATCTTCTCCTTATACGTTCTTCCTCCCTGCACTTTATCTTAATATTATATCCACCAATGATGCGTCCTCTCTTGCTCGCTTCTTTTCTTCTAGGGTTTTGTGAGGTTCCCATCCTGTAGGTACCTGTAAATGCCCTGCATAATTCTCAATAATTTCTTTACTGTATAAGAATCAATACCAAGGGTTTTAATCATCACACAAGTCCTTTCATCTACAAGAAAGTCGTTAACACAAGCATATTCAGAAGAACTATTCATATTGATCTCCTCATTTTTAAGACTTTCCGTTGTCTCTTTCATTTTCATTATTAATTTCCAACCTTCACCATAGGTATAAGATAGGAAACTACCATTAGAAGCAGTATCTAGGATCGTTCTATTTTTTATTATTAAGCCCTCCATAGAATGTATGAGTGATTAACCAATCAGGCAAACGGTGATAGGGGCAATTGTCTAGATAGCTTTTATACCTTAGATAGCCTTCATATAAACTCTCATTAGGATTATTTTTGAAACTAATAATAATACCTCTCATCCTATGAGCTTTGATTTCTGAGTAATATTTTGACAGGAAATTGGTTGTCAAATCCGCCCATGTCCTTGGTGCTTCTGCACAAAAGGATCTATACCAGTTGCAAACATTATGAGAGTTTGAATAAAAAACTGGATTTTAACCTTATCAATGTCACAATCATCAAACATGAAGGAACCAAAAACATTTTCAAAGAATTGTAAGTGTCCATATGGACTCTCTTCATTGGTCCCTAAAAACTTCTTAGAGTTAAGTAACTCAAATAATAAGGGATGGATCTCAATACCATCGGGGTTTATGCTTCTATTGACAATTATAAAAGCATCCATGGGCGAACCCATATTCCTTACTACCTCAAGCTACATTAAATGCTGAGTGTTGTCTATTGTTATGGTCCTGCAACTCAAATCAAATATTAGTACAACGAAAGTAAATAACTAAAAGTAAAGTGACTTATAGCGCTAAGCTCACCGGCAACGGCGCCAGAAAATAGCTTGATGACTGCAAGTGCATAGATCATTTGTAGCTAGTTTTGAAATAAAGATATCGATCCCACAAGGAGCAGTAGGAGAAAGACTAAAATCCTTTTAATTAATACTAAATGCAGTACTCAAGGAATAATTCTAAGATGCAAAAAAAGTAAAATTGTTTTGGGTTTTTGGTTGAGTGAAACAGTAAAGTAACATGAAGTAAAACTTAATGCAGAAAGTTGTAATCGTGTGTGTAAGAAATATTGAAACTACAATAGGGGAAAGGCGTTCTCATGGAGTGGTGGATACACTGCTAGCAATTTAGAATAAGTCATCAAGATTATTATAACGAATATTCTCATGATATGCATGTATGTGGGAGGAGCTCCATATAGGGATGATTAGGCAGCAACCACTGGTCACACCATCCTTCATAGCCACAGCTGACAGATAAACGACATCAATTGTATTATCCTGCTATTAAGGGATTTCTCCTATGACATGGACATGGATTAATGATTTCTCCTTGCTTCCCAACTTAGTACGTAAAGGATGACAACGACTTTGTAGTCACATTAGGTGCTACCATCCCTCCATCTACCAACAGGTAATCCCCTCCATCAAGTCCCCGTAAGAGGCAAATGTTAAGCAGGTGCACAACTCCCAACATCAAGATGAAGACAATTAACACATACATATAATGATGTATAACATAATAATTCCTATTTCATCTTAATCATATACTAGGGTTTCTCCATCTCCCTAAGAACTAATGATCTACTCAAACATGGAGGCAAACTGCATCATGACAATGGTAATGGAAACGATTATCATTGAATTGTACTTGTATAAATCCACAACTAGTGCAAGAATTACAACAAGATCTAGATGGGATGGATGGAGATGATGGTGGTGATGGAGATGCAGCGGTTGATGAAAATGGAGATCTATGCCTTGGCCTCCCAGATCTGCTTAGGGCGAAGATGGATCCCTAGGGAAAGTTCCCCCTACATATCCCTTCTGGGTGTTCTATATGTCGTCTCCCCGGTCTAGTTGCACGGGGTGAAACTCTTTGAAGAGGCGGTGTCGGCGCCAACAATATGACAGGAACTATACGGCCAGAAAAGTTCTCCGGCCGCATAGTTGGTCGTTAAACCTTCTATATTCCTCAATTGCTTCGGGTTTTTCTAGTGTTATTAATATTTCCCAAATAAGAAATTTACGTATTTTTGGCTCCTTTTCACTCCAATATAACTGGTCCAAGAATTGTGTCCATCGGATCCATCATTTTTCCTGATCCTGGTGAAAATAAAAATAAAAGGTGTGTGCAAATTCCGTAAAATACCAAGATCCTACAACTATAATGAAAAATAATGATCTAAAACATGATGCAAATATGCACTCATCAACCTCCCCAAGCTTAGACTCTTTCTCATCCCGAGCAAGTTTACCTTAATGGATGTGATCCTCATATTCATAAAGCTGAGTCAATAAAATAAATGAGGCAATTGCAGCATGTGTTTATCATAAAGGATACATATGAATAAGTTCATGAATAGTACCTTACTCAAATCATCTAAATAATATTAGCAGGCTTCCACACCTTTAGTAATCAATAGTTAACAAAAGATTATTCTCAACATGATGTAAAAGTATTTGGTTCAACCGAATGAGTTAGTGAGGTAGTCCCGAGTGTTTTTAAGATTAACGTATTCACTTGGGATTTAAAATCTCAAACGTCTCTTTGTCTTACTACAATATAGTGGTGTATGCCTATTTGCTCTTTGCACATTTGCTATTTTTCTTCATCATTATTTTCTTATTTTTCTATATATATTTGTGTTCACACTTTTGTTTAAGTTTTGTGCAAAGGAGCTAGCCATATATTCCACTTCATGTAGGAATTTCAAAGTTTAACGATCTCCATTACCAAATTCCAAATATATATGAAGCATCTTTATAACTTGAGTATTCTACCTCAACTTCTCCTCACTCTATTTGATATCACTTATAATTTCTCCTTTGTTCAAGGTTTTTCTTTGCATCTTAATTAATTAGACCATCTTTCCTTTTTTGTAAATCAAACCATTGTACTACAGAATATTGATCAAATTTTATTTGTATGTTCCATTAATGCCAATGGTGTGGAAGACTCCTATTACTATTATCAAGTGAAACTAAAATCGTAGTCAAGCCATTCGTATACCCAATATGACAAATTCGAACTCAATAATGCTCCATATATTATAATAAACTCAGAATTTCATAAATAGGATCAACTATTCCTGAAGGGAATTCTAGTGATGCAATATTTTATTTCTAAACTCGAACTAATGTGAAACTAAATATAATAAACCTATAAGATTGATTACAATGTTTTAGAGATCTCCCCAAGCTTGCAATCAAGCCAGTCGGGATCAAATAACTCCTTGCTGGTACATATTCCTCCTCCTGGGTAGGAAGAGCATTGCCTTCCTCTCCTGGGTTGCTAACTTTAGCCAAGCTTGCGAGGCGGATGCTGAGCTTGGCCATGTCGTATTGAAGCTTCAAAATTTTCCTACAACTACAATGCAAAATAATGATATAAAAATGATTCAAATATGCACTCATCAGTGAGTACTTTAAATGTACTCGCAAACCACCTTAAAAGAACAATAATAAAGGGTATGCAGTATGGTTTTGGTAGTAGGAGGTCTCCATAAGAAGTTCCTTTTATAAACTAGTTTCTCTTGTAGATATAGCATCTACAAGGTTTTGTTTGAAAACTTTTATAAAACCTTTGGAAAACCTTTTTGAAATATTTTATAAAACACTAGGATTGGGTCACCCTATTACAACTCCACGTTCATCAGATGACCTGGTTTTCTTCTTCCTTGCTCCTCAACATCACATCACCTTCTCTGGTGTCCTTCAGACCACCTGATTTAGAAAACACTTTATTTTCCAAAATACTTTTTGAAAGCAAAACCAGCACCGCTCTACAGCAACCTTCCAAACCGTCCATGACCGAGAACTCGGCTATTAGAATAGATTTACACTCTGTAGAGGTTGTACACTTTACCCACAGCAAATGGGTACTCCGCCCTGATCCTTAATGATCATGGGTCGAGTAACCGATCAAGACTCTTCGGATGTCGCTCTAGCATGGGCCCTACCCTATGAGTTATTCCTCTCAACTCTAGAAGGTGGCTTGCATGTGACTAGCGCGATGTCCCTAGACTTCTTCAATAGAGTAACAGAATACCAAATATAATAATAGTAATAAGAATAAGATCCGGAGCTTCATTATTCTTGGTGACACACAATCGCAACTATCGTCGTTATCGAGCATACATGAAAACAAGCAAAGAAGAAGCAATACAATACAAACAAGCATTAATACATATAGCAAAAAAAGGATAATTACTTGATAAAAAAATAGCAGATTGCTTGATTATTGGTTTGATGAGATTGGTGAGTGACTTGGAGGCATTAGAAGACGATTCCTTAGGATTTATAGTCTAGAAACTACCTAAGAGAGGGGTTTTGCAGGAAAGCCATGTTTTGTATGATATCATTGTATAAAAATGATACCATCATATAGGTATTGATAAAATGAAACCAACAAAAGTGGTTTCACTATTTTATCAATTTCCATTTATTTATAATGAATTTTCTAGTGAATAAAACTCTAGTTTAAGGAAATAAATCACCAGAAATGTTTTGGAGTTCCAAAAAATATTTCCTTGGATACTTATGTAGTATTTGATGGACTGGTTCACTAGGAGTTGGAAACAACTCAAAATATTTACCAAAATGCCCTGAGGAAATTCCCAAAGGCAGTATTGGAGGTTTTTGTCCTTTTAACCAGAATTAATATATAACAGATTTTAATGTGATTCCAAAGACACAAATTAGGTACTTTGAGTACCTTATAGCAGAAGTTGGAGTCGGACTTTTTTTGATTTACTACGCATAGAACAGTTTAATTACCAAAAATGAAAGAGAGCTCAATAAATACTGTGTTGCTGGGTTTGATAGATGTTGGTACACAAGTGTACTGGGAGTTGGAATTAGGTCAATACCCTTGTTGGTTTGACCTAGAGAAATTCCTAATGTCATACAAATGTTTTTTGCAAGGGCAGAATAGGAAGTATTTTAATATGGGGTCAGGGTGACATGCAAGGTATGACCAATGCCTTGCAGCACCAAAAGGAGCCAAGTCATTGAGTTTGTAAAACTATCTATAAGAATTTATTTGTAAAAAAGATACCTTTAGGTATTAAAATTCCTATAAATGATCTAGGCCTTAAAATGTTAAAACTTTGGTACTGCATGTTGAAGAATTTACTAAGGAACCCTAGGAATTTTAGATCTGGTCATTTTGTTTCTGTTTCCATTTTTGAATTGATTTAAATCTATTGGATAATTTATAGATCTAGGAAAAAGGAATAAAAGACAGGGGTTGTCGGGCTAGATCTGCTGGCTACTGGGCCGCAGGTGGAGCTTTCAGTCCACCCGGCGTTGCTGCGCGCACAGGAGATAGCTGGCAGCCGGCCTGGTGGAGCCGGCCTGGAAGCGTCGCTCGACCCCGAAGGTGTATGGAGAGATCTGGGCCACCAGATCGAGTGGGATCCAATGGCGCCAGGTCGTTGTCCACCTCCAATGGGGATTAGGGGGTGAAACCCTAGCGGGGGATGGGAGGCGCGGGAAGCTTACTAGGGGCTCGCCAGCGACAGTGAGGTGGCGGAGGAGCGGAGGTGCACCAAGACGAGCTCAACAAGGGGTCCCACAGGGGGTTTGGCATCGGGGACCTGCTCGCGCGCATGCATGATGAGTGCATATTAGCATCAGGTTTTATATTATTATTTTACATTGTAGTTGTAGGATCTTCGTTTACAGCGTTCACGTGAATCTTTTATGTCTATTTTCACTAGGATCAGGATATGATGGACACAATTCTTGGACCAGTTGTATTGGAGCGAAAATGAGTCAAAAACAACGTAAATCGCTTATTTTGGAAATATCAATAACACCAGAAGAAAACCCGAAGCAATTGGAGGATACAGTGGGTTTAACGACCAACTATATGGCGGGAGGAACTTTTCTAGCCGTATAGTTGGCGCCAACACCGCCTCCTCAAATAGTTTTACCCCGTGCAACTAGATCAGAGAGACGACACACAGAACACCCAGAAATCGCCGAAACCTCACCTCCGGAAGGCAACTGGAGGGGGAACTAATCCACCGGGGATCCATATTTTACCTACGCAGATCCGGAAGGCTAAGGCATCGATCTTTATCATCAACCGCTGCATCACCACCATATCCATCCATCCCATCTACATCTTGTCTAGATTTTGTTTTAATTTCCGTATTCGTTGTGGATTTATACAAGTATTATTCATCTATGATAGATTACATTGTCTTTGCCATGATGTTGATTGCCTCCATGTCTGAGTAGATCATTAGTTCTTGGGGATATGGAGAAACCTGTAGCACCCCGGGTAAATCCACTACTAGAAAATCGCTGTTGATTTTATTATCTGCATCATCATGACATCATCAAGCATTTATTCGCCTAAAAGAATTTCCCAAAATCCTATTTTGTTTTCTAGAGATTCCCCTCTTTTTTCAAATCGAAACCCTCGATCCGTCCGGATCTTTTATTTGTCTAAAACCTTTTTTGCAAATGTTTTATTTTAAAGGAAATAAAAATAAATATTATAAATATTTTGTTAGGGGGAGGCAGTCCATCCGGTCAGGCCCAAAGGCCTAACTAGACAGACCACCTACTAACCCATTTATAAAAACCTAAACCTAAATTCCTAGAAACCCTAGATCCCCTACCTATTCCCTCCACCCCGCCACCAGGAAACCACCCCAACGCACACCACACACAACTCGACACACGCGAACCAGAGCCCGACCCACCCCGACTCAAACACATAGACCCGCACGGAATCCACCGTCGACCTCGCTCTTTCCCCCGCTTGGACCCACCTCGGTTAACCCATGTGCCCAGCGCCCCTGCCCCACCTACCGCAATCCCCGCGCTCCTATCCCGCACCTCTCTCTCCCGAAGGCCCTCCTTCCACCCATCGGCAAGCACCGCCGCCAGGAGCCCCCCTCGCCTCCCCCCTCCTCGCCATGCGCTGCTGGCTGGCGAACCGCCACGGCCAACAGGCCCTCAACCCCCGTCGGCCCCGAGCCCGACCATATCTAGATCTCGAGCCCCCGCTCACCCAGCCGTCACCGTCCCGTGCCATCGTTGCGGCCCCCTCCTCACGCCGGCCTCACCATGTCCTCTCCCTCTGCACCCCTCCGCCAGCGACCACCGACCCCACCACCGTCGAGCTTCACTCCACCTCGTGGGCCCCTCCCCGTCGTTTCCTCTATCGTCCGGCACCGCTAGTGCCCCTGCAGTCATCTTCCTCGTCTCGGACCATAGCGTCTGGCAGGCTGTCGCCGAGCCGTCTCCCGCCCAGCCGTGCGTTGTCTGCCTGTGAGAGGCCTCGTGTCGCCTCCTCGACCTGCAGGTCCTTGCCCCCCATCGAGCCCCTATGTTCCCAATGCTCCGGCCCTTCCCCGACATTCCCCCACCTCCTTATGGTCACGAACGAGCACTGCACGGCAAGCTCGCCCCGTTCCTTATGTGTTATGTTTTGATCCCAACATTTCTGGCTTTGTGCTCTTTGGATGAGGCCCCTGATGGATGTGTTTATGTTCAGCCACGACTCCTATGCAACAGCTAAGGCATACACTCTTATGTTGTTCTCGACCAAAATCAGATGTCAAACTCTGCCGTTGCACCGACAAGTTCTACCTCACGGATCACCTTCCCGGACCCGAAGATGCCGAGACCCCGAAGACCAAACCCGTCGAACCTCGGTGAATCCTAAGATCGCCGAGACCCCCTCAATGTGTGACCCCAAATCCGAGCCCCTATTTTATTAAGTGATATATACACTTGTTGCATATTAAATTGTCATACTCGCATGCATATTGGTGTGGTTTGGGGACATTTTGTCGATTCACCTAAATTAAATATGGAGACCATATGCGGGCGAATCTAGCCTAATATTGACCCTATTTAAATTTGTGTAGCGAACCGGTGATATATTTTGCCTTGTTAATACCACATTTAAATTGCGGATATCTAAAACAACTATAATCATATACTTAATTGTCGGGACCCCGGTTTCGCTTAATATTGCCTAATTGCATCGCATATTTGCCATGTCATACATCATACATGCATCATGCCCGATATTCTACCTTAGTAATAATTAGTGCATCCGGTATTTCTTCTAGTTCTTTGCTTCTTCACGGATTAGGCCGATGAGTTGATGCGAGTGTCAACCCGATCTTCGGATGAACCTTCGGCAATGTTTTCAGGCGAGCATTCTCCCTCTTTATACCTATTTTATATTTCTAGTCTTTACTTCTTCATGTTGATATATTGCTACCTGTGTTGCGATGCTTTAGATTCCGTACCCCTTTATATATCCCTGCAGCCTTTATATTGCCTTGGATACCTCCTATTGCCTGTTTATTGGGTAGACGGTTGGTCTTGCGAGTCTTAGTCGCTTGCTTAGGCACTGCTTAGTGTCGCCGTTGTTCCACTGATGTTGGGGGTTGGCATATTCGTAATGGTGGAGATAATCATGGCTTCAATTGCAGTTTAATAATTAATATTGAAAGTAGGTATAATAAATGCAGAGACACAGATGGGCAATAGTTGAGATCTGGTTGTTATCCCGCCCCCCTGTGTCCATCTAGGGCCTGAGTTCTTGACACATGTTCCGAGACAAGCGCGCTAACAACATGTGGGGTGTCTGGGCACCCCTATCGGCTTCATACCTGATTTCAAAGTACTGTTCTGGGGGCCACAACACTAGTTCGGGCTTTATGCATTACTACTGTACTTAAGCCATGTATACCATGTATGAGATGTTTATTACCTGTTGCTCGATGAGCGTTTATTACTATTGCGTAGGTGCGGCACTCTGTCACAGGAATATTTTTTCTATGACCTCTTCTCTAGTGCAAGTGTACGCAACCCTAGGGTCCGTAAGAGGAGGATTAGCTATACCTCGTACGGGTAGCTCTTTCGGGTGGCCCCATGTGCTTGCTTTGGGTTACGGAAAGCATCGTGTCCTAGACCCCGCCGACATACCTATGGAAATATGTTAATTGATCTGGCATCAAGGGTCGATGTGCGTGTGGAAACTTTGGTGCACCCCTGCAGGGTTAAATATTTTTGAGAAGCCGTGTCCGCGGTTATGGACGACTTGGAGCACAGTATCTCTATCACAGACAATTATAACTAAAGTTTACTGTTATAAATTTGACTTGTATCTGATATGACTAGTAAGTTGGATAACCATCATAGAAAGAATGAATAAAATTGCCAACCGTGTGAGTTCCTCGGCATGACTTCCTCGTTTGGTTTAGAGGGGGAAATACCAGGATGTGTATGTTTGGTGGTAGTATCAGGTTGGATCCGAATAGGTATTTATCATCTCTCTCTAATAGCCGACAATTGTATTGAGTCTCTATAGGTTATTTAGCGCATGCTTCGCTGCCGCTTCAGTTCACCATACCTATGTAGGCGAGGACCGCCGAATTCTAGTCTCGCCGTGTACTGGCCTTAGTACTGACCGCTCTCTTTTTCCTTTGCCTTTTGCCGGCACCCCTTTCGTTTTAGCAGGTTTTGAGATTGACGTCGTTAGCAGGGTTACCCTTCCGTCTTGGCCTGGGCAGGGTTATGGACGCCATTAGTTATTCTTCAGGGCTCTTAGCTCAATTTGCATCTTGTTCGTAGTCGGATGTTGTATCGTTTTTAAGGTGATTTGGATCTTTGTACTGTATATCTGTATTCTTGACTCTTTGAGTCATTGTTGTATATATCTGTTCTGTGGGTTCCATCGTAGACTATTGTGTAATGGTATTACTTCGCTTTCCACCCACACAAAAGTGCTTGGTGGGCACCTTTGAATCGTTTCTATGCGGGTTTGGCGGGAATCGCTAAATCTTGTATAGGGCCGATCTGAGGGTGTTACAGAGTGGTACCAGAGCTTAGCAGTTACGATACCCCACTGGTACAGCCTGTAGGATAACCTAGCTAACGGTCGATGTAGAGTGTCAAAACTATTTTGGAAAATCGGTTGGATAGCTCTGATTAGGTCTGCTTTTACTCCTTACCCCTCTGCTATTCTCTTCTTACCTTAACGTGCTTTGCATCTTCTCCCTTATCTTTTTCTTCGAGTCCAGGAATTCTCGTGATTGGGTTTTCGTCGTACCTTTAGGGTTTCGCTTCCTACTTTTGTAATAGTGCTTCGAATCCGAGATTCATGCTATTTGAGGAATCTTTCGTCTGTTGTACCTTTCAGTGGACCAAAGATTCACTAAAAAATTTCTTTGTATCTTCTGGTGTTCTTCAACACAACGACATCCTCTACATCATATTTGATGAAGAACCTCTATCATTCATTTGTTTTCCGAACATTGCTTGTGAAGGTCTTTAGTCTAAATTCTGAGAATGGTTGCGTGTTTTTCTACTGAATGTGCGGAGTAATAGTTTGGGTGCGTGATGGATTGGCCCCCATGCCGACTACTCAATCTATTCTCTCTTGTACATTGAAGTGGACTAGAGTGCATCTTTTCTCTCCTTCTGTCAAAGTTAGAGGTGGCCTTATCTTTTGAGACCTTTATCTTTTTCCTTTGTTTATCCAGAGTGTTCTCTCGAACATGAGCAACAGCCCTTGTTGGTGGTGTCTCCGATTTCAAGATGGAGTAAGAATCATTGTTGGTGGTGTCGCGAGGATCTACACGAACCGAAAAGATTCAGATCGTCGGCCTTCTTTCCCTTATCATGAGGCGGATCTCGAGGGCGAGATCCATTGTTAGTGGTGTCGAATTGTAGCACCCTGGGTAAATCCACTACTAGAAAATCGTTGTTGATTTTATTATGTGCATCATCATGACATCATCATGCATTTATTCGCCTAAAACAATTTCCAAAAAGCCTATTTTGTTTTCTAGAGATTCCCCTCTTTGTTCAAATCGAAACCCTAGATCCGTCCGGATCTTTTATTTGTCTAAAACCTTTTTTGTAAATTTTTTATTTTAAAGGAAAGAAAAATAAATATTATAAATATTTTGTTAGGGGGAGGAAGTCCATCCAGTCAGGCCCAAAGGCCCAACTAGACAGACCACCTACTACCCCATATATAAAACCCTAAACCTAAATTCCCAGAAACCCTAGATCCCGCTACCTATTCCCTCCACCCGTCGCCAAGAAACCACCCCAACGCACACCACACACAACTCGACAAATGCGAACCAGAGCCTGACCCACCCCGACTCAAACACACAGACCCGCACGGAATCCACCGCCGACCTTGCTCTTTCCCCCGCTTGGCCCCACCTCGTTCAACCCACGCACCCAGCGCCCTTCCCCCACCTACCGCAATCCCCACGCTCCTCTCCCGCACCTCTCTCTCCCTGAGGCCCTCCTTCCCCCATCGGCAATCACCGCCGCCAGGAGCCCCCCTCGCCTCCCTCCATCCTCGCCATGCGCTGCTGGCTGCCGAACCGCCACCGCCAGCAGGCCCTCAACCCCTGTCGGCCCCAAGCCCGACCCTCTCTAGATATCGAGCCCCCGCTCGCCCAACCGTCACCATCCCGTGCCATCGTTGCGGCCCCCGCCTCACGCCGGCCTCACCGTGTCCTCTCCCTCTGCACCCTGCCGCCAGTGTCCGCCGACCCCACCACCGTCGAGCTTCACTCCACCTCGTGGGCCCCTCCCCGTCGTTTCCTCTGTCGGCCGGCACCGGCAGTGCCCCTTTAGCCGTCTTCCTCGTCCCGGACCATAGCGCCTGGCCGGCTGTCGCAGAGACGTCTCCCACCCAGTCGTGCGTTGTCTGCCCGTGAGAGGCCTCACGTCGCCTCCTCGACCTGCAGGTCCTCGTTCCCCATCGATCCCCTATGTTCCCAGCGCTCCGGCCCTTCCCTAACATTCCCCCACCTCCTTCTGGTCACAAACGAGCACTTCACGGCAAGGTCGCCCCGTTCCTTATGTGCTATGTTTTGATCCCAACATTTCTGGCTTGGTGCTCTTTGGATGAGGCCCCTGATGGATGTGTTTATGTTTAGCTACGAGTCCTATGCAACAGCTAAGGTAGACACTCTTATGTTGTTCTCGACCAAAATCAGATGTCAAACTCTGTCGTTGCACCGACAAGTTCTACCTCACGGATCGCCTTCCCGGACCCGAAGATGCCGAGACCCCGAAGACCGAACCCGTCGAACCTCGGTGAACCCCAAGATCGCCGAGACCCCCTCAATGTATGACCCCAAATCCGAGCCCCTATTTTATTAAATGATATATACACTTGTTGCATATTAAATAGTCATACTCGCATGCATATTGGTGTGGTTTGGGGGCATTTTGTCGATTCACCTAAATTAAATATGGAGACCATATGCGAGCGAATCTAGCCTAATATTGACCCTATTTAAATTTATGTAGCGAATCGGTGATATATTTTGCCTTGTTAATACCACATTTAAATTGCGGGTATCTAAAACAACTATAATCATATACTTAATTGTCGGGACCCCGGTTTCGCTTAATATTGCCTAATTGCATCGCATATTTGCCATGTCATACATCATACATGCATCATGCCCGATATTCTACATTAGTAATAATTAGTGCATCCGGTATTTCTTCTAGTGCTTTGCTTCTTCATGGATTATGCCGATGAGTTGATGCGAGTGTCGACCCGATCTTCGGATGAACCTTCGGCAATGTTTTCAGGCGAGCATTCTCCCTCTTTCTACCTATTTTATATTTCTAGTCTTTACTTCTCCCTGTTGATCTATTGCTACCTGTGTTGCGATGATTTAGATTCCGTACCCCTTTATATATCCATGCAGCCTTTATATTGCCTTGGACACCTCCTATTGTTTGTTGATTGGGTTGACAGTTGGTCTTGCGAGTCGTAGTAGCTTGCTTAGGCGCTGCTTAGTGTCTTCGTTGTTCCACTGATGTTGGGGGTTGGCATATTCGTAATGGTGGTGATAATGATGGCTTCGATTGCAGTTTAATAATTAATATTGAAAGGAGGTATAATAAATGCAGAGACACAAAGGGGCAATAGTTGAGATCTGGTTGTTATCCCCGATGTGTCCATCTAGGTCCCGATTTCTTGAAACCTGTTCCGAGACGAGCGCGCTAACCACATGTGGGGTGTCTGGGCACCCCTATCAGCTTCATACCTGATTTCAAAGTACTGTTCTGGGGGCCACAACACTAGTTCGGGCTTTATGCGTTACTACTGTACTTAAGCCATGTATGAGATGTTTATTACCTGTTGCTCGATGAGCGTTTATTACTGTTGCGTAGGTGCGGCACTCTGTCACGGGAATATTTTGTCTATGACCTCTGCTCCCGTGCAAGTGTACGCAACCCTAGGGTCCGTACGAGGAGGATTAGCTATACCTCGTACGGGTAGCTCTTTTGGGTGGCCCCCATGTGCTTCCTTTGGGTTAGGGAAACCGTCGTGTCCTAGACCCCACCGACATACCTATGGAAATATGTTAATTGATCTGGCATCAAGGGTCAAAGTGCGTGTGGAAACTTTGGTGCACCCCTGCAGGGTTAAAACTTTTCGAGAAGCCGTGTCCGCGGTTATGGACGACTTGGAGCACAGTATATCTATCATAGACAATTATAACTAAAGTTTACTGTTATAAATTTGACTTGTATCTGATATGACTAGTAAGTTGGATAACCATCGTAGAAAGAATGAATAAAATTGCCAACCGTGTGAGTTCCTCGGCATGACTTCTTCGTTTGGTTTAGAGGGGGAAATACCAGGATGTGTATGTTTGGTGGTAGTATCAGGTTGTGTGGCATCCCGCAAAACCACTACTAGAAAATCGCGTTGTTTTTGTGCATTGCATCATCATGACCGCATGCTCATGTCATCATGCCACATTGCATTTGGGCATCGTCATCATCTTGCATTTGCTTGCATAAAATTATTTGCGGAAAAACCGGTTCATGTTTTCTATACGCCCGTCTTAATTCAAACGCAAAACCCCGGGTCTCCGGATTATTTTGTTTGTCTACTATTGGTTTGCAGAAGCCGTGTTTAAAACAAATAAAATATCAAAGTATTTTTTAGTGGGGCAGTCGAACGGGCCGGATCGACCCGAACGACCACCCCAGAAAATTAAATCGGTCCCCCATAATCCCTAAACCTACCCAACCTATCCTACCCAACCCCTCTCCACCTCACCCCGGCCACTCCCCTCGTGACACCTCACCCTCACCCTCTCCTCTACCCAATCCCAGCTTGCCACGTGGCCTCCCTCTCTCTCTCTCTCTCCACTCCCCACCCACACCACTCTCTCTCCCAGCACACACCCAACACAATCCACACACGCACACAACCACCCACACCACTCAACACACACCACACTGCACCGAGCCCCACACACGCAGCTGACGCACGCCAGCCTCCCCATCCCCTTGTGGCCACCCACAGGACCCACCTCGACCCCAGCCCCACGCGCGACCCCGCCCTCCCCTTCTTCCTCCCTTGGCTCCTCTCTCCCACGACAACCGCACCTCCTCCTCCTCCCTTCTCCCCATGGCCTCGCCTCCTCGCCTTCATGCCAAGCTCCTCCCCCTCCTCCGCCGTGGCCTTCAACCCTTCGCGCCTCCCAGCTCGCCCGACCTCCGCCCCCCGCCCGCTCCGACCCTCCCGCTCCTCCTCGCTGGACGCTGCAGCCGCCTCCTCGGCCCGGACCGGGTCCTCCTCGCCCGGCAACCTCGCCGCCCGCATCCCTTGCAGCGCCCGTCGACGCCAGCATCTTCGCCCGCCAAGCTCACGGACCCGGCTGCCTCCAGTGCAAGCCGCCGCCCGGGCCTCCACCTGCCGCGACTCGGCCGCCTCCGCCAAGCCTCGCCGCCGGCCGCGAGCCACGCCGTCCCCGTCGGCTCAGCCCAACCACCGCGCCGCCAGTCCTCGCCTTGGGGCCACCTCGACCTGGCAGTACTGCTCCACCCTCCGGCCGTCGCAAGATCAGTCGTCCACGGGCCAGTCCGATCGCCGGCGAGCCTCGCCCCTGGCGCCCTCGAGCCCTCGATGGCGGTTTCTGTGAAGCAGTGTGCTAGTCCATGTGCTACTATTTTGGTGCCATGTTGGGCTTGTATGTGTCGGCCAGATCCTCTTCATCCAGGGAGCTCTGCGTCTTACAAGATCTACCGAGGCCGAGACCCCATACCCGAAGGTCGATCCTCGGCTTGGACCAGCAAGTCCTCCTTCACGAACGACAAGTACTCGGCAAGGGAACGCCAAAAACGTCCACGTGGAATCCGAAGGCCACTTCAAGACCGCCGCATGGAAAACCCAAAGAACCCGAAGACGGCGATGTCCACCCCCAAGATCTTCTTCTCGGACCCCGGTGACCCCATGATCTTCGCCACAGAACAACAAGGCCGTTGGAGTGGAATCGACATGAACTTCCGCTCCGCAACGACAAGTACTCCCTCGAGGACGCCGAGTACTTCACCCCGGATCCGAAGACCCCGGTACCCGATCCACTCAAGTTCGCCATCGACGTTAAGACCGGCACCGATCGGGGCGATTCCGATGCCCCGACGCCAGACCAAGTGCTTCCTTCCGGAACGCCAAGACCTACCTCTGTTATCCGAGAACGTTTCCGTCGAACCCTGGACCCGGAGACCGAACCCCGAACCCCGGAACCCCAAGTTCGTCGAGACCCCTATTGTGTGAACCCCTTCCCGAAACCCTATCTTATAAAATAATAACTTGTTGCATATTAATTGTCATACTTGCATGCATCTTGTCATGTGGTTTGGGGGCCTTATGCCGATTCACCTAATAATTAAATATGGGGCCCATATGCGGGCAAGTCTAGTCTCATATTGGCCTCATTTAAATTTGTGTAGCGAACCGGTGATATATTCCGCCTTGTTAAACAACATTTAAATTGCGGGGTAGTTAAACAACATGAACCACCTAAATAATGTCGGGACCCCGGTTCCGCTTAATATGACCTAATTGCACCGCACCTTGGCCATGTCATACATCATGCATGCATCATGCCGATCTTCTGCCGTTGTATTAAATAGTGCATCCGGTGTTTATTCTAGTGTTTTGCTTCTTCGCGGATAAGGCCGTTGAGTTGATGTGAGCTTCACCGATCTTCGGTTGAACCTTCGGCAATGTTTCAGGCGAGCATCTCCCCCTTTCTACCTATCTTACTTTTATAGTATTTATTCCCTCCTGTTGATCTATTGCTATCTGTGTTGCGATGCTTTAGTTTCCGTACCTGTGATATCCCTTGCAGCCTTATATTGCCTTGGACACATCCTATTACCTGTTGTTTGGTAGATAGTTGGACTTGCGCGTCGTAGTCGCTTGCTCAAGTGCTGTTGCGTGTCGTCCAGTGCCACAGTTGTTGATGTATTGCCGCATGTTGTTGTTGGAGATGATCCTAGTTTTACTTATCGTTCACTTTAATTCCTGTTTAACAACTAAAATTGAAGTAAGCAGAGGCATCGGTGGGTGATAGATAATATTTGGTTTCCGAACGCCCACTTGTGTCCCGTAGGACCCCGAGTACTTGATACCTGTTCCTTGATTTATCGCGCTATCCACATCCGGGAGGTATATGGGACCCCCCTGAGCCAGAGCTTGATTCAGTCTTATTTCTTGGGGCCACAAACTAGTTTGAGGTTTTATTTACTATCCTGTACTTATGCCATGCTACTTCTGTATTTACGATTGTGCGAGGAGCACACTGTACTGTTTAGGATCGTGGCACGATTCCGCGGTGTCGACAAGCCCAGCCACACTTTCGGGTTCCGATGTTTCACGTCCCCACAACCTTAAGTCCGTCTCGGAGCCGGCCGACTTCGTTGCGGGTTATACTTTAAGGGGTGGCCCCCTGAAATATTTCTGAATCCTGTGATTGTTCAGTCGTGAAAGCCTCGTTGGGTTTTGATTTGGTTTTTCCGAGGTTGATCGAGCGTGTGTTGCTATTGGTGCACCCCGGCCGGGTAAAAACTTTCTGAAATCCGTGTCCACGGATATGGATGACTTGGAGCACAGTATCTCGACCATAGACAAGCATAACTAAAGTTTATTGCTATAAATTTGACTTTATAATGACTAGTAATCAGCTTCACTATAATGGAATGGTTAAATAATACTGCCCACAATTGCTTGTTTGGAGTGTCGCTTGCGACCATTGTACCTGACTAGTAAGTATTGCAACTACAACGGAATGGCTAAATAAAAGTACCAACAACTGCTGGGTTTTGGGTTACCTCATGTTATTTGTATCTGACTAGTAAGTGTTGCCACTATAACAGAATGGTTAACTAAAAGTGCCCACTGCTTACTTTATCAGAATGATTAACTAAACCTGACTAGTAATTGCTGCAACGACAACTGAATAAATAAATCTGCCAACGGTGTGAGTTCCTCGGTTGACTTCCTCGTTTGGTTTCGAGGGGGAAACGCCAGGATGGGTTTGTTTGCTGATAGTATCAGGCTGGTTCCGAAAAGGTCTTTCTTATCCCTCTCTGATAGCCGCCAGTTGTATCGAGTCTCTATAGGTTGTTTCGTGCTTGCTGCCGCTGCCGCTCAGTCCACCATACCTATGTAGGCGAGGACCGCCGAATTCTAGCCTCGCCGTGTACTGGCCTCAAGATCTTGACGCCTCTTTTTCCTTTGCCCTTTGTCGGCACCCTTTTGTTTAAGCAGGTTTTGAGATCGGCGTCGTTAGCGAGGTTACCCTTCCGGCTTGGCACAGGTGGTTATGGACGCCATTGGTTATTCTTCAGGGCTCTTAGCCCCATTTGCATCTTGTCCGTAGTCGGACGCTCTATCATTTTCAAGGTGATTTGGATCTTTGTACCTTATATCTGTATTCTTGACTCATGGAGTCGCTGTTATATATATATATGTTCTGTGGGTCCCATCGAGGACTGTTGTGTAATGTTATTACTTCGTTTTCCACCCGCACGAAAGTGCCTGGTGGGCACCTTTGAATCGTTTCTATGCGGGTTTGGCGGGTTTCGCTAAAACTTGCATAGGTCCGATTCTGAGGGTGTTACAGAGTGGTATCAGAGCTCAGCAGTTACGATACCCCACAAGTCCAGCCTGTAGGATAACCTAGCTAACGGCCGAAGTAGAGTGTCAAAACTATTTTGCAAAATCGGTTGGATAGTTCTGATTAGGTCTGGTTTTATTCCTTACCCCTCTGCTGCTCTCCTCTCACCTCTGCGTGTTTTAAATCCGCTCTCTTCTCTCTCTTCGAGTCCAGGTTTTCGCGTGGTTGGGTTCCGTCGTACCTTCAGGGTTTCGCTTCCTCCTTTGCAAACGGTGTTCTGCCATCCGGTGTTCATGCTGTCTGAGGAATCCGTCTACTGTGGTATCATTCTTTGTACCTTGTTTGTGCCTTCCGGTGTTTTCCGACACGACAACATCATCTACGCCAGATCTGATGCAGAGTCTGCATCACTCCTTTGTTTCCGAACCTCGTTTTCGAGATCTTCAGTCTGATTCCGAGAGTTGGTTGCATAATCCGCCTATTCGTGTGCAGAGTAATGGTTTGGGTGCGCGATGGACTGATCACCATCCGACTACCCTTATCATTCGCTCTTGTACAGCGAATCAGTGGATCCAGCAATTTTACTCCGTCCACGGAAGTTAGGGGTGGCTTTGTTTGTTGATACCTCTACCTTCACCCTTTTGTTCCCGGAGTGTTCTCTTGACGATCACGGACAACGACCTCTTGTTAGTGGTGTCGCGAGGATCTACACAAAGCAAGAAGATGCAGATCGCCGACCTTCTTTCCGGTACCACGAGGCGGATCTCGAGGGCGAGATCCATTGTTAGTGGTGTCGAATTGTGGTATCCCGCAAAACCACTACTAGAAAATCGCGTTGTTTTTGTGCATTGCATCATCATGACCGCATGCTCATGTCATCATGCCACATTGCATTTGGGCATCGTCATCATCTTGCATTTGCTTGCATAAAATTATTTGCGGAAAAATCGGTTCATGTTTTCTATACGCCCGTCTTAATTCAAACGCAAAACCCCGGGTCTCCGGATTATTTTGTTTGTCTACTATTGGTTTGCAGAAGCCGTGTTTAAAACAAATAAAATATCAAAGTATTTTTTAGTGGGGCAGCCGAATGGGCCGGATCGACCCGAACGACCACCCCAGAAAATTAAATCGGTCCCCCATAATCCCTTAACCTACCCAACCTATCCTACCCAACCCCTCTCCACCTCACCCCGGCCACTCCCCTCGTGACACCTCACCCTCACCCTCTCCTCTACCCAATCCCAGCTTGCCACGTGGCCTCCCTCTCTCTCTCTCTATCCACTCCCCACCCACACCACTCTCTCTCCCAACACACACCCAACACAAGCCACACACGCACACAACCACCCACACCACTCAACACACACTGCACCCACGCGCGCGCGCCCCAGCCCCACACGCAGCAGCACGCACGCCAGCCTCCCCATCCCCCGCCTGTGGCCCACCCTGGGACCCACCTCGACCCCAGCCCCACGCGCGACCCCGCCCTCCCCTTCTTCCTCCCTTGGCTCCTCTCTCCCACGCCCGACAACCGCACCTCCTCCTCCTCCTCCCTTCTCTCCCCCGGCGCCGGCCTCGCCTCCTCGCCTGCCGCCGCTCGCCGGCCAAGCTCCTCCCCCTCCTCCCTGCAGCCCACCCTCCGCCTCCCTCACAGCTCGCCCCGACCTCCGCGTCCCCCGGCCCGCTCCGACGCTCCCGCCTGGCTCCTCCTCGCCGGACGCCTGCGGCCGCCGCCCCCTCCTCGGTCCGGACCCGCCGGTCCTCCTCGCCGCCCGCATCCCGCGCGCGCCCGTCGGCCGCGCCCCTCGCATCTCCGCCGCCAAGCTCACCGGACCCGGCCGCCTCCGCAGCGCAAGCCGCCGCCATGGCCTCCACTGCCGCGACTCCGGCCGCCTCCCAAGCCTCGCCGGCCGCGAGCCACGCCGTCCCCGTCGGCTCAGCCCAACCACCGCGCCGCCAGTCCTCGCCTTGGGGCCACCTCGACCTGGCAGTACTGCTCCACCCTCCGGCCGTCGCAAGATCAGTCGTCCACGGGCCAGTCCGATCGCCGGCGAGCCTCGCCCCTGGCGCCCTCGAGCCCTCTGATGGCCAGTTTCTGTGAAGCAGCGTGCTAGTCCATGTGCTACTATTTTGGTGCCATGTTGGGCTTGTATGTGTCGGCCAGATCCTCTTCATCCAGGGGGCTCTGCGTCTTACAAGATCTACCGAGGCCGAGACCCCATACCCGAAGGTCGATCCTCGGCTTGGACCAGCAAGTCCTCCTTCACGAACGACAAGTACTCTGCAAGGGAACGCCAAAAACGTCCACGTGGAATCCGAAGGCCACTTCAAGACCGCCGCATGGAAAACCCAAAGAACCCGAAGACGGCGATGTCCACCCCCAAGATCTTCTTCTCGGACCCCGGTGACCCCATGATCTTCGCCACAGAACAACAAGGCCGTTGGAGTGGAATCGACATGAACTTCCGCTCCGCAACGACAAGTACTCCCTCGAGGACGCCGAGTACTTCACCCCGGATCCGAAGACCCCGGTACCCGATCCACTCAAGTTCGCCATCGACGTTAAGACCGGCACCGATCGGGGCGATTCCGATGCCCCGACGCCAGACCAAGTGCTTCCTTCCGGAACGCCAAGACCTACCTCTGTTATCCGAGAACGTTTCCGTCGAACCCTGGACCCAGAGACCGAACCCCGAACCCCGGAACCCCAAGTTCGTCGAGACCCCTATTGTGTGAACCCCTTCCCAAAACCCTATCTTATAAAATAATAACTTGTTGCATATTAATTGTCATACTTGCATGCATCTTGTCATGTGGTTTGGGGGCCTTATGCCGATTCACCTAATAATTAAATATGGGGCCCATATGCGGGCAAATCTAGTCTCATATTGGCCTCATTTAAATTTGTGTAGCGAACCGGTGATATATTCCGCCTTGTTAAACAACATTTAAATTGCGGGGTAGTTAAACAACATGAACCACCTAAATAATGTCGGGACCCCGGTTCCGCTTAATATGACCTAATTGCACCGCACCTTGGCCATGTCATACATCATGCATGCATCATGCCGATCTTCTGCCGTTGTATTAAATAGTGCATCCGGTGTTTATTCTAGTGTTTTGCTTCTTCACGGATAAGGCCGTTGAGTTGATGTGAGCTTCGCCCGATCTTCGGTTGAACCTTCGGCAATGTTTCAGGCGAGCATCTCCCCCTTTCTACCTATCTTACTTTTATAGTATTTATTCCCTCCTGTTGATCTATTGCTATCTGTGTTGCGATGCTTTAGTTTCCGTACCTGTGATATCCCTTGCAGCCTTATATTGCCTTGGACACATCCTATTACCTGTTGTTTGGTAGATAGTTGGACTTGCGCGTCATAGTCGCTTGCTCAAGTGCTGTTGCGTGTCGTCAAGTGCCACAGTTGTTGATGTATTGCCGCATGTTGTTGTTGGATATGATCCTAGTTTTACTTATCGTTCACTTTAATTCCTGTTTAACAACTAAAATTGAAGTAAGCAGAGGCATCGGTGGGTGATAGATAATATTTGGTTTCCGAACGCCCACTTGTGTCCCGTAGGACCCCGAGTACTTGATACCTGTTCCTTGATTTATCGCGCTATCCACATCCGGGAGGTATATGGGACCCCCCTGAGCTAGAGCTTGATTCAGTCTTATTTCTTGGGGCCACAAACTAGTTTGAGGTTTTATTTACTATCCTGTACTTATGCCATGCTACTTCTGTATTTACGATTGTGCGAGGAGCACACTGTACTGTTTAGGATCGTGGCACGATTCCGCGGTGTCGACAAGCCCAGCCACACTTTCGGGTTCCCAGTCGTTCACAACCGTCCCCACAACCTTAAGTCCGTCTCGGAGCCGGCTTAGCTTGTTGGGTTCTACTTTAAGGGGTGGCCCCCTGAAATATTTCTGAATCCTGTGATTTTTCAGTCGTGAAAGCCTCGTTGGGTTTTGATTTGGTTTTTCCGAGGTTGATCGAGCGTGTGTTGCTATTGGTGCACCCCAGCCGGGTAAAAACTTTCTGAAAGCCGTGTCCGCGGATATGGACGACTTGGAGCACAGTATCTCGACCATAGACAAGCATAACTAAAGTTTATTGCTATAAATTTGACTTTATAATGACTAGTAATCAGCTTCACTATAATGGAATGGTTAAATAATACTGCCCACAATTGCTTGTTTGGAGTGTCGCTTGCGACCATTGTACCTGACTAGTAAGTATTGCAACTACAACGGAATGGCTAAATAAAAGTACCAACAACTGCTGGGTTTTGGGTTACCTCATGCTATTTGTATCTGACTAGTAAGTGTTGCCACTATAACGGAATGGTTAACTAAAAGTGCCCACTGCTTACTTTATCAGAATGATTAACTAAACCTGACTAGTAATTGCTGCAACGACAACTGAATAAATAAATCTGCCAACGGTATGAGTTCCTCGGTTGACTTCCTCGTTTGGTTTCGAGGGGGAAACGCCAGGATGGGTTTGTTTGCTGATAGTATCAGGCTGGTTCCGAAAAGGTCTTTCTTATCCCTCTCTGATAGCCGCCAGTTGTATCGAGTCTCTATAGGTTGTTTCGTGCTTGCTGCCGCTGCCGCTCAGTCCACCATACCTATGTAGGCGAGACCTTGAATTCTAGCCTCGCTGTCTTGGCCTCGATCGACGCTCCTCTTTTTCCTTTGCCCTTTGTCGGCACCCCTTTTGTTTAAGCAGGTTTTGAGATCGACGTCGTTAGCAGGGTTACCCTTCCGGCTTGGCCTGGGCAGGGTTATGGACGCCATTGGTTATTCTTCAGGGCTCTTAGCCCCATTTGCATCTTGTCCGTAGTCGGACGCTCTATCATTTTCAAGGTGATTTGGATCTTTTTACCTTATATCTGTATTCTTGACTCATGGAGTCGCTGTTATATATATCTGTTCTGTGGGTCCCATCGAGGACTGTTGTGTAATGTGATTACTTCGTTTTCCACCCGCACGAAAGTGCCTGGTGGGCACCTTTGAATCGTTTCTATGCGGGTTTGGCGGGTTTCGCTAAAACTTGCATAGGTCCGATTCTGAGGGTGTTACAGGTTGGATCCGAATAGGTCTTTCTCATCTCTCTCTAATAGTCGACAGTTGTATCGAGTCTCTATAGGTTGTTTAGCGCATGCTTCGCTGCCGCTTCAGTCCACCATACCTATGTAGGCGAGGACCGCCGAATTCTAGTCTCCTCGTGTACTAGCCTTAGTACTGACCGCTCTCTTTTTTCCTTTGCCTTTTGCCGGCACCCCTTTCGTTTTAGCAGGTTTTGAGATCGACGTCGTTAGCGGGGTTACCCTTCCGGCTTGGCCTGGGCAAGTTTATGGACACCATTAGTTATTCTTCAGGGCTCTTAGCTCAATTTGCATCTTGTCCGTAGTTGGATGTTGTATCGTTTTTAAGGTGATTTGGATCTTTGTACTGTATATCTGTATTCTTCACTCTTTGAGTCATTGTTGTATATATCTGTTCTGTGGGTTCCATCGTAGACTATTGTGTAATGGTATTACTTCGCTTTCCACCCGCACAAAAGTGCCTGGTGGGCACCTTTGAATCGTTTCTATGCAGGTTTGGCGGGAATCGCTGAAACTTGTATAGGGCCGATCCGAGGGTGTTACAAAACCCTAGCATGAGATTGAAATAAGATAAAGTTTATTATGATATTCATTGTTGTGACCATGTGTTAGTTTGTCTTTATCTTGATGTTGGGAGAAGTCAACATATCAATATTTTCCTCTTGTGGGGACTTGATGCAGGAAGCTACTTGTTGGTAGATGGAGGTGTGTTAGCACTTACAGTGACTATAAAGCTATTGGAACTCATTACGTATAGACTTGGGAATCGAAAACTCACAAAACACTATCCATGCCATGGGATACGTCCTAGGGATCAAGTCCCTTAATAGCGCGGTAATTCAATTGATGTTGATTATTGTCTGTTGTGGTTATGAGGATGATGTGAGCAGTGGTTGATGCCTATTCATCCAAATAAAGAGTTCCTCCCACACATACATAGTTTAGAACGCTCATGATAATAATCATTACCTTAGCCCTTTATAAATGCTAGAGGTGTATCAGCTACTCCCTGAGGACGCTTTTCCCCACTTCAGTTCTAAATCTCTTTTACATATGCGATACTTATTTTCTGTATTCAGTTTACTTTACTTTACTCATTGGTATCTTATACCAAAAACCCAAAAACACCTTTATACACAACACTCGCATTTTATCTTGTTACTTAGAACTTTATTTCAGCATTTCTATTTTAGTATTTTCTTCAAGAATATTTAGACTTCAGACTCCTGCTCCCTGTGGGATCGATATCTTTATTTCGAAACTAGCTACAAATGATATGTACACTGTCGTCGGATTATCGACAAGTACGCCATAGGGGGTCCTAGTGGCGTTGGAAGGATGGGGTGCGAGACGTTGGATATTCCAGGAGCGGTGAGCACAAGTTTACCCAGGTTCAGATCCGACTGCGGTGATCGGATCCTACTCCTGATAATAACACAGTAATATATCGACGTAAGCCAGATGTAACAGCGGATTAGAAGAGAGGTTCGCCTGTGTGAGTTAGTTGTAGTTGTGTGTGCTATTGTGTGTGCCCTAAAGGCTCCCATAGGGCCGGTTTATATAGTCACCGGGGCCTGGGGTTACAGGAGAGACCTATCCGGTTACGTTACAGAGTCGGTAACTAGATACAGCTTGGACTACAAGTAACACGACAGGCCTAAGTCGGTAACTCTTTTGGGACTTGTCGTAGCCGAAATTGGCTCCTCCTCTTTCTCTGACTGGGCTGCCCGTGAAGCAAATATCTAACCCGTTGGTGGGCCACCCTGGTCAGCGAGTCCTGTGGGTATACCCGGAAATTATATTCCCAACAGTAGCCCCTAGAAGTCTCCAAGATCCAAAGTCGGATAAATCGTCTAGCTTGATGGTTTCTTCATCTTGATAATCTTGAAGGGTTCCCAAAAAATTCATTCAGTAATGTAGGATTCCGAGTCAATTGAGTCGGATATGTTTTGCTCTAACCTTAGTCTTTTCCTTGATTAGTTTGAAACATAAGCCGGATTTTTCAGCGGCGTGCGGACTGACAACTTTTCAGACCAGGTCTTGTCACTAAAAAGAGTCATATCAGTATGACCGTTGGTGGGTACGCTCCTTATGAAACAGAACATTGTTTCAATGCCTACATGAAAATCGAGGGGGTGGAAGAGTCGCGAGGAATCTAACTCCCCCTCTCCTATACGCGTGGCACTAATCACGTGTGTTAACGCATGAATCTTGACACAGAGAAAAATAATAGAGGGGATAAAACCCTTTCTCTCAGATTTATCTCTCCATCGATTCATTCATTGCCTCCTCGTACTCCTCGAGCACTCTGCACCAGTTCCCATTTGCGCACCGTGAGAAAAATCTCTCTCCCCCACTAGTCCTTTTCCTACAGGATCCATGGCATCTGCCTCAACCTCAGGAGCGACGGCAGGTTCGTCAACGGTGGAGGAGAGGAAGATGCGGGGCCTTTGGATCTCCAGCACCATGGACAACACGGAACTCCAAGTCATGGAGGATGAAGGATTCATCGTCACCGGTACGTGGCAGAGCGACTCAGGGCATGCCGTTCCCGCCTCGCGCAACGGTGAGAGGGTGTTATTCGGCACGCACGTCTACCGCAGCCTCAGCTTGCCACCGTCGGACTTCCTCATCGATGTCCTAAACTACTACGGTGTGCAACTTCATAATCTTCCTCCCAACTCTATGCTTGAGCTTAGCACTCATGCAGATTTGTGCGAGGGGTTTCTTGGCATTAGGCCAAGTCTCACCCTTTTCTGGTACTACTATGGTACTCAGAAGAATTCCATTAGCGCTAGTGTTCCTTACATCACCAGCACTCTTAGCTTAGTCCTTAGGAGAAACTGAGTCTATCCTAGGATTAATGCTAGTGAATCTGTCAAACGCTGGGCCGGAAATTTCTTTTATCACAAGGATATTCCGACTCCTAGAAAGGCGAAAGGTCTTCCGGCGTTTACATGAGGGCCTCCGTGGATCCGCTGCTGGTTGGAGCGCCGAATTCAGCCTCTCCAGCGCCATGGAGATCGCCTCATGCACCAGATCACGAGCGACAAGAAGGAAAATATGCGGGTCAGTTCGAGCCGGATTCCGACGAAGGACTACAAGACCTTGATGCAATATTTGATCAAGAAAAGAGTGGAACGAAAAGTTCCAGAAGTTTCCATGAAGATGTATACGACCAACCGTCCTCTGACTCCACTAAATATTTTGAATCTGCTTTTGCGTTTCGTCATTCTTTTCTGTTCTTTCTCCGACTCTATTTTTATCGATGCTTTTTAACTTTGTTAGATCGACAAACTCTCCGAGTCTCAGTTAGCTCCACTAGAGGGCTATCCTTTAGACGATTTGGAGGTAACGGAGGATGATGAGGTGCAAGAAGTTGCCGCCCCCGCCTCCAAGTGCTGCTAGTAGTTAAAAAGTAAGCACCCTATCTTTTATTTTCAGTATTTTTGTACCTTTATTTGTTTCCAGAGCACACCTGATATTTAGGATTTTCGTGTTCTAGAGCTAAATCATCTTTGAAGAGTAAGATCAAGCCGGACAGCAAGCCGGGCAAGCAGATGCGTCAGCAAAAGCTTGTTATCTCCCCTGTCGTGCCGCCACCAACTCCATCTAGTACTCCATCAGCATAGGAAACTTCTGCCTCTCCTGATGCTGGCAACGTCTCAAAAGCCCTGGTCACCATTGGTGATCAGGTAACTAACAAGGGTGAACCCGTCAAGGCTAATGATCCCATGGTAATATCTCCAGGAATGATGGATAAAGTGGTCAGCTCCGTTGTCTCTGGCCTGAAGAGGAAATAAAAGGAAGAGATCCTTAGACTGGCTCAATCCAGTCTTGAGAAGCAAACCTTGACCCCAGAGGCAGCAAGCCAGGAGGAGGAGGACGTCAAGCTGGTCAGCCTCCTGGACCAAATTTTGGTCCGGGACGCTAAAGTCGAATCTGGCGAACTTCTAGCGATGGATGTTCCTTCCCTCACCCTTACCGAGAAGGTGTTTCACAGCACCAAGCTCGGATTTGAAAAGTTGCACCTGGAACACATTGTAAGTTTCCGATTCTTATTTGCATTTATTATCATATCCTCTAGCCCCCAAGCATAAAGACGGATAAACATCGTTGGATCCGAGTTGATTCTTTTAGGTTGCAAAAGAACGATGTGGTGTAGCCCCCAAGGCTCGTGCTGTAACTTTACTTAGTTAAATTTGTAGCTCGAGTCTTAGTAGCCGTCTGACGGTATTCCATCTCTAAACTTACAGAAAATTGCATCTTCCAACCAGGAATTGCTCAAGAACATTTGCCATAAACGCAAAGAAATAAAAGCTTTGCACCTTGAGAATTCAAAGTTGAAAATTAAGAAAGATGAAGCAGAAGTTAAACTTTTCCGACTTCCTCTTTGTCAGTTATCTTTTTGTCATAGTCAATCTTGTTTTGTATGACTGATATTTTTTCCTCTGCATAACTGTTGTGCTAGTCCAGCAAGATGGTGGAACAATCCGAGAACTTCAAGGTCTTGGAGATAGAAAATGCTGAGCTCCGGGATGAGCTTGAGAAGCTAACTTTAGAATCGGAGAAATCCGTAGCTGTTGCTCTGGAGTCAAGCTATCACGAGACCGTGAGGCTCGAGAAGCTCAAAGCCCTCCGAGATAAAGAACTAGCTGATCTCAAGAAGGACTTTGATATTCAGAGGGATCTTGCCCAGGACACAGCCAGTGAACTGAATAGCCTCCGCAAGGAGCATGCTCAATGGAATCACTTTGTGCTAGGTAAGATTTCCCAATCTTTCTTTCTGTTGATTTTTCGACTATCTTTTTGGTTCTTTCCCAGGCCCCCTGAATCTTTCTGACTCTCCTACCTCTGAACCTCGCCTCGAGCGCATTAAGCTCGTCGGATATATCTTGTACGAATTCCGCCAAACTCTTTAAGAGACTGGTGAGTCCGTCAAGCTTTCCGACTTGCACACAATGTCAGTGCATGATGTGGGGGACAAGGTTAAGGAGATTCCAAAGCTTATCAAAGACTGGAAGATCTCCTATGCTCGGACTGTTGCCTAGACTGCTCTTACCATGGTGATGAGCCACCACAATGAGATGGAAATCTGGCATGTCACCAAGGGTATTGCTGAGGAGGATGATGAGGGTAACCCATAGGACACCAAGGCTATCCAAGAGTCTTGTGAAGGTTATGCTTGTCGTGTGGCGGAGATGACCAACAATACGACGCCGTTCTTCGAATCCGTCACCACGCCTCCCTCGCCCCAAGAGCCATAAGCCAGCATTGTTTCCGAGTCTGAGATCGAGGGCAACAATGTTGTTGACTCCAGCGCTCCACCTGCTTTATCACCACCTGAATCTGCAGCATAAGCAGTAATTATGCATTATTCTAAACTTATGGCAATGTAATGATGGAAACAATGTTTTATTTTGTGTTGGTCTTGTAAAAACTAATTCTTTTGCTATCGTAGTACTTTATGCTTATAAATTTTTTATGCATGTGCTTGAAAATTTCTGAAGCACTTTGTGTTTTTATGCCTATACTTGTCGTTTTATCTAGCTCTCTTCCTTGTCCCTTTCATGGGCCGGCCAACCTTTAGCACGAAAAATTTGCCGAGCAACAGAGCGCAATTTCTAAACCAGTTTAAACTCGGAAACAAAGATGGCTTTCTAGTACCAACAACTCATTACTCGGAAAATGCCCGCATCTAAGCCATCAGATAAAAAACCAAAGTATAGACAATAAATTAAATTTTGTACCCTAAGGTAACACTTTTAGATATTCAAAAATCGTAACCAGAATGAACATGAGCATAAAGTATTTTCAAGTATTCTGGGATTTTTGAAAAATTGACATGCTCTTGTTGGAAATGAGATGGTAAAAACTTCTCAAAGATATGAGGAAACCAACACTTTATTTCACTCTGAACATGTACATATATGATTACAAGGAAATATAACTAAGAATAGAAGGGACGTAGTTGTTCAATATTTCATGGACGGTCTATTTAATCTGGTCTGTGCTGCCACAACCTCTCTTTCTCTTCCGATTATCAGGTCTTTCCTTGGCTGGTCTCATATCGGTTAAATAATATGACCCATTATGCAGAACTCTGCTAACCATAAAAGGTCCTTCCCAAATCGGGAAAAGTTTGTGCTTTCTCTTTTGCACAAGTCAGAGAACCAAATCGCCTTTTATGAAAGAACGGTTTTGCACTCTCTGACTATGATACTTGCGCAACTTCTGCTGATAGTCTGTAGATCTCTGCTCAGCAACGACGCGTATTTTATTCGATTATATCGAGATCATCTGTAAGGGTCCCAACCTTTAATAAGGTAGAGTCCCCTGTGTTTACAATGCTAGTCCCTGGATCAATAGCTAGCATCCACAGTTAAGATGTAATATCAAGAAACAAAGGTCATAACACAACTTTATAACCAGGAATAACATAATTTAATTACATCTTACATAGCTCATTTCGCTATTACATTACATTGCAGCAGAATATCTATAAGCATGGAGTCCTTCATCTTCAAAGTGCCACAGGCAAACATGTTGGTTGTAGACTTTTAATCCTAATCAATCAACTTCACTAATATCAATCAAACCTGCAACATAACAAGTTGCAGCCACAAGGGTCAATACATTTGAATTGGATTGGCAAGTTTCACTACTATGTAGAACATAAGAGGATCCTATCATTACATGCGTATTTGGCTAAGTAGGGTTTAAGGCTCATTTGCAGAAGCAATATTTTATCCTATCTTTTAAAAATGGTTTTAATCTTTTGTCAAATCTCTTTATCAAAATCCCTTGAACTCCTTGGTAAATCCCCAAGTGTTCAAGTCCTTATCAAAAATCTCTTGACCTCCTTGGTAAATCCCCAAGTGCATCAAGTTTTATAAAAATCTCTTGAGCTCCTTGGTACCCCCAAGTGCATCAAGTTTTATCAAAATCTCTTGAGCTCCTTGGTACCCCCAAGTGCATCAAGTTTTATCAAAATCTCTTGAGCTCCTTGGTACCCCCAAGTGCATCAAGTTTTATCAAAATCTCTTGAGCTCCTTGGTACCCCCAAGTGCATAAAGTTTTATCAAAATCTCTTGAGCTCCTTGGTACCCCGAAGTGCATCAAGTTTTATCAAAATCTCTTGAGCTCCTTGGTACCCCCAAGTGCATCAAGTCTTTTGTTGTCACTTAAAAGTTTTTCTTTTAGAAATTGGAATGTCGAGATTTCCCATTGCTTCAAGCTTTAGTTGCTCAGTATTCTCCATAACCGGGGACACGGCTAAGTACTTAGATTTTATTATCTTCTGCAGAAGTTGTACACTTTACCCACATGTCACACTCTCATCTTGTTGCCACCAGTGGCCGCTGGATAAGTACTCACCAAGATGGAGTACTGGCAGATTGAGAATGTGACGAAGTCTTTCCAGAGGGTCCTCCCATGCACCATTGCTATCTTGTCTTCAGACACCCATGTAGGGTTTCGAGTTCCCTCATTTTCAGTGACCTAAAGACAATGCATGGGTCTTCCCAATGTAGTTGACCAAGCGAGGGCCATAAGTAGCATGTGGCTGTACACGAAAGCCACAATTGGAGAAACATGTTCAATCTCTAAGTTCCTGGGTGGTTTTCTTTTGGTGCACAACAAAAAGAGATTGCCATAGACATGGTTCCTTTTGTTGCCACCTTCACCAAAACTCAAAGTATCCTTGTCCACCCAGGTGGTTCATTGAGTCCTTGTTTTATTATATAAAACATAAGTCTTTTCTCAATTTCAAAACTAAATCTCAACAGTATATCTTCTCAAAATATGTAGCATGGCTAAGCATTTTACATCTACATTGTTTTCACTAAGGAATGTATAGGGGAATCCTATTAGGATTTAGCATAGCATAAGTATAGAAATTCTTTTCATGCATGTTTCAAAATCCACTAAGTATAATGAAAATAGTAGGACTTTTATATGATAGTGTAACCTGCCTTTTTGGTAGGGAATGTTGGTTCACTTCTTAATCTTGCTAGTTTCACACTTTTCTAATTCACTACAAATCAATCAAGCAAACACAAAATCAACTAGCATTCCAACCAATATTCAAACAATCAATCACACATAAAATAATAGAAGCTAAGTTATGCATGCAAGCATGCAAAAGATAGTTTTATTTGCAAAGGTGGTCTCCACTTGGCTTATAAACTTTGTAAGGTTCAAAGTGGTCATTTTCTAAAGTGGCAAAGTCATTTGCAAAAGCGTTTTACCTAAAACCATTTTTTCAAATCCAATCAATATTTTATGTGGTGCAAAATGTTTTTATCAAAGCAAAAAATTTATGTCTTTCACCAAATAAGTTGTTAATTCTCAAAACTTGGTGTTTTAGGGTCAGTAGGTTTGAATCAAATCATTTTCCCAAAGTTTTTACTCCAAAGTCATTTTCATAGCAAAATCAATATTTTATTTGACTAGAAATGGGCTAAATCAATTAATCCATCCTAATATTTTCAAAATGCATTTTTAAATCCATGGGTTGTTTCCTAGGTTCAGTAGGTTCACAACAAACCAATTTGCAAAGATTTCAACCTTAAAAACATTTTGTAAAAAAATTATAACCTAAACAAGCATACAAATGTTTCTGCAAAAACAAACAATCTAACAGAAACTTTTTACTAAAAAAATTGCATGGTTGGCTAGGGCTTGTTCCAATGATTCCAATGATATAAAGTTTGTAAATTTTGGACGTGTGGATCAAAAGTTACAAGGGTTTCAAATTTGCAAACAAATCTGATTCAAAATTTTGTTTTAAATCACCCAGTGCCACGCGGCGTGCTATCACTGGCTGATACGGATTCGGGTGGATCGGCCTCTGCGGGGCATTGGATCTAACTAAAACGAACGGATCATATGGGCGCGTACCCCTTCGTCTAGTTCTAATCGTAGCCACCAGATTCTCATCTAACGGCCTCATACGCTTGGTCAAAGGCTGGCGGCGCTGCGCGGCAGCAGATGGCGGCGACGGTCGGACGGTGGCGCTACGGCGGTTACAGGAAGCAAAGAGGAAGGTGAGGGTGCTTACAGTGATCGCGGTGACGCTCTGATGCTCAAGGTATGGTCAGCTCGTCGAGGGGCGCTCTGGTTCTAGCGAGATTGCTCGCCGGAGTGGGGGACGGCGTCGGGTTCGTCTGGTGGTCGTCGAGGGCGGCGATGCGGTTCACCCCGAGGGAAAACGAGGACACAGTTAGATGCGCAAGATCAAGGCGAAGCTGTGTGCGTGAAGGAAAGGGCGCGGGGTGGTCGGTTCTTACCAGGAAACGTCGTCGGAGATAGTACCAGCAGCGGCGGCACTCAGTCGAGGTGGTTGCCGACGTTCTGGGGCGCCTGCGGTTGAACGAATGGCACAGACAGATGTGCCTGGGAGTAGGGATCACGGCGGTGTGCTTAGGAAGGCAAGGGTCGGCGAGGTTCGGCTGGAATTTGCTGGGGATGGTGGTCGGAGCAGTGGCGTTGCGAGCTCGAATTGAGGCAGCCTAGGGGCTCTCGTGCTGCGGTGTTTGAGGGGAAAGGAGGAGAAGGCGCAGACGTTTAATACCGCATGCTCGCAGGGTGGAGTAACGGCCGTTAACAGCGTGAATTGATCACCGGCGTTTACTGGCTGCAACGGCAGGGAGTAATCGGCGCGACTTGAAGACGATGAACAGTGGAGTGGGGTCCCGTTGTCAGTTGGGGAGAGAGAGGGGAAGAGGGCCACCGGTCAGTCGCTCTGCGGGTCAGTTGACAGGTGCGAAACATTTTATTCGTGGAGAGAGAGAGTGGGCTAACTGGGCTTAAGTTGGGCCAGGCTCAGTTGGGTCAGGTCTGTTTTCATTTTTTTTCTTTCTGAATGTTTTATTCTTTTCCAATTATGTTTTCTGTTTTGAATTTCAAACAACATTCAAACATTCAAATCAAATCAGACTTTCACCAAACATTGCAATTGAATTTGGTTCTGTTTAACAACATAAACCAAAGTCCAAAGATCAAAATAATATTTTTATTTTAGGGTCCATTATTAATTTAAATAAGTAGACCTTGTTTATTAAATCAAAATTAGGATTTGATCTATTTAAAATTCCATTTGAAATTTAAAATGGTGCCAAACCAATCAGTAGGTTTTATTTGAAATTATAAAACACTTGGAAAACTTATTTAAAATAAAATAACAAGTTTTAGTCTTTATTTTAAAATGGGAAGAATCTTTACTTTAATAAAATTGGATATTTATAAATCCTCCATATTTTGTTTAAATAAACATTTATTCCCTTTAATCAAAACTAAATATTTTATTTCAATTACTTCGCCAATGTTTAATTTGGCTTATAAAATAATCCTTATTTATAATTCTACCTTTTCTTTTGAAAACCAAATCTTTTTATTAAAAGATTCAAAATAGTAATTCCAAATATTTTTATTTTCCTTTATTAAATGTTTATCTTTTTAAATCACTTTAGGATTTATCTTGATCAAAATAGGTTTTGAAAGTTCCCAAATGGATTCAAAAATTTTCTTCTTACCCTGAAAATCAACAAAGTTTTATTTCATTCATTTATTTTTCACATTACAAGATTTGGAAAATCTTGGGATGTGATAGGCTACCACCCTTAAAATAAATCTCGTCCCGAGATTTGGGAAGGCTAGGGTTACAAGTAGGCTCAAAACAACTAGGGTACTACCATCCTTAAAAATTTCCAAACTAAATTACATGTTGGCTTGCTTAGGATCTTGGGGAAACTTCTCTGGGCAATCATCTGCATGGTGTCCCTTGTTTCCACACTTGACTCATGGGCCAAGGCTGAGATCCTTCATAGGCTTGTTTAACTTGTTCTTCATATTTTATGGACAATTGCTTGCATAATGTCCTGGTTCTTTGCAATTGAAACAGTTGATATCTTTGAGTTCTTTACGTGTCTCTTGTGGACAAGTTGCTGCATAATGGCCTAGCTCTTTGCAGTTTTTGCACCATACTTGGCCAATTTCCTTATACTTCTGGTTCTCTGGGCATTCACTGGAATAGTGTCCCATTTCTTTACAATGATGACATTGCACATGGCGTTTGTCCTTCTTTTTCTTTTTGGGTTTCTCCAAAGCTAGAAGTGCATCTAGTTCTTGTTGTTCATATGTTATATGGTAGGTAGGATTGTCTACATGTTTCTTGGACCTTCTATTGCTCTTTGGATAATTCATATGCATCTTCTTTGGTCCTTTAAATTGGGTTGTATTGAATGGAGGTATGAGTGGAGCCTTTCCTTTGTCCTCATTCTTCTTGGTAGACTTAGATCCTTCTTGATAGTTTGCAATCATTTGTTGCACTCCATCTTGTTTCCTTTGTTCAACTATGGAATAGATGGGGCATTGAATAGGTACATGATTAATTCCTTCACATAGGTAACAAGTAGCTTGAGAGGTGGGACATTGTCCAACTGGGTGTTTCTCTTCACAATTGGGGCATTGATCACCATGTTCCTTGGAAGTGTGATCCTTGTCTCCACAAATAATGCAAGCTGGGGCTCCATCTAGAATAACATTTCTGTCATCCTTGTTGTCACAAACTCTTTTGGAATAGTTGTCTTCCATTTTGATCATTTCATCTGTCACCTTAAGCATCAATTGGGCTTGAGTTTCTAAAAATCCTTGCAGTGTTGGATCTTCCCCACTGGTGTTGGCTATGAATTGAGTTGTCATTTGGTTCAACTGGTTTTGGGTTGCTATGAGCTCTTTCATGTTGTCCTCTTGGTTGGTGTTGGTGTCATAAACCTTGATGTTGGAGTCTCTTGGAGTAGTCATCTGTTTGGGTTGAATTGAGATTAGAATAGGCAAGATATTTCTAAGGAATCAATTCTAATCACACACATCACAATTCACACAAACAATGTGTAAGCAATCACAAACAACTTTTCACTCAAACAATGAAGTTCAAGCACATTTTTAGGCAACAAAATATTTTTGTTACACCACATAAGTTGGTGTGTTTGACTTAAATAAAATATGGTGGTCCATCTATATGGTTCACTTGTGATCTTTCCATCTTTCTTGGTTGATTCTTCTTTCTACATGAGATCATGGTTTCCTTAGGAAAACTCTTGGTTACAAAACTTCAAGTGATGTGGGTTCCTTCTAACTTGTGTTTCCTTAGTCTCCAAATCCTGAGAAAGACTTCTTGTCTCACTTGTCCTTAGTGATATCCAAGGTTGAAGTCCTTGGTGAATATGCTGAAGATGTTGAAGTCATTAGAGTTGACGGAGTCCTTTGCACATGGTCTAGTCTTTGGTCATGGGGTAGGTTTTTTTCCATCAAGCTTGAAGTAGAAGAGATATAGAATCAAAACAAAATGGTTGAGGAAAGAGTTTACAAGATTGTTTGTAAATAATGTTTGGAACAAATACAACTCCTATTTTTATAAGAGGTTTTGCCAATCCTAGGTTTACAAATCCTACAGGCAACACAATGCTCTGATACCATCTATAAGGGTCCCAACCTTTAATAAGGTAGAGTCCCCTGTGTTTACAATGCTAGTCCCTGGATCAATAGCTAGCATCCACAGTTAAGATGTAATATCAAGAAACAAAGGTCATAACACAACTTTATAACCAGGAATAACATAATTTTATTACATCTTACATAGCTCATTTGGCTATTACATTACATTGCAGCAGAATATCTATAAGCATGGAGTCCTTCATCTTCAAAGTGCCACAGGCAAACATGTTGGTTGTAGACTTGTAATCCTAATCTATCAACTTCACTAATATCAATCAAACCTGCAACATAACAAGTTGCAGCCACAAGGGTCAATACATTTGAATTGTATTGGCAAGTTTCACTACTCTGTAGAACATAAGAGGATCCTATCATTACATGCATATTTGGCTAAGTAGGGTTTAAGGCTCATTTGCAGAAGCAATATTTTATCCTATCTTTTAAAAATGGTTTTAATATTTTGTCAAATCTCTTTATCAAAATCCCTTGAACTCCTTGGTAAATCCCCAAGTGTTCAACTCCTTGTCAAAAATCTCTTGAGCTCCTTTGTAAATCCCCAAGTGCATCAAGTTTTATCAAAATCTCTTGAGCTCCTTGGTACCCCCAAGTGCATCAAGTTTTATCAAAATCTCTTGAACTCCTTGGTACCCCCAAGTGCATCAAGTTTTATCAAAATATCTTGAGCTCCTTGGTACCCCCAAGTGCATCAAGTTTTATCAAAATCTCTTGAGCTCCTTGGTACCCCCAAGTGCATCAAGTTTTATCAAAATCTCTTGAGCTCCTTGGTACCCCCAAGTGCATCAAGTCTTTTGTTGTCACTTAAAAGTTTTTCTTTTAGAAATTGGAATGTCGAGATTTCCCATTTCTTCAAGCTTTAGTTGTTCAGTATTGTCCATACCCGGGGACACGGCTAAGTACTTAGATTTTATTATCTTCTACAGAAGTTGTACACTTTACCCACATGTCACACTCTCATCTTGTTGCCACCAGTGGCCGCTGGATAAGTACTCACCAAGATGGAGTACTGGCAGATTGAGAATGTGACGAAGTCTTTCTAGAGGGTCCTCCCATGCACCATTGCTAGCTTGTCTTCAGACACCCATGTAGGGTTTTGAGTTCCCTCATTTTCAGTGACCTGAAGACAATGCATGGGTATTCCCAATGTAGTTGACCAAGCCAGAGCCATAAGTAGCATGTGGCTGTACACGAAAGCCACAATTGGAGAAACATGTTCAATCTCTAAGTTCCTGGGTGGTTTTCTTTTGGTGCACAACACAAAGAGATTGCCATAGACATGGTTCCTTTTGTTTCCACCTTAACCAAAACTCAAAGTATCCTTGTCCACCCAGGTGGTTCATCGAGTCCTTGTTTTATTATATAAAACATAAGTCTTTTCTCAATTTCAAAACTAAATCTCAACATGTATCTCTTCTCAAAATATGTAGCATGTCTAAGCATTTTACAACTACATTGTTTTCACTAAGGAATGTATAGGGGAATACTATTAGGATTTAGCATAGCATAAGTATAGAAATTCTTTTCATGCATGTTTCAAAATCCACTAAGTATAATGAAAATAGTAGGACTTTTAGATGATAGTGTAACTTGCCTTTTTGGTAGGGAATGTTGTTTCACTTCTTGATATTGCTAGTTTCACACTTTTCTAACTTCACTACAAATCAATCAAGCAAACACAAAATCAACTAGCATTCCAACCAATATTCAAACAATCAAACACACATAAAATAATAGAAGCTAAGTTATGCATGCAAGCATGCAAAAGATAGTTTTATTTGCAAAGGTGGTCTCCACTAGGCTTCTAAACTTTGTAAGGTTCAAAGTGGTCATTTTCTAAAGTGGCAAAGTCATTTGCAAAAGGGTTTTACCTAAAACCATTTTTTCAAATCCAATCAATATTTTATGTGGTGGAAAATGTTTTTATCAAAGCAAAAACTTTATGTCTTTCACCAAATAAGTTGTTAATTCTCAAAACTTGGTGTTTTAGGGTCAGTAGGTTTGAATCAAATCATTTTCCCAAAGTTTACTCCAAAGTCATTTTCATAGCAAAATCAATATTTTATTTGACTAGAAATGGGCTAAATCAATTAATCCATCCTAATCTTTTCAAAATGCATTTTTAAATCCATGGGTTGTTTCCTAGGGTCAGTAGGTTCACAACAAACCAATTTGCAAAGATTTCAACCTTAAAAACATTTTGGAAAAAAATTTATAACCTAAACAAGCATACAAATGTTTCTGCAAAAACAAACAATCTAACAGAAACTTTTTACTAAACAAATTGCATGGTTGGCTAGGGCTTGTTCCAATGATTCCAATTATATAAAGTTTGCAAATTTTGGACGTGTGGATCAAAAGTTACAAGGGTTTCAAATTTGCAAACAAATCTGATTCAAAATTCTGTTTTAAATCACCTAGTGCCACGCGGCTTGCTATCACTGGCTGATACTGATTCGGGTGGATCGGCCTCTGCAGGGCATTGTATCTAACTAAAACGAACGGATCAGATGGGCGCGTACCCCTTCGTCTAGTTCTAATCGTAGCCACAAGATTCTCATCTAACGGCCTCAGACGCTTGGTCAAAGGCTGGCGGCGCTGCGCGGCAGCAGATGGCGGCGACGGTCGGACGGTGGCGCTACGGTGGCTACAGGAAGCAAAGAGGAAGGTGAGGGTGCTTACAGTGATCGCGGTGAAGCTCTGATGCTCAAGGTATGGTCATCTCGTCGAGGGGCGCTCTGGTTCTAGCGGGATTGCTCGCCGGAGTGGGGGACGGCGTCGGGTTCGTCTGGTGGTCGTCGAGGGCGGTGCTGTGGTTCGCCCCAAGGGAAAACGAGGACACAGTTAGATGCGCAAGATCAAGGCGAAGCTTTGTGCATGAAGGAAAGGGCGCGGGGTGGTCGGTTCTTACCAGGAAACTTCGTCGGAGATAGTAGCAGACGCGGCGGCGCTCAGTCGAGGTGGTTGCCGACGTTCTGGGGCGCCTGCGGTTGAAAGAATGGCACAGACAGATGTGCCTGGGAGTAGGGATCACGGCGGTGTGCTTAGGAAGGCAAGGGGCGGCAAGGTTCGGCCGGAATTTGCTGGGGATGGTGGTCGGAGCAGTGGCGTTGCGAGCTCGAATTGAGGCAGCCTAGGGGCTCTCGTGCTGCGGTGTTTGAGGGGAAAGGAGGAGAAGGCGCATGCATTTAATACCGCGTGGTCGCAGGGTGGAGTAACGGTCGTTAACAGCGTGAATTGATCGCCGGAGTTTACTGGCTGCAACGGCAGGGAGTAATCGGCGCGACTTGAAGACGATGAACAGTGGAGTGGGGTCCCGTTGTCAGTGGGGGAGAGAGAGGGGAAGAGGGCCACCGGTCAGTCACTCTGCAGGTCAGTTGAAAGGTGCGAAACGTTTTCTTCGTGGAGAGAGAGAGCGGGCTAACTGGGCTTAAGTTGGGCCAGGCTCAGTTGGGTCAGGTCTGTTTTCATTTTTTTCTTTCTGAATGTTTTATTCTTTTCCAATTCTGTTTTCTGTTTTGAATTTCAAACAACATTCAAACATTCAAATCAAATCAGACTTTCACCAAACATTGCAATTGAATTTGGTTATGTTTAACAACATAAACCAAAGTCCAAAGATCAAAATAATATTTTTATTTTAGGGTCCATTATTAATTTAAATAAGTAGACCTTGTTTATTAAATCAAAATTAGGATTTGATCTATTTAAAATTCCATTTGAAATTTAAAATGGTGCCAAACCAATCAGTAGGTTTTATTTGAAATTATAAAACACTTGGAAAACTTATTTAAAATAAAATAAAAAGTTTTAGTTTTTATTTTAAAATGGGAAGAATCTTTACTTTAATAAAATTGGATATTTATAAATCCTCCATATTTTTTTTAAATAAACCTTTATTCCCTTTAATCAAAACTAAATATTTTATTTCAAATACTTGGCCAATGTTTAATTTGGCTTATGAAATAATCCTTATTTATAATTCTACCTTTTCTTTTGAAAACCAAATCTTTTTATTAAAAGATTCAAAATAGTAATTCCAAATATTTTTATTTTCCTTTATTAAATGTTTATCTTTTTAAATCCCTTTAGGATTTATCTTGATCAAAATAGGTTTTGAAAGTTCCCAAATGGATTCAAAAAGTTTCTTCTCACCCTGAAAATCAACAAGGTTTTATTTCATTCATTTATTTTTCACATTACAAGATTTGGAAAATCTTGGGATGTGACATCATCTTGTCGAGAAACTTCTGCATCTTCTTCGATATACGCTTTGACTCGTGGAGACTGATGAATTAGATCACTTGGAAGAACTTCTTCTACACCATAGACCAAGAAGAAAGGAGTATAGTCGGTTGATCTGTTAGGAGTTGTACGTAAGCTCCATATCACAGATGGTAATTCTTCCGCCCAATCCCCCGCGGCCCGACGAAGCGGTGCCTCAAGGCAAGGCCGGATTCCTTGTAAAATAAGACCATTAGTTCTTTCGACTTGTCCATTAGCTTGTGGATGTGCGACTGATGCAATATTGAGTCGGATCCCTTGTTCTTCGCAGAATTCGGCAAGTTCACCCATGGAAAAATTGCTCCCATTTTCAGTAATTATAATATGCGGATATCCGAATCGGATGATTACGTCCTCGAAGAACTTTCTGGTTGTGGGTCCATCGCAACTTGTTACGGGTTTAGCCTTAATCCATTTTGTAAATTTATCCACCATCACTAGTAGGTGAGTAAATCCACATTTTTCTATGCGAAACGGCCCTACCATATCAAGCCCCTAGATCACGAATGGCCATGTAATAGGGATTGTTCGCAGCTGTTCAGCTGGAACATGTGCCTGATGAGCGTACTTTTGGCAGCCTCTGCACATTTTGACCAGTTTATCAGCATCTGCCTTAGCTGTAAGCCAAAAGAATCTGTGTCGAAAAGCTTTTGCCAATAAGGATTTGGCTACAGCATGATGACCACACTCGCCTTCGTGGATTTCTCTTAAGATTTCCACTCCTTCCGAAGAAATACATCGTTGAAACATGCCAGAAACAATCCGTTTATAGATCTCGCCATTTATTATAGTGTAGGCTTTTGCTCGTCGGACAATCTGTCGGCTCAAGACTTCCTCTTCGGGTAGTTTTCCGTCTATCAGGAAATCTAGATAGGGTTTTGTCCAGCTGGGAATTACAGCCAGAACTACTATTAAAGGTGAGTCAGATTTCATCGGATAGTCCTCATCAACTCCGACTATGGAGGGGACCCTTAAATGCTCTAAAAAGCGACATCCGGTACTTGTTTCCGTGCAGAGCCTACCCTTGATAGAGCATCTGCTTCCTCATTTTTTGCTCGAGGGATGTGTTGAACCTCAAAACCCTAGAACGATTTAGATAGTTCATCCACAACAGCTTTTTATTCTTCCATGTGCTTGTTTGCGTTGTAGATATAGGATACTTCCTGAGCAACTAAATCCGTGTCTCCGTAACGCATGAGCCTTGAGATGCCAATTTTTTTGTCCATGCGTATTTCATGCAGCAGTGCTTCATACTCAGCAATATTTTTAGTTGTCGTGAAGTGTATTTGCAACACATAGAACAGCTTATCTCCTTGGGGTGAATTGAGCACCACGCTAGCACCCGACCCTCCTCGTGCTTTTGATCCGTCAAAGTGAAGGGTCCAAAATTCCGAGTCTGGAAGGCTTGTGTTTTCTGCCATCTCTGTCCAATCAACAACAAAGTCGGCAAGTATTTGGGATTTGATTGGTGTACGTGGTTTGTACTCAATGTCAAAAACTGCAAGCTCTATTCCCCACTTTGTGACACGTCATGTGGCATCGCGGTTATTGATTATATCTCGCAGGGGAGCAGTGCTCACCACTGTAATCTTGTGCTCTTGAAAATAATGGCGTCGCTTTCTGGATGCAAAGAACACTTCATAGGCTAGATTTTGATGGTGTGGATACCGTTGTTTTGATTCTGCAGGACCTCACTCAGAGAATATGTTAGACACTGCACCTTATGCTCGTAGCCTTCTTCCTCGCGCTCGACTACTGTTACCACACTTATGACCTTGTTGGTTGCTGCAATATAGAGTAACATAGGTTCCTGAGGTTCTGGCGCTGTGAGAACTGGTGGGTTTGAAAGTAGATCTTTCAAACTTGGCAGGGCAGTTTCGGCTTCCTGAGTCCAGACAAATTTGTCGGTTTACTTCAAGAGTTTATACAAAGGTGCGACTCTTTCCCTGAGCCGGCTGACGAACCGACTCACCGCTGCAATGCAACCAGTGAGACGATGTACGTCCTTCAGGCAAATCTTCTTGGTAATGTTTAAAATAGCCTTGATTTTGTATCGGTTCACCTCTATGCCTCGCTCAGAGACGATGAAACCTAACAATTTTCTGGCTGGAATTCCAAGGAAACACTTCTTCGGATTTAGCATCATATTCAATTTTCCTAGACTAGCAAATGTTTCATCCAAGTCGGAAATTAAAGTTTCCTTCTTTTTGGACATAACTACTATGTCGTCTACGTATACATGTACATTGCGTCCGATTTGGTCGTTGAGACAATGTTGCATGGTACGTTGATATGTTGCTCCTGCGTTTTTTAAGCCAAACGGCATAGTTTTGTAGCATAAGGTTCCAAAAGGAGTGACGAAAGACGTCTTAATTTGATCCGACTTTTTCATCGGTATTTGGTGATATCCGGAATATGCGTCTAAAAACAGAGTAGTTCCGATCATGCCGTTGAGTTGATAACCTTATCGATTCTTGGCAAAGGAAATGGATATTTTGGGCATGCCTTGTTCAAAGCGGTATAATCAACACATATCCTTAAATCAATGGTGTCCTTTTTAGGGACGAGTACAGGATTTGCCACTCAATCTGTATGGATGACCTTAAATCCGCTAATTCTAGTCAGGCTAATTCCTTGGCTATTGCTTTGCGCTTTTCATCACCAAATCGTTGTAAGGACTATTTGACGGGTTTAGCGTCAGGGTACACACTAAGAGAGTGCTCGGCAAGTTTCCTAGGTACTTCGGTCATGTCAGAAGGCTGCCATGCGAAGATATCACTATTAGCTTTGAGGAACTCGACGAGTGTGCTTTCCTATGTGTGGCCTAAGCATACCCCTATTTCGTCGTCTTGGAGGGATCATCTTCCTTCAGGGACGTTTACTTCGTCTCTTCCGACGCCTTGAACTCAAACTTGGCTTCAACACCTCGTTCTTCGTAGCGGGCATCTCGGACTAATTGATGGTCTTCCTGATCTCCTAGTACTCCTGGGCGTGCAACATGGCTTCGGCGAAGGCAGCAGATCCTTCGTCTCACTCTCGCGCCTTCCTTGGATTTCCCCGTACGGTGATTACACCCTTTGGAACTGGAAGTTTAATCATGTTGTAGATGTAGCACGGACGAGCCATGAACGCCCAGTAAGCCGGACGTCTGAAGATGGTGTGGTAAGCACTTTCGAACGGTACCACCTCAAAAGAGAGTGGCTCAGTCCGGTAATTGTCTCGGGTTCTGAATGTCATGTCCATAGTAATCTCACCCAGAGAATCCGCCTATCTCCCTGGTACAATGCCATGGAAAGTTACACTACTGTAACTCAACTGGCTTTCGTGTAGCTTCATGCGGTGGAGCGTCTGGATGTAGAGGATGTTAATGCCGCTTCCACCATCCATGAGTGTTTTAGAGAACTCATGGCCATCAATAAGAGGATTGACGACCAGAGGGTACTTTCCCCGACGATGTGTTTTCCTCGGGTGATCAGAGTGATCAAAGTTGATGGTTACCTCCGACCAGTCTAGGAACTATGGAACAGCCGGAACCGTGGCATTGAGCTCACAAAGAACAGACGTATGTGTCTTTCTTAGTCAGAAAAGTTTTTTTTCCATCTGACTTGGGCTCTACAGCGGCTTCCGCTTCTTCCATGTCGGAATCTTTCTTGGGCTCCTTTCCTTTTCGTCGCTTGGCTCTTGAGCCAGCGGATTCGTCTTTCTTGATGTCATCATTGAAACGACACTCGGCATTTGTGTGAGTAGGTCCTATGTTACTATCCAAGTAGTGGACACAGGGATTATTGGCAATATCGGCCCAGGTAAAGGTTCTTCCGGGTTGCTGGTCTCCTCTGCCCTGGATTCGGGAAGTTCCACGGCCTCTACCCCGGCCTCCTCCGCGCCCTCCTCGTCCTCTAGATCCGAACATTGCATTGACAGTTGCGTTGTCCGGAGCCGACTTTTCGTCTGAGCTAAGTTTGTTTTGGCTGTTTGGCTGCATTGGGATTGGCTAGAATATTTAGCAGCCCTTCTGAATCATCATCGGCATCAGCATACTTGCTTGCCATATCTATCATTTCTCCCAAATCTGTGACGTGGTCACGCTTCAGTCTGTGACGTAAAAGTCCAACTGGAAGTCCTTCAATAAAAGCTTCTATCGCAGTTTGTTCGTTTACTCCTTCGTAGTTGTTGTTTGGAAAATTGGAAGGCACAGATGCATAGAGGGTTCCAACACGAACCTGTAGCACTTTGAATCACCTCATTTGGATGTGTAGATCAAAAGATATGACCTGCTGAAGTTTACAGAAATTTCAGTTTAGTTTTTAGACAAAAATTCAGACAGACAGGGTTTCAGTTAACTGTCCATCTCATAAAAATCAAAAAAAGGGAAAAGCAACGCCAAGGCGCCAGCTTGTGCCGGCGTCACCGGCCCAGCCGCAGCGAGCAACCGACCGAGCGGCAAACACTGCACGCCACGCATGCACAGATCACCCAGCCAGCCCGCTACCCCACACGCGCTAATAGGTGGGCCCCACCTGCCAGCCGAGCAACGCCGTGACTCGAACAGAGCACAAACTCCGAGGCGTGTTCCTCATGGAATCGGACGTGCCCCGAGCTCCCGTTCGCTTTGCCTTATAGCCTAGGAGCCCATCTACCTAAACCCCCTCGAACCCTAGCCAAGCAAGCCGCCAAGACCTGGTGATTTATCGCCGGAGTTGAGAATCGCAACTGTCGCCATTTCCATGGTAACAAGCTCTGTCGCCGCGACCTACCTTCCCCTTGCCCCCTTTTTTCCCTGAGCTACTCCCCTTTGCTCGATTGATTCTTCCCGTCGATTTCCCGTGTCGCGCAGACCCCCGGAGCACCTCGCCGGAGCCGCACGCCGTTGTCGCGCCCCCAGCCTGCTGTTGCCGTACCTTGAGGAAGCGAGGAGCATCGCCGTCGCCACCTCGAGAACCTCCGCTGAGCCCCACATGCCGTACATCGCCTTGCTGCCGTCGAAGATCGCCGGAGCCACCGCACCGCCACTCACCGTCGCTGAGCCCCGCATGCCGTACATCACTTCGCCGACGTCGGAGATCGCCGGAGCCGCCGCACCGGCGATGAGCTCCCCCTTGATGGTGCTGGTTAGCACTTCATTGGGAACCCCAAGAGGAAGGTGTGAAGCAGCACAGCAGCAGTTTTCCCTCAGTAAGAAACCAAGGTTATCGAACCAGTAGGAGGAAGGAAATGTCACATAGGTGTTGCAAGCAACGCGGAGACCTGCACAACACAAACTCGAGACTTTGCCCCAACTAGACAGTTGTTATCGCCATATTTTGGCGAACAAAGGAGATGGGCCGTGATCAAGATGGGCTTGGAAGATGTGTATATTCAACGTGTTGTTGGATCGGCCTAGTACGTGGATTTGGGCTAAATTGCCCGTGTATCTTGTATCATAGTAGGTTTCGTTTCAGTTTAGGTTCCGTTTCAGTTTAGGTAAAGATAGAGTTGTAGAGTTATTCCAAAAGTAGAGAGTCTCCGGACTATAAATATGTACCTAAGGTTATCGAAAAAGGAGGACAACCACGTTCACAACAAACACAATCTCGGCGCATCGCCACCCCTTGTTTCTAGGGTTTCTTTCGGGTAAGTGCCATCGCCTAGATCGCATCTTGCGATCTAGGCGATATCTATATCGTTACCTGGTTTTACTCGTCTTGAGCGTTGTTGATGGCGAGTAATACCATTATCATAGATTGTTTGAGGCTAGCATCGGTGCTTTTCATTATTATCGTTGAAGTTATGCTACCTCTAGTTATCTCGCTACCCTTGCACCTTTTCCCAAAGTGTAAGGGTAGCATCTTGCTTGATCTTTATTTAGTCGATTCGATCTGTTATAGTTGTGCCTTGCTTACCAAGGTTTAGTTTAATATCTACGTAATCAGGCCTTACAAACGGGTTGAACGATCCAGTAGTACATAGGGACGTGGCTTATTCGTTCTAGAGGAGTTGTTCCGGTAATTGACTTTACGTTGGTTATTAGGCCTCCTCTAGGGTTAATATTCTTCATCTTTTGTACGTACCAGGCTCAATTACGCGTAGGACGTTCCAGTTACGTGGTGAAAACATTAAACTGTCGTAGATCGATTTAACTTGTAATGATCAAGCAAAACCCCATGTTATCGTGAATCTAATGCAGAACCATGGGGCAATCGGCTCTAGGAGCCGATTTACAGGGAAACCTGGGAGCCGGTCACGGCTCGAATTTTACGTATACTTGTTTACCATGCAGGAAATCAATCGGAGCAATCCTTCACCTTCCTGACCAGGTATAGGTCAGGTGGCACGCCCTCGAACCAAGCCAGGGGCGTGTGCGGAGTTTTGCGGCCGTCGCCGAGGGACCAGGGCCCACCGATCCTGGAGCCTCCCGGCTCTCCGTGTTGCTCGTCGCTGCTGCTCGCCGTGGGTTTTGGCAGGCAACACATTCTCGCACGCCGGTGGGACATTCAACAACGTCTACATCAACATCCGACTGCGATGGAGAATGCAGACCACTTATGACGATCTACCGACGAGCACAAGGCCAAGTATGACGAGATCAAGGCTCTCTTGAAGAAGACCTCATCGGCTCTTTTGAGAGGACCCGTAAGCATGGCATCGTGGAGGGGTTCTCCCCGAGGTGCTCTCGGATGAGGTGGATGTCTGCATTCCTTCGGAGGAGCGCACGAGCTCTGGCGGGAAGTCAACTACATGGTGGCTCATTCTGCACCGCCATTACGAGAGCCAGTGAACGCTTTCGGCGGTCGCGTTCGCGTAGTTCAGGAGATCATGAAACATCGGTACTCTCCGTCGGGCCTGCTTTAGGGACTCACCAGGAGAAAGACTGCTCCAGACCAGCCACAGTGCCGTTCGCGCTTGCCCGGAACCGCCAGAGCAGCGGCCACGTCTACAAGGCTGGAGGCGACCCAGCGATTGCCAATTCCTGTTTGAGCCACCTAAAGAGATCCCACACGGATATATATGCGCTACGTGCGGATGTAATAACGACACGCACCAAACAGATCGCAACCGCAGGAGTTTACTCGGCAGGAGTTCTGGGCGGGATCTTCGAGGCGGCGTGGAGCAGCGATGTCTGGGATGGACGCTGACAAACAGGCGTGGCTAGCTAAGTATGCCACTGGAACAAGTCATGAGAATCTAGCCCCTACAGCTCAAACAGTGGAGCAAATCGGTACCATCCTGAGGGACCAGTTCGGCTTCGTGCCGAAGAGAAGGACAATCGGCTATTCAAAGCCGTACCCCAACGAGTTTGACCTGATTCCGCTGCCACCCAAGTATAAGCTCCCTGAGTTCTCAAGGTTTAGCGGGTCAGAAGGGTCAAGCTCGATCGAGCACATAAGCCGATACCTGGCACAACTAGGCATGATTTCGGCATCGGATCAGATGTGCGTAAGATTTTTTACATCTCTCGGCAGGACCAGCCTTTGGGTGGTACACCTCGCCACCGATTCAATTCATACCGAAGCAAGCGGAAGAGCGTTCCACATCCGTATTATTCGAGGCTACCGAGGTGGCATTGCGCACTGGCGCGAGTGCGGCGAGAAAGCGTGGCGAATACATCCAGCGCAGACCGTCAAGAACCGATGTTACTCGGCTCGTTTAATCGAGAAGGAAGCGTCGAACTGGCGGTGTTGGGTCTCTCAAGACCCATCAAGGATCCGCTTTCAAGTGAGTACAACTCATTGGCGACATGGCCCGAAACGCGATGTATGAACAGCGCCACCCGAGTTGTACCAAGACAAATTCAAGCGTCCGAGCCTGGTCGATGCAGAAGAAGATGATCCTACAGGACCAGGAGGTGGCCGTGGGTGAATGGGCTCGGGGCAGATCCTGTGGCTGTAAGTGGGTGAAACAAGGGCCTGCGAAGGGTTCGACTCTTGATGTGAGCAAAGCCGGCAGATATTCGATTTCTTCTGAAGGAGAAGCGGTGAGGTTGCCGAAGGCCACAAAATCCCTACGGCTCGAGAAATGAGCGGGAGACCATACTGCAAGTGGCATCATTCGTTCACCCACACCACCAATGAGTGCAAAGAGCTTAGCCAAATCCAAATGGCGATAGAACAAGGCCGTCGATCCTTGGGCAGTTCGCCATGAAAGTGGACACAAACCCATTTCCGCGTCAACATGGTAGAACTCGCGCTCCGAGGCGTAAGCTGGATTTCTCGTTCGGTTAATATGGCAGGTCAGGTACCACCATGACACGTACAAGCAGGGAGGTGTCCGCTCTCGGGGCGAGGAAAGAGAGGAGGCTAGTCCATGCGACCGGCCCAGCCACAATGACAGACGGTACTTAACAGAGGAACAAGTGAGGAGAGTGCGATATCAGAAGCCACATTCCACGCATCTCCTTAACAAGTATGAGCGCCAGTATGACCAACGTCGCCGGCGCGTCAGAGACGACGAAAGATATGAGCACCTTGCTAGGGGACCGTCAAAAGAAAAGGAAGGCGCAGACAAACATTGGGATTGTCCTTTCTTCAAGCACTGCTGGGACGCGGGGATGAGCCGATTGCCTACAGTCGACAACTGCCCGGAATGCGGTCAGCAGAAGCAAGACACGAGGCCAGTGTCAGTGTTCAAACGTCTAGGGCCTCTTCCACCCCAGAGCCGTCACAAGGAGTCCGCTCGAGCAGAGGACCTCGAGAAGCCAAAGAACGACAAAGACGAAGACAGGTATCACCGTCCAAGGTGGTGTCCCGACGGACTCAGACACACCCAGAAGCGTAGAGTGCAGCGGCTGCGTAACTTAGAGGAAGCTGAAGCGCAGTATCTCCACGCTTTGAAGAAAGCGCGGCCTGATCTGGCCGTCAAAGTGAGGCAGACTTTGGAAACGGAAGATCGCCCGACAAGCAAAAGCCGATGCACAGACATCGGCTGGCACAAACATGGTGTTCGTACTACCGTAATTTGCACGCCAAGAACCAATGAGCTACCAAATGCACGGTTTGATCGCGTCCACGGCCGGTTATCTGAGAAGACAAGTGAGAAGGGTTACAAACATCTGAAGGCCCTGTACCTGCGAGGTTACATCAATGGGCAACCTGTCAGCAAGATGTTGGTGGACACCGGAGCGGCAGTCAATATCATGCCGTACTCCATGCTACGACGTTTGGGACGCTCCACTGCAGATCTGATCAAAACCAACGTCACGTTAAGCGACTTCAACGGTCGTCTTGAACGCAAGGCGTCTTGAACGTGGACTGACAGTGGGCAGGAAAACCGTACCCACGTCATTTTTCGTCGTGGACAGCAAAAGCACTTACACTGTCTTGCTAGGAAGGGATTGGATTCACGCTAATTGCTGCATTCCGTCCACAATGCACCAATGCCTAATACAGTGGGATGGCGATGAAGTGGAGGTCATCCACGCAGACGATTCTATCGAAATCTCCATAGCTGGCATGAACGTCTGGGAAGCAGAAGACCAAGAGCCGATCTCTGGAATCAATCTAGACGGCTGCGAGCGTATTGAGGCTACAAAAAACGGGGTGAGGCTGGTCTTATCCACTGGCCTTACAGAGTAGAAAAGCCCACGATCATCTCAGGGTACGCCGATCCCTGCGATCGGCCACAAAAATAAAAAGCGATCGACAAGCGGCTCATGTAGTCGAAAGTGGGAGATGCTCTGCCACTGTAAAACAATAAGGTGTAAACCGTCCTTGACTAATACAAGCAAAAAGGGGGCCGATTCAGGCGATCGGCCCAAATTATTTTTGTTATCCTCACCTACCGTTTGCCCTGTGTTTAGCATCGATTTGACAGGTGACGGGAAGCTAGGGTACGGGTTCACATCCGCTGATGAGCTACAAGAGATCGACATTGGTCCTGGGGATAAGCCACGACCAACATTTATCAGCAAAAGGTTAGATCCGAATCGCCAGACAAGATCCAGACTGCTCGGGGGGCACACTGCGGGGCCCTGTTGAAAGTTAGACCCGATATCTTCAATTACTTGAAGGATTCGGCTCGGGGGGCACCTAAACGGATGAGAACAAGGCCAAAGTAGCTCGTGCATATAACAAGAAAGTGAGGCCAAAGGATTTCCACGTTGGTGATTAGGTATGGGAAGCCGTGTTGCCCTTGGGGACTAAGGATGCAGCATATGGTAAATGGTCTCCAAATTGGCATGGACCGTACAGGGTCGATCAAGAGGAAACGCGTACATGCTCGAGCAGCTGGATGGCGTAAAGTTCCCAGCAACGGTCAAGAAATATTTCCCAAGCATGTGGGATGTGGGACAGTAAAGCTTGAGGGGCCGATACATGAAATCGGCTAAGTAAAGCACGTGAGACGATGGACAGTAAAAATGTGGGGGCGATCAAAATCGGCCGAATAAAAGCAAAAATACATAGCCGATGCACGGTCATCGACTCTGGAGGTTCACACATGTTACAAACAGATGCTAGTTCGCGCATACGAGCTGCTGAAGAAATGCTTCGAAGGCATGGAGGGCGTCAGTACGGACACGATCCACCTCGGCGATCTCAGCTTCGTCATCTTCGTCCTTGCCCTTCACCAGCTGCTTGCTCAGGGCACGTATGTCTGCCAGATCGGTCTTCAGTTGAGCTTTGAGGCCTTCCGCCTCGTTTTGGGAACGGGCTATGGATTCTTCCTTGTCACGAATGAGCTGTTTAGTCACCCGGACCTTCTCCTCAAGATCTTCCAACTCCCTTTTCAAGGATGCGAGCTCGGCGGTACTGACGGAGGTGTCCGTTTTAGCATCCAGGGACGTCTTCTTCTCGTTGAGCTGCTGACATCTGCCTGCAATATCGGCCTTCAACGGAAGTTGGGCATGGCGCAGGTTGATCCTTTCACGAGCTGACTTCACCCGTGGCCCGAAGAAGGACAGATTTGCAACTGCCCAAAGCTTCACCTGCAATACTACTGGAAGATGGCCCTGGAGTTCGGCAAGGGCGCTCTTCACTTCCTCAGAACCCTCGATCAACTCCTCGATCGGGGAGGACAGCAAGGTCTTAAGACGCTGAAATTGAGGTAGGGCGGCCCCAGCTTGTGGCTCAGCGGGAGCAACAGAGGGAGTTGGTTCGATGGATTCAGGGTCGAACGACAGCAAACTTGAAGGATCGCAACTCTGGCAGCCAGAAAAGCGTCAGTATGCGTCCAAACATGCTAGAATGAGCCGAAAGAACCTGAACGTACCTCTCCTAAGGTCGAGGGGATAGCCGAGGAGGAGACCATCGGTTCGTGTGTGGTTGCTGGAGGCTTGACGAGAATGGTAGCCGTTTCATCTACACCTTCGGGGATTCCCAGATCCGGCGTTGGCACTGCCTCAGCTGTCCCGCTGAAGACACCAGTCATCTGCATGAAGGGTGTTCTCAGCAGTATAAATAACGATAAATCGGCAGACGAAAGGGAAACAAGCAGGAAGAATTGAAGGATGGTGGTTATCGAAACCTCCTGGCTCGACGAAGAAGCTTGTTGTCCTTTACGAGCTCTCTTAGGACCCGCAGATGACCCCGCCTCAACTGGTGCTCGGGGGGCAGCAGGTTCAGGAGCCGACCTTTTTCTGGAAGCCGATGGTGGTGAATCTGGCTGGTTCGGTGTGATGGTTCTCTCAGAATCCGTTGGGCCCAGTTCTCCTCGACTAATCTGGGTATCCTCACTAGAGGTGTCTTCGACGGAAGCCTGTAAAAGAGGGGAACCCGTAAGCGTAAACATGTTTGCAAGAATAGAAGAATGACGAGGATCGATCAAGGCCTGAATTAGCTTACATGCGAGCTGTCTGGGGAAGGGCTCCGGCGCCTCAAGGTCTTCCTGGCAGCTACCTTTCTCACCATCGTTCTAGTTTTAGTCGGAACTCGAGGGGCAGCTGACTTAGGAATTGCTGGTTTCTTGGAAGCCGATTGCGGGGTTATCGGCTGTTTCTGCATTATAACCTTTTTCAGAGGCGGCGAGTCTTTGCAGAAAAGAACCACAGAGCTGGCGGGAAGAACTCGAAGAGGAGCCGTCATTGTGTAGGCTCAGGCCATCTTGTTGCTGCAGGGAGAAAAGATGAATTAGTAAAAGGATCAATTGCAAGTCGTATCAAGAAAATTTGCAAGTAGTGGTACTGCTCCACGGGATGTCGAGTCGACATCAAGCTGTTTCAACAACGGTCCCGAGCCCTCCTGAAGGCATGAGTTTTCCACATCATCCACCAGTCTTGAGCCGTCGATTGATGAAGAGAAGGTGAGGTCGTTTGGAATAGGGATGGGCGAGCATCAAAGAAAGAGTAACACCGATCGGGTGAGAGGATCAGGCAGGTCGGCTCTGCACTCCGTGAGTTGATGGAGAAAGAGATGGGGAGGTACTTGCCCAAGGCCAAATTGCCGGGCCACTACGACCGGCTGGTAAAATTCATACCCAGGCTTGATAATTCTGTTGGATGTGCTCATGCCAACTGGAAGGAAACAGGGACGGATCACAATGGAAAAAAGTTGCCGAGTGCTGGTGTCATCGGCAAAGTTATCTAGCCTGAAGGAGAGTGGATTTTCGAAATGTTCAGATTCTTCCATATAAGGGAAGAAGGTAGGATTGTCTAGGCCTTGGAAGAAAGTGCTGAACCACTTGGCTGCTTCCTTAGGGGATAGTTTGCTGCCTGGCAGCCTGTACAAAGCTTGGCCATAACTAGTGCATCGGATCTGTTTCCCTTTAACATCTGGAAAAGTACAACTCGCCAGGAGGGGGAAGTCTGGGATATGGTTTTGGAAGTACAGCTGAGCCCATAACTGAATGAACCACCAAGGACCACCTGTTTTGACTGCTATGCCAGAGAACAGCTTAACAGACATCAATTGGAGGTATCGATAGACTTCTCCAAGAAACAATTTGCCGAGGCCAAGTTGAGTACCTCTGGCCAGTTCATGGGCTAAGGAGAGATAGTTTTTGGTTGGAGCAAGGGAAGGGCCACAGAAGATGAAATGCTCTAGCCAGAAGTTGAGAAAGGCTGTATGTTCTTTCTCTGAAACAGGGCCCTTTGTTTTCATATGGCGTTGGAGATAAGCACCCCAACTTGTACAGTCTGTTTTGGAAGACAGTTTGTAGGGGACTGTGGTCAGTTTGAAAGCAGAGGGGCTGGGTGATGTAACATCCAGACCAGTAATCATCACCACGTCTAGCAAGGTTGGTGACATAGGGCCATGGCCGAACATGAAGCAATTCAGAGCGTCAGACCAGAAGTAGCTGATGGTTTTGAGAAGATTCTCGTGTTTCTCAAGAGGAGACAACGATAGATGCAAGGCATCGGCTATTCCCAAAGTTTCCCATTGGGATTGGTAAGCTCTAGCTACTCTACTGAACCAAGAAACCCAATGTTCAGGGGGATTAGGCCAGGCTCGCAAGCAGTCGGCCCAAGAGTTCAGATCTAGGTCTTGGCTTACGAAGGGGATTCTATTTGCTTCGCAAGAAATCAGATGGGCAGGACTAGAATCTGTACGAGGGCCAAGACAGAGAGAATTTGGGAGAGAAGGATGCGACAGCAGGATGTCTGAGACCTAGAAAATTTAATGGTGGGATAAAGGCATTAATTCAGGTGTTCGCCATCAAGTTCTAACATTGCGTTCAGACTGCGAGGGGTAAGCGTACCTTCAGACCGGAGACCTCTGGATTGATGTTGGACGATTCTGCCATCTGGTTTGCCGGCGGAGATGGATCTGTGCAGAGTGAGGATTGAGGGTTCTTGTTGCTGTGAGCTCGATCTGGTCAGTGGGCAGTTGGGGATCTAGGTCGCCCTTTTTGAAGAGAGTCGCAGGTTACCGTTTGAAACTGAGAAGTGGCCGTTTGGGTTTGCCTAAATATGCGACTGAGTTTGACCTTGTCAATAATTTCGGGAAAGCCGATGTGCATCGGCTCTTTGAGTTGTAGCTTGGTTGACTATGAGAACATGACAAGGTGAAAGCCGATGCGTTGCTATCGGCTCCTGGAGCATCGACTTATTTATGTTATCGACAAAATTGGGACGGAAGGACAATCTGCGAGAAACGGATTTTTCATTCATTCATTCAAAAGCAGATTGCTTACAAGCGACTGATGGATTACAAGAGGGAACCTACTACCACTACGGCTACTACTGCTGGTTCCTAATCTAGGCCGAGGTCGTCATCGCTGTCGCCGCCTTCTTCGTCTTCCGCTGCTCCGCGTCGTCTTTCGCCGCTTGAAGAAGCCAGCAGGGGCCTCCTCGTCCTCGTCGTCGTCGTCTTCGCTGGACCCGGTGCGGAAGTACTTCACCGGCTGGTACTCTTCGGAGGAGGTGTCCTCCTCTTCCTCCTCTTCTTCGGAGGAGTCGACGCCGTCCCAGGACATGGCGTCATCGGCGCTGTCCGCCTCCAGTTCCCCATCGGCGAGGAACTGCAGGTCCTCCTCGCCGTCGGTCATGGACGCGTCGTCCTCCGACCAGACGGCGAAATCCCAGTCCCTTTCGTCCCACCATCGTGGGGCGAAAGTACTGTACGCCGCCGTGGACGGGTGTTCTGGCGTCGGCTCTCGGTCGCTCATCGAGTTGGAGGCGTGGGAAGACACGCCGGAGGAAGCAGAGGAGGCCATGGCAAGAAAGAGGGTTTTTCGGCGGAGGAAGGAGGGTTTTCTGGCAACTGGAGGAAGATGAGGACTGCGAACTGTTTAGGCGAATTTAAATAAGGGGAATAGTGGAGAGACGGTTCAATGCCATAGCAGTTCCCCAGATTGCACTGCCGAAATCGTCAAATCATGCACTGCGCAGGAGTTGAGAAGACAGGGCATCATGATGAAGGGGTAGCGTGACGATTCTGTTCTGCCACGCATTCTGTCGACGCGCAGCCCGATAAAAAAAAAGAGAGAGGGGAAGAAGAAAAAAACACACACAGAGTGGTTTTGGAATTATCATTGCCAAAACCAGGGGGGCATGTGTTATCGCCATATTTTGGCGAACAAAGGAGATGGGCCGTGATCAAGATGGGCTTGGAAGATGTGTATATTCAACGTGTTGTTGGATCGGCCTAGTACGTGGATTTGGGCTAAATTGCCCGTGTATCTTGTATCATAGTAGGTTTCGTTTCAGTTTAGGTTCCGTTTCAGTTTAGGTAAAGATAGAGTTGTAGAGTTATTCCAAAAGTAGAGAGTCTCCGGACTATAAATATGTACCTAAGGTTATCGAAAAAGGAGGACAACCACGTTCACAACAAACACAATCTCAAGATCGCCACCCCTTGTTTCTAGGGTTTCTTTCGGTAGTGCCATGCTGCCTAGATCGCATCTTGCGATCTAGGCGATTCACTTATGTTACCTGGTTTTACTCATCAAGCGTTGTTGATGGCGAGTAATACCATTATCATAGATTGTTTGAGGCTAGCATCGGTGCTTTTCATTATTATCGTTGAAGTTATGCTACCTCTAGTTATCTCGCTACCCTTGCACCTTTTCCCAAAGTGTAAGGGTAGCATCTTGCTTGATCTTTATTTAGTCGATTCGATCTGTTATAGTTGTGCCTTGCTTACCAAGGTTTAGTTTAATATCTACGTAATCAGGCCTTACAAACGGGTTGAACGATCCAGTAGTACATAGGGATGTGGCTTATTCGTTCTAGAGGAGTTGTTCCGGTAATTGACTTTACGTTGGTTATTAGGCCTCCTCTAGGGTTAATATTCTTCATCTTTTGTACGTACCAGGCTCAATTACGCGTAGGACGTTCCAGTTACGTGGTGAAAACATTAAACTATCGTAGATCGATTTGACTTGTAATGATCAAGCAAAACCCCATGTTATCGTGAATCTAATGCAGAACCATGGGGCAATCGGCTCTAGGAGCCGATTTACAGGGAAAACTGGGAGCCGGTCACGGCTCGAATTTTACGTATACTTGTTTACCATGCAGGAAATCAATCGGAGCAATCCTTCACCTTCCTGACCAGGTATAGGTCAGGTGGCACGCCCTCGAACCAAGCCAGGACGTGTGCCGGAGTTTTTGCGGGCCGTCGCCCGAGGGACCAGGGCCCACCAGCAGTCCTGGGAGCCTCCCGGCTCTCCGTGTTGCTCGTCGCTGCTCGCCGGTGGGTTTTGGCAGGCAACAACAGTGAGGTTGTCAAGCTCACCGGTTTGCTGTAACAAAGGATTAAATGTATGGTGTGGAAGGTAATGGTGGTTTTCAGCAAGTAAACAAGTAACAGTGGAAGATGTATTAATGGTAAAGATTGGACCGAGGTCCATAGTTCACTAGAGGTGCTCTCCTTAGATAAACAACATGGCATGAAGGGTAAACAAATTACAGCAGGGCAATTGATAGGAACTGAGCAAGGCATAACAATACAATACTAGTCAGAAAAATCCTATGAGATTCGATTCGGAAATACAACAAGATACATAGACCGCCATCCAACTGCATCTATGACTAGAAGTGCACCTTCAGGTTATCATCCGAACCCCCTCCAGTATTAAGTTGCGAGCAAAAGACATCTGCTTTATGCAAAGTGTGTAAGGTAAACAGTACACATATTCCATGAACAAGAGACCGTTGTTTTCTCCCTAGTGGAAATAGCACATCTACAACCGAAGAGATTTCTGTCACTTCCCTTGGAAATTAGAGGCATGAACCCACTATCGAGCATAAATACCCCTCTTGGAGTCACTAGCAACTACTTGGCCAAGATAGCTACTAACAACGGAGAGCATGCAAGATCACATACAACACAGACATGATAGAATCATAAAGACAAAACCATTAATCAAACCAACATAATAATCTCAATATCCATCGGATCCTCGCAAACACAACATGTATGATTATAAATAGATTAGATCTTGATCATGTACGGAGCTCACAAGATCTATACATGAAAGCACAAAGGAGGAGATACAACCATCTAGCTACTACATGGACCCATAGTCTAAGGTGGAACTACTCACGCATCATACTGGAGAGAAGGCCTCCGGGATGATCTCCCCTTCGGCAGGGTGCCGAGAAGAACTTCATATCCCCCCGATCTAGGGACGACGGTGGCGGCAGCTACAGAAGGTTTCGTCGAATATTGATCAGTCCTTAGAGTTTTTGCATCGGGGGCTCCTTATAGGCGAAGGGGGAGGCCGAGGAGACGACCGGGGGGGCCACACCCTGCCTAGGCTGGCCCACCCTTGGCCATGCCTAGGGGGGGTGTGGCTGCCCTGGCCTGCTTCTCCGTCTCCCCTCTGGACTTCTTGTTCCCCACGGAAAGTTATTGACTTTGGTTTTGTCCCGTCCAATTCCGAGAATATTGATTTTTTGCCTTTCTGGAACCGAAAACAGAAGAAAACAGGCAACTGGCACTATGGCAACTTGTTAATAGGTTAGTTCTAGAAAATATATAAAAACACCTCAAAGTAAGACAAAGCAAAGCAAAGTAGATACTAAACAAGCATGGAACATCAAAAATTATAGATACGTTTCCGACGTATCAAGCATCCCCAAGTTTAACTCCTGCTCATCCCTGAGTAGGTAAGTGATAAAAAGAATAATTGTTTAGGTGACATGCACCATCAAAACCAAGATCAAACCATTTACAAGCATTGAAATCTGGGATCAAAGAACTCTAAACATGTGCATTAAAGATGGAGTTCTAACAATAGGACATAGTAACTATTCATGCAACATGAAAGGCTACAAACAAAGATCATGAAAAACATGCATTGAAAAACGTTTGTTTGTTTCACATACAGAAAACATAGCATAGTGGCAATCATCTTGTCCCTCATAGAGTAGAAAATAGATGCATAGGACACCTTCAAAGTTCACAAGGATGACTACAAACAAATAGCACAAGAACAAGTAATATCACAATATGCATCAATCAATAAGCTTTGGAACACTGCACACAGAATGACAAATATGCTCCCTTAATGGTGCCTAAAGGTAGAAGGTGGAGACTCAATATAATAGTGGAAGAAAGGCCTTTTGTAAAGGGAAGCAGGGATTTCAAGTTTCAAAAAGAGCTTCCAAAAATTATGGTACTTGTTAGCTTTCATCCCTCATTGCCCCTATCATAAGCATCTTGAAGTGGTTAAGGTTAAAGTGAACAAAGATGGAGTATATCCTTGACTAAGTATAAGTTGGCAATCTCAAGTCCCTTGAACACACCTCATGCTACTCAACTTCAGTCACCTGTAAGTTCTTGTCATTGTAAGTATTTGCATATCATAGAGAACCGCCAATGGGGTACCCATTGCACATGGTACAGGAGCTATCCCATAACCAAAATGACAATGCAAGCAGACAATGAGCATCTCAGCGATCTTTTTATTTACTATGTGCATAGATTTTTATTGAGGATGCTTCATAGATAGCTCACTATGGTGATGCTGCAAGTTTCCACAATGATTAGGCATGGCTTAGGCTAGCGACCCAGGCGTTTCTCTAACACAAAATACAAACTCCATGGACTTACAAGTTCCCTCTTTATTTCACACCGGTGACATCCATAGACAAAAGAGCATGATATCAACTGAGTACAAAGTACAAGTGCAATGTTGAAAACGTTCCCGTGACAAAGACGGTTCTGCTAATTCCAACGTATAAGTGCAAGCATATACAACATAGATGACACAATGGTTCAAGTTTATTAGGGGCAAAGAATATAAAGTGTGCCATAAAGTTTGTGAGGGCTTTAATCACTAAGTTTTCACATAACAAAATAGTTTTTAATTGGAAGATAGCTGAAAACAAGAATATACTTGGAATGGTGTAACACACCATGCATAGGAGTTTATAGTGGACACTTTGGAATAACTTGGTTTCTTGGGAGTTGGAAGCATGAGTAGAACTTACTCATACACGTGGAGGCTAGCAAAAGACTAGGAGCAACCAACTAAGAGAGCATAATGGCCAGAATCATGCAGAGCAACAACGCATTATTAATCAAAGCATAGAGTGGTACTACAAGTCAAAGACTAAATGATCATAGACTCTATGGTGACTTTTCATAGTCATAACATGGTGTTAGCATGTGCCACGTCAACCCAAACAAAGCATCAAAGGAGAATACCACAATACTATGCTTTTGCATGCTAAAACAACGCATAATTTCTTCAAGGCACACTAAGAAATCCCAATTATTTAGAACAAAACAAGCTACAGCAATAATCACTAAGCATAAGGTCAAAACAACACCTAGCATGTCATGCTAAAGTCTAAATCACAATCAATGCAAGCTCCTCTTGCACTTCCAAGCAAGAACTTACTACTCCTTTCCAACAACAAACAACTTACTTGCAACAACACAGCGAGAACAGGGGTCCAAACTACTCAAGCAAACTAAACAACCTAAGCAAAGCAAATGAAAACTAAGACGCTCCAAGAACAACACAACTATGCATGAAACAATAAAAACGAAGTGTCTAGACAGACCTGAGCTTTTTATTGATGAAGAAGGGGATGCCTTGGGCATCCCCAAGCTTTGACTTTTGTACCTCTTGGATATTTCTTGGGGTGACACCGGGGTGGCATCCCCAAGCTTGATATTTTGTCCATTCTTCATCTCATTGCATCATTCTCTCTCTACACCTGAAATTTTTTACTTCATACAAAACTTCACACAATCTTCATTAGCAACATTAGTGTATTCAAAAGATATTAGACCTCTGGCAAAGCTTTGGAACAGCAAGGCTTTTCACTAAAAACACAAGCTACTATAGTAACTCCTTCAAAAAAGCTCAATTCTACAAAAGAGAACTCAAAAAAGAATCAATAAGAAGCAAATACAAATAATGGCAGAAATCTGTCAAAACAGACCAGAAGGTAGAAACCGATTTTTTCGAACATCTTCTGTTGCTCAAATAAAAACGTTTTGAACTAACGGAAGTTATCTAACATATTGGGGGATTTATTAGTAAATTTTGAGCTCAATCCGAGTTAAAGAGAATCCTCACGAATTTTTATGGTGGAGGAGAGAAATCTTTTTTGGGGCAGCAACTCCCCAAATCTTACTTCCCTCTCATTAGAGGTCATTCTTGGCACAAAAAGGATAAGAAGAGGACATTACTGAAGTAATAACTTCCAAGACTCAAGGAAACTCTTGTGTTATCTCCCAACAAGTACTTTTCTTTAACGCCTTTAAGTTAGGCACAAGAAGCAAGAAGAATCAAGTATTTTCAAATGAAGAAGCAAACTTCTTGTTCTTTTCTTTCTTACCTTTCTTCTTTTCTTTAGGGAAAATATGGTTGCTCACTAGAGGATAAAAATGCATAATGCCTCTTCCCACATCTATTACTGCTCCAAGGTGTTTCAGTAGGGATCTTCCAAGTGTAATATGTCCTTTGCCTACACATTCAATAACAAGATAATCAGTAGACACCATTTTCCCTGAGATTTTTGTGAACACACCTTCAGCTATTCCAATGGGTAATAAATTGGAATTTTTGATAAGATAGATTTCCTCTCCTCCTTCAGTAAGCCCCCAAAGACTCAAGGAATCATAAATATCTTTAGGCATGAGGCAAAATTCAGACATGATGTCACAGCGAGCATCAAAAGGTGTAGTGTTTATAGAGACTTTGATTGTGGGAAACCACTTTGAAGGCTCGGAATTTATGGGAACATAATCATGGTAAGCCCTAAGCGTGTGATAGCAACTATTCTTAGCAGCAATACTGGTCTCAAGTGTGTTCAACCTAGCAAAAATATTTGTGAAAGAGGAATCAGACTTGCCAAGTGTATTATAAATTGCAATCAACTTCTTTATGGCATCAAAAGCTTCATCCTCAGTACATTGAAAAATATCTTTCTCAGCCACAGCATCCAAAGCATATCTATAACGAAGAGCGATATTGTGGTAGAAACTATTGATAACCATGATAAGACTCATCTTAGGCTCATTTTCTCTTTGTAAAGCAGTGATTCTAGACCAAGCTTCTTTAAAACTCTCTTCACTTTTTTTCAAGTAAAGATCTCTTCCAAAGGTGTAATAGAGATTAGCACCAAACCTGACATGGTAGAAATTAGGGTAGGAACTAATTTTTTTGTTTTTTTAATAAAGCAAGCAAACCAAACTAGACTAATTTTTTTGGGTTTTTTTTAAAGAGGCAAACAAAACCAAGCAAAAGAAACAAAGAAAACTAAAAACAAAGTAAAGAGAAAGGAAGTGGAGGACTCCCCTAATGAAGACGTCCTTAGCCTCCCCGGCAACGGCGCCAGAAAATACTTTTTATGGAGCTTGACGTGGAGGAAAGGTAAAAGCCCAAAACCTCCCCGGCAACAGAGCCAGAAAATAGCTTGATGGTGCTAGTTAGCACTTCATTGGGAACCCTAAGAGGAAGGTGTGAAGCAACACAACAGCAGTTTTCCCTCAGTAAGAAACCAAGTTTATCGAACCAGTAGGAGGAAGGAAACATCACATAGGTGTTGCAAGCAACGCGGAGACCTGCACAACACAAACTCGAGACTTTGCCCCAACTAGACACTGAGGTTGTCAAGCTCACCGGTTTGCTGTAACAAAGGATTAAACGTATGGTGTGGAAGGTAATGGTGGTTTTAAGCAAGTAAACAAGTAACAGTGGAAGATGTATTAATGGTAAAGATTGGACCGAGGTCCATAGTTCACTAGAGGTGCTCTCCTTAGATAAACAACATGGCGTGAAGGGTAAACAAATTACAGCAGGGCAATTGATAGGAACTGAGCAAGGCATAACAATACAATACTAGTCGGAAAGATCCTATGAGATTCGATTGGGAAATACAACAAGATACATAGACCGCCATCCAACTAAATCTATGATTAGAAGTTCACCTTCAGGTTATCATCCGAACCCCCTCCAGTATTAAGTTGCGAGAAAAAGACAACTGCTTTATGCAAAGTGTGTAAGGTAAACAGTACACATATTCCATGAACAAGAGACCGTTGTTTTCTCCCTAGTGGAAATAGCACATCTACAACCGAAGATATTTCTATCACTTCCCTTGGAAATTAGAGGCATGAACCCACTATCGAGCATAAATACCCCTCTTGGAGTCACTAGCAACTACTTGGCCAAGATAGCTACTAACAACGGAGAGCATGCAAGATCACAAACAACACAGACATGATAGAATCATAAAGACAAAACCATTAATCAAACCAACATAATAATCTCAATATCCATCGGATCCCTGCAAACACAACATGCATGATTACAAATAGATTAGATCTTGATCATGAACGGAGCTCACAAGATCTATACATGAAAGCACAAAGGAGGAGATACAACCATCTAGCTACTACATGGACCCATAGTCTAAGGTGGAACTACTTACGCATCATACCGGAGAGAAGGCCTCCGGGATGATCTCCCCTCCGGCAGGGTGCCGGTAAGAACTCCAGATCCCCCCGATCTTGGGACGATGGTGGCAGCGGCTATAGAAGGTTCCGTGGAATATTGATCGGGTCCTTAGGGTTTCTGCATCGAGGGATTCTTATAGGCGAAGGGGGACGCCGAGGAGGCGACTAGGGGGCCTACACCCTACCTAGGCGCGGGCCTACCCCTGGCTGCGCCTGGGGGGTGTAGCCGCCCTGGCCATCTTCTCCATCTCCCCTCTGGACTTCTTGTTCCCCACAGAAAGTTATTGACTTTGGCTTTTGTCCCGTCCAATTCTGAGAATATTGATTTTCTGCCTTTCTGGAACCAAAAACAGAAGAAAACAGGCAACTGGCACTATAGCAACTTGTTAATAGGTTAGTTCTAGAAAAGATATAAAACACCTCAAAGTAAGACAAAGCAAAGCAAAGTAGATACTAAACAAGCATGGAACATCAATAATTATATATACGTTTCCGACGTATAACCCCTCGCGAACTTCCTCTGCCGCTGGATCTGCCACGGACGGCCGAGATCGATTGCTAACCGCTGACCATGGACTGGTCAACTGCACAGTCAGCGTTGACCAGTCAACGCCCCTTTTGGTTTATTTAAATAGGATAAAAATTTGCAGAAATTCTTTTAAACTTGTAAAATCCATATCAAATAATCTACTGGTCCAAAAATTGCAAATAAGGTATCGTTGGATTCATAATCTCGCTTGGAACATTGCTGTGTAGTTAGTTTGGACTTTTGCAGCAAGGTTTTGTTGTGATTAATTAATTAGATTAATGGCCTATTTAGAGTAATAAAATCATAGTAAATCGAGTACCGCTCAGAAAATTACAAATGATATGTCTCTGGAATCAGTAGAACAATTAGAATCTGTTTGTGAATTAAAAAGGTAGTCTTACAGTGCTGGAAGTTGTAGAAACAATTAAAAGGCTTTCTGAAGCATTTTAATTATTCAAAAGGTTTTGTAAGTCCTTTTTGAGTGATTCCAGTTGGCCTGGTCACAAATTAGCTTGCCTATGCAGTGGGTATTTATCCCAGATTTTACCACACAGCATACAGCCTGGGCTTATTATTTATCTTAGAATCCACTATTTGGATCGCTATTTTCTTACCAATTATTTTCAATGCATCAAAATTATTTCTTGCATAACATCAGTAGTCATTTATATTAGAGAACACCTATATGCTACTAAGACTTGCATTTACAAGCCATGCATGCATTTGTGCATTTATGTGGCATCCCGCAAAACCACTACTAGAAAATCGCGTTGTTTTCGTGCATTGCATCATCATGACCGCATGCTCATGTCATCATGCCACATTGCATTTGAGCATCGTCATCATCTTGCATATGATTGTACAAAACTATTTGCAGAAAACCCAATTTTGTTTTCTAAACGTCTCATCCTTATTCAAACGCAAAACCCGGGCTTGTCCGGATTAGTTATTTTGTCTAGCATCGGTTTGCAAAAGCCCCGTTTAAAACATTAAAAATATTTAATTTATTTTAGTGGGGCAGTCGAACGGGCCGAATAGACCCGAACGACCACCCCTATTTTTAAATCGGTCCACCCTGCCAACCCCATCTAAATCCTAATCCCACCTAAAATTCTACCCAACCCACCCCTCCACCTCACCCCCTCCAATCCTGGAGCGCCACATCAGCACACCCCTCTCCCTCACCAACCAGGAACCGCCACGTGGCCTCCTCTCTCTCTCTCTCACCTCACTCCTCACACCCAACACACCTTCCCACCCGACCCACACACGAGCCACACCCTCACCCACGCCAGCCGCACCCCAGGCCCACTCCTTGCCCCTCACCAACCGCTCACCTGGGCCCCGCCCCCCCTGGTCCTACCCGACCCCACTCCCTGCCGCCTCTCCTCTCTCTCCTCAACCTCCCACCCGACGCTCGCGTTCCCAACCTCCTCCAACCCCGCTCCTCCTGCCGGCCGTTCCTCCCCGCGCCTGCCGCGCCCTCCTCGCCTCGCCGCCGCCGCCGCCCGAGCGCCTCCGCCCCTCCTCGCTCGCTCGCCTCGCATGCGCCCGGCCCTCTTCCTCTGCAGAGCGCCGCCTCGACCCGCCCTGAGCTCCGCTCGCTCGGCCGCTTCCCCGCCCCTCGCCCGCCTGACTCGCCCGGCGCCACCTGCACTGCCCGCCCGACCACGTCCCTGCCTCAGGCCGCGCGTGCCCTCCACTGCCCAGCGTGCCGGCTCCCGCTGCGTTCCTCCCAGGCCGCGGACCGCTCCGCCCGCAGCCGCGTCGAGCCGAGCCGCCGCTCCACCCCGGCCTCCGCGCACCGCGACAACCGCCTCCTACCTCCTGCCGTCGTCCGCCGCCCGAAGCCACCTCCGGTCTCCTCCGTCGCGCCAAGAAGCGCCTCCCAGCTCGTGTCTGCCGCCCGGCCCCGACGCCGCGCCAAGCCTCTCAAGACTGCGGACCCGCCACAGCCTCGCCTCGCCGACCTCCTTTGTCCCCGAGCAGACCAGCGAGCTCGTGGGACGCCCGCGAGCCACCTGCCGAGGACCCGAGCTCGCCCTGCCACGCCGCCGCGAGCCTGCAAGTTTACGCCGATGGTCGCTGCACACATCAACCCTCGCGACACGTATCTCGATGGAGAGCCAACCGATCCCATGCTCGTCGATAAGCGTTGAGTTCCACCTCTCCAAGATCTTGAATCGCCAAGGCCACATCACGGATCCGAAGGCCCCGATTTTATCGGAACCCAAGCTCTTCGAGAAGATGCACCTGTCAGGTTCCAACTTCCTGAGTACCTCGAGCAAGCGCACCGACAAGACCGTCACGAGTCGAAAACCCGGGGAGATAGGCAAGACCACGGCACCGGAACCGGAAACCGAACCTCGACCCGCCAAGTTCTTCATCCCGGACGTCAAGACCGATGTGATGGCGCGAGCCCGACGAGACCCTCGCAACGGCAAGCTCGACCCCGTGGAACCCGACAAGATCTGCATGCGACAAGAACGCCCCGACCGGGAAATCCGATGCGCTCGCCACGAGACCGACAAGTGCTTCATCCCGAACGCCATGACCGTCGACATGACCCGAAGACCCGGACGCACCAAGAGCTACCCCCGATAACCGAGAACGAGCCCGCCGAGACCGTTCCGTCGAACCCTGAACCCCGAGACCGACCCCGAACCCCGAACCCCCGGAACACCAAGATCGCCGAACCCTAAATGTGTGACCCTTTTCCTCGATACCCTATTTTTATAAATGATATCAACTTGTTCCATTAAATCATTCATCTCGCATGCATATCCGTGGTTTGGGGGCCTTATGCCGATTCACCTTAGAATTAAATATGGGGCCCATATGCGGGCAAATCTAGCCTTATATTGGCCTCATTTAAACATGTGTAGCGAACCGGTTCCATCTGTTGCATTGCTAAACAACATATAATCTGCGGGGTAGACAAATAACTTGAACCACCTAATTAATGTCGGGACCCCGGTTCCGCTTAATCTTGACCTAATTGCATCGCACCTTGCCATGCCATGCATCATACATGCATCATGCCGATCTTCTGCCGTTGTATTAAATATTGCATCCGGTGTTTATTCTAGCGTTTTGCTTCTTCGCGGATAAGGCCGTTGAGTTGATGTGAGCTTACCGATCTTGGTTGAGCCTTGACAATGTTTTCAAAGCAGCATCTCCCTTTCTACCTATCTTACTTTCATAGTATTTATTCCCTCCTTGATCTATTGCTATCTGGTTGCGATGCTTTAGTTTCCGCACTGATATCCCTTGCAGCCTTATATTGCCTTGGACACACCTATTACCCGTTGTTTGGTAGATAGTTGGACTTATGGCGTCGTAGTTGCTTGCTCAAGTCATGTGTGTCACCATATGCCACGATTCTTGATGTATTGCCGCATGTTGACGATGGAGATGATTCTAGTTTTACTTATCGTCACTTTAATTTCTGTTTAACAACTAAAATTGAATAAGCAGAGGCATCGGTGGGTGATAGAAAATATTTGGTTTCCGAATGCCCACTTGTGTCCCGTAGGACCCCGAGTACTTGATTCATGTTCCTTGTTTTATCGCTATCCACATCCGGGAGGTATATGGGACCCCCGAGCGAGCTTGATTCATCTTATTTCTTGGGGCCACAAACTAGTTTGAGGTTTTATTTACGATCCTGTACTTATGCCATGCTACTTTCGTATTTAAATTGTGCGAGGAGCACACTTTATCTGTTAGGAAGGCGGAGTGATTACGCGGTATCGACAAGCCCAGCCACACTTTCGGTTCCCGATCGCCATGACCATTGGCGCTAACCTTGAGTCCGTCTCGAAGCTAGCTTACTTGCTATGGATCTACTCAAAGGTGGCCCCTGAAATATTTCTGAATCTGTGATTGTTCAATCGTGAAAGCCTCGTTGGGTTTTGATTTGGTTTTTCCGAGGTTGATCGAGCGTGTGTTGCTATTGGTGCACCCGCCGGGTAAAACTTTCAAAGCCGTGTCGCGGATATGGACGACTTGGAGCACAAGATTCTCGATCATAGACAAGCATAACTAAAGTTTACGCTATAAATTTGACTTATAATGACTAGTAATCAGCTTCACTATAATGGAATGGCTAATTAATACTGCCCACAATTGCTTGTTTGGTTGTCGCTTGCGACAATTGTATCTGACTAGTAAGTATTGCAACTACAACGAAATGGCTGAATAAAAGTACCAACAACTGCTGGGTTTTGGGTTTATCTCATGCTATCTGTATCTGATTAGTAAGTGCTGCCACTATAACGGAATGGATAACTAAAAGTGCCCACTGTTTACTTTATCAGGACGATTATCGAAACCTGACTAGTAAAGTGCGCAACTATAATCGAATAAATAAACTGCCAATGTGTGAGTTCCTCGGTTGACTTCCTCGTTTGGTCTCGAGGGGAAACGCCAGATGGGTTTGTTTGATGATAGTATCAGTGGATCCGTATAGGTCTTTCTTCCCTCTCGATAACCGCTAGTTGTATCGAGTCTCTATAGGTTGTTTAGTGCATCTTGCCGCTTGATCCACCATACCTATGTAGGCGAGGACCACGAATTCTAGCCTCGCCGTGTCTTGGCCTCGATCGACGCCTTCTTTTTCCTTTGCCCTTTGTCGGCACCCCTTTTGTTTAAGCAGGTTTTGAGATCGGCGTCGTTAGTGGTTACCCTTCCGGCTTGGCACAGGGGTTATGGACGCCATTGGTTATTCTTCAGGGCTCTTAGCCCCATTTGCATCTTGTCCGTAGCTGGACGCTCTATCGTTTTCAAGGTGATTTGGATATTTGTATATTATATTTGTATTCTTGACTCATGGAGTCGCTGTTATATACATCTGTTCTGTGGGTCCCATCGAGGACTGTTGTGTAATGCTATTACTTCGTTTTCCACCCGCACGAAAGTGCCTGGTGGGCACCTTTGAATCGTTTCTATGCGGGTTTGGTGAATTTTGCTCAAACTTGCATAGGTCCGATTCTGAGGGTGTTACAATTTATCTATGGTTGTGTTTGGATTGTTTATGTATTGCAATTGTATCGTGTAGATTGTGACGAGTGCAACGCTTGCTCGTGTGAGGATTGTTCCTTCGACTGTTGCAGCCAAGGAAAGTAGATGCTAATTTGATCATGATTATTGTCCTACTATTTTCAATGTATTGCGGTGTATTTTATAGTTGCATGTTAGAGATTACTATCGTTATGTTATATCCTATTATGTGGTAGGGATCTCTTATAGTTGAGCCACCGTTGGTAGATGTGCTTAGCCATTCTTTGATTAACGAGGGCTGGGTTACATTACTAAAAGTTGTTTCTAAAAGTGTTGGTTTGCAAAACTAAAAAAACAACTTAATCAATGAACCTCCTAGGTGTGATGGGATTGATAAATTTTGGTGGTATCATTGCGGAAAGGCACCCAGGTATCAAGAGAAAATGATTGGCTTCTTTATTTGGTAGCTTACATGTACAACCATGTGCCAATAATGAAATGGGTGGTTGGCTGGACTTAGTAGTTTGTGGAAACTCGAACCCACGTAGCCAGAGATGTAGAATTTTGTTAGGTTGGCACGGTGCATGTCGGGTTTGGGGAGCTACTTCCCGAACGGTTCCTTCTTGGACTTCTCCCTATCATCACCCAATATGAGAGTGGTGGTACGAGCTGGGCTGGCCAAATCACATGGGTAAAGTGTACTAAACCCTGTAGGGTGTATAATCTAATCAATTAGTCGTGTCCCTAGTTATGGACATCTGAGTTGCTTGATATTGAGTTCATGACATGTTTCTCGCTCATTCTAATTTACTAATTGCTTTAATTTTGATGGGTTAATCTATTTGGGATCTTTTCAAAGGAAGACAAAAACTGTTTATGAAAGTAGGACAAAGGTATTTGCAAATGCAAGCTAGCCACAGCTCCACTTGCCAAATATGCATGTAGATGCTAGTTCTATTGTCTCCTTAGTTATCTCTACTTGCCATACATTCCATGTATTGACCCTTCGGGGCTTCTACGTTTCATGTTGTAGGATATTCAGATTCTGAGTGATCGATTAGGTCGCAGTACTCAACTTGGCACTTGGTCACTTGTGGGCAATTTGAAGAATGGAGGAGTTATTTACTTATGTTGCTACTTGAATAAGTTGAGCTAGCCTAGATCTAAGCTTCATTGTAATAATGTTACTATGGATCCTTCTTATTTATGATACATGGATATTTTGCTATGTTATTCATGTTTATTCTATTGTGAGCCAATGAACTGATCCGGGGATTGGCATGTCACATATAAGCTACAGTCTTTTCAGAACCATAGTGTTACAGGAAGGCATCAGAACACGTGTGTTGACTGTAGGATCGTGACCTAGGTTTGGAATAGGAAGCCATAGAATTACTAAAGCTTATATTAACTCTGTGTTTCATCTTATGCCTTTCACTCTCGTAAATCTTTATCATTTTATATTCTCACACTTTCCTCTTTTAATTGATAGATGGGAGAAGTCAGGACTGAGTATGCTGGGATCGAGTCGCCAAGGCCCTTCGCAAGACAGTTGGGACATCTCTCACAGTCATTGGGCTTGCCGCTGCCCATGTTTAAGGGAAGGAGGCTATATACCTATGGGTATGGCGAGGACGCCTGGGAGATCACCACTATCATCTTCAGAGACTTCGCCTTGCCAAACCTAGTGCATCTAGTCTACACCAAGCGGTATTGCAACTGGGAGCTTGGAATAAACTTGGCCTTGCATGAAGTCCTATCACGCTAGTGCCATCTTCATCGACACCTACTGCCAGAAGACTCCCCTTACCGTGACTACGGAAGGCGTGATGAGAATGGGAACATTGTGATCACCCCGGGCAACAGGAACAATATGCCGCCCCGTCAAAGGCACATGGAGGATATGGAGGTGGAGAATGGAGTCCTAGCTCAGAAGGTGATGCATGTAAAGGAGATAGCTAATTTTGCCAGCAACGGTCTAGTGGTTCAAGGACAGGAAATTGATACCTTACACGATGATGTGAATGTTCTGGAGCAAGCGCTTATTGGCAGGGATGAGACCATAGAGCAGTTGAATGAAGCCGTCCAAGAGAAGGATGAGGCCATAGCACAGCTGAATGGGAAATTCCAGGAGATGTCGTCGGATTTTCAACAAGTACGCCATAGGGGTTCCTAGTGGCGTTGGAAGGATGGGTGTGAGACGTCGGATGTTCCAGGAGCGGTGAGTACAAGTTTACGAGTTCATCCGATCATGTGATCGGATCCTACTCCTGCTAGCAACCCAGTAATATATCGGCGTAAGCCGGATGTTACAGCGGATTACAAGAGAGGTTTGCATGTGCGAGTTGGTTGTGGTTATTGCTATGATTATTGTGCCTTAAAGGCTCCCATAGGGCCGGTTTATATAGTCACCGGGGCCTAGGGTTACAGGAGAGACCTATCCGGCTACGTTTACAGAGTCGTAACTATGTACAGCTTGGACTATAAGTAATACTACAGACCTAAGTCGGTAACTCTTTTGGGCCTTGTCGTAGCCGGAACTGACTCCTCTTTCTCTGACTGGGCTACCCATGAAGCAAAGCTCTAACCCGTTGGTGGGCCACCCTGGTCAGCGAGTCCTGTGGGTATACCGGGAAAGTATATCCCCAACAGCAGCCCCCGGAAGTCTCCAAGATCTGAAGTCGGATAAATCGTCTAGCTTGATGGTTTCTTCGTCTTGAGAATCTTGAAGGGTTCCCGAAAACCTCTTCCATTAATGTAGGATTCTGAGTCAATCAAGTCGGATATATTTTGCTCTGACCTTAGTCCTTTCCCTGCTTGGTTTGAAACATAAGCCGGATTTTTTAGCGGCGTGCGGACTGACAACTTTCCCGGCCAGGTCATGTCACTGACAGGATTTCCATCAGCACGACCATTGGTGGGTCTGTTCCTTAAGGAATAGAACGTTGTTTCAATGCCTGCGCGAAAATCGAGGGGGCGGAAGAGTCACGAGGAAGCAAACTCCCCCTCTCTTATACGTGTCGCGCTAATCGCGCGTGCCATCGCATGAATCTTGACATAGAGGTAAATAAAGAGGGGAGAAAACCCTTTCTCTCAGATTCACCTCTCCATCGATTCATTCATTACTTCCTCGTAATCCTCGAGTGCTCCGCACCAGTTCCCATCTACGCACCATTGAGAAAAATCTCTCCTTCCCCCACCAACCCTTTTTCCTCCAAGATCCATGGCTTCTGCCTCGACCTCAGGAGCGGCAGCGGCGAGTTCGTCGGCAGCGGAAGAGAATAAGATGCAGGGTCTTTGGATCCCCAGTGCCATGGACAACACGAAGCTCCAAGTCATGGAGGATGAATGGTTCATCGTCGCTGGTGCGTGGCGGAGCACCTCAAGGCATGTTGTTCCCGCCCCATTCGACGATGAGAGGGTGTTGTTTGGCACTCACGTCGACCGCGGCCTCAGCCTGCCACCGTCGGACTTCCTCGTCGAGGTCCTCAACTACTACGGTGTGCATCTCCGTAATCTTCCTCCCAACTCTCTGCTTGAGCTTAGTGCTCATGCAGCTTTGTGCGAGGGGTTTCTTGGCATTAGGCCAAGTCTCACTCTTTTCTGGTACTATTATGGTACTCGGAAGAATTCCATCACTGCCGGTGTGCCTTATGTCACCATCACTCTTAGCTTAGTCCTTAGGAGGAATCGGATCTCTCCTAGGATTAATGCTAGTGAGTCAGTCAAACGCTGGGCCATAACTTTCTTCAATCATAAGGATATTCCGGCTCCTGGAAAGGCGGAAGGTCTTCTAGCGTTTTGTCAACGGCGCTGCTCCCCACCAAGATTCATGGGACGCAGAGGCACCGGAGCTGTCGGATATTTTTATCCTCGCCAAGACGTGGATCGAATATTTGATGAAGCATGAGGTCCTCCCTGGATGTGACTTGATCCACTGCTGGCTGGAGCGCTGGATTTAGCCTCTCCGGCACCACGGAGATCGCCTCATGCACCAGATCACGAGCGACAAGAAGGACAACATACGGGTCAGTTCTAGCCGGCATGCGCCGAAGGACTACAAGACCCTCATGCAATATTTGATCAAGGAAAGAGTGGAACGGAAAGTTCCGGAAATTCCCATGAAGATGTATACGACCAACCGTCCTATGACTTGGTAAATATTTTGACTCTGCTTTTGCGTTTCGTCGTTCTTTTCTGTTCTTTCTCCGACTCTATTTTCATTGATGCTTTTTTACTTTGTCAGCTCGAGAAACTCTCCGAGTCTGAGCTAGATCCACTAGAGGGCTATGCTTCAGAGGACCCGGAGGCGACGGAGGATGATGAGGTGCAAGAAGTTGCCGCCCTTGCCTCCAAGAAGCGTAAGGCGAAATAAGTTGTTGCTGCTGGTAGCCAAGTGCTGCCAGTAGTTAAAAAGTAAGCACCCTACCTTTTATTTTTAGTAACTTTGTACCATTATTTCTTTCCAGAGCACACCTAATATTTAGGATTTTCGTGTTCTAGAGTTAAATCAGCATTGAAGAGCAAGATAAAGCCGGACAGCAAGCCGGGCAAACAGATGCACCAGCAAAATCTTATCATCTCCCTTGATGTGCCGCCATCGACTCCATCCAGTACTCCATCAGCACAGGGAGCTTCTGCATCCCCTGATGCTGGCAAAATCTCGAAAGCCCTGGTCACCATTGATGACCAGGCAACTAACAAGGGTGAACCCGTCAAGGGTAATGATACCATGGTAATGTCTACAGGAACGATGGATAAAATGGTCGGCTCTGTTGTCCCTGGCCTAAAGAGGAAAGAGAAGGATGAGATCCTCAGACTGGCTCAGTCCAGTCTTGAGAAGCAAACCTTAACTCCAAAGGCAACGAGCCAAGAGGAGGAGGACGTCAAGCCGGTCAGCCTCCTGAACCAAATTTTGGTCCGGGACGCTAAAGTCGCATCTGGCGAACTTCCAGCGACGGATGTTCCTTCCCTCACCCTTACCGAGAAGGTGTTTCAAAGCACCAAACACAGATTTGAAAAGATGCACCTGGAACACATTGTAAGTTTCTAATTCTTATTTACATTTATTATCATATCATATAGCCCCCAAGCATAAAGTCGGCTAAACATCATTGGATCCGAGTTCATGCTTTTAGGTTGCAAAGAACGATGTAGTGTAGCCCCCAAGGCCCGTGCTGTAGTTTTATTTAGTTAAACTTGCATCTCGAGTCTTAGTAGCCGTCTGACGGTATTCCGTCTCTAAACTTATAGAAAATTGCATCTTCCAACCAGGAATTGCTCAAGAATATTAGCAATAAGCGCAAAGAAATCAAGGCTTTGTGCTTTGAGAATTGAAAGTTAAAAGTTGAAAAAGATGAAGCAGAAGGTAAACTTTTCCGACTTCTTCTTTGTCAATTATCTTTTTTATCATAGCCGAACTTTGTTTTGTCTGACTGATATTTTGTCTTTGCAGAACTGTTATGTCAGTCTAGCAAGATGGTGGAGCAAGCTGAAAACTGTAAGATCTTGGAGATAGAAAATGATGAGCTCCGGGACAAGCTTGAGAAGCTAACTTTGGAATCAGAGAAATCTGTAGCCGCAGTCCTGGAGTCAAGCAATCACGAGACCGTGAGGCTCGAGAAGCTCCTAGCCCTTCGAGATAAAGAACTAGCTGATCTCAAGAAGTATTTTGATATTCAGAGGGATCTTGCCCAAGCCTCAACCAGTGAATTGAACAGCCTTCGCAAGGAGCATGCGCAATGGAATCACTCTGTGCTAGGTAAGATTTCCAAATCTTTTCTTTTGTTGTTTGATTTTTTGACTTTCTTTTCAGCCGAATTTTGACATTTTTGGTTATTTCCCCCCATGAATCCTTCCGACTCTCCTACCTCCGAACCTCGTCTCGAGCGCATTAAGCTTGTCGGAGATGTCTTGTATGACTTCCGCCAAACTATAGAAGAGGCTAGCGAAGCCGTCAAGCTTTCCGACTTGCACACAATATCAGTGCACGGGGTGAGGGACAAGGTCAAGGCCATCCATAGCGAAGACTGGAAGATCTCCTACGCTCGTACTACTACGCAAACAGCTCTAACCATGGTGATGAGACACCATAGCGAGATGGAAATCTGGCACGTCACCAAGGGCATTGCCGAGGAGGAGGATGAGGGTAACCCGCAAGACATCAAGGCCATCCAAGAGTCTTGTGCAGGTTATGCTTGTCGGGTGTTAGAGATGACCAACTACATGACGCCATTCTTCGAATCCGTAGCCGCTCCTCCCTCGCCCCAAGAGCCAGAAGCCAGCAATGCTTCTGAGTCTGAGATCAAGGGCGACACTGCTGTTGATTCCAGTGCTCCACATGCTTCATCACCACCGCCTGCAGCATAAACAATTTCTATGCATTATCTTGAACTTATGCAATTTAATGATGGATACAATGTTTAATTTTTATGTTGGTCCTGTAAAAACTAATGCTTTTACTATCTTAGCACTTTTTCTTATGTATTCTTATGCATGTGCTTGAAAAATTTCTGAAGCACTTTGCGTTTTTCATGCCTATACTTATCGGTTTATCTGGCTCTCTGCCTCGTCCCTTTCATGGGTCGGCCAACCTTTAGCATGGAAACTTTGCCGAGCAACAGAGCGTAATTGCTAAACCAGTTTAAACTCGGAAACAAAGCCGGCTTCTAGTACCAACAACTCATTACTCGGAAAATGCCCGTGTCTAATCAATCAGATAAAGAATCAAAGTATGGACAGTAAATTAATTTTTGTACCCTGAGGTAACATTTTTAGATATTCAAAAATTGTAATCAGAACGAACATGAGCATAAAGTACTTTCAAGCATTCTGGGATTTTTGAAAAAAATTACATGCTCTTTTTGAAATAAGATGGCAAAAAACTTCTCAAAGATAATATATGAGGAAACCAACACTTTATTTCACTTAGAACATGTACATATATGATTACAAGGAAATATAACTAAGAATAGAAGGGACGTAGCTGTGCAATATTCCATGGACGGTCTATTTCATCCGAGTCTATGCTGCCACCAGCTCTCTTTCTCTTCTGAGTATCAGGTCTTCCCTTGACTGGTCTCATGTAGGTTAAATAATATGACCCATTATGCAGGAGTATGCTAATCATAAAAGGTCCTTCCAAAATTAGGGAAAGTTTGTGCTTTCTTTTTTGCACAAGTCGGAGAACCAAATCGCCTTTTCTGAAAGAACGATTTTGCACTCTCTGACTATGATACTTGCACAACTTCTGTTGATAGGCTGTAGATCTCTACTCAGCAACGACGCGTACTTCTTTGATTATATCAAGATCATCTTGTCGAGAAACTTCTGCATCTTCTTTGATACATGCTTTGACTCGTGGATCCTGATGAATCAGATCACTTGGAAGAACTGCTTCTGCACTATAGACCAAGAAGAAATGAGTATATCCAGTTGACCTGTTAGGATTTGTATGTAAGCTCCATATCACAGACGATAGTTCTTCCGCCCAATCCCCCGAAGCCCGACGAAGCGGTGCCTCGAGGCGAGGTCGGATTCCTTGTATAATGAGTCCATTAGTTCTTTTAACTTGTCCATTGTGGCATCCCGCAAAAACCACTACTAGAAATCGCGTTGTTTCTGTGCATTGCATCATCATGCCACATTGCATTTGAGCATCGTCATCAACATGCATGGTTTTTGTCTAAACTATTTTCGAAACGCCTAGTTTTGTTTTCTAAATATCCCCGTCTTTAATTCAAATCAAAAACACCGGGCTTGTCCGGAATATTTGTTTTGTCTATCAACGGTTTGCAAAAAGCCTCGTTTTTAATAAATCAAATATTTAAAGTATTTTTAGGGGGCAGCCGAACCGGGCCGATCCGACCCTGTTGGCCACCCCCAGTACAAAATCAGCCTACCCAAATTCCTAATCCTACCCAATTCTATCCTACCCACCTGCCTCCACCTCACCCCGGCCAATCCCCTCTCGCCACCTCATCTCTCATCCCCCCTCCAACCAACCAGTGCCCTCCATCTCACCCTAATCCCACCTGCCCAAAACCCCCCTCTCTCTCACCCCTGTCTCCCCGGTCCCACCCCGCAGCCGCCAACCACCCTGGCTCTACACACACCACACACGCATCCCCCCTCCTGCCACTTACACTGGCCCCACCCCGGCCCCACTTCCCGCTCCCTCCTCTCCCTCACGCTCCCCGCACCTCCCCTCTCTCATCCCGCGTCTCAGCTCTCCTCCCCGCACCCGCATCCTCCCTCTCCTCCGCTCGATTCCCCACCGACCCCGCCGGTCGCCTCCTCTCTCGCCGCCGGCCCGCCACCAATCGTCGCCCGGCCTCCTCCCCGACTACTCTCGGCCCAGGACCCCCCCACGAGCTCCTGCTCGAGCTCGCCCCTCACCAAGCCCCGTCGAGCCGCCGCCGTCGCCCCCGGCGCTCGCCACCTCCGCTCCGGCTGGGTCCGGCTCTCTCCGTCACCACCAACCCCGCCGCCATCGGCCTCCACCAGCCGCGCCGCTCCCCTCTACCGCCGCTCGGTTTCCCCTCCTAGTCCGGCCGCCGTCTCCTTGCCGTCCCCCTCACCGGCTCTCCCCGCGCCTCTCCCGGCCTCCTCCGTTCTCGATCTGCGCGTCGCCGCGGCCCCGACCTCGTGCCTCCTCGTCGGCCGCCCGAGGGCGCCCCTCCTCCCTCGACCCCTCCTCGGCTCCGCCACCGTGCTCCGCGCTCCCCATCCCCGAGCACCCTGCCGCTCTGCCTCTGTCCGCCTCCGGCCGCCTCCACCGGTGCGAGCTCCGCCGCCCGGGATGGACAACAGCGCCGCCGGCCGTCCTCTGGTGTCGCGCCGCCGGTTCGGCAGAAGTTCCGCCTCCGCGACCCTCTCCCTGTTCCACCTCCGTCGCTGGCAGCACTCTGCGTCGCGCACCCTGCAACCCTGCTGCCCGTGTCGATGACAGCAAGTGTCGACGTGGTTTTGCTCTTCAGTGGTGCGTGGTTTGGTCCTCTGCCGATGTGGTGTAGGCTTCAGAGCTGTGAAGGGGTGAAAACAAGGATCATGGTGTGGTGTTGGTTTGGTAGCCACTGGATCAGACGCCTGATGACCTATGTTTTGAATCGGAGTTAGGCCATGCGACAAGATCGACAAACTGGAAGCACAAGCAGGACCATTGACAAGTTTATCCAAGAACTTCACGGAACCTAGGCGTCGAGACCCCGAGTGCGCCTACACGGATTCGATGACGAAGGTAATCTACAGACGCCATGACCTCCTTCAACGATCCGATGGCGAGATCGGACCCGAACACAACCGCCAAGCTCTTCTTCACGGAGATCAAAGGCCGTTGTCCGAGACCCCGAAGACCGATCTCGGCGCCCAAAGCCGAGAACCCCGACAAGAACCACGACACGGATACACCGAGTTCTCCATCGAGGACACCAAGGTCATCGACATGGAACCAAAGGACGTCAAGCACTGCACCCCGAACGCCAAGACCGTCCCGATACACGGACCCGACAAGATCTGCGCGACGGCAAGATCGACCGCTTGAACCCAAGTTCTCCGTCACGACACAACAAGTTCTCCATCTCGAATCTGAACCTCGATCCCTGTTGAACCCTGAGTCCGACCCCGAACCCCCCGGAACCAAGATCGCCGAAGCCTAATGTGTGGACCCTTTTTCCCGAGCCCCTATTTTATAAAAGCTATACATAAAACCTGTTGCATAATAAATGTTCATGCATTCATATTTGTTTGGTTTGGGGGCATTATGCCGATTCACCATATAATTAAATATGGGGTCCATATGCGGGCAAATCTAGTCGAATATTGGCCCCATTTAAATTTGTGCATCGAACCGGTACTATATTTTGCCATGTTAAGACAACATTTAAATTGCGGGGGTTCTAAATAACTTGAACCGTTTAATTAAATGTCGGGACCCCGGTTCCTCTTAATATGGCCTAATTGCATCGCACCTTTGCCATGTCATACATCATACATGCATCATGCCCGATCTTCTGTCATAGTATTGAATAGTCCATCCGGTGTTTCTTCTAGTGTTTGGTTCTTCGCGGATAAGGCCGTTGAGTTGATGCGAGTGTCGACCCGATCGTCGGGTGAACCTTCGGCAATGTTTTCAGGCGAGCACCTCCCCCTTTCTACCTATCTTACTTTTATAGTATTTATTTCCTCATGTTGATCTATTGCTATCTGTGTTGCGATGCTCTAGTTTCCGTACCTGTGATATCCCGTGCAGCCCTATATTGCCTTGGACACATCCTATTACCTGTTGTTTGGTAGATAGTTGGACTTGCGCGTCGTAGTCTCTTGCTCAAGTGCTGTTGCGTGTCGTCCAGTACCACAGTTGTTGGAGTCTTGCCGCATGTTTAATGTTGGAGATGATCATGGCTTTAATTATTGTTTACTTTAATTATTGTTTAATAACTAAAATTGAAGTAGGTAATGTAGAGGCACCGGTGGGTGATAGATAATATTTGGTTTCCAACCGCTCACTGGTGTCCCGTAGGACCCCGAGTTCTTGACACCTGTTCCGAGATCGAGCGCGCTAACCACATGTGGGATGTATGGGCACCCCATCGATTTAGTACCTGATTTCAAAATCTTGTCTTGGGGCCACAACTAGTGTGAGGTTTTATTTACTATCCTGTACTTATGCCATGCTTTACTGCTTTATTTTCGATTGTGCGAGGAGCACTTGTCTTGTTAGGATCGTGACCGTTTATTTGTGTCGACAAGCCCGAGTTTGAGTTCCCGATCGTTCTGACCGGCTCCACAAACCCTGAGTCCGTCTCGGAGACCGGCCGACTTCGTCGCGGGTAGACTTGGTGGGGTGGCCCCCCGTGCTTGCTTTGGGTCTGGGAAACGTCATGACTTAGGCCCCGCCGACATACCGATGGGTGTATGTTAATTGATCTGGCAAAAAGTGTCGAAGTGCGTGTGGATACTTTGGTGCACCCCTGCAGGGTTAAATCTTTTCGAGAAGCCGTGTCCGCGGTTATGGACGACTTGGAGCACAGTGCTTGATCATAGACAACTATAACTAAAGTTTACTGTTATAATTTGACTTGTATCCGATATGACTAGTAATCAGCGTCACTACAACGGAATGGCTAAATAAAAGTACCAACAACTGCTGGGTTTTGGGATATCGCATGCTAATTGTAACTGACTAGTAAGTGTTGCAACTACAATGGAATGGTTAACTAAAAGTGTCCACTGCTTATTTTATCAGGATGACTCATGTTATCTATACTTGACTAGTAATTGCTGCAACGATAACTGAATAAATAAAACTGCCAACTGTGTGAGTTCCTCGGTTGACTTCCTCGTTTGGTCTCGAGGGGGAAACACCAGGATGGGTTTGTATGGTGGTAGCATCAGGTTGGTTCCGAATAGATCTTTCTTGTCCCTCTCTGATAGCCGACAGTTATATCGAGTCTCTATAGGTTGTTTAGTGCATGCTGCGCTGCCGCTGTAGTCCACCATACCTATGTAGGCGAGGACCGCCGAATTTAGCCTCGCCGTGTACTGGCCTCAGTACTGACGCTCCTCTTTTGCCTTTGCCCTTTGTCGGCACCCCTTTTGTTTTAGCAGGTTTCGACGTCGTTAGCAGGGTTACCCTTCCGGCTTGGCCTGGGCAGGGTTATGGACGCCATTGGTTATTCTTCAGGGCTCTTAGCCCCATTTGCATCTTGTCCGTAGTCGGACGCTGTATCATTTTCAAGGTGATTTGGATCTTTGTATATTATATCTGTATTCTTGACTCATGGAGTCGTGTTGTATATATCTGTTCTGTGGGTCCCATCGAGGACTGTTGTGTAATGTTATTACTTCGTTTTCCACCCGCACGAAAGTGCCTGGTGGGCACCTTTGAATCGTTTCTATGCGGGTTTGGCGGGTTTCGCTAAAACTTGCATAGGGCCGATTCTGAGGGTGTTACAGAGTGGTATCAGAGCTCAGCAGTTGCGATACCCCACAAGTCCAGCCTGTAGGATAACCTAGCTAACGGCCGAAGTAGAGTGTCAAAACTATTTTGCAAAATTGGTTGGATAGTTCTGATTAGGTATGATTTTACTCCTTACCACCTGCTGCTCTCCTCTCACCTTTGCGTGTTTTGAATCCGCTCTCTTCTCTCTCTTCGAGTCCAGGATTTCTCGTGGTTGGGTTCCATCGTACCTTCAGGGTTTCGCTTCCTCCTTTGGTAACGGTGTTGCTACATCCGTTCTTCGTGCTATCCGAGGAATCCTTCGTCTGATGGACTTCTCTTTGGTCCTTCTCGTGCCTTCCGGTGTTTTCCGATGCGACGACATCATCTACGCCAGATCTGATAAAGACTCTACATCACTTCTTGCTTCCAAACCTCGATTGTCAAGATCTTCAGTCTGACTCCGAGAATGGTTGCACGCTTTTCTACTGATTGTGCAGAGTAATAGTTTGGGTGCGTGATGGATTGGCCCCCATGCCGACTACTCACTCTATTTGCTTTTGCACATTGAAGTGGATGAGAATGCATCGGTTCCCTCTTTCTATCGAAGCTAGAGGTGGCTGTATTTGTTGATACCTCTACCTTCGACCTTTTGTTCCCGGAGTGTTCCCTCGACGATCACGGGCAACGACCTCTTGTTAGTGGTGTCGCGAGGATCTACACGAAGCGAGAAGACGCAGATCGCCGACCTTCCTTCCGGTACCATGAGGCGGATCTCGAGGGCGAGATCCATTGTTAGTGGTGTCGAATTGTGGCATCCCGCAAAAACCACTACTAGAAAATCGCGTTGTTTCTGTGCATTGCATCATCATGCCACATTGCATTTGAGCATCGTCATCAACATGCATGGTTTTTGTCTAAACTATATTCGAAACGCCTAGTTTTGTTTTCTAAATATCCCCGTCTTTAATTCAAATCAAAAACACCGGGCTTGTCCGGAATATTTGTTTTGTCTATCGACGGTTTGCAAAAAGCCTTGTTTTTAATAAATAAAATATTTAAAGTATTTTTAGGGGGCAGCCGAACCGGGCCGATCCGACCCAGTTGGCCACCCCTAGTACAAAATCAGCCTACCCAAATTCCTAATCCTACCCAATTCTATCCTACCCACCTGCCTCCACCTCACCCCGGCCAATCCCCTCTCGCCACCTCATCTCTCATCCCCCCTCCAACCAACCAGTGCCCGCCATATCACCCTAATCCCACTTGCCCAAAACCCCCCTCTCTCTCTCACCCCTGTCTCCCCGGTCCCACCCCGCAGCCGCCAACCACCCTGGCTCTACACACACCCAACACACCACACACGCATCCCCCCTCCTGCCACTTACACTGGCCCCACCCCGGCCCCACTGCCCGCTCCCTCCTCTCCCTCACGCTCCCCGCACCTCCCCTCTCTCATCCCGCGTCTCAGCTCTCCTCCCGCATCCTCCCTCTCCTCGCTCGATTCCCACCACCCGCCTGCCTCCTCTCTCGCCCGGCCCGCCACTGTCGTCGGCCTCCTCCCCGACTACTCTCGGCCCAGGACCCCCCCACGAGCTCCTGCTCGAGCTCGCCCCTCACCAAGCCCCGTCGAGCCGCCGCCGCCGCCCCCGGCGCTCGCCACCTCCGCTCCGGCCGGGTCCGGCCCTCTCCGTCACCACCAACCCCGCCGCCATCGGCCTCCACCAGCCGCGCCGCTCCCCACTACCGCCGCTCGGTTTCCCCTCCCAGTCCGGCCGCCGTCTCCTTGCCGTCTCCCTCACCGGCTCTCCCCGCGCCTCTCCCGGCCTCCTCCGTTCTCGATCTGCGCGTCACAACGGCCCCGACCTCATGCTTCCTCGCCGGCCGCCCGAGGGCGCCCCTCCTCCCTCGACCCCTCCTCGTCTCCGCCACCATGCTCCGCGCTCCCCATCCCCGAGCACCCTGCCGCTCTGCCTCTGTCCGCCTCCGGCCGCCTCCACCGGTGCGAGCTCCGCCGCCCGGGATGGACAACAGCGCCGTCGGCCGTCCTCGTGTCGGCCGGCCCGGCAGAGTTCCGCCATGGCCTTTCCCTGTTCCACCTCCATCGCTGGCAGCACTCTGCGTCGCGCACCCTGCAACCCTGCTGCCCGTGTCGATGACAGCAAGTGTCGACGTGGTTTTGCTCTTCAGTGGTGCATGGTTTGGTCCTCTGCCGATGTGGTGTAGGCTTCAGAGCTGTGAAGGGGTGAAAACAAGGATCATGGTGTGGTGTTGGTTTGGTAGCCACTGGATTAGACGCCCGATGACCTATGTTTTGAATCGGAGTTAGGCCATGCGACAAGATCGACAAACTGGAAGCACAAGCAGGACCATTGACAAGTTTATCCAAGAACTTCACGGAACCTAGGCGTCGAGACCCCGAGTGCGCCTACACGGATTCGATGACCGAAGGTAATCTACACGGACGCCATGACCTCCTTCAAGGATCCGATGGCCGAGATCGGACCGAACCCTGGCACGCCAAGCTCTTCTTCACGGAGATCAAAGGCCGTTGTCCGAGACCCCGAAGACCGATCCCGGCGCCCGAAGCCGAGAACCCCGACAAGAACCACGACACGGATACACCGAGTTCTCCATCGAGGACACCAAGGCCGTCGACATGGAACCGAAGGACGTCAAGCACTGCACCCCGAACGCCAAGACCGTCCCGATACACGGACCCGACAAGATCTGCGCGACGGCAAGATCGACCGCTTGAACCCAAGTTCTCCGTCACGACACAACAAGTTCTCCATCTCGAATCTGAACCTCGATCCCTGTTGAACCCTGAGTCCGACCTCGAACCCCCCGGAACCAAGATCGCCGAACCCTAATGTGTGGACCCTTTTTCCCGAGCCCCAATTTTATAAAAGCTATACATAAAACCTGTTGCATAATAAATGTTCATGCATGCATATTTGTTTGGTTTGGGGGCATTATGCCGATTCACCATATAATTAAATATGGGGTCCATATGCGGGCAAATCTAGTCGAATATTGGCCCCATTTAAATTTGTGCATCGAACCGGTACTATATTTTGCCATGTTAAGACAACATTTAAATTGCGGGGGTTCTAAATAACTTGAACCGTTTAATTAAATGTCGGGACCCCGGTTCCTCTTAATATGGCCTAATTGCATCGCACCTTTGCCATGTCATACATCATACATGCACCATGCCCGATCTTCTGTCATAGTATTGAATAGTCCATCCGGTGTTTCTTCTAGTGTTTGGTTCTTCGCGGATAAGGCCGTTGAGTTGATGCGAGTGTCGACCCGATCGTCGGGTGAACCTTCGGCAATGTTTTCAGGCGAGCACCTCCCCCTTTCTACCTATCTTACTTTTATAGTATTTATTCCCTCATGTTGATCTATTGCTATCTGTGTTGCGATGCTCTAGTTTCCGTACCTGTGATATCCTGTGCAGCCCTATATTGCCTTGGACACATCCTATTACCTGTTGTTTGGTAGATAGTTGGACTTGCGCGTCGTAGTCGCTTGCTCAAGTGATGTTGCGTGTCGTCCAGTACCACAGTTGTTGGAGTCTTGCCGCATGTTTAATGTTGGAGATGATCATGGCTTTAATTATCGTTTACTTTAATTATTGTTTAATAACTAAAATTGAAGTAGGTAATGCAGAGGCACCGGTGGGTGATAGATAATATTTGGTTTCCGACCGCTCACTGGTGTCCCGTAGGACCCCGAGTTCTTGACACCTGTTCCGAGATCGAGTGCGCTAACCACATGTGGGATGTATGGGCACCCCATCGATTTAGTACCTAATTTCAAAGTACTGTACTGGGGGCCACAACTAGTTTGAGGTTTTATTTACTATCTTGTACTTATGTGTGGCATCCCGCAAAACCACTACTAGAAAATCGCGTCGAATTTGTGCATTGCATCGTCATCATCATGCATTGTTTGCCAAAACTATTTTCGCAAAGCCCGTTTTGTTTTCTAAAACGCCCCCTCTTTATTCAAACGCAAAACCCCGGATGTTGCCGGATATTTTGTTTGTCCAAAACTATCTACAAAGTTCGTTGTAACCAAATAAAAATATTAAATTATTTTGGCCGGAGGCGTCGAGCAGGCGATCGACGACGACCGCCCAGAATTTTAAAGCGGTCCAACCAGTCCCACCCTTATTCCTACAGCTACCCGAAAACTACCCACACCCCTGCCACCTCACCCTCCAATCACTGGAGCGCCACATCAGCACACCCCTCTCCCTCACCAACCAGGAACCGCCACGTGGCCTCCTCTCTCTCTCACCTCACTCCTCACACCGAACACACCTGCCCACCCAACCCACACACGAGCCACACCCTCACCCACGCGCCAGGCCGCCCCACCCAGCCCACTCCTTGCCCTCACCAACTGCGCCTGGGCCCCGCCCTGTCCCCTGGTCCCACCCCTGTCCCACCTGCCTCTCTCTCTCTCCTCAACCTCCCACCCCGTCTGCGCGTTCCCAACCTCCCTCCAACCCCCGCTCCTCCCGTCGCCGGCCGTTCCTCCCCGCTCGCCGCCCTGCCGCGCCCTCCTCCGTTCCCCTCGCCCTCGCCCACCGTCGCTCGGCCCGAGCCGCCCCGCCTCGCTCCTGCCAGCCAGGCTCCCCGCCGATGGCGCCCCTCATGACCGTTCCCGCCTCGCGCCCGAGCTCGCGAGCCCCGGCCCCTCTTCTCCTCTGCAGACGCCCTCGACCCGCCCTGAGCTCCCGCTCACCGCTCCGGCGCTTCCCGACCCGTCCGCCTGCGTCGCCCGACCTCGCCAGCGCCCCTCACCGGCCGCCCACGACCACGTCCCGCCCCTCGGGCCGCGTGCTCCTCCGTCCCCAGCGTGCGCTCCGCGGCCGTTCCTCCCCGGCGCGGACCGCTCCGCCCGCAGCCGCCTCGCGCTCGTGTCTGCGCCGCCCGGCCCGGCGTCGCCCGGCGCCGCGCCCCTCAAGACTGCGGACCCCGCTGCCGCGTGGGCCTCGCCTCGCCGACCTCCTCTGTCCCCGAGCAGACCAGCGGAGCTCGTCGTGGGACCGCCCGCGGCAGCCACCTGCCAGAGAACCCGGAGCTCGCCCTGTCCTGCCACGTCACCGCACGAGCCTGCCCAAGTTTGGCGCCGATGGTCGCTGCACCACATCAACCCTTGCTAGCTGCGAGACGTATCTCAGATGGAGAGCCAACCAATCCCATGCTCGTCGATAAACGTTGAGTTCCACCTCTCCAAGATCTTCGGAATCGCCAAGGCCACATCACGGATCCGAAGGCCCCGATTTTATCGGAAACCAAGCTCTTCGAGAAGATGCACCTGTCAGGTTCCAACTTCCTGAGTACCTCGAGCAAGCACACCGACAAGACCGTCACGAGTCGAAACCCGGGGAGATAGGCAAGACCACGGCACCGGAACCGGAAACCGAACCTCGACCCGCCAAGTTCTTCATCCCGGACGTCAAGACCGATGTGATGGCGCGAGCCCGACGAGACCCTCGCAACGACAAGCTCGACCCCGTGGAACCCGACAAGATCTGCATGCGACAAGAATGCCCCGACCGGGAAATCCGATGCGCTCGCCACGAGACCGACAAGTGCTTCATCCCGAACGCCATGACCGTCGACATGACCCGAAGGCCCCGGATGCACCAAGATCTACCCCTTTCATAGAATGTTCCGTCGAGACCGAACCCGTCGAACCCTGGACCCTGAGACCAACCCCGAACCCCGGATCCCCAAGACCGTCGAGACCCCTAATGTGTGAACCCTTACCCGAGAACCCTAATTTATAATTTCACCTATATAACTGTTGCATATAAATTGTCATTTCCGCATGCATGTCATATTGGTTTGGGGGCCTTATGCCGATTCACCTAATAATTAAATATGGGGCCCATATGCGGGCAAATCTAGCCTTATATTGGCCTCATTTAAATTTGTGTAGCGAACCCGGTGCTATTATTTGCCATGTTAATAAACATTTAAATTGCGGGGTAGCTAAACAACATGCACCACCTAATTAATTGTCGGGACCCCGGTTCCGCCTAATCTGACCTAATTGCATCGCATCCTTGCCATGCCATACATCATACATGCATCATGCCGATCTTCTGCCGTGGTATTAAATAGTGCATCCGGTGTTCTTCTAGTGTTTTGCTTCTTCGCGGATAAGGCCGTTGAGTTGATGTGAGCTTCGCCCCGTTCTTCGGATGAACCTTCGTCAATGTTTTCAGGCGAGCATCTCCCCCTTTCTACCTATCTTACTTTTATAATCTTTATTCCCTCCTGTTGATCTATTGCTATCTGTGTTGCGATGCTTTAGTTTCCGTACATGTGATATACCGTGCAGCCCTATATTGCCTTGGACACACCCTATTACCTGTTGTTTGGTAGATAGTTGGACTTGCGCGTCGTAGTTGCTTGCTCAAGTGCTGTTGCGTGTCGTCATATGCCACAGTTGCTGATGTATTGCCGCATGTTGATGTTGGAGATGATTCTAGTTTTACTTATCGTCACTTTAATTTCTGTTTAACAACTAAAATTGAAATAAGCAGAGGCATCGGTGGGTGATAGATAATATTTGGTTTCCGAACGCCCACTTGTGTCCCGTAAGACCCCGAGTACTTTATACATGTTCCTTGATTTATCGCGCTATCCACATCCGGGAGGTATATGGGACCCCCCTGAGCCAGAGCTTGATTCAGACTTATTTCTTGGGGCCACAACTAGTTTGAGGTTTTATTTACGATCCTGTACTTATGCCATGCTACTTATGTATTTAAATTGTGCGACAGATAGCACACTGTACTGTTTAGGAAGCGGAGTGATTACGCGGTATCGACACCCCGAGTTTTCGGGTTCCCAGTCGCTTACAGCCATTGACGCAAATCTTGAGTCCGTCTCGAAGCTTGCTTACTTCGTTGCGGGTGTACTCCAAGGGGTGGCCCCCTGAAATATTTCTGAATCCTGTGATTGTTCAGTCGTGAAAGCCTCGTTGGGTTTTGATTTGGTTTTTCCGAGGTTGATCGAGCGTGTGTTGCTATTGGTGCACCGGCGGGTAAAACTTTCGAAAGCCGTGTCGCGGATATGGACGACTTGGAGCACGATATCTCGATCATAGACAAGCATAACTAAAGTTTATTGCTATAAATTTGACTTATAATGACTAGTAATCAGCTTCACTATAACGGAATGGCTAATAATACTGCCCACAATTGCTTGTTTGGATTGTCGCTTGCGACCATTGTACCTGACTAGTAAGTATGGCAACTCCAACGGACTTGGCTGATTAGAAGTAACAACAACTGCTGGGTTTTGGGATTATATCATGCTATCGTATTTGATTAGTAATTGCAACTTCTAGCGGAATGGTTAACTAAAAGTGCCCACTGCTTATTTTATCAGAACGATTAACTAAACCTGAATAGTAATTGCTGCAACGATAACTGAATAAGTAAAACTGCCAATCGTGTGAGTTCCTCGGTTGACTTCCTCGTTTGGTCTCGAGGGGGAAATACCAGGCTGGGTTTGTTTGGTGTTAGCTTCAGGTTGGATCCGGATAGGTCTATCTTACCCTTCTCTGACTGTCGCCAGTTGTATCGAGTCTCTATAGGTTGTTTAGTGCATGCTGCCGCTGCCGCTCAGTCCACCATACCTATGTAGGCGAGGACCGCCGAATTCTAGCCTCATGTGTCTTGGCCTCGATCTTGGCGCTCCTTCTTTTTCCTTTGCCTTTGTCGGCACCCCTTTTGTTTAAGAAGGTTTTGAGATCGACGCCGTTAGCAGGGTTACCCTTCCGGCTTGGCCTGGGCAGGGTTATGGACGCCATTGGTTATTCTTCAGGGCTCTTAGCCCATTTGCATCTTGTCCGTAGACGGACGCTATATCGTTTTCAAGGTGATTTGGATCTTTGTATATTATATCTGTATTCTTGACTCATGTTTCCGCTGTTATATATATCTGTTCCGTGGGTCCCATCGAGGACTGTTGTGTAATGTTATTACTTCGTTTTCCACCCGCACGAAAGTGCCTGGTGGGCACCTTTGAATCGTTTCTATGCGGGTTTGGCAAATTTTGCTCAAACTTGCATAGGTCCGATTCTGAGGGTGTTCTGAGTGGTATCGAGCTCAGCGATTCGATACCCCACAAGTCCAGCCTGTAGGATAACCTAGCTAACGGCCGAAGTAGAGTGTCAAAACTATTTTTGCAAAATCGGTTGGATAGTTCTGATTAGGTCTGATTTTACTCCTTACCCCTCTGCTGTTCCCTCTTACCCCTACGTGTTTTGAATCCGCTCTCGTCTCTTTCTTCGAGTCCAGGAATTCTCGTGGTTGGGTCTCCGTCGTACCTTCAGGGTTCCGCTTCCTTCTTCGATAACGGTGTTGCTACATCTGGTCTTCATGCTGCCTGAGGAATCCGCCTGTAGTGGTACCATTCTCTGTTCCTTGTTTGTGCTATCCGGTGTTTTCCGACGTGACGACAATATCCTCTACGCCAGATCCGATGCATATTCTGCATCACTCCTTTGTTTCCGAACCTCGTTTGTCGAGATCTTGATCGATTCCGAGAATGGTTGCACTCTTTTCTCGATTGTGCGAGTAATAGTTTGGGTGCGTGATGGATTGGCCCCCATGCCGACTACCCCTTCTATTCTGTTGTACATTGAAGTGGATGAGAATGCATCGGTTCCCCCCCTTTCCATCGGAGCTAGAGGTGGCTTATTGTTGATACCTCTACCTTCGCCCTTTTGTTCGGAGAGTTCTCCGGCGATCACGGACAACGACCTCTTGTTAGTGGTGTCGAGGATCTACACAGGCGAGAAGATGCAGATTGCCGACCTTCCTTCCGGTACCATGAGGCGGATCTCGAGGCGAGATCCATTGTTAGTGGTGTCGGTGTGGCATCCCAAAACCACTACTAGAAAATCGCGTCAATTTGTGCATTGCATCGTCATCATCATGCATTGTTTGCCAAAACTATTTTCGCATAAAGCCCGTTTTGTTTTCTAAAACGCCCCTCTTTATTCAAAGCATAAAACCCGGATGTTGCCGGATATTTTGTTTGTCCAAAACTATCTACAAAGTTCGTTGTAACCAAATAAAAATATTAAATTATTTTGGCCGGAGCAGTCGAACAGGCCGATCGACCCGAACGACCGCCCCAGAATTTTTAAAACGGTCCAACCAGTCCCACCCCTTATTCCTACAGCTACCCAGAAAACTACCCACACCCCCTGGCCACCTCACCCCCTCCAATCCTGGAGCGCCACATCAGCACACCCCTCTTCCTCACCAACCAGGAACCGCCACGTGGCCTCCTCTCTCTCTCACCTCACTCCTCACACCCAACACACCTGCCCACCCGACCCATACACGAGCCACACCCTCACCCACGCGCCAGGCTGCCCCACCCCAGGCCCACTCCTTGCCCCTCACCAACCGCCTACGCCTGGGCCCCGCCCCTGTCCCCTGGTCCTACCTGTCCCCTTTGCCTCTCCTCTCTCCCTCAACCTCCCACCCCGACGCGCGCTCGCGTTCCCCAACCTCCCTCCAACCCCCGCTCCTCCCGTCGCCGGCCGTTCCTCCCCGCTCGCCGCCCTGCCGCGCCCTCCTCCGTTCCCCTCGCCCTCGCCCACCGTCGCTCGGCCCGAGCCGCCCCGCCGCGCCCCTCGCCGCCCGCGGGCTCCGCCCGCCAGTGGCGCCCTCCATGGCGTGCCCGCCTCGCCGAGCTCGCGAGCCCAGCGCCGGCCCCTCTTCTCCTGCGAGCCGCCTCGACCCGCCCAGGCTCCGCCGCTCCGCCGCTCGGCCCGCCCCGACCCGTCCGCGCTGCGTCGCCCGACCTCGCCGGCGCCTCACCGCACCGGCCGCGCCGACCACGTCCACCTCGGGCGCGTGCTCCCTCCACGTCCCCTAGCGTGTCGCGTCCGCCCGGCCGTTCCTCCCGGCCGCCCGGACCGCTCCGCCCGCGGCCGCCTCCGCTCGTGTCTGCGCCGCCCCGGCCCCGACGTCGCCGGCGCCGCGCCCTCTCAGCACCCTGCGGACCCCGCTGCCGCGTGGGCCTCGCCTCGCCGACCTCCTCTGTCCCCGAGCAGACCAGCGGAGCTCGTCGTGGGACCGCCCGCGGCAGCCACCTGCCAGAGAACCCGGAGCTCGCCCTGTCCTGCCACGTCGCCGCACGAGCCTGCCCAAGTTTGGCGCCGATGGTCGCTGCACCACATCAACCCCTGCTAGCTGCGAGACGTATCTCAGATGGAGAGCCAACCGATCCCATGCTCGTCGATAAACGTTGAGTTCCACCTCTCCAAGATCTTCGGAATCGCCAAGGCCACATCACGGATCCGAAGGCCCCGATTTTATCGGAACCCAAGCTCTTCGAGAAGATGCACCTGTCAGGTTCCAACTTCCTGAGTACCTCGAGCAAGCGCACGGACAAGACCGTCACGAGTCGAAACCCGGGGAGATAGGCAAGACCACGGCACCGGAACCGGAAACCGAACCTTGACCCGCCAAGTTCTTCATCCCGGATGTCAAGACCGATGTGATGGTGCGAGCCCGACGAGACCCTCGCAACAGCAAGCTCGACCCCGTGGAACCCGACAAGATCTGCATGCGACAAGAACGCCCCGACCGGGAAATCCGATGCGCTCGCCACGAGACCGACAAGTGCTTCATCCCAAACGCCATGACCGTCGACATGACCCGAAGGCCCCGGATGCACCAAGATCTACCCCTTTCCGAGAATGTTCCGTCGAGACCGAACCCGTCGAACCTGGACCACGAGACCAACCCGAACCCCGGATCCCCAAGACCCGAGACCCTAATGTGTGAACCCTTGCGAGAACCCTAATTTATAATGTCACCTATATAACTGTTGCATATAAATTGTCATTTCCGCATGCATGTCATATTGGTTTGGGGGCCTTATGCCGATTCACCTAATAATTAAATATGGGGCCCATATGCGGGCAAATCTAGCCTTATATTGGCCTCATTTAAATTTGTGTAGCAAACCCGGTGCTATTATTTGCCATGTTAATAAACATTTAAATTGCGGGGTAGCTAAACAACATGCACCACCTAATTAATTGTCGGGACCCCGGTTCCGCCTAATCTGACCTAATTGCATCGCATCCTTGCCATGCCATACATCATACATGCATCATGCCGATCTTCTGCCGTGGTATTAAATAGTGCATCCGGTGTTCTTCTAGTGTTTTGCTTCTTCGCGGATAAGGCCGTTGAGTTGATGTGAGCTTCGCCCCGTTCTTCGGATGAACCTTCGTCAATGTTTTCAGGCGAGAATCTCCCCCTTTCTACCTATCTTAATTTTATAATCTTTATTCCCTCCTGTTGATCTATTGCTATCTGTGTTGCGATGCTTTAGTTTCCGTACCTGTGATATACCGTGCAGCCCTATATTGCCTTGGACACACCCTATTACCTGTTGTTTGGTAGATAGTTGGACTTGCGCGTCGTAGTTGCTTGCTCAAGTCTTTGTTGCGTGTCGTCATATGCCACGATTCGATGTATTGCCGCATGTTGATGTTGGAGATGATTCTAGTTTTACTTATCGTCACTTTAATTTCTGTTTAACAACTAAAATTGAAATAAGCGAGAGGCATCGGTGGGTGATAGATAATATTTGGTTTCGAGCAGCCACTTGTGTCCGTAAGACCCCGAGTACTTTATACATGTTCCTTGATTTATCGCGCTATCCACATCCGGAGGTATATGGGACCCCTGAGCGAGCTTGATTCGGACTTATTTCTTGGGGCCACAACTAGTTTGAGGTTTTATTTACGATCATGTACTTATGCCATGCTACTTATGTATTTAAATTGTCGACGGATAGCACACTTTGTCTGTTTAGGAAGCGGAGTGATTACGCGTATCGACACCCGAGTTTTCGGGTTCCCGATCGCTTCTGACCATTGGCGCAAACCTTGAGTCCGTCTCGAAGCTTGCTTACTTCGTTGGTGTACTCAAGGGTGGCCCCTGAAATATTTCTGAATCCTGTGATTGTTCAATCGTGAAAGCCTCGTTGGGTTTTGATTTGGTTTTCCGAGGTTGATCGGCGTGTGTTGCTATTGGTGCACCCGGCGGGTAAAACTTTCGAAAGCCGTGTCCGCGGATATGGACGACTTGGAGCAGATCTCGATCATAGACAAGCATAACTAAAGTTTATTGCTATAAATTTGACTTATAATGACTAGTAATCAGCTTCACTATAACGGAATGGCTAATAATACTGCCACAATTGCTTGTTTGGATTGTCGCGACCATTGTACTGACTAGTAAGTATGGCAACTACAACGGAATTGGCTGAATAAAAGTACCAACAACTGCTGGGTTTTGGGATTATATCATGCTATCTGTATTTGATTAGTAATTGCTTACTACAACGGAATGGTTAACTAAAAGTGCCTTGCTTATTTTATCGAGCGATTAACTAAACCTGAATAGTAATTGCTGCAACGATAACTGAATAAGTAAAACTGCCAACCGTGTGAGTTCCTCGGTTGACTTCCTCGTTTGGTCTCGAGGGGGAAATACCAGGCTGGGTTTGTTTGGTGTTAGCTTCAGGTTGGATCCGGATAGGTCTATCTTACCCTCTCGATGCCGCCGGTTGTATCGAGTCTCTATAGGTTGTTTAGTGCATCTTTGCCGCTCGATCCACCATACCTATGTAGGCGAGGACCGCGAATTCTAGCCTCGCCGTGTCGCCTCGATCTTGGCTCCTTCTTTTCCTTTGCCTTTGTCGGCACCCTTTTGTTTAAGCAGGTTTTGAGATCGGCGCCGTTAGCGAGGTTACCCTTCCGGCTTGGCACAGGTTATGGGCATTGGTTATTCTTCAGGGCTCTTAGCCCATTTGCATCTTGTCCGTAGACGGACGCTATATCGTTTTCAAGGTGATTTGGATCTTTGTATATTATATATGTATTCTTGACTCATGTTTCCGCTGTTATATATATCTGTTCCGTGGGTCCCATCGAGGACTGTTGTGTAATGTTATTACTTCGTTTTCCACCCGCACGAAAGTGCCTGGTGGGCACCTTTGAATCGTTTCTATGCGGGTTTGGCGAATTTTGCTCAAACTTGCATAGGTCCGATTCTGAGGGTGTTACATTATGCCATGCTTTACTGCTTTATTTTAGATTGTGCGAGGAGCACCTGTACTGTTTAGGATCGTGACCCGTTTTATTTGTCGACAAGCGAGAGTTTGGGTTCCCGATCGTTCTGACGGCTCCTAAACCACGAGTCCGTCTCGGAGACCGGTCGACTTCGTTGCGGGTAGACTTGGTAGGGTGGCCCCCGTGCTTGCTTTGGGTCTGGGAATCGTCATGACTTAGGCCCCGCCGACATACCGATGGGTGTATGTTAATTGATCTGGCAAAAAGGGTCGAAGTGTGTGTGGATACTTTGGTGCACCCCTGCAGGGTTAAATCTTTTCGAGAAGCCGTGTCCGCGGTTATGGACGACTTGGAGCATAGTGCTTGATCATAGACAACTATAACTAAAGTTTACTGTTATAATTTGACTTGTATCCGATATGACTAGTAATCAGCTTCACTACAACGGAATGGCTAAATAAAAGTACCAACAACTGCTGGGTTTTGGAATATCGCATGCTAATTGTAACTGACTAGTAAGTGTTGCAACTAAAACGGAATGGTTAACTAAAAGTGCCCACTGCTTATTTTATCAGGATGACTCATGTTATCTATACTTGACTAGTAATTGCTGCAACGATAACTGAATAAATAAAACTGCCAACTGTGTGAGTTCCTCGGTTGACTTCCTCGTTTGGTCTCGAGGGGGAAACACCAGGATGGGTTTGTATGGTGGTAGCATCAGGTTGGTTCCGAATAGATCTTTCTTGTCCCTCTCTGATAGCCGACAGTTATATCGAGTCTCTATAGGTTGTTTAGTGCATGCTGCGCTGCCGCTGCAGTCCACCATACCTATGTAGGCGAGGACCGCCGAATTCTAGCCTCGTCGTGTACTGGCCTCAGTACTGACGCTCCTCTTTTTCCTTTGCCCTTTGTCGGCACCCCTTTTGTTTTAGCAGGTTTCGACGTCGTTAGCAGGGTTACCCTTCCGGCTTGGCCTGGGCAGGGTTATGGACGCCATTGGTTATTCTTCAGGGCTCTTAGCCCCATTTGCATCTTGTCCGTAGTCGGACGCTATATCATTTTCAAGGTGATTTGGATCTTTGTATATTATATCTGTATTCTTGACTCATAGAGTCGTGTTGTATATATCTCTGTTCTATGGGTCCCATCGAGGACTGTTGTGTAATGTTATTACTTCGTTTTCCACCCGCACGAAAGTGCCTGGTGGGCACCTTTGAATCGTTTCTATGCGGGTTTGGCGGGTTTCGCTAAAACTTGCATAGGGCCGATTCTGAGGGTGTTACATCCATTAGCTTGTGGATGTGCGACTGATGCAATATCGAGTCGGATCCCTTGTTCCTCGCAGAATTTAGCAAGTTCACCCATGGATAAGTTGCTCACGTTGTCAGTAATTATACTATGCGGATATCCGAATCGGATGATTACGTCCTCGACGAATCTTCTGGTTATGGCTCCATCGCAACTTGTTACGGGTTTAGCCTCAATCCATTTTGTAAATTTATCCACCATCACGAGTAGGTGAGTAAATCCACATTTTGCCGTGCGAAACGGCCCTACCATATCAAGCCCCCAGACTACGAACGGCCATGTAATAGGGGATTGTTCGCAGCTGCTCAGCCGGAACATGTGCTTGATGAGCATACTTTTGGCATCCCTTGCACGTTTTGACCAGTTTATCGGCATCCGCCTTAGCTGTAAGCCAAAAGAATCCGTGTCGAAAATCTTTTGCCACTAAGGATCTGGCTGTAGCGTGATGACCACACTCGCCTTTGTGGATTTCTCTTAAGATTTCCACTCCTTCTTTCGAAGAAATACATCTCTGAAACACGCCAGAAACACTCTGTTTATAGATCTCACCATTTATTATAGTGTAGGATTTTGCTTGTCGGACAATCTGCCGGCTCAAGACTTCGTCTTGGGTAGTTTTCCGTCTATCATGAAATCCAGATAGGGTTTTGTCCAGCTAGGAATTACAGCCAGAACTTAAAGGTGAGTCGGATTTCGTCGGATAGTCCTCATCAACTATGACTATGGAGGGGACCCTTAAATGCTCTAAAAAAGTGCCATCCAGTACTTGTTTCCACGTAGAGCCTATTCTTGATAGAGTATCTGCTTCCTCATTCTCTGCTCGAGGGATGTGTTGAACCTCAAAACCCTCGAACGATTTAGATAGTTCATCCACAACAGCTTTGTATGCTGCCATGTTCTTGTTTGCGTTGCAGATATCGGATACTTGTTGGGCAACTAAATCCAACTCTCTATAACACATGAGTCTAGATATGCCAATGTTTTTGTCCATGCGTATTCCATGCAGCAATGCTTCATACACGGCAATATTATTTGTGGCCATGAAATGTATTTGCAACACATAGAACAGCTTATCTCCATGGGGTGATTTGAGCACCACGCCAGCCCCCGAGCCTTCTCGTGCTTTTGATCCGTCAAAGTGAAGGGTCCAAAATTCCGAGTCTGGAGGGCCTGTGTTTTCTGCCGTTTCTATCGAATCAACAACAAAGTCGGCAAGGATTTGGGACTTGATTGCTATACGTGGTTTGTACTCAATATCGAAAGCTGCAAGCTCTATTCCCCACTTTGCGACACGTCCTGTGGCGTCGTGATTATTGATTATATCTCATAGGGGAGCGATGCTCACCACTGTGATCTTGTGCTCTTAAAAGTAGTGGCATAGCTTTCTGGATGCAAAGAACACTCCATAGGCTAACTTTTGATGATGTGGATACTTTTTTTTTGATTCTGTCAGGACCTCACTTAAATAATAAGTTGGCCGCTGTACCTTATGCTCGTGGCCTTCTTCCTTGCGCTCAACTACTATTGACACACTTATGACCTTGTTTGTCGCTGCAATGTAGAGTAACATAGGTTCCTGAGGTTCTGGTGCTGCGAGAACTGGTGGGTTTGAAAATAGATCTTTCAAACTTTGCAGGGCGGTTTCGTCCTCCTGGGTCCAGACGAATTTGTCGGTTTCTTCAAGAGTTTGTATAAAGGTGCGGCTCTTTCGCCGAGCCGGCTGACGAATCGACTCACTGCTGCAATGCAACCAGTGAGGCGATGTACGTCCTTCAGGCAAGTCGGCCTGGTAATGTTTAATATAGCCTTGATTTTGTCTCGGTTCACCTCTATGCCTTGCTCAGAGACGATGAAACCTAACAATTTTCCGGCTGGAATTCCAAAGAAACGCTTCTTTAGATTTAGCATCATATTGAATTTTCGTAGACTAGCAAACGTTTCATCCAAGTCGGAAATTAAAGTTTCCTTCTTTTTGGACATGACTGCTATGTCGTCTACGTATACATGGACATTGTGTCTGATTTGGTCATTGAGAGAACATTGCATGGTACGTTGATATGTTGCTCCTGCATTCTTTAAGCCAAAAGGCATAGTTTTATAGCAGAAGATTCCGAAGGGAGTGACGAAAGATGTCTTAATTTGATCCAAGTTTTTCATCGGTATTTGGTGATATCCGGAATATGCGTCGAGAAAATAGAGTAGTTCCGACCCTGCCATTGAGTCGATAACTTGATCGATTCTTGGCAAAGGGAACGGATCTTTTGGGCATGCCTTGTTCAAAGCGGTATAATCAACACACAGCCTTAAATCAATGTGTCCTTTTTAGGGACGAGTACAGGATTTGCCACCCAATCTGTATGGATGACCTCTGTTATAAAATCCGCTAACTCTAGGCGGGCTAATTCCTTGGCTATTGCTTTGCACTTTTCATCACCAAACCGTCGTAAGGACTGTTTGACGGGTTTAGCGTCTGGGTACACATTAAGAGATTGCTCGGCAAGTTCCCTAGGTACTTGTCGTGGTATTGCACGGCAGATGCTACTGGGGGTAGCTTACGTAGAGGGAGCAAGGCGATGTAGGAGAATCCGGGAGCGAGATTGGCACACGATGTACCTAGGTTCACGTCCCCTCGGTGGAGGATCGCTACGTCCTGCTATCAATCCAGTATATGATCATAGATTGGTTTACAATGGAGCCGCCGGAGGCGGTGGGGGAGACTAGATCTCATATGACGTACCCCTTGGGGGTGCCCTTGGTGGCTTTATATATGCAGCCAGTTAGGGTTTACAAGTGCTTTAGTGGGCTTTCTATTGGAGTCGTTGTCTTGGGCCTCCAGTCGGCGCCAGTCGCCTGGGTGCAGCATGCGCCACTCGCCGTATTGGGCGAGTCGACCCGCTCCTGGCTTGGCTTCAGTCGGCTCGATCCAGCTGGCAAATCCGCTTCGTGGGTATACCCCGATTGGTATTCCCCCATCAGTAGTCCCCGAGCGCGTTGTCGATTCGAAGCGGGCTTGAGGTAGGGCGCGGAGAGTCTTGACGATGGGTCGTGGCGAATCGGCGACGAGCTCCTGAACATAGAAAAGAATCATGAAGCGGGAGGCAGTCGGCGTGAGCCAGTCAGTGATGACCAGTTGGCGAAAGACGTAGGGTGTCGGTGAAGCCGCCCGATTCTGGCGAGTCTCCGAACATGGGCGTGCGAGTCCCGAACGGCGGGCGAGGTCGGCGACCTAAAGTGCCGAGTTCGAAGCGCGGCGACGGCGAGTCGGCGACCGGCGGCGCCACTCCAGCCGCGGCGAGGCGAGCGACCGGCGAGCATCGAGCGAGCAACCGACGGGCACCGAGTCCCGGCGTGGCGAAACGCGAGGTGGCGACCAGCGTGCTGCTGTCTGAAGCGCGCCGAGTCCGAACGCGGCGGGCGGGCAAGGTCGGCGACGGCGAGTGGCGAGTCGGCGACCGCGAGCTCCGAGTCCGGGCGCGGCGAGTGACGAGGTCGAGTCATGATGGCGAGTCCCCGGCGTGGAAATCTGTAGGCGAGTCCGCAGTGGCAAGTCCGGCGTGTTGATTACGTGAGGAGAGCGTCTGCGGCGAGTTGACGAGGCGAGCCGTGGTCGTGGACCTGGCGTACGCAGCATGCCTAGGAGTAGTCCCCGAGGCTCGAGTTGGCTCGTAGAGGCGACTTGAGGCTCTTTAGAGATGCACATTCTGAAAATAGTAGTGGTTGTTGCCGATCATGGCGAGTGGCAAGGTCAAGCGACCGGCGGGCGCCGAGTCCCCGAGCGCGGTGAGTGGCAAGGTCGAGCGATCGGCGGGCGCCGAGTCCCCGAGCAGGGCGAGTCCGCGATGATTGCGAGTCCGCGAGAGGAGAGTCCCGGAGCGTGGCGAGTCCGCGATGATTGCGAGTCCGCGAGCGTGGCGAGTCCGCGATGATTGCGAGTCCGCGAGCGTGGCGAGTCCGTGATGATTGCGAGTCCGCGAGGGAAGAGTCCCCGAGCGTGGCGAGTCCGTGATGATTGCGAGTCCGCGAGCATGGCGAGTCCACGATGATTGCGAGTCCGCGAGCGTGGCGAGTCCGCGATGATTGCGAGTCCGCGAGGGGAGAGTCCCCGAGCGTGGCGAGTCCGCGATGATTGCGAGTCCACGAGCGTGGCGAGTCCGCGATGATTGCGAGTCCGCGAGGGGAGAGTCCCTGAGCGTGGCGAGTCCGCGATGATGTTGATTGCGTTGTTTCTGTTAGCGAGTCTCTCGTCTTGGCCCGGGGGGCCAGTCGCATGGCGACTCCAAAGATGGCTCTCGGCTCGGCGTTCTTCTTGGACGATCCGAGGCTCGGTTTGCGAGTCCTCGTCCGCAGTACTTAGCCGTGTGAGTCGCACTGTCTAAGGTTGAGGAGGACATGGTGTTGTTTGTGTAGCACTACCATTTATCTTGGCCCGGAAGGCCAGTCGAGCAAGGCGACTCCAATGATGGCTCTCGGTTAGCGTTTTTCGTGGACGATCCGAGGCTCGGTTTGCGAGTCCTCATCCGCACTACTTGGCCATGTGAGTCGCTCTTTCAAAGGTTGACAAAGGCTAATAGATTTGTTCCGAGGGGAAGAGACGCCCAGTGGTGAGTCCATACAGGGTGGCAAGCGATCCTCTCTGGCGACTCGGACGATGAAGGTCCCTTAGCAGGTGCGGCGTACGTATTTGTCATAGCGGACAGGGTCGCACGACGTTTAGCCGGAAAAATTCGACGCGGCGGACACGGAGTCGACGCGGCGGACGGAGGTCGCGCCATGGCGAAGTCGACGCGGCGGACACGGAGTCGACGCGTCGGACACGGAGTCGGCGGAGGTCGCGCTATAAGCGAAATCGGCCTTGGCGGACACGGGTCGACGCGCGGACGAAGTCACGCTATGGCGAAGTCGGCGTGGCGGACACGGAATCGGCAGCGGACGGAGGTCACGCTATGGCGAAAGTCGCGGCGTACAGACGGGTCGACGCGGCGAAGGTCGCGCTATGGCGAAATCGGCCAGCGGACACGGGTCGACGCAGCGGACGAGATCGCTCTATGGCGAAGTCAACGCGGACATAGAATTCGGCAGCGAAAAACGCTATGGCAAAGTCGACGCGGCGGACATGGGGTCGACGCAGCGGACAGAGATCGCGCTATGGCGAAGTCGACCCGGCGGACACGGAGTCGACGCGGCGGACGGAGGTCGCGCTATGGCGAAGTCGACGCGGCGGACACGGGGTCGACACGGTGGACGAAGGTCGCGCTTATGGCGATGTCGACGCGGCAGGCGAATCCGCACTGGGCGAGTCCCCGAGCCTAGCGAGTCCGCGTTTAAGTGTGTCCGCGTTTAGGCGAGGTCCGGAGCATGATGAATCCGCGATGGATGAGTTGTCGGACGTGGCGAGTCCGTGGCGGGAGGATCGACGAGCTCCATGACTGGCACGGCGATTTTGTGATGGGTGATTTCCCGGGCTTGGCGAGTCCGCGGCGGCCGAGCGACTTGAGTTGGATCCTTCCCGACTCCATCGTTTCAAACGGGATGTCATGCGTACACAAGTAAACAACATATACGATTGATGATTAGATCAAATAATAATCACGTGCCAGACTGTTGAACCCGGAGACAAGGTCGGCCTTTTGGTACCCAACCTCACTACTTCGACGGACGCGAATAAACAACAGACAAAACTGAAACCGATCCCAAGTATGATTTTGGTTCCTGAAAGGGTCATATGCGACTGCATGGTCGGCTTTGGAAAATGAATGAAGATGCATATATATTTGGACTCATAGCATGTACTTAGCTGTTAGGAGTCCGTGACGGCAAGTCCGCGAGCATGGCGAGTCCGGGATCGAAAATGATAGCTATAGACGCGCAGGTAGCGATGGAAGATTATTTTTGATATTGCGCGGCCTTCTCTTGATGTATTTTTGTTCAGTCGGTTGAACTGTATATCCGATCAGGGAAGTGAACGACTGATGCGGATGAAAGCCCCTCTCGGCCGATACTTCTGGCCACCGACCGAAGCTTGGCACCTATTTCCATGAGGTCGCGACTCAATCTCGAAGCGGAGCATGCATAGAAAATTCGATATGCAAAGAATTAGATCTAATCTAAAAAATAAATTGATTATATCATAATTAAAAGCACGTAAGAGAAAGTAGCATAGTAGGATATTAGATCGAGGTCACCATGTTTGATCGTTTGTGTGGAGGAACCGATCAGTGCATGTGTCACCAATCTTTGCATCCATCAAAGAGAATTCGCTTGCATGCATCCAGATAATCCTCTTGGGTGCTGCGCTGACATCCATGAGTGCGGTGTGTGTTGGCGGTGCGAGCTATGCTGATTGCCAAACGGCTCATGGCTGCTGCCGATCGGGATTTGAGCAAATCAAAGGCCACAGCGGCTGTAAATATTAGATCCAAATAAAATAATTACATGGCAAAGAAACAATTAAGAAAGTTAGAGATTAAAAACTCAGCCGCTGTATAGTTTCCATGCGAGATTTATCAAGAGGACATCGCGTTGTCCGGCGATTTTCTAGACTCAGATTGATGTGATCTCGTAGATGATCTGGTGAGGGATCCCGCCCGGATTATCACCCTCCAAGCATCGCTAGCCCCACGGTGGGCGCCAACTGTCGTGGTATTGCACGGCAGATGCTACTGGGGGTAGCTTACGTAGAGGGAGCAAGGCGACGTAGGAGAATCCGGGAGCGAGATTGGCACACTATGTACCCAGGTTCACGTCCCCTCGGTGGAGGATCGCTACGTCCTGCTATCAATCCAGTATATGATCATAGATTAGTTTACAATGGAGCCGCCGGAGACGGTGGGGGAGACTAGATCTCATATGACGTACCCCTTGGGGGTGCCCTTGGTGGCTTTATATATGCAGCCAGTTAGGGTTTACAAGTGCTTTAGTGGGCTTTCTATTGGAGTCGCCGTCTTGGGCCTCCAGTCGGCGCCAGTCGCCTGGGTGCAGCATGCGCCACTTGCCGTATTGGGCGAGTCGACCCGCTCCGGGCTTGGCTTCAGTCGGCTCGATCCAGCTGGCAAATCCGCTTTGTGGGTATACCCCGATTGGTATTCCCCCATCAGTACTCCGGTCATGTTAGATGGCTGCCATGCAAAGATATCACTATTAGCTTTGAGGAACTCGACGAGCGCGCTTTCCTATGTGTGGCATAAGCCTACTCCTATGTTCGTCGCCTTGGAGGGATCATCTTCCTTCAACGACGTTTTCTTCGTCTCTTTCGACGCCTTGAACTGCAAATTTGGCTTCAGCACCTCGTTCTTCATAGCGGGCATCTCGGACGGATTGATGGTCTTCTTGATCTCCTGGTACTCCTGGGCGTGCAGCACGGATTCGGCGAAGGCAGCAGATCCTTCGTCGCACTCTCGCGTCTTCCTCAGATTTCCTCGTACGGTGACTACGCCCTTTGGACCTGGAAGTTTAATCATGTTGTAGATGTAACAGGGACGGGCCATGAACGCCCAGTAAGCCGGACGTCCGAAGGTGGTGTGGTAAGCACTTTTGAACGATACCACCTCAAAAGAGAGTGGCTCGGTCCGACAATTGTCTCGGGTTCCGAATGTCACGTCCAGAGTAGTGTCACCCAGAGAATCCCCCTGTCTCCCTGGTACAATGCCATGGAAAGTTACACTGTTGTAACTCAACTGGCTCTCGTGTAGCTTCATGCGGTTGAGCGTTTCGATGTAGAGGATGTTAATGCTTCTCCCACCATCTATGAGTGTTTTTGAGAACTCATAGCCATCAATAAGAGGGTTCACGACTAGAGGGTACTTTCCCCGATGATGTGTTTTCCTCGAGTGATCTGAACGATCAAAGGTGATGGTCACCTCTGACCAGCCCAGGAATTGTTGGACAGCCAGAACTGTGGCATTGAGCTCACGAAGAACCGCCTTTTGTCCTTAGCTGGTTGGGATCCAAGGAAGCAGACATATACGTCTTTCTTGGTCGAAAAAGTCTTCTTTCCATCCGACTTGGGCTCTGCAGAGGCTTCCGCTTTTTCCATGTCGTAATCTTCCTTGGGTTCCTTTCCTTTCTCGGAATTTTTCTTTCCTTTTCGTCGCTTGGCTCTGTAGCCAGCGGATTCGTCTTTCTTGATGTCGTCATTGAAATGACACTCGTCATTTGTGTGGGTAGATCCTCCATTACTATCCAAGTGGTGGACACAGGGATTGTTGGCAATGTCGTCCCAGGTATAGATTCTTCCGGGTTGCTGGTCTCCTGTGCCCTGGATTCGGGAAGTTCCTCGGCCTCTACCCCGGCAGCCTCCGTGCCCTCCTCGTCCTCTGGATCCGAACGTTGCGTTGACAGTTGCGTTGTTCGGAGTCGGCTTTTCGTCCGAGGTGTTCTTGCGCTTCTGAGTTTGTTTTGGTTGTTCGGCCGCATTGAGATTGGACAAAATATTTAGCAGCCCTTCTGAATCATCATCGGCATCAGCATATTTGCTTGCCATCTCTATAATTTCTCCCAAATCTGTGACATGGTCACGCTTCATCTTGTGACGTAAAAGTCCGACTAGAAGTCCTACAATAAAAGCTTCTATCGCAGTTTGCTCATTTACTCCTTCGCAGGAGTTCTTCGTGTCAATCCAGCGTTCGAGGTAATCTCGGCAGGTTTCTCCGGGTCTATGGGTGCAATGCTGCAAGTCTCCGACTATGCAGGGACTACTGTATGTTCCCTCCAAGTTTGAAAAGAACGCACTTTGCATATCATACCAGTTATGAATTGAATTCTCTGGCAGTTCATTGAGCCATGATCGAGTCGTCTTCCTCAGCATGAGTGGGAGATATCGGACTACAACCAGGTTGTTTCCTCCTTTGGCATTGCAGCAAGCTTGGAAATAATCCTGGAGCCAAGTATCTAGCCGAGCTGCACCATCATAGGGTTGATTATGTTTGGCAATACCAAAGTCAGCCAGAAATCTGGTTTGACGTATGTGTGGTCCAAAGCACTTGGGTCCCACGTACACATCTTCTTCCTCGTACCGCCGCGCTTCTATGTTTGATTCGATGCGATGGCGAGTGTTGTTTAGCGAGAGAGATCTGCGCCTTGGAGGCTCACGGATTCTGCAAGGTGAATTCAGATTTCTGCTTCTCCTCTCACCATTTCCGCCTCCACCCCTGCGGATCCCATGGCTATGATGTGATCCTTCATGGTCGTTTCTGGGAGGCGATGGTGGCCCTGGTGGATTATTTTCGGCTGGGTTTCTTGGTGGTGGCGGTGGAGCCTAATTATGCTGACTCTGATGCCTATTTCTTCGGGCATCATCCCTACTTGATTCAGGACGATCCAGATCATCTCTTCATCCAGCATTGCCAGCAGGACGGCTCGGTGGTGGCATCCTTAGTCGATCTTGCTCCTCTCGCTGGCGGCATGTTTCCGGGTCTTCTTTATGGCGGTTGTTTTGTTGACGATGGTCCTGATGCGGAACCATTGCCCTGATGGCATCTTCGGACAAAGCCGGAATAACTCTAGCCCAGTAACATGTTGGCCTACGAGAGTGGCCATTTGAGCCGGTTCTTGATTTCTCTTCTTCTCCATGGGGACGATAAAGTTGAGTCGTATCCCTGTGAAGCCTTACATCAGCGCTTTGGTCAGCGCTAGTGTGGAAAAACTCGGATTTTGAGGCCGGCTTGCCACTAAATGACGCGGCCGTCTTTTGCTGCTTTAATCCTTTGTCCAGCAATGCGACACACTACTGGACCTGCTGTGGAGACGGATTGTTGGCAAGGATGGCTCGAGCTTCACAAGCGTTTTCCAACGGCGTGCTGTAGACTCGGATCTTCTCTCCATATTTTCTGTCGAATAGATCTTTGTGGATATCCGGATTCTTGTTAACAAGAAACGGACCTCCCCTTATCTTGTTTGGATGTCGCTTGAAATCTGACTGATATCTGGCAGGATCACTATCTAACTGCTACCTCATCTCGACGAGGCGCGCGGCCTCTTCAAGTAGAAACAAACGTTACTTTTCTAGGTCCTCGGCCCTTTTCTCCAGCGCCTTCGGAGTAAGATCTGAAGCCGTTGGGACTGGAATCGTGAGAGCATCTCCGTAAATTTCACGTGCACCCTTGGTAGCAACGTGTCCATCCATAGGAGGGTCGATTGGGGTGGTATTAATCGGATCTCCGTCCTGATTCTCCATCTCGATCTCTTCATCAACTTTTTCTTTGTTGGTTTCCTCAATGTTCGGCTGTGCTGGTGTCGTATTCTTGTTCTTCTTCTTCTTCTTTGACCGCCCAGTAGCCTTAACGTGCGTACCAGTGGCAAAGACGGCTTTCGGTCCAGTACCGAGGGATAAACTTCCGTCAGTACTTTCCGTCATGGTTGGTTTGTCGACCTCGGAGGAATCTTCGGTGTCCATATCATAATGCGAGGTGTAGCTTTCATCCATGATATCATATGGACTAGGAGGAGTTTCCGGCTCACCTTGCGTTGGCTTGGAGACGTGTTCTTGTTCATACTCCTCCATCTCTTTGTCGAAGTCTCGAAGTTACTGCGACGTGATTGACTCCTGAGAGGAGCCAGGTGAGTCGGTGTTTTCTTCGATTGCGTCTAGAACCAAATCGCTACCAGCCCCAGCATCGACAAAGTCGGATTCAGTGCTTATGTGGTACACGAAATAGTGCTTCTTCTTGTTCATGTTCTTGAGGTATTTGTATAACTTGGTTTCTGCTTTGACATCAGCAGAGCTGGATCCGTAGGGAATGTACTCCTCATCTGTGTATCCGATCTCACGAGAGAGATTGGATCTGGATTCTTCTTCGACCTCATCTTCCACTACAGGAGTGGGTTGGGTGGGTTTGATTTTCTCTAGGACTCTAAATTCTTCCGCCTCTGCAGATAGAGTAGATCCGGATTTTTCTTCCGCCATGGTCATCACCTCAAGGGTGGGTTGGGCGGGTTCAGCGAAACCGATATAGATATCGATCTTTCCAATGGACATGATCGTGTAGGTTTTCACGGGTTTTGAAGCCAGAATCCAAGTCTCATCGAGAAGGATGAGATCACTGGCGTAGACCACGCGACCCATGGCGATTGTTTCGCCGATTCCTGCACGCGTAGATTCCGCCTGTAACGATGCTCCAAAGGTCACCTGCCCCACGGTGGGCGCCAACTGTCGTCGGATTGTCGACAAGTATGCCATAGGGGGTCCTAGTGGCATTGGAAGGATGGGGTGTGAGACGTTGGATGTTCCAGGAGTGGTGAGCACAAGTTTACCCAGGTTCGGATCTGACTGCGGTGATCGGATCCTACTCCTGCTAGCAACCCAATAATATATCGGCGTAAGCCTGATGTTACAGCGAATTACAAGAGAGGTTCACCTGTGCGAGTTGGTTGTGGTTATTGCTATGATTGTTGTGTCCTAAAGGCTCCCATAGGGCCGGTTTATATAGTCACCGGGGCCTAGGGTTAGAGGAGAGACCTATCCGGCTATGTGTACAGTGTTGGTAACTATGTACAGCTTGGACTACAAGTAATACTACAGGCCTAAGTCGATAACTCTTCTGGGCCTTGTCGTAGCTGGAACTGGCTCCTCCTCTTTCTCTGACTGGGTCGCCCGTGAAGCAAAGCTCTAACCCGTTGGTGGGCCACCCTGGTCAATGAGTCCTCTGGGTATACCCAGAAAGTATATCCCCAACAGGAGAAGGAACAAGCCATAGAGAGGCTGCAAGGGACTGTCCAAGAGTGGAACCAAGTGGTGATGGAAAGGGATCAGACCGTTGTTGATATGGCAGCTCAAATTGCTGCTCTCCAAGCACAATTGAATCCACCACCTGAAGATGACAACAATGGAGATGATGGCAATGATAATGATGATGGAGGGAACAATTATGATGAGGATGAAGATGATGATGAGGAGGATGGAGACAGCGATGGTGGAGGAGATGAAGCAGTTGCTGTTGCAGCAGAGGATGAGGAAGAAGAAGAGGATCCCGAAGAGGTGGATTTTCAGGTCTCAAGAGAGGATTCAGGAGAAATGTATACGCCACCGCCATGGATGGTTCGTGGATTGAAGCACCAACGCATGAATGCAAGGACCTACTGCAACCTCTTCATGAAGTAGTTAGATGTGGCATCCCGCAGAAACCACTACTAGAAAATCGCGTTGATTTTGTGCATTGCATCGGCATCATCATGCATGGTTGTCTGCATTATTTTGAAAAGCCTAGTTTTGATTATAGAAATACCCCTCTTTATTTTAAAAGGCAAAACCCTGAGTGTATCGGATATTTTGTTTCCCCTAAAAATTATTTGCAAAGTGGTTCTGTTTTAAATTAAAGAGAACCAAACAAACACAAAACTAAAACAGCCCCCCCCTCATAAATCCTATCTCCACCCAATCCTAATCTACCCTCCAACCAAATCGTGCCACCTCCCCCCTCTCACCCAAAACCTACCCACCTGCCACCTCACCAATCCCTCTCCTCTTCCCACCTCTCTCTCTTTTCTCACCCAATCCCCTTCTACCCTCTCTCTCCCTCTCTCTGACCCACCCCACACAGTCTCTCCCCAGACGCAGCGTGACCCACGCTGGACCGCTTCTCTCCCAGCGTCCCCAGTGTCCCACAGCGTGGACCTGTCCCCGGCCCCACTCACGCTCCCCAACTCCCACCTTGCACCTTTCCCCTCTCTCTGCCCTGGGCGCCCACCTCCGCCAGAACTCCCCTCTACCGCTGGTCCCACTGGGACCCACCACCCACTGCCAGCGTCTGCTCTCTCTCTCCTTCTCTCCTTCCCCGTCGCCCCAGACTCCTGGCCCGGCGCCCCATCCCTCCTCGCTTGGCGACCCGAGCCCGCGTGCCCCTTCCTCGCTCATGGCCCGCTCACCTCACGTCCGCACCCCGCGCTCCCAGCTTCCGTTCCCCGCTCGCCCGCCTTGAACCACCGCTCACGCCCGCGGACCTCCCGGTCTCCATGTCCTCCTCCTGCTCGCCTCGCGGCCTCGGCGCCCCTCGCCTCCACTGGCACGCCACCGCTCCTCCCTCTCCCCTCGGGCAGCGCCTCGCGACCACTTGAGCCGCCTGAGCCCCGACCAGCCGGCGCCGCCCAGCTCCGCCTCCCGCCTGCGCCTTCACCACCGCCCTCTCCTCCGGGCTCGCCCTCTCCGACCTCCCGACGACCGCCTCCCGGGAGCTCCACCGCGACCCCGACCCCACAGCCCCACCTCGCGCCGGACGCGGCGCCGCCCGCCACCTCGTCCGCCACTGCCCGCTGAGCCGCCCGTCCATCTCGCCGCGCAGCCGTCCCCGGCGTCCTCCGGCCAGCCTTGACAGAGCCTCTCGCCGGCGTCGGCAGCTTCGCCGGCCCCTCGGCAACGCCATCTGCCTGTCGCCCTGCGCCTCCTCCAGCCCTGGCGCCTCCGTCCCAGACGCGCCTCGGCAGCGTCGCCCGAGCCGCCCGTTCTCCGTCAGTCCTCCGGCCCACTCCCCGCCGCCGCCCATCCACCAGCCGTGTCAGCGCTCCCCTGCCCTGCCGCTATGGGACATCCCCCTGAGCAGAACCGGCGACGCCAAGACCTACCGACGTCGAGAACCGAGCCCAACACCGACAATCAAGCCCCAAGTTCCCCATCGACGACCAAGCCGAAACCTCAAGTGCGTTGATAGGGAGCCGAAGATACCCGGACACTGGACGTCAAGACCTCGGACCCGAAGACGTCGAGGACCCAAACGCCAAGATCGCCACCGACAATGGAACCGCGACACTCCAAGCTCTCCGTCCCGGCGTCCGAAGACCGTGAAGCGTCGAGACCCCTTCACCGATACGAGACCCCGAAGAATCGCGCAAGACCTCGGGCGCGAGACTCCAAGACCGTACCGAGCCGAATGTGTCCGGATAATCCCCGACAAGAGCTCCATCACGGAACATCAAGTACTCCGACAGGGAACCCTGGAGAACCGGCGTCGAGCCCCAAGTTCGTCCCCGATAATCAAGGTGGAACCCCAAGACCCCGATGCGCCCCGACGCCACGCCAAGTTCGTCTACCCGAACACGAAGACCAACCCCGATATCCGAGAACGAGCCCGTCGAGAACGCTTCCGTCGAACCCCAGACCCGAACTCTGAGACCGACCCCGAACCCCGGAACCCCCAAGACCGTCGAGACCCTAATGTGTGAACCTCTTCCCGAAAACCCTATTTTACAACATCATACAACTTGTCGCATAATAATTGTTCATGCATGCATTTTTGTCATGTGGTTTGGGGGCCTTATGCCGATTCACCTAATAATTAAATATGGGGACCATATGCGGGCAAATCTAGTCTCATATTGGCCTCATTTAAACTTGTGTAGCGAACCAGTACTATCTTCTGCCTTGTTAAACAACATTTAAATTGCGGGGGTTCTAAATAACTTGAACCACCTAATTGATTGTCGGAACCCCGGTTCCGCTTAATATGACCTAATTGCATCGCACCTTGCCATGCCATGCATCATACATGCATCATGCCGATCTTTCGCCGTGGTATTAAATATTGCATCCGGTGTTTATTCTAGTGTTTTGCTTCTTCGCGGATAAGGCCGTTGAGTTGATGTGAGCTTCGCCCCGATCTTCGGTTGACCCTTCGACAATGTTTTCAGGCGAGCATCTCCCCCCTTTTCTACCTATCTTACTTTTATAGTATTTATTCCCTCCTGTTGATTTATTGCTATATGTGTTGCGATGCTCTAGTTTTCGTACCCGTGATATTCCTTGCAGCCTTATATTGCCATGGACACCTCCTATTACCTGTTGTGTGGTAGTTAGTTGGACCTGCGCGTCGTAGTTGCTTGCTCAAGTGCTGTTGCGTGTTGTCAAGTGCCCCAGTTGTTGATGAATTGCCGCATGTTGATGTTGGAGATGATCATAGTTTTACTTACCGTTCACTTTAATTTCTGTTTAACAACTAAAATTGAAATAAGCAGAGGCATCGGTGGGTGATAGAAAATATTTGGTTTTCGAACGCCCACTTGTGTCCCGTAAGACCCCGAGTACTTGATACCTGTTCCTTGATTTATCGCGCTATCCACATCCGGGAGGTATATGGGACCCCCCCTAAGCCAGAGCTTGATTCAGTCTTATTTCTTGGGGCCACAAACTAGTTTGAGGTTTTATTTACTATCCGGTACTTATGCCATGCTACTTTATGTATTTAAATTGTGCGAGGAGCACACTGTACTGTTTAGGATCGGGACACGATTCCGCGGTGTCGACAAGCCCAGCCACACTTTCGGGTTCCCGATCGTTCTGACCGTCTACCCAAACCTTGAGCCCGTCTCGAGTCGGTGGCCGTTGCGGGATCTACTTAAGGTGGCCCCTGAAATATTTCTGAATCCTGTGATTGTTCATGTGAAAGCCTCGTTGGGTTTTGAGTTGGTTTTCGAGGTTGATCGGCGTGTGTTGCTATTGGTGCACCCGGCCGGGTAAAACTTTCTCAAAGCCGTGTCCGCGGATATGGACGACTTGGAGCACAGTATCTCGATCATAGACAAGCATAACTAAAGTTTACTGCTATCAATTTGACTTTATAATGACTAGTAATCAGCTTCACTATAATGGAATGGCTAATTAATACTGCCCACAATTGCTTGATTGGAGTGTCGCTTGCGACCATTGTACCTGACTAGTAAGTATTGCAACTACAACGGAACGGCTGAATAAAGTACCAACAACTGCTGGGTTATGGGATTATATCATGCTATCTGTATCTGATTAGTAATTGCTGCAACTATAACGGAATGGTTAACTAAAAGTGCCCACTGCTTATTTTATCAGGATGTATATCTATATCTGACTAGTAATTACTGCAACGATAACTGAATAAGTAAAACTGCCAACTGTGTGAGTTCCTCGGTTGACTTCCTCGTTTGGTATCGAGGGGGAAACACCAGGATGGGTTTGTTTGATGGTAGTACCAGGTTATCTCCGAATAGGTCTTTCTTATCCCTCTCTGATTGCCGCCAGTTGTATCGAGTCTCTATAGGTTGTTTAGTGCATGCTGCCGCTGCCGCTTCAGTCCACCATACCTATGTAGGCGAGGACCGCCGAATTCTAGTCTCGTCGTGTACTGGCCTCAGTACTGACGCTCCTTCTTTTTCCTTTGCCCTTTGTCGGCACCCCCTTTTGTTTAAGCAGGTTTTGAGATCGACGCCGTTAGCAGGGTTACCCTTCCGGCTTGGCCTGGGCAGGGTTATGGACGCCATTGGTTATTCTTCAGGGCTCTTAGCCCATTTTGCATCTTGTCCGTAGACGGGCTCTATATCGTTTCAAGGTGATTTGGATCTTTGTATATTATATCTGTATTCTTGACTCATTGAGTCGCTGTTATATATATCTGTTCTGTGGGTCCCATCGAGGACTGTTGTGTAATGTTATTACTTCGTTTTCCACCCGCACGAAAGTGCCTGGTGGGCACCTTTGAATCGTTTCTATGCGGGTTGGCGAATTTTGCTCGAACTTGCATAGGTCCGATTCTGAGGGTGGTACAGAGTGGTATCAGAGCTCAGCAGTTGCGATACCCCACAAGTCCAGCCTGTAGGATAACCTAGCTGACGGCCGAAGTAGAGTGTCAAAACTATTTTGCAAAAACGGTTGGATAGTTCTGATTAGGTCTGATTTTACTCCTTACCCTCTGCTATTCTCCTCTTATCTCGACGTGTTTTGAACCTGCTCTCTTATCTTTTCTTCGAGTCCAGGAATTCTCGTGGTTGGGTTCCGTCGTACCTTCAGGGTTTCGCTTCCTTCTTTGATGACGGTGTTCTACCATCCGGTGTTCATGCTGCCTGAGTGATCCTTTGTCTGTGGTACCATTCTGTGTCCCTTGTTTGTGCCTTCCGGTGTTCTGACGTGACGACATCATCTATGTCAGATCCGATGCAGAGTCTGCATCACTCCTTTGTTCCGAACCCCGCTTGTCGAGATCTTCAGTCTGATTCCGAGAATGGTTGCACTCTTTTCTACTGATTGTGCAGAGTAATAGTTTGGGTGCGTGATGGATTGGCCCCCATGCCGACTACCCCTTCTATTCGCTTTTGTACTTTGAAGTGGATGAGAATGCATCGGTTCCCCCTTCCCATCGGAGCTAGAGGTGGCTTTATTTGTTGATACCTCTGACTTCGACCTTTTGTTTCCGGAGTGTTCTCTCGACGATCGCGGACAATGACCTCTTGTTAGTGGTGTCGCGAGGATCTACACGAAGCGAGAAGACGCAGATCGCCGGACTTCCTTCAGGTACCATGAGGCGGATCTCGAGGGCGAGATCCATTGTTAGTGGTGTCGAATTGTGGCATCCCGCAGAAACCACTACTAGAAAATCGCGTTGATTTTGTGCATTGCATCGGCATCATCATGCATGGTTGTCTGCATTATTTTGAAAAGCCTAGTTTTGCTTATACAAATACCCCTCTTTATTTTAAAAGGCAAAACCCCGAGTGTATCGGATATTTTGTTTCCCCTAAAAATTATTTGCAAAGTGGTTCTGTTTTAAATTAAAGAGAACCAAACAAACACAAAACTAAAACAGCCCCCCCTCATAAATCCTATCTCCCCCCAATCCTAATCTACCCTCCAACCAAATCATGCCACCTCCCCCCTCTCACCCAAAACCTACCCACCTGCCACCTCACCAATCCCTCTCCTCTTCCCACCTCTCTTTTCTCACCCAATCCCTTCTACCTCTCTCTCTCTCTCGACCCTCTGGACCCACAGCCTCTCCCCGGCCTGCGTGCCACTTGGGACCCACGCTTCTCTCCCAGCGTCCCCGTGTCCCCACCGTGGACCTGTCCCCGGCCCACTCACGCTCCCCAACTCCCACCTTGCACCTCCCTACCTCTCTGCCACCAGGCCCCGCCCACCTCCTGCCAAGAACTCCCCTCTACCGCCTTGGGTCCCGCTGGGACCCACCACCTGCACGTGCCGCTCTCTCTCTCTCCCTTCTCTCTCCTTCCCAGACTCCACGCCCGGCCGCGCCCCATCCTCCTCGCCTGGCGGCGACCCGTCGCCGAGCCCCGCATGCCTCTTCCTCGCTCCCGCAGCGCTGCTCACCTCGCCGTTCGCACCCCGCCGCTCCCCAGCTTCCGTTCCCCCGCTCGCCCGAACCACCCGCTCACGCCGGACCTCCCGGTCTCCGCTGTCCTCGCCCTCCTGCGCCTCGCCCGGCCTCGGCGCCCGCTCGCCTCCCACGCCACCGCTGCTCCCTCCTCCCTCGCCGGAGCGCCTCCCATGACCTTGAGCCCGCTGAGCCCGACCACGGCCGCCCGCGCTCCGCCTCCCGCTGCGCCTTCACGCCGCCCTCTCCTCGGCGGATCGCCTCTCCGACCTCCCGCGACCCGCCTCCCGGAGCTCCACCGCGACCCGACCCCTGGCCCCACCTCGCCGGACGCGAGCACCGCCCGCCACCTCCTCCCGCCGCCTGGCCCGAGCCGCCCGTCCATCTCGCCAGATCCGTCCCCGGCGTCCTCCCGGCGCGCGGCCCGGCCCAGCCTCTCGCCGCGGCGTCCCGGCGAGCTTCGCCGACCCCCTCCCCCTCGGCCTGATCCCTGCCTGCGCCTCCTCCGAGCCTGGCGCCTCCGTCCCGGACGCGCGCCTCCCGGCAGCGTCGCCAGAGGCCGCCGTTCTCCGTCGGTCAGGCCCGCTCCGGCGCGCCACGCCGCTCGGACCCGACGCCGCCCCGGAGCCTTGGCCCCATCCACCAGCCGTGTCAGCGCTCCCCTGCCCTGCCGCTATGGGACATCCCCCTGAGCAGAACCGGCGACGCCAAGACCTACCGACGTCGAGAACCGAGCCCAACACCGACAATCAAGCCCCAAGTTCCCCATCGACGACCAAGCCGGAACCTCAAGTGCGTTGATAGGGAGCCGAAGATACCCGGACACTGGACGTCAAGACCTCGGACCCGAAGACGTCGAGGACCCGAACGCCAAGATCGCCACCAACAATGGAACCGCGACACTCCAAGCTCTCCGTCTCGGCGTCCGAAGACCGTGAAGCGTCGAGACCCCTTCACCGATACGAGACCCCGAAGAATCGCGCAAGACCTCGGGCGCGAGACTCCAAGACCGTACCGAGCCGAATGTGTCCGGATAATCCCCGACAAGAGCTCCATCACGGAACATCAAGTACTCGACGGGGAACCACAGAACCGTCGAGCCCCAAGTTCGTCCCCGATAATCAAGGTGGAACCCCAAGACCCCGATGCGCCCCGACGCCACGCCAAGTTCGTCTACCCGAACGCCAAGACCAACCCCGATATCCGAGAACGAGCCCGCCGAGAACGCTTCCGTCGAACCCCAGACCCGAACTCTGAGACCGACCCCGAACCCCGGAACCCCCAAGACCGTCGAGACCCTAATGTGTGAACCTCTTCCCGAAAACCCTATTTTACAACATCATACAACTTGTCGCATAATAATTGTTCATGCATGCATTTTTGTCATGTGGTTTGGGGGCCTTATGCCGATTCACCTAATAATTAAATATGGGGACCATATGCGGGGAAATCTAGTCTCATATTGGCCTCATTTAAACTTGTGTAGCGAACCAGTACTATCTTCTGCCTTGTTAAACAACATTTAAATTGCGGGGGTTCTAAATAACTTGAACCACCTAATTGATTGTCGGAACCCCGGTTCCGCTTAATATGACCTAATTGCATCGCACCTTGCCATGCCATGCATCATACATGCATCATGCCGATCTTTCGCCGTGGTATTAAATATTGCATCCGGTGTTTATTCTAGTGTTTTGCTTCTTCGCGGATAAGGCCGTTGAGTTGATGTGAGCTTCGCCCCGATCTTCGGTTGACCCTTCGACAATGTTTTCAGGCGAGCATCTCCCCCCTTTTCTACCTATCTTACTTTTATAGTCTTTATTCCCTCATGTTTATCTATTGCTATATGTGTTGTGATGCTCTATTTTTCGTACCCGTGATATTCCTTGCAGCCTTATATTGCCATGGACACCTCCTATTACCTGTTGTGTGGTAGTTAGTTGGACCTGCGCGTCGTAGTTGCTTGCTCAAGTGCTGTTGCGTGTTGTCAAGTGCCACAGTTGTTGATGAATTGCCGCATGTTGATGTTGGAGATGATCATAGTTTTACTTACCGTTCACTTTAATTTCTGTTTAACAACTAAAATTGAAATAAGCAGAGGCATCGGTGGGTGATAGAAAATATTTGGTTTCCAAACGCCCACTTGTGTCCCGTAAGACCCCGAGTACTTGATACATGTTCCTTGATTTATCGCGCTATCCACATCCGGGAGGTATATGGGACCCCCCTGAGCCAGAGCTTGATTCAGTCTTATTTCTTGGGGCCACAAACTAGTTTGAGGTTTTATTTACTATCCGGTACTTATGCCATGCTACTTTCTGTATTTAAATTGTGCGAGGAGCACACTGTACTGTTTAGGATCGGGACACGATTTCGCGGTGTCGACAAGCCCAGCCACACTTTCGGGTTCCCAGTCGTTCACAGCCGTCTACCCAAACCTTGAGCCCGTCTCGGAGTCAGCTGGCTTCGTTGCGGGATCTACTTAAGGGGTGGCCCCCTGAAATATTTCTGAATCCTGTGATTGTTCAGTCGTGAAAGCCTCGTTGGGTTTTGAGTTGGTTTTTCCGAGGTTGATCGAGCGTGTGTTGCTATTGGTGCACCCCGGCCGGGTAAAACTTTCTGAAAGCCGTGTCCACGGATATGGACGACTTGGAGCACAGTATCTCGATCATAGACAAGCATAACTAAAGTTTACTGCTATCAATTTGACTTTATAATGACTAGTAATCAGCTTCACTATAATGGAATGGCTAATTAATACTGCCCACAATTGCTTGCTTGGAGTGTCGCTTGCGACCATTGTACCTGACTAGTAAGTATTGCAACTACAACGGAACGGCTGAATAAAGTACCAACAACTGCTGGGTTATGGGATTATATCATGCTATCTATATCTGATTAGTAATTGCTGCAACTATAACGGAATGGTTAACTAAAAGTGCCCACTGCTTATTTTATCAGGATGTATATCTATATCTGACTAGTAATTACTGCAATGATAACTGAATAAGTAAAACTGCCAACTGTGTGAGTTCCTCGGTTGACTTCCTCGTTTGGTATCGAGGGGGAAACACCAGGATGGGTTTGTTTGATGGTAGTACCAGGTTATCTCCGAATAGGTCTTTATTATCCCTCTCTGATTGCCGCCAGTTGTATCGAGTCTCTATAGGTTGTTTAGTGCATGCTGTCGCTGCCGCTTCAGTCCCCCATACCTATGTAGGCGAGGACCGCCGAATTCTAGCCTCGCCGTGTACTGGCCTCGATCGACTCCTTCTTCTTTTCCTTTGCCCTTTGTCGGCACCCCCTTTTGTTTAAGCAGGTTTTGAGATCGACGCCGTTAGCAGGGTTACCCTTCCGGCTTGGCCTGGGCAGGGTTATGGACGCCATTGGTTATTCTTCAGGGCTCTTAGCCCCTTTTGTATCTTGTCCGTAGACGGACGCTATATCGTTTCAAGGTGATTTGGATCTTTGTATATTATATTTGTATTCTTGACTCATTGAGTCGCTGTTATATATATATCTGTTCTGTGGGTCCCATCGAGGACTGTTGTGTAATGTTATTACTTCGTTTTCCACCCGCACGAAAGTGCCTGGTGGGCACCTTTGAATCGTTTTTATGCGGGTTGGCGAATTTTGCTCGAACTTGCATAGGTCCGATTCTGAGGGTGTTACATTAGATGTCCACCAATTAGTCTTCGTTAGGATACATCGTTAGTTTTAGGAGTTCGATCAATGTAAAACTTCGTTGCTCTTAGTTTAAAGTGTTTAGGATGCTCAATTGTGTACTCTAAAGTTTCAGGATTATTTGAGCGAATTTATAAATGAGTTATGGTAAAGTTTTGGTTGAAATTCATGGTTTTCCTGCTGCAGATTTCTGCTAACCCTGCTGTACTGTATGATTTTTCATGTTTTTTTGGTAACTGGGAAAATCTGAAAAATAGGGTTTGGTGTGAAACTCTATGTACTATATGCACAAAAATCAGCTAAATTATCTGACGAGTTTAAGTCAGGCAGAAAAAATCGTGAACAGTGTTGGACTGTTCTGGGAGATTTCTGTTTTATGCTTTTGTTGGCCTGTTTATGTTTGTAACTGTTGCTAACGCCTCTAAAACTATTTCAGTAGCTGTATACCGCTAGGATAACCCCTCAAACATTACTTGTTTGCTGATGTGTTGCTTGCTCATGATTGTTTGTGATTGTTTTGTTGTTGTTTGATCATAGTGCATGCGTAGAATCCTAATTTCGTAATTGATTCTTTCTAAGCTTACCTGTGCTGAACCGCAGATGCCTCCCTGATGTCAACCCACTGAGATGGACCAGCTCATGGCAGCTCAGGCACAGCTAGCCCAGGTGATGACCCAGTTCATGGTTGCACATAACAACAACAATAATAATAACAACAACGGGAACAACCAGCCCCAAGGTGATGCACTTGCAAGGTTTCTGAGGCTAAGGCCACAAAAGTTCTCTACTGCACTTGAGACAATGGTTGCTCTCGACTGGTTGCGTTCGGTGAATAAGGATCTGGTGACTGCACAGATGGTGAAAAGGTGAGGTTTGCTGCTCACCTATTGGAGGGACCAGCTGCTTCGTGGTGGGATACTTTCCAGATCACCCACATGCTAGACACAGTTACCTGGGCCATGTTTGAGGAAGGTTTCAAGACCAACCATGTCTCTTCAGGAGTTCTGAGTCTGAAGAGGAAGGACATCCGCAACTTGCACCAGACCAACCGCATTGTGGCTGAATGCATAGAGGAGTTCAACAACCTGTCATGTTATGCCCCTGAGGATGTTGACACTGATGCCAAGAGGAGAGAGAGGTTCCTGGATGGCCTCAGTGATGAGATATCGCTGCAACTGTCTGTGGTATATAGCCCCACTTTCCAGGAGCTTATGGACAAGGCTAGAATTTTGGAGGGAAAGCACAAATAGGTGGAGAACCGCAAGAGAAAGCATAACAACCACCACTCTGGCTCTCACCACAAGTCTCGCACTTCTTATGATGGATACTCCAAGAATGGGGGAGTGACTATGGTGCCATGGGAGCCATGACCGCCACATCCATGGAAACAATGGACATCGCCATGAGAGCCCCAAGATCAGCCGCCACAGCCATAAGGGAGGACACACTCACCATTCTGGAGGACACAATGGACATGACCGCAACCATGATCGCAACTACGTGAAGAAGGCCCTGAGTGAAGTGACATGCTTCAAGTGCAACTAGAAAGGGCATTATGCACACAACTGCCCAGAGAAGAAGGGACTAAAGCCAGGCACCAACCAGAAGGCCATAGTGAACCACATGATTGTGGAGGAGATCCCAGATGAGCCTGAGCTTGTGGTTGGTAAGTTTCCAATCAACACCCACCCTGCACTTATTCTTTTTGATACTGGTGCATCGCATTCATTCATATCAAGGGCATTTATGGATAAGTATAAGTTATGGAGTCTCTAAAAGGGTCTATTAGAGTAAGCTCACCTGGAGGGGAAATGATAGCTAGCGCGGGATGTCGCGACTTAACTGTGAGGATTAGAGCACACAATTTTATTGCACATCTAGTAATATTGGAGTCACAAGGTTTAGATGTAATACTAGGTATGGATTGGATATCTATGCACGAGGGACACATATATTGTGCACAGTGAGCGGTTTCGCTCAAAACCCCGGATGGTAAGAGAATTAGGTTCAAGTCGTCGGTACGACTGGGAAGGTGTAAGTTAAATTCTCTTAAGGGGGTTAGCATGGATATAGTGCATGTAATAAGGGAGTACCCCGACATGTTTCTGGAGGAGCTACCAGGGATGCCACCTGATAGGGATGTGGAGTTTCTCATCGACCTGATGCGGGGAACAGGACCCATAGCAAAGAGGCCATAGAATATGGATGTGGATGAGCTGAAGGAATCAAAGAAACAAACCAGAGATCAGTTGGACAAAGGATTTATTTAGCCCAGTTCGTCATCATGGGGTGCACCTGTTTTGTTTTTGGAGAAGAAGGACAGTAGCAAGAGGTTAGTGGTGGACTATCGCTTGCTGAATGAGGTGACCATCAAGAACAAATACCCCAGCCGAACATAAATGATTTGTTTGGTCAATTAGAAGGAGCAAAGGTGTTTAGCAAAATTGATCTGAGATCAGGCTATTTCCAATTGAAGATCCAGGAGGAGGAAATTCCCAAGACTGATTTTACCACTAGGTATGGTTTATATGAGTATACGATTATGTCTTTTGGACTAACAAATGCCCCGGCATATTTCATGACCATGATGAACAAGGTGTTTATGGAGTACTTGGACAAGTTCGTGGTGGTGTTCATCGATGACATACTGATATATTCCAAGGATGATGTTGAACATGAGAGACATCTGCGACTGATTATGGAGAAGCTGAGGGAACATAAGTTGTATGCCAAATTCAGCAAGTGCGAATTTAGGTTGAACACTGCTGGATTTATTGGACATGTGGTGTCAGGGGAAGGAGTTGCCGTTGACCCAAGCAAAGTGACGGCAACGACTGAATGGGAAGCGCCCAAGAATGTGGGCGATATTCGGAGCTTTTTGGGACTTGTTGGATACTACAAGAGGTTCATAGAGAATTTCTCCAAGATTGCGAAGCAAATGACGGAACTATTGAATAAGGAGAAGAAGTTTGAGTGGACAGATGTGTGTAAAGCTAGATTTTAGGAACTAAAGCATCACCTAGTGACTGCACCTGTTCTGTGTTTACCTGATCTTCAGAAGGATTTCCAAGTGTACTGTGATGCGTCTCGACAGGGACTTGGAAGTGTGTTGATGCAATATGGGAGAGTGGTGTCATATGCCTCGCGGCAACTTAAACACCATGAGAGGAACTACCCCACCCATGATTTGGAGTTAGCATCGGTTGTACATGAACTCAAGGTATGGAGGCACTACCTGATGGGAAAACACTGCGATGCGTACACTAACCACAAGAGCTTGAAGTACATATTCACACAGAAGGAACTGAACATGAGGCAAAGCAAATGGTTGGAACTTATCAAGGACTATGATCTAAATCTGCAATATCACCCAGGAAAAGCCAATGTGGTAGCAGATGCTCTAAGATGGAAGGTCTATGCAAATGGATTGACTGTTGGGGAATTACCCGAGGATTTGTGTAAGCAATTAAAGGAGCTTAGACTGGAAGTAGTGTCCGAGCGATATTTGGCAGCAATAGAAATCCAACCAACGTTATAGGACATGATCAGGAAAGCTTAAGTAGGAGACGAGGAGATAGAGATATAAAGGAAAAGATGAAGAAGGATCAAGCAAAAGAATTCCGCAAGGATGAGCAAGGAACCTTGTGGTATGGAGATCGTTTGTGTGTGCCCAACGATCCAGAGAAAAAGGAAGATAATTCTGTAAAAGGCTCATGACTCGTCGTATTCCATACATCCGGGTAATACAAAGATGTATATGGATCTAAAGGACAGATTTTGGTGGAACAACATGAAGGGAGATATCGCCGAGCATATAGCCTTATGTGATGTATGCAGCAGAGTGAAGGCGAAACACCAGAAGCTAGCAGGATTGCTACAGCCATTGCCCGTACCGGATTGGAAGTGGGATAGAGTGGGAATGGATTTTATCACAGGATTGCCCAGGACCAGGTCTAGATATGACTCTATTTGGGTAGTGGTCTACCATTTGACCAAGGTAGCCCACTTTATACCGGCGAATACGACCTACACGAGTGTGAGGTTAGAAAAAATTTATATGAATAGGATTATGTGCCTACATGGAGTTCCCAAGAGCATTGTATCAGATAGAGGCACCCAATTACATCACACTTTTGGCGCCAGCTGCACGAGTCATTGGGAACTAGGTTGGAGTTTAGCACAACATTCCACCCTCAGACAGATGGACAGACAGAGAGGATGAATCAGATTTTGGAGGATATGTTGAGAGCTTGTGCTTTGGCTCATGGCTCTAGTTGGGATGAGAATTTGCCTTATGTCGAGTTTTCCTACAACAACAGCTACCAAACCAGTATCAAGACGTCACCGTTTGATGTGCTATATGGGAAAAGGTGTCAAACACCATTGCTATGGGATGGAGTAGGAGAGCGTCAGCTATTTGGGCCTGATTTGATCAAGGATGTCGAGGATAAGGTCACTTTGATTAGGGACAGGCTGAAGGTAGCACAATCGAGACAGAAGAGCTACGCTGACGCCAAGCGCAAGGAAGTGGTGTATGAGATCGGTGATAGAGAGTGCCTCAGAGTATCACCATTGCGTGGGATTAAGAGATTTTGAATCAAGGGTAAGCTGGAACCTCGGTTTATAGGACCATACCCGGTCTTAGAACGCAAGGGAGAAGTTGCATATCAGTTGGAGATGCCAGAGGCTTTGTCTGCTGTTCATGACGTGTTCCACGTGTCCCAGCTGAAGAAGTGCCATACGGAGATGGTGGATACACCGTTGAGAGACACTGTGCCGCTGGAGGAGGTTCAGCTGGAGAGTGACTTGACCTATGAGGAGAAGCCGGTCAAGATATTGGATACAGCGGAGAGGTTTACCCGTAGAAAGACGATCAGATTTTGCAAGGTGCAATGGAGCCATCACACTGAAGAGGAAGCCACTTGGGAACGTGAGGATGACCTCTGAGAGGACCACCCACACCTATTTGATAGCCATGCCAAATTTCGGGGACGAGATTCATCTTAAGGGGGTCAGTCTTATCACATCCCAATTTTTAGAATTGTTACTGCATATCATACATGTCATTGCATCATAGTCATGTTCAGTTTTGAAAGCTTTTGTCAAAAACATCACTTGCATATCCTATTGTCACATACACAAACTAGCTTGATTTTTACCTTTCATCTGCTGAAAAGTTATTCTTTGGACAATTGGAAGGAACAGATGCATAGAGGGTTCCAACACGAACCCGTATAAACTTTGAATCACCTCATTTGGATGTGTAGATCAAAATATATGACCTACTTAAGTTTACAGAAATTTCAATTTAGTTTTCAGACAAAAAATCAGACATACAGAGTTTCAGTTAACTGTTCAACTCAGAAAAATCAAAAAAAAAAGGAAAGCAATGCCGGTAGCGGCAGCCAGCATGGCCACCCGAGGCCCAGCCGGTAGCCATGCAGCAGCCGAGCAGCAAACACTGCATGCCACGCACGCAGATCACCCAGCCGCCCGCTACCCTGCACACGCTGACGGGTGGGCCCCACCTGCCAGCTGAGCGTCGCCGCAGCTCGAACAGAGCACGGACGCCGAGGTGCGTTCCTTGCGGAATCGGACGTGCCTCGAGCTCCCGTTCGCTTTGCCTTATAGCCTGGGAGCCCCTCTACCTAAACCCCCTCGAATCCTAGCCAAGCAAGCCGCCAAGACCCGGCAATTTCTCGCCGGAGTTGAGAATCGTCGTCGTCGCCATTGTCACGGTAAGAAGCTCTGCCGCCGCGACCTGCCTCCCCCTTGCCCCCTTTTTCCCCTGAGCTACTCCCCTTGCTCGACTGATTCTTCCTGTCGATTTCCTGTGCCGCGCAGACCCCCGGAGCACCTCAACGACCTCGCTGGAGCCGCATGTCGCCGCCGCGCCTCCAGCCCGCTGTTGCCGCACCTCGAGGAAGCGAGGAGCATCACCGTCGCCACCTCGAGAACTGCTGCTGAGCCCCGCACGCCGTACGTTGCCTCACCGCCGTCGGATATCGCCGAAGCCGCCGCACCGCCACTCGTCGTCACCACCTCGAGAACAGCCGCTGAGCCCCGCACGCCATACGTCGCCTTGCCGCCGTCGGAGATCGCCGGAGCCGCTGCACTGGCGATGAGCTCCCCCTCGCGAACCTCCTCTGCCGCTGGATCTGCCACGAACGGCCGAGATTGATTACTGACCGCTGACCGTGGACTAGTCAACTGCACAGTCAGTGTTGACCAGTCAGTGCCCCTTTTTGGTTTAATTAAATAGGATAAAAATTTGCATAAATTCTTGTAAACTTGTAAAATTCCTATCAAATAATCTACTGATCCAAAAATTGCAAATGAGGTATCGTTGGATTCATAATCTCACGTAGAACATTGTTGTGTAGTTAGTTTAGACTTTTGCAACAAGGTTTTGTCGTTATTAATTAATTAGATTAATGTCCTATTTAGAGTAATAAAATCATAGTAAATCGAGTACTGCTCAGAAAATTACAAATGATATGTCTCTGAAATCAGTAGAACAAGTAGAATCTGTTTGTGAATTAAAAAGTTAGCCTTACAATGTTGGAAGTTGTAGAAACAATTAAAAGGCTTTCTGAAATATTTTAATTATTCAAAAGGTTCTGTAAGTCCTTTTTGAGTGATTCCAGTTATCCCTGGTCACAAATTAGCTTGCCTATGCAGTGGGCATTTATCCCAGATTTTACTACATAGCACACAACCTAGGCTTATTATTTACCTTAGAGTCCACTATTTGGATCGCTATTTTCTTACCAATTGTTTTCAATGCATCAAAATTATTTCTTGCATAACATCAATAGTCATTTATATCAGAGAACACCTATATGCTACTAAGACTTGCATTTACAAGACATGCATGCATTTGTGCATTTATCTATGGTTGTGTTTGGATTGTTTATGTGTTGCAATTGTATCGTGTAGATTGTGACTGAGTGCAACACTTGCTCATATGAGGATTGTTCCTTCGAATGCTGCAGCCAAGGCAAGTAGATGCTAATTTTATCATGATTATTGTCCTACTATTTTCAATGCATTGTGGTGTATTTTGTAGTTGTATGTTAGGGATTACTATCGCTATGCTATATCCTATTATGTGGTAGCGATCTCTTGTAGTTGATCCACCGTTGGTCGATGTGCTTAGTCGTTCTTTGATGAACGAGGGCTGGGTTACATCATGAAAGTTGTTTCTAAAAGTGTTGGTTTGCAAAACTAAAAAAACAACTTAATTAATTAACCTCCTTGGTCTGATGGGATTGATAAATTTTGGTGGTATCATTGCGGAAAGGCACCCAGGTATCAAGAGAAAATTATTGACTTCTTTATTTGGTAGCTTACGTGTACAACCATGTGCCAATAATGAAATGGGCGGTTGGCTGGACTTAGTAGGTTGTGGCAACTCGAATCCACGTAGCCAGAGATGTAGAATTTTTGTAAGTAGGTATGGTACGTGTCGGGTTTGGGGAGCTACTTCCCGAATGGTCCCTTCTTGGACTTCTCCCTATCATCACCCAATATGAGAGTGGTGGTACGAGCTAGGTTGGCCAAGTCACATGGGTAAAGTGTACTAACCCCTGCAGGGTGTATAATCTAATCGATTAGCTGTGTCCCCGGTTATGGACATCGGAGTTGCTTGATATTGAGTTCATGGCATGTTTCTCGCTCATTCTAATTTACTAATTGCTTTAATGTTTATGGGTTAATCTATTTGGGATCTTTTCAAAGAAAGACAAAAAGTGTTTATGAAAGTAGGACAAAGGTATTTGCAAATGCAAGCTATCCATAGCTCCACTTGCCAAATATGCATGTAGATTATAGTTCTATTGTCTCCTTTAATAGCTCTACTTGCCATGCATTCCATGTATTGACCCTTCGGGGCTGCTACACTTCATGTTGCAGGATATTCAAATTCTGAGTGATTGATTAGGTCGCGGTACTCCACTCGACACTTGTTCACTTGTGGGCAATTTGAAGAATGGAGGAGTTATTTACTTATGTTGCTACTTGAATAAGTTGAGCTAGCCTAGAGCTAAGCTTCATTGTAATAATGTTACTCTAGATCCTTCGTTATTTATGATACACGAATATTTTGCTATGTTATTCATCTTTATTCTATTGTGAGCCAATGAACTGATCCGGGGATTGGCATGTCACATAGAAGCTACGGTCTTTTCAGAACCGTAGTGTTACATGGATGGTGGTGGCACCCACTCTAGGAGGCGGAGGGTGCCGTTATTCCCTACCTGGAAGCAGAAGCTCCCGAACAGCATCTCGAGCCCGTCGCCGACGGACTCGAAATCCTTCAGGGTGGCTGGCGAGTGGGCGGTGAAGTCGAAGGCACCGAAGAGGAGGCGACTCTCTTTTGTCGATGAATCGTAGATCGCTCTGGATGGAACCGTCACGACCGCGTGATCAGTGTCCCCGCTTCCCACAGACGGCGCCAATTTATGAGGTTCGATCTCGTCATTGCCCATTGTTATGGACTTGGGTTTTGGAGAATATGGGGATGCTAGAAGTCACGGAACGATTAACAGACAGGCAACACAGGGACACGAGATTTACCCAGGTTCAGTCCCCTGGAGATAAAACCCTACTCCTGCTTGTATGCTCTTGATTACGGCGGAACTGAAGATTACAGGGGTGCGCAGATGCAATCTGGCGTGAGGTGTGTATGAGTTGAGTTGAGGATCCTTCTCGTCGTACCCTCCTGAACTTTATATAGATAGGCCAAGTCTAGAGATAGGTCGAGTCAGTTACATATTAGGGTTGATACCCTTTGAAATTCTATCTAATCTAGACTTGTCCTCCAAGGAGTCGAAAACGCCATGGGCTTGGGCCACCTAAAATCTTCATTGGCTGCATGTCCTTATGTGGGCCTTCCATGGGCTGGACCGGGTATGCCAATGTTATGCACCCGTAGGGTATATCCATGTCAATGAGGGTCTTAACTTCTGCCATCGGGGGTCGTCGGTGTCGTACTTGATTCATTTGGGGGCGATGAAGGATTCTGTTGGTACGGCAATCTTGTAGTGTCGGTCGTTGGTAGTTCCTTTTTGGTTTGCTTGTCTCAGTTACTCTTCATCCTAGAATTCTACGCCTTCATATTTTTCAGGTCGGGCTTGTTTTTGAGAATGGATCATTTGAAGGTAGACGAGATATAGAGTAAGCCATTTTCAAAAGGTTTAAGTCAGAGAAGTTAAGATAGGAAGTCTTCCGAAAAGCTTTTGAGAAAGTAGTTTTCGAAAGTCGATGTTTTTAGAAATAGGGGTTGTCCTGTCTAATGTCCATGCTAACTAAGGTCTCCTACAGTCAGGATGGCTCTGATACCAAGTCTATGGGACCCCGGATTTACGGTCCGAGAATCCCCATTATGCCTATCCGAATAAAAACCAAACACACAAAGGGCCAAAATAAATACATTACACAATCATATAAACCATATGCAACAAGCAACCAAGTATGCCATGATGGAATGATGCACAATTTACCTGGCATAGCAAAGCATTGCATGGGTGAGGTGTGGGGTACAAGATGAAAGCATTTTATTGGGGTTTTAGTCATGTTTTGCCCCCATAAACATTGCTTCCCCATAATATATATATATATGAAGCATGCTTCAATTCATATCATGGAATGCATAGTTATAACGGGTTCGTCAAGCTAATCAATTTAGACATATCATTTGTCGAATTTGGAATTATGGATTTAAAGTTATGCAATAATTAAGAATAAGCATTTATTAACATTTTATGATTCGAAAATTCAAAATTTCTCAAATGATAATATAAATAGCATAAACAGATTCCTCACATTTTTCTGATTCAAAAACATATATTATTTATATTAATTGAAACTATAAATTTATATTATTATTAAAGTCAAATTATTAAAGAGGGTTCAAAGTCAAAGGTTTGACTAGTTAGAGTTAACTCTGATCAAGTTTGAATTTATGGTTGCATTCATATTTGAAAAACATTTATATTTCATTTTGAAAGTTTCCTCGAATTCAAAAGATTTCCAAAGATATGGATTAAATTTGATTTAAACAAAATCTGGAATTTATTTGAGTTACAATCGTGCTGGAAACTTTTGTTACTCTTGGGTTTCATACCCATAGCCACCGACAAGTGGGCTGGAGGATCGAAAGGGACCACCATCGCGGCTAGCTGGGGGTAGTGCCACGCGGGACATGCAGCGGAGCACGGGTTGAGAGGTAGGAAAACTCATGAGCTAAAACAGAGAAGATACCGGGAAGCTGGAGTCAATTATGACGAAACTGAATGTTCTCAACCCGTTTGATAGAAAAAGCTACAAACTTGCAAGGAATCTCGGTTTGCAACTAATCCGAATTTGCATTAGACATAAAAAGGAAAGATGAAGATCTAGTTTAGCTCTATGATTCTCGTATACGAAGTTTCTTCATCGGAGGCCTGGAGTTCTAGGGAAAAGGTGACGAACAGGAGGCTGTGATGCCATGTTTTTGTCCGATCTTTGAATGAGGATGGCGAGCAAATGAAAATGGATCTCGCGACGCCATAAAAATAAAAGGCATAGAGGAGACAAAGATGAACAAGCTTCATCATGGGCGTTTCTACTGAGGAGAGATGTAGAGGCCTGTAATCGTTGCCGAACAAAGGAGAAAACTGCAGGCATTAACTGTCGGAACTAACGAACATCGATAGTGAAGTTCGTCCAACTTGCACGATGGATTCCAAGAGATCTAGAGCTTCGTTCGAACCGTGTCCTGTGGCGTTGGAAAGAGGGCACATCCAAGATCGCCTACACATGAAGAAATATGTTGGAGGATGACCGGGGGGGTTGCAAACTTGTGATGAACATGGAGAAAAACAAGGCCGATTTACTGTATGAAACCTTCAGTTTTGCAGCTTGACTTGCCGATGTTCGGAAGAATATTTTGAGAGATTTAGATCACGTTCTCCGTTTGTTCCTCCTTGTTGTTGGGATATCAGGGAAGAGATACCAGTAAAGGGAGGCGCCGGAGAACGACAGGGAAGGTTGGGAACTCAACGAGAACAGGAGGTCTACTGCTGCCACTGTCTTCGTGCGTCCACAGCGCGCGCAGCTGGGGAAAATATGGCAGCGGGGAGAGATCCCGATCGGCCGAGAGGATGCAAGAGGGAGGGGAATGGACATAGTAACTCACCACGGGACCAGAGGCATTCTCGTTGGGCTTGGTGCATGGCAAGGAGCCCGCGGTGCGCAGCACGGCGAGGTGAGCGACGACGAACTGGGGCATGTTACCACCTCCTCCTTGTTCCAGGTACAAGCTTGGTCATAGTGGTGTTCCCGCACGTCTCCTGGTGAGTTGACAGCATCGGATAGGACATGGCCATGGCGGCGGCTAGGGTTAGAGAGGGGAGGAAGAAGAGGGGGGCTGGTGGTTGAGGGGTTGTTGTCCTTACAGCTTTCTTTATGCCAGAGGGGAAGAGAGGGCACGTGCTCGGTGTGAGGCTGTCGTACGGGCGGTCACGTGATCTAGAGGAAAACGATAAATAGGGACATGGCGCCAGGGTCTGGTAGCGGTGGGGAAAGAAGAGATGCGCCCAGGCGCTGGGGAAGGGCAATAGAGAAAAACCCAGGAGGGTTTGCTTGCTTCGGTAGATAGCCTAGGTGGGTGCTGGGGATAGATGGGTTAAACCTAGCTAGTGTGTAATAGAGGGAGAGAGGTAATTAGAGTTGGTAGTTAGAAGATTAGGCATAGTTTGGTTTTAGGGATAATCGAACCAAGAGAAATGATAGGTGAGATACATAGAATACAAAGAGAGAATAAAACCCGATAAAGAAACAAAAACGAATTGATGGTAGATGAGCTTCGAACGCTTTGTGTTCATTTGATGAAACTTTCTTAAATTCAAATCAAAGCAAGCTTCTCAAAAATACAAGGAATCAAAATAGGAGGGAGATGGTGAGGTCTGCATGTTTCATGCATGGATAATAGATGACACCATCTAGTTATGAAAACAACTTAATTTCATACGGGGCATAGATTCATACATGCAATCCCAAGATTGAAGAAATATGGCCCAACAATAAGGAGGCTTGCTTGTAATATGGAATTATTTGGATTATGCATACATATGGAGCCAATGACCATGGTAGTGTGTGGTTTCCCACTAAATTCATTTGTATTCCAGTTGGCAGCATACATGGGCATAATTTGAATAGGGCCATGTAAAAGCTTGCAAGAGGGAATTCTACACACATGTCATGCAAAGGTGGCAATGTACTCCCCATAGTTGACATTGTAAAAACAAAAGAAACATATGTGGGAGCAAGTAGATTTAGAAGTGTATCCATCTTATTTCATATGAGATATTCAAATACCAAAATATGCAAGGGCTCATATATGGTTTGGATGGTGGACTTTTAGGGTGGTGACAAAGAAAGGTGGTAGAGTTGCAAAAGAGATATGCCCACAACTAAACTTGGGCATGAAGCAATTTATCAAGAAGCAAATACAATATATCAAGAGGCAAATACAAGTGATACAATATGTAATGCATATGGGATAAGAACCAAATAGAGGGGTTTTTATATGATGCTCAAATGCAAGGTGGCATGGTGACATGAGCATGATATAATGATGATGCAATGAATGACATGTAGGAAGTAGCATTTTATTTGGAACCATGTAGCATTACAGATTTTAGACAGAGGGGATGCTACAACTCTCCCCCACTAAAGAATAATCTCGCCCCTAGATTTTAGGAATAAAAATACTTGAACAAGGTAGGATACTCGAAACGGAGGTCATCCTTACGCTCCCATGTTGCTTCATCAACGGAATGGTGCGACCATTGCACCTTGCAGAATTTTATAGACTTGTTGTGAGTCTTTTGTTCTACGATTTCCAGAATTTTCACGGGGTGTTCTTTATAGGAGAGGTATTCTTGGAGGTTGATGAGCTCGTGATCCACGGTCTTTTCGGGATCTTTGAAGCACTTCTTGAGCTGAGAGTCATGAAATACATCGTGCACCTTGAGTTTTTCAGGAAGCTCAAGTGCATAAGCCACTTCTCCTCTTCTTCCACGAATTTTGAAAGGACAGATGTATCGCGGAACAAGCTTTCCCTTGATACCAAACCGGTGTGTGCCTCTCATGGGAGTGATAGAAGGTAAACCAGATCACTAGGAACATAGTCCATAGCCACATGTTTCTTGGCATAGTAGCTCTTCTGCCGACTCTAGGCAACTTTCAAGTTCTCGAGAATGATAAGAACCTTTTCTTTTGCTTAGGTGAGGATGTTAGGGCCAAATAAGTTCTTTTCACCTACACCTGACCAACCAATTGGAGTACGGTACTTTCGGCCATAGAGAACTTCAAAGGGTGCCATCTTGAGACTTTTCTAGAAGTAATTGTTGTAGGAGAACTTAGCATATGGAAGGCATTCCTCCCACTTCATGCTGAAAGAGATGACACAAGCGCGAAGCATATCTTTGAGAATTTGATTGATTCTTTCCACTTGTCCTTGAGACTGAGGGTGATATGCCATGCTGATATTGAGCTTTGTGCCCAAGCCTTGTTAGAAGCTTTCCCAGAACTTGGAAGTGAAGATACTCCCACGATTCGAGCTGATTTCTAGGGGAACGCCATAGAGCGAGACAATCATGTTGATATATAGCTTGGTCAATTGACTAGCAGAAATAGTCTCCTTGACTGGAAAGAAGTGAGCAACCTTGGAAAGCCTGTCGATGACAACAAAGATAGCATTGTTGCCTTTCTGAGACCTTGGAAAGCCAGTGATGAAGTCCATCTCTACTTTCTCCCATTTCCATTCTAGGGGCTTCAAAGGCTAAAGAAGGCCAGATGGTTTTTGATGGATAGCTTTTACTCTGCAGCAGACGTCGCACTCAGAGACATACTTGGCACGATCATTTTTCATTCCTGGCCACCAACACTGTGTTTTCAGATCCATGTACATCTTCGTGCTGCCGGGGTGGATTGAAAGGAAAGAATCATGAGCTTCTTTTAGTACCTCTTCTCTCAATCCTGGAAGTTCAGGAACAACCATCTTGTGATCATAGAACAATGTACCTTGATCATCGAGGTGGTATGCTTCATACTTGGGTTTCTGAGATTTTATTGCACACTCTTTATAGAAGGGATCCTCTAGTTGAGCAGAATGGATCTTTTCTTCCAAGGAAGGAGTAGCCACCAAAGTTGGAAGGTAGCCTCTAGGAACAAGGCCGAGGTTGGGCTGATCGAATTCCTCACACAACTGAGGCTCAAACTTATTCACCTTGAGATTATTCACACAAGCTTTATGGATCAAGGAATCAGCCATGACATTTGCCTTGCCTGGAGTGTAGTTGTCGTGGTGGTGGCACGGCAGATGCCATGGGTAGGCTAAAGTATGGGGCCAATGGATGCTAGTGGGATCTGGGGAGGGAAGATGTAGTTGATTCTACACACAAAAGACTAAGGTAAAGATCTTTATTTCTCCTTCCTTGGGCTACAAGTGCTCCCTGAGCTGTGTACAAGAAGAAAGAGAGAACTTTACCAGCCTAACGGTACTAAATGAGCCGATGCCCCTCTCAGGGTCCAAGCCTCCCCTTATAAAGGGGAGCCATGGGTTCCTCTAGGGCTGACGTGGCAAGCATATTCGAGGAATATGCTTGTCCCAATATAGTAACTCGGCGGCCTCCTTTCTGTGTCGCCCTTCTAATGACAGCAAGGTTCCAGAGGGCCCCTCCTGCGTGCCTCGGGCTTCAGGACTGTCACCTCCGTGACCTCCTTCTGCCCCTCTGTCGCTCTGCGCCTTGTCCTTTGCGCTTGGCCCTGCTTAGATTCTCCCTAGCCTGCGACTAGAGTTTGACTATTGGCATCTCCTTCTCCTGTAAGCTTCATATCATTCGGCCCCGTCTCGCATAACTCGGCTTGTCCTTCACCTGCATTAAGATTATTCGGGCTGACCCGGCCGACTTACGCTGTATCCCGGCCGGGTAATGCCTTGCTATCATCATAAGGGTTCTACCCTTTCATATATCAGCCGACCTCTACAGGATTCGGCCGACTTATACTGTAACTCGGAAACTAGACAGGGAACATCCTTTCGTCTTTCCCCGTCTTTACCCTATCCGAGGTCACCTCCCCAACATTAGTCCCCGAAGCTGGTATGGCCCTGCCTATAACTTTGGCCGGGCCGTATCAGTTTCATGATATTCGCTTCCCATTGTTTTCGAGTTATCTTTTACTCGTTCGAGGTACCTGCATCTCTTCTTGCGTACGCCTCGTCCTATGTGTCATACTCATCATTGTTTCCCTAGTTTTTTGTTCCTCTACAGTGTTCTTGACAAAGGCTCTGATTATTCTGCGCTGTCATCGCTATCTGACGCCTCGCGTACCTTTTCCATCAGGGATCTTGGCCCTTTATTTCATCGTGTGGTCGTTGGTGTGGTTCCACTTAGCGGCGTGCGGTCGTGCCGCGTACACGATCTACACTGATAACCGCCACACTCACGATCCCACTACCCCTCAAGCGGCGTGGTTATAAAGAGGGGCGCGGGGCTGGGGGATTCACTTTCCCCCTCCGCTTACCTGCGCCCTTCTCCTTCCTCTCGCCTCTGCGTCCGTTCATGCTTCCGCCGCCGTGCGCTCATCGGGGTCTTCGACGGCAGGGATCTCACTGCACTGCTCCGTCGACCTTGTCCCCGTTCGCTTGCTCCGGAGTCGTCGCCGGTGAGTTCATCCGGTCCTATCGCCTAGGCTCTCCTCTAGATCTCTCTGCTTTTCTTTTGTTCTTGCACGGCAGTTCCTTCTTTGCTCCGCCGCAGTTCTCGCGTAGAACCACGACGGGGCCTTGCAGTTCTAGGTTTTCCTCCGTCGCTAGTTCTTCCTCCGTAAACTTCTCCGGCGACCCCATGTTGAGTTCCGTCAGTGGTGCCCTCATTGAGGATGACGATGTTGCGTCTGGGCCCGAGCGGGGCTCGTGGCAGGGTTCTTCCGTCACCCGCCGAGAGGTTGAGTGGCTAATACGGACTCGCCGGATTCCTGCCGAGGTAACTTGTCGCTTACCCAGCAGTGAATCCTATCCAGTTCTTAGGGAGGGCGAATACGTTGTCTTCATGTCACATTTCGCTCGCGGGTTTGGTCTCCCTCTCAGCGATTTCGCTAGGGAGTTCCTTGATTAATTCGGCCTTCAGCTGCATCATCTTGCTGCTAACGCTATCGCCTCCCTTTCTGCCTTCATCTCTGCCTCGGAGGGATACTTCGGCCTATGGCCGTCTGTGCATGTTTGGTCAAAGTTCTTCCAGATTCGATCCAACGTCGTCCCAGACAAATCTCTGCAACCCTCCGAGAAGTTGCTCTCCCAATGTGGAGCCGCGTCCATCACACCTCGGAGGAAATCCGAATTTCCTCGCGTTGCTGGTCTAGAATCATGCAAGAAGTGGCATAGGTTGTTCTTTTATGTCAAGAACTCTGGGAATGAGGATAGGATTTGGCTCCCTGCTTTTTCCATTGGCACTCCTTCCAAGAAGAACTGGACCTATAATCCAAGGAAGAGTCATGCTCTGGCCGAGGCTTTTGAGATTCGGCTGAAGGAACTGATCCGCTCCGGGCTACATGGTGAGGATCTGATGACTACCTTCATCAGCAGCTGTATCTGCCCCTTCCAGAAACGCACACACAAGCTCTAGTACATGAGCGGTCCTCTCGATCCCAACCGAGTCTCGACGGTGGAGCTGGACAACTACCTCATCTTCAAACGTGTCCGGGCTATCTTTAAGATGGAGATGCCGGAGGACTGGGCCTGGGGATTGAAGCCGTTCACCCGCGAGCATCCCCCTCCCGAGGTGCGTTTACGCCTTTGTGTTTTGCTTCCTAATCGCGTCCGTGACTCTTTTTGCTAATTTTTCTCGTTCTTGTCCTGTAGAGGTTTGAGGAGCAGAAGACTGAGGACGCCGAGGTTTTTACACTCCCGTGGCCCGCGGATCGGGATACTCCGGACAGCGGGGAGCCGGACTCAGAAGAGTTCGTTCCCAAGTCGGATCTCGCTCCGGCTCGCGCTCGCGGCAAGACCCCGGCCCACGAGGAGGAAGGTGATTCGGACGAGGTCCAAGTTCTAGAGGTAGTTGTCGTAATGCCAATTTCTTATGCATTTCCGGCTTCTACTTTCTCAGCTAATCCGGCCGGTCAGGTTCACAACGTCGAGCCTCTTGCCTCCCGGCCTCCCGTTACCTCGGGGAAACGTAGAGCTCCAGCTGATGCCCAAGAAGCTGCTCCCAGGAAACGAATAAAGAAATCAGCCCAGCACCCTCCGAAGCGTAAAACTATGCCCGGGGTTACTGGGTGAGTTACTTTTGTTTGTATTTCTAGTTTCTCTCTTTCTCCCTTCTGACTCGACCTTTTCTATCTTTGCAGGGATCCTCTTTCTGTTAATCCCAGCGGTCCCAGCATGACGAGTCGTACGACTCAACCGCCTTCTCCTCCGCCTCCTGAGGATACCAGAGTTCCGAGTCCTGCTCGCGTTGCTTCTCCTCCTGCTCCGAATCAGACGTCACCTCGCCATGATGCGCCTGAGATTTCTCTCGTTGATGTCGATACACCTCGGCCCACAGATATTCCTACCGAACCCGCTGCCTCCTCCGTGAACCCCGATGTTTCTGCTGAGATTCCTCCGACCCCCGCAGTCTTTACTGCGACACCAACTCCAGCCAAGAATATCAATATCTCGGTGCCCTCAGACACCGTAATTCCTCTGGCTCCTAAAGACGCCATTCCAAGTACCGAGGTAACGGTGCCTGCCAACGCCTCTCCTAAGGCAAGAAAGGTCGTTGTTACCAAGCCTTCGTCCTCTCAGAAAGGACTTGCCAGCTCATCTCAGCCTACAATTGCTGATGCGCTGCGCAAGGGGGTTTCCTCTGCCAAGAGCACTGTTACCCCGGCTGCTGATAGATAGCTTGCTCTCCACAAGAGTCTGGCGGCGGCGGTTGTTACCCAACATGTCCGAGGTAAAGTTCTGACTCGCACGGAGAGTGGGAACAGTCTTGGCTCGTTGGTCGAGTATGCCAACAATTGGAACGCTGCCGATCAGCTCGAGGGTAATCCAAGCAGCCAGCCGTTTCAACTCTCCGATATCAGCAGCCGCCTACATCAGGCTGCCAAGATCGTTCTTGAAAGTGACAAGATGAATGAGGTAATTGTTTTTATGGAGTTTTGATTAGTTCTCCGGATGCTATTATATATACTCTAGTCCCCGAAGCTTGCAACCGAATAACTTGTTATTCGTTTGGAAGTTTCATACTGCTTTACTTAGTTCAGTTTTTGTTAGGGTTTGAATATCCAGCCACCTATATCCGAATTGAGCTTTGCTTGACTCGGATCTGCTCGAGCTTCGAATATCCAGCCACCTAGATTCGAATTGAGCCTTGCTTGATTCGGATCTGCCTGAACTTCGAATATCCAGCCACCTAGATCTGAATTAAGCTTTGCTTGATTCGGATCTGTCTAAGCTTTGAATATCCAGCCGCCTAGATTCGAATTAAGCTTTGCTTGATTCGGATCTGTCTGAGCTTTGAATATTCAGCCACTTAGGTCCAAATTAAGCTTTGCTTGATTCAGATTTGTCTGAGCTTCGAATATCCAGCCACCTAGATCTGAATTAAGCTTTGCTTGATTCGGATCTTTCTGGGCTTTGAATATCCAGCCACCTAGATCTGAATTAAGCTTTGCTTTGGAAGTGGGGTGTTAGCTGACTTTGCTGGTGAATAGGTAATATCAACAATCTTAATATCCGTCTTGAAAAGAAAGTCAAGGCCCTGGAAGGTTAGTTATTCTTGTTATTTTACGCATATCTATATGAATTATGCGCCGGGTTTCTCTTAACCCCTCTGGCTTCGGTATAGCCGAGTTACAAACTTTTGCAGTGTCACACCAAGAATGCATACCCATGCCTGATATGATGCTGCATTTTTTAGAACAAGCCGCCACTCACTCGGCGCAGCTTAAGGACAAAGATGACGAGATAACTCGCTTGCGCGCCGAGGTGGAGTCCCTCAAGCTTTCTCAGAAGTCTGAGTTAGAAAAAGTCGACCAGGAGTTCTCCGAGGAGAAGAATCGGCTAGCTCTGCAATTGTAGAAAAATAAAGAGCTCCTCGAGGCTGCCGAACTGAAGACACGGGGGATGATCGAGGAGATTACTCGCTTTGAGAAAAGCAAGAGTGACTGGGCTAAGGATCTTCAGATAATGCTGAGCTATATTCACCGTAAGCTTCTGACCGCTGCCGAGTTATCTTTTTCCCTTTCTTACTACTGACCAACGCACTTGTGTTTTGCGCAGACCATTTTCCGGAAGCTAAGCCCGTGAGCTCTAAAGCGGTGATTAATGCTCGTGCGCGCCGAGGTGTTCCTGCTGATGCGAACTCAGAATACTCGATGGAAAATTTCGTAGTCGCTGTTGGCGCTGCTGTTGGTCCGATGAAGATTATGGGCAGGGATTTGGTGCAGGCGGCTATCCGGGCCTACCATGTTCTCTGGCCGAATACTTCTGGGACTCCTGACATTGATGAGGTCAAAATATTGGTGGAAAAATTAATGGCATCTGAGAGACAGCTAAGTCTTTGGAGGGAATCCGCCGGACGAGCTGGTGCTGATATGGCTCTCACTGTTATTATGTCATGGTATGAGGATATCTCCCTTGATACCCTGATAAATTTGCACACTGGTTCCCGTTGGGTTGAGGACCCAGACTTCGTCGCTCTCCGGCAGGCTCGTGCCTTCCAGCTTGTCGAGTATGCAGACGTGCATACCTGGAATGAAGGGCCGAGTTTCCTTCCTAACCCGGAAGACGAGGTCGAAGTTGAGGACACCTCTGATGATAACTCAGCCAAACAGGGCGAAGATGAGGGTGACTCGGCTACCTCTGGTGATTCCAATTCGAGATCGGATGGTAATGGCGACGCGCGATCCTCCTCCAAAGGGACTGGGCATTCCACAGCGCAGGCTGACGTTTCTCAACAACCTCGGGCTTCCCCCGAAGTCGCTCCTGGATCTGTGGAGGGCGAGGCAACTTCGGCCGAAGTGCCACCTACCTCGGAGTGCCCAGTTCTTGACCAAGTCACTGCCTCTCCAGTTTTTAAAAAACTCTAAGTCATTTCTTATCCCTGGTATGTTGGGCGTATGATGTACGTCAAACATTAGTATGTCTTTTGTGCGGTATGAAACTCTTTTGCCTTGTGCCGCTGAGACACACGTGGTTGTAATCGTTATCACTTTGTTTAAATTGGTCGTGTTTGTCCGAATCCTTGCTTTGGCAGCTTTAAATTTCTTGAGTTTGGAGTTATATTTGTCTTTGCTCTACCGTAGTTCGGCGTTCAATATTGCCTGACTTTCGATAAGCTCGGTAGCGTGACCGCTGTGTTTTGGACTGTTAATCTGGGTGTAGATCTCGAGGGCCATATTTGGGGAAAGTGAAATGGCATCACTCTGGGTGCCGAAGTTTGGTACTCATTCTACTAATACAGGAGACCCATACTTAGAAATAATATAGGGTAGTCCCCGAGTCATCGCTTAAGGCATCGAGTTTTAATGCATAAACCGAGTTTAGAAACAGTATAGGGCAGTCCCCGAGTCACTGCTCAAGACGCCGAGGTATAATACATAAAACAGAAAATAAAAAACAATATATGGCAGTCCCCGAGCCACTACTTTGGGCGCCGAGGTTCGATACATAAGCCAAACTTAGAGACAATATAGGGCAGTCCCCGAGTCACTGCTCAAGGTGCCGAGGTTTGATACATAGCACAAAATCAAAAACAATATATGGAAAGCCCCGAACCACTGCTCAAGGCGCCGAGGTTTAATACATAAACCAAACTTAGAAACAATACAGGGCAGTCCCCGAGTCACTGCTCAAGGTGCCGAGGTTTAATACATAACGCAAAATCAAAAAACAACATATGGCAGTCCCCGAGCCACTGCTCTGGGCGTCGAGGTTCAATACATAGCGGATGCTCCGTCCTGAAGCGCCACTTTACGATGTGTGGTAGATGACTCCTATGAGTAAAATGGACGAAGTAAAGCTACGTTCCATGGTCTTTTCGATTCTTCGTCGGCTTTGTCTGCCTTGTTCTTTCCTGGTGACTGAGCATCGATTAGGTAGTACGCATCATTGTGCAATGCCTTGCTCACGATGAATGGTCCTTCCCATGGAGTTTATAGTTTGTGCATGCCGGCCGTGCGTTGCACCAGCCGGAGAACCAAATCCCTTATTTAAACACTCTGGGATTCACCTTCTTGCTGTGATATCGTCTCAAGTCTTGCTGATAGATAGTTGATCTTGATAGCGCCAGCTCTCTGGATTCTTCTAGCAGATCGACATCATCTTGCCGAGCTACTTCATTTACTTCAGCGGTCGTATATTGGGTAACCCTTGGCGAGTCATGTATTATGTCGGCTGGAAGCACAGCTTCTGCCCCATACACTAGAAAAAATGGTGTATAACCTGTTGATCTATTTGGGGTAGTCCTGAGGCTCCATAGTACTGCTGGTAGTTCCTCAATCCAACATCCTGCTGACCTTTTCAGCGGTTCGACGAGTCATGGTTTTATTCCGGACAATACCAGTCTATTAGATCTTTCTACTTGCCCATTGGATGCTGGGTGCGCCACAGAGGCGACGTCTAGTCTTATGCGCTTTTCTTGACAGAATCTAGCAAAAGCTCCTTCTGCAAATTTTGTACCGTTGTCTGTAATAACACTGTGTGGGTAGCCATATCTTAAGATAATATCTTTGAGGAATTTTACTGCTGTTGGCCCATCACATTTCTTTATTTGTTTTACTTCAATCCATTTTGTGAATTTGTCCACCATGACTAAGATGTGGGTCATCCCGCCTCGGGCCGGCTTAAATGGTCCCACCATATCTAAGCACCATACGGAGAATGGCCAAGTAATTGGTATCGTTTTTAACTCGGACGATGGCATATGTATCTTGCTGGCGTATCTCTAGCAACCATTACATTTTTCGACCAGTTCTTTGGCCTCTTTCAACGCTGTTGGCCAATAAAACCCATGCCTGAATGCTTTGGCCACTAAAGCTCTGGATGAGGCATGATGACCGCATTCCCCTTGATGTATATCTAGGAGGATCTCCTGGCCTTCCGCTGAGCTCACACATTTTTGCAACACACTTGTGACGCTCCTTTTATACAGCTCATTGTTTATGATTGTATAAGCTTTAGCTCTTCTCAATGTCTGTCTTGCTAGTACCTCGTCATTCGGCAAAATCGTGTCTCTGAGGAAAGAAAATATGGGTTGCGCCCATGTTGGTATGATTTTTTGGGGGTAATATCGCTATCTATTTCCATATTTTCTACTGACATAACTACCTCGTATTTCCCCATATCCGTCCGTGCATCGGTCGGGTTCATTTTTGGAAATTCTGGGTTACATTCCTTGTCAACTTCCATCGGCACACTATCTTCGCTTGATTTTGTCGGAATAAAAATAGATTCGGACTCTGATGATGGTGTTATTGATGGTTTCCTCAGGTGCTCTAGGGCGATACCTGGGGGAATCGATTGTCTGGTTGATCCGAGTTTTGACAATGTGTCTGCGGCGTCGTTTTCCGCCCAAGGTACATGATAAAATTCACATCCATCAAAGTATCCACTGAGTTTTTGCACATGAAATCTATATAAAGCCATATTGGCATCTAACGCATCCCAATTGCCTAAGACTTGTTGTACTACTAGATCTGAGTCTCCGTAGCACAAGATTCGGCGTATGCCAATCTCTTTTGCCACCTTCAATCCATGGACGAGTGCTTCATATTCGGCGACATTGTTTGACGCGGCAAAATGTATTTGCAACACATATCTCAACTGGTCTCTTTTTGGCGAGGTTAACACTATTCCTGCCCCCAAACCATTTATTAGTTTGGAACCATCGAAGTGCATCGTCCAATAATTCGGATCTGGCAATGGTGGCTCATATTGTACCTCGGCCCAATCTACGAAGAAGTCGGCCACAGCCTGAGATTTCATTGCATCTCGCCTATCGAATTGCGGAGCATAAGGTGACAATTCAATTGCCCATTTTGCTATTCGGCCACTTGCATCTTTGTTGCTCAATATGTCAGCTATGGGTGCTTCACAAATCACCTTGATGGGGTGCTCTTCGAAGTAATGTTTAAGTTTCTTTGCTGACATGTACACCCCATATGCCATCTTCTGATAATGTGGGTAATTTTGTTTTGAGGCTGATAGTACCTCGCTTAGGTAATACATCGGCCTTTGTACAGATTTATCATCTTCAATTCGTTCCACCATGATCACCGCGCTTACTACTCTGTTCGTGGCTGCTATGTAAAGTAACATAGGTTCTTTCGACAATGGAGAAGCCAAGACTGGCGCTGTGACCAACATCTTTTTCAATTCATGGAATGCATTGTCTGCTTGTGGTGTCCAAATGAACCTATCAGATTTTTTCATCAACTGATAAAGTGGTAGTGCTTTCTCTCCCAGCCGACATACAAATCCGAAAGCGAGGCTAAGCAACCTGTGAACTTTTGTACGTCGTTTAGACATCTCGGCAATTCCATCCTTTCCACTGCTTTTATCTTAGTTGGGTTGGCCTCTATACCTCGGCTAGATACGAGAAAACCGAGCAGTTTTCCCGCAGGCACACCGAAAGTGCATTTTTCCGGGTTAAGCTTCATTCGTAACCTTCTCAGATTCGCAAAAGTTTGTCGTATATCCTCCAGTAGCGTTTTGCTTTCTTTGGTTTTGATAACCACATCATCTACATACACTTGTACATTCTTTCCTATCTGGTCATGTAGACATTTTTGCATACATCTCTGATACGTTGCCCACGCGTTACGCAGGCCGAATGGCATGGTGCGATAGCAATAAGCCCCGTACGGGGTAATAAACGCAGTCTTTATTTGATCGGCCGGATTTAACGGTATCTGGTGGAAACCAGAATACGCGTCTACAAAAGACAATAGCTCACAACCAGTGGTCGAATCAATGACTTGGTCTATTCTAGGTAAAGGAAAGGATCTTTTGGACACGCCTTGTTCAGGTTCGTGTAATCGATACACATTCGCCATACAATGGCTACATTTGGATCATCCTTCTTCTTTTCCACTAGCACCGGGTTCGATAGCTAGTCCGGATATAGCACCTCCATGATGAACCCGGCCGCAAGGAGCCGAGCTATTTCATCCCCTATTATTTTTCTCCTGTCCTCAGCGAAGCGGCTGAGAGGTTGCTTCACCGGCCTTGCTTCTGGCCTTACATTCAGAGAGTGCTCAGCCAACTCCCTCGGCACACCTTGCAGATCCTGAGTTGACCATGCAAAGATATCCCGAATCTCACGCAGGAAGTTGGTGAGCTCGCTTTCCTATCTAGCATCTAGGCCGGCACCAATGGTGACGGTGCGCTCTGGGAACTGCTCATCTATCTGGAACTTTTTTGTTTCTTTAGTCGGCTGAAAGGAAACACTTCCATGCGGGTTGGATAATGCTGGCATATTCAGTTGCGCCGACTGAGCGATGGCTGCGACCTCCTGAATCCTTCTTTTTTCTCTTGCTATTACCAATGATTCGGCCAAATTTGATCCGGCTGAAGCACATTCCATTGACTTCCTATAATCTCCTGCTACTGTTATCACCCCTTGTGGTCCGGGTAACTTCATCTTTAGGTAACTTATGTGGCAGCTACCCATGAATTTGGCCAATGCTGGCCGTCCGAGTAGAGCATGATAGCAACTCTCTAGATCCACCACTTCAAACTCTAAATTTTCTGCTCTGCAGTTATCTCTTGTGCCGAATAACACATCTACTCGAACCTTTCCAATGGGTTCGCACGAAAGCCCTGGTACTATCCCATGGAATGTGGTCCTCGTGGATTGCAGCATGTTCTGCGATATTCCGAGTTTATGCATTGTATCTTTGTACATGATATTGATACTGCTCCCATTGTTAATGAGTACCTTTGAAAATTTCTCATTAATGCTCGGTCCGACAAACATCGGATCTAACATGAGTGCATACGACCCCGGACTCGGCATTATCTTGGGGTGATCCTTTATGCTCCAAGTTATTTCTTGATCCGACCAAGGCACATATCTTGGTACTGCCGGCATAACTGCATTCACTTCCATATGCTGGCATTGTACACTCTGCTTGTCTTGTTGTTCTGTTGTGAACACGCAATATGATTGATGATGTTCTCTGTAATCATTGCGTCCATTACTTCCTGGATTTGTCCTTCCATCTGGACCTTGGTTTATCACTTGATGCACCGCATCTCTCCGGTCCGAGTTTTCATACCTCGGGGGAGGAGGTGGTAACATCAGTTGATGTGCATTTGCTCCAGCTTAATCTTGGCCGATGTGCTCGGAGAGGCGCTGTCAGATGCGTGGGTTACCCATTGCATTTTTCATCCATGCACATTGGCGGGTTGTATGGTTGGCCGGCCTGGCCGGGTTTGACGTGTGAAATTTACACGCTGATCTAACATAGATTCAAACGTGTACTTGGCCTCTCGCCATTGCTTCTTTTGCTCGTGTCCACCGTCTTTCCTTCATTCCTTGGTGTCCATTGTCGAGGACCATTCTTTTTGTTGATTGTTTCCTTGACTCGGCTGATCTTGCACTACTACTGCCACCTGAGTTGAACCATATCTATAATCCGGTCTTTCTTCTCTTCTTCTTCCTCTGAAGTCATTGCGCCTGGATGACCCCGCCACATCCCTTGCATATTGATCTTGATGTTCCCGATGATCCGCCGACATTAATTCTGGTTGCGTCGGATCCCCCAATGCATAGGAATCCGCTATTCTGATGGTTTCTACCAATGTGGTTGGCATATCTCTTTGCAGTCGCTGCCATAGTACACTGGCATAGCGGCATCCTTGAGCGAACCAAGCTATTGCTTGTGATTCTATGACTCCTTCACACGAATTTCTCAGGTTACACCACCGAGTTAAAAACTCTCTGTCTGTCTCATTCGGCCTCTGCTTGCACATGGCTAGCTGCTGCGGCCTGTTTGGCCTCTTATAAGTACTAGTGAAGTTGCTAACGAACATTTCTTCAAAATCCAACCAACGATTGATCTTTTGTCAGATTATTCAGCCATACTCTAGCTGGTCCTTCCAACATTTGCGGGACATATCGCACTGCCCATCGTAAGTTTCCGCCAGCTATTTTTACTACAGTGGCATAATCAATCAACCAATCATGCGGTTTGGTGCTCCCATTATATGTTTTTGTGCCCCTTGCCAGCTGAAAGTTCGGCACGGTCGGCTCTCCCATGATCCGTGGTCCGAAGCATGCCGGACCTGGTGGACCCTGTTCTTCTAACAGCTCGGATCAGTATAGCCGGTCCAGCTTTACTCTGGCATCTCCTGACGGCAAATCTCTATACAGAATTCTTTCCTGCATTCCATAGTGGTTATTTCCTCCATGAACCGCATATTCCATTTCGGAATAACCATCATTGTACCTTTCATTCACCTGATTGTGGAGAGCTGGTCTTGCTTCTCTTTCCTGCCGAGGTTCATGTCTCGGCTGCTGGTTGGGCGGCGGTTCTCTCCTTCCCTCGATTGGGATATTGTTCTCGTGATTCCCTCTTCCGAGTTCTCCTCTTCCGAGATCTCCATTGCCTCGGCTTCCATTGCCTTTCTCAGCATGGCCGGGGTTTCTCTCGCCACTGTTACCTCGGCTTCCATTGCCTCTGTTCTCATTTGCTTTTCTGGCTATCGTTGGATCATATGGAACAATTTGCTTATTTCTCTTTCCCGAAGTTACTGCTCTGTCCTTTTGTGCATTATTTCCGGGCGAAGATGCTGCTGCCACAGATAAGGCAGGTGCCGCACCAGCCGAGTGAACCATTCGTGAGGCACCTGGCCTCGCCGGGTCTGCTATGAGCATTTCTTCATTCTGCTGGTTCGCAATGCGCACTAGCTCATTCACTCTTTCTTGCTGTTTTTGCCGGGCTTCGCCGGTCAATCCTTCTAGCTCTAATGCTGCGGCATTTGCCGCTCTCAGGTTCTTTGTCGGGGTACTATACCTCGTCAAGCCTAGATCAACTGAATCTGCCTTATGAGCATCATGCTCCTTATTGATATCATCTATGAGGGTTTTTCCTCTTACTCTCAACTCGTCAACCCGCTCGGGGGCGACGTCAAGCTTGTTTGCTCTAGCATATTCTCGCAGGGTCCTGTTCAAGGACTCCCGCAAGGCCGACACCTTTTTTGCCTCTACCAGCACCTTCTGCCTGGTCTCTTCTAACTCTGCCTGAGCATTAGCCGGATCAAGTATCAGCGCTACAGGTGTAGTCAGATTATCTATAGTTGCCTGAAGAATGTTTTCTGGTCTTTCCAGAGGTGGCCCTCTTATCCTTGGTGCCTTAGGGGTTGTCTCCTGCACCTCGGCCTGGTTGGCCACTGAAGGAATTACCTCGGTGGGCGGTGGAGCGGTCTGCTTGGGAGCCACCTGCAGACCCGTCGTCGGATCCCTGCTTGATCCGGCGCCCGCTGCTCCTGCCTGCACCCCGGCTGCGACCATCACCTCGACGCTGCTGACCGGGCGCACTCCGCGCGGAATGTTTGCGGTGCTGAGGGGAGGTTCTCCTGCAACAACAACCTGGTGAGGGTTAACGCCGGAGACGTCGACGCCGACGTAGATCTGATGCATGCCCAAGTTGATGAAGACGTCGTTGCGCGGAGGAGTTTTTCCCTTGAAGCTGCCTGCGTTGTCGCTCACATAGTCACAGAGATCAAATCTCCGGACTAAGCCAGAGACAATGCGCTCGCCAGTGTTGATGAAGTTTCCCGTCCGGATCATGACTCCAGCTAGCACCGCTGCTGGCCCCAAGGTGGGCGCCAACTGTCGTGGTGGTGGCACGGCAAATGCCATGGGTAGGCTAAAGTATGGGGCCAATGGATGCTAGTGGGATCTGGGGAGGGAAGATGTAGTTGATTCTACACACAAAAGACTAAGGTAAAGATCTTTATTTCTCCTTCCTTGGGCTACAAGTGCTCCCTGAGTTGTGTACAAGAAGAAAGAGAGAACTTTACCAGCATAACGGTACTAAATGAGCCGATGCCCCTCTCAGGGTCCAAGACTCCCCTTATAAAGGGGAGCCATGGGTTCCTCTAGGGCTGACATGGCAAGCATATTCGAGGAATATGCTTGTCCCAATATAGTAACTCGGCGGCCTCCTTTCCGTGTCGCCCTTCTAATGACAGCAAGGTTCCAGAGGGCCCCTCCTGCGTGCCTCGGTCTTCAGGACTGTCACCTCCGTGACCTCCTTCTGCCCCTCTGTCGCTCTGCGCCTTGTCCTTTGCCCTTGGCCCTGCTTAGATTCTCCCTATCCTGCGACTAGAGTTTGACTATTGGCATCTCCTTCTCCTGCAAGCTTCATATCATTCGGCCCCGTCTCGCATAACTTGGCTTGGCCTTCACCTGCATTAAGATTATTCGGGCTGACCCGGCCGACTTACGTTGTATCCCGACCGGGTAATGCCTTTCTATCATCATAAGGGTTCTACCCTTTCATATATCAGCCGACCTCTACAGGATTCGGCCGACTTATACTGTAACTCGGAAACTAGACAGGGAACATCCTTTCGTCTTTCCCCGTCTTTACCCTATCTGAGGTCACCTCCCCAACAGTAGTTGATCATAAGATCAAAGTCGTTGATTGTTTCAATCCATCTCCTTTGCCGAAGGTTGAGATCCGGCTGAGTGAATATATATTTGAGGCTCTTGTGATCCGAGATCTCACATTTGTTGCCGAGCAAGTAATGTCTCCATAACTTTAAAGCAAAGACAACAATTGCGAGTTCCAGGTCATGAGTAGGATAGTTAACTTCATGAGTTTTCAATTGGCGAGAACAATATGCAATGACTTGTTTATCCTGCATGAGAACGACACCAAGCCCTTGGAGTGAAGCATCGCACAAGATCTAAAAATTCTTAGATGTATCTGGAGGAACCAAGACATGTGGAGGCTTTACCCTAAGAGTTTCAAAGCTTGTTTGGCACGCCAGAGTCCAAAGGTATTTCTTCCCTTTCTTGAGGATATCAGTGAGAGGCTTGGAAATCTTGGAAAAGTTTTGGACGAATTGGCAACAATAACTCGCCAATCTGAGGAAGCTGTGACTTCTTTGAATTTCTTCGAAGGGAGCCACTCCATTATTGTTCGAACAGTTTCTGGGTTGATAGAAATACCTTCTGCAGATATGACATTCCCTAGGTAGGTGAATTTTGGCAACCAGAATTCGCACTTGGAGAACTTTGCATAGAGGCGGTTCTCGCGAAGCTTGGTGAGGATGCAACGAAGGTGTTCAGCATGTTCCTCTTATGACTTGGAATATACAAGAATGTCATCAAGATAAACCACCATGAACTTGTCAAGATACTCCATGAAGACCGAGTTCGTGAGCCTAGAGAATGTAGCAGGTGCATTGGTGAGACCAAAGGACATGACCGTGTACTCATACAGGCCATTGCGAGTTGTGAATGCCGTTTTGGGGATATCTTGATCTGATGGTATCCACTTCTCAAATCGAGCTTAGAGAACACCACAGCTCCGGCTAGTTGATTAAAGAGATCGTTGATTCGAGGCAGAGGGTACTAGTTCTTGATTGTTTTTGCATTGAGAGCTCGGTAGTCAACGCGAAGTCGATCAGTCTGGTCTTGCTTATTGACAAAGATTTTTGGCCTACCCCAGGAAGAAGTACTGTGCTGGATGAAACCCAACTTTTCTTCTCGTCGAGCTGCCGCTTGAGTTCAGCTAGCTCATTAGGTCCCATTTTATAAGGCCTCTTAGAGATAGGAGTGATTCCAGTTCTAGTTCAATCACAAACTCAACCTCACGATCAGGAGGCATACCTGGTAGCTCTTCAGGAAATACATTCGGAAACTCATAGACCACCGGTACACTTTGGAGAGCATCCATAACATCCATGTTTTGAAACCCAAAGAATAGAGTTGAATAGAGGGATTCTGCTTTGGGGAATAGACAATGTGGCCTTCAGGAATTTTTAGGGAGACTGAGTGCTCAGCACAATCAATGACGACTCCATTGGAATTTAACCAGTCCATACCCAAGATGACGTCAATATCTGAGTTTCCCAATTCAATGAGAGAAACCGTGAATGTTTGATTTCCAATCTCAATTTGGTTGCCATGACTTATTTGAGAAGATTTCATTGTAGTTCCTGGTGATTGCACTCTGAGAACTTTGGACAAAGGCTGAATAGGAAGACCTTGTTCTTGCGAGAACCTCTAAGACACAAATTGAATGCGATGCACCAGTATCGAATAAAACCCGTGCAGAGACAGAGTTAACAGAAAGCGTACCAGCACAACTCCAGGTGCATGCTCTTCATGTGCAATGTTGATGTTGTTGGCGCGTGCGACAACTAACCCGGGCTTGGTTTTGATGTTGAGAGCCCGTGGAGCAGGTGCCCGAACCAAAGTAGTAGTTGAAGCAGGTCTTGGCGGGGTTGGGGGAAGAGACTTGTTGTTGTTCATTGGGCAGTTCCACTATTGATGCCCAAAGTTCCCACACGTGAAGCAAGTTCCACTTGGGCGTGGAGCAGAGTAACCACCAAACGACGCCCTTGGGTAATTTCTCTTGTAGCCCCTAAGTGCGGCGTTGTAAGAGTGTGGTGGCCTTGGAGCGAAGCTTTCCAATCTTGGAGGAGGGGGAAGCGACGGTGCGGTAGCAGGAACCCACACACACGCTTTTAAGGAGCGGCCCAGAGGAGGACTCAGCATCACTGTTGTGCTTCTTAGATTCTTCATAAGCTTGCTTGCTCGACTCCTCTTGGAGATCCGCTTGTTGTAGCTTAAGCAGGGAGCTTGTGGTAGCATGAGTCAAGGCGTACTTGATTGAAGCTTTGAGACCTTGATGAAACCTCTCCTGCCTCTTCTTGTCATCAGAAACCTCTTCACTGCCATAGCAAGACAGATTGGTGAAATTTTTTATGTAAGTGTTGACATTGTCATTGCCCTGCTTCAGGTTCGGAAACACTTCCTTCATTCTTTCCATCACAATTTCAGGTAGATATTGTTTCTTGAAAGCATCGGTGAATTGATCCCATGATGGCTGGAATCCAGGTGGGATTGCCCTTAGATAACCCTCCCACCAAAGTGCGGGCTCTCCACGCAAAAGGTGAGTAGAAAACTTGACTCTGTCATGTTCAGCCACATCAGCGGTGTCAAGGAGCTTGATGGTCTCATGGAGCTAGTCGTCTGCGTCAAGTGGCTCAACTGTCATCTCAAAATGCCAAGAATTGAACTTTAAGAAGTGCTTCAGGTTGTCGCGCTGCGGGGGTGGAGGCGGCGGAGGAGGTGGAGCAAATTCATTCCTCCTGACACTTTCTTCAAACCTCAGTTGGTTCGCTGCATTGTCCCCAGAGTAGTAGCAATACTGACAAGGGCAGCACCCAACTCTAGCAAGCCCGGAGCTTGGTCATCATTACCATGACGCGGTGGTGGCACCATCCTGTTATAGATGAAAGAACTTACATTAGTACCATAATGGAGAATGTTTAGTAATACAGAACATCACTAAAATGGAATTAACCATGATTAAGGATACAATTTACTAAGATGATATTAAAATATCAAACAAAGTTCATAGCACCTAGGAGATTGTCAACATATCGCACACGACTGAAAAGGAGTGTGAAACACGAATCAACCAAAGAAAAAATTCCGCAATTTTTAGCATTGTAATTTTCCATTGAGCATAATAAAATCGTATTAACCCACCAATTCAATGTACAAGAGAAAATGCTAAGAGTAGTGGTATGGTCATGTCTCCATCCCGCACTCAAAGCATTACCTCATACATGAATAGGAAAAACTCGTGCAACCCAACTCTGACAATAGTATCACTTAAATGCGCAAAACCACTTAGCAGATGAAGGTTAGCAACTCCACATCACGTGAAAGCATACTTAAAGATCGAACACCCATAACTAGATCGCGTTAGTAACAAGGAGTAAGACAGATCGCAACGGTTTACAAAGAGTCGGATAGATCACATCGATTTGTAAAATCCTGTCGGTATGGAATGTACCAACAGTTGATAACCAAAGGCAGATTATGATAACAAGTTGGATGCAACAAATATACAAAACGATTTAATGACTCACATCCTATGGTACTACGGAAACCCCGAACACGTGAATCCTAGTTTGAATTTTTAGGAGAGGATTGGTAAACATTACACTTCCTTACTAGAAAAGGATGGGTGGGTGGGTAAGAAGAAAAATGGAAGCAGTCCTACTCTCACGTTTAGTTTTTCCCTAATATACATAACTACCAAAAATATTTTCTAAACTGACAATGACCATCTTGGCTGAGACCCTGATGGGCGGAATGGCTCTGATACCAGATGTAATACCTTGGACACTATGCTCTAAGCAACAAGCCAGGACGGACCCAAAGTGCATGAGGTGGTAATACCGAGGAGGCCCAAGGGTCACCCACGTGCAGACCCGTCTAAGCGGAGCAGGGCACGGTACAGACCAACCACCCCACCCACTTTGTAAGAACATCATATCAAGTGTGAGCGGCGTAGTCGACAGGCATGCGAATGAAAACATACACAAGTGTGTATGTCAGCGATATACAAGAGTATATCAGAGCCATACCATCTAAAATAAATAAAAATATTCAATGCCATACGGCAAGATCCAAAATACTAGATAGTTATAATAGTTTAGGATATATCCTCATACAGCATACATCAGAGTATCAAGCTGAAGTGGAAGACAAGATCCAAGTATGGATAAGAAGAAAATTAGCGTAAGACGCCCTGAAAATAAGCACATCCCGTCCACATGATCTCAAGATCTCCATGCCCCGAAATCTCTACAATAGATGGTCGTTGCCACCATCATCAGTCTCTTCAACCCAGTATCCTTCCTGCGGATATACCTATCTATCTGAACCAATATTTATCATGTGAGACCCTAAGGGGCGCAGCAAATCTTTATGCATCTAAAGGGAACAATCTGAGTGTGACGCAATTGTAGCAAAAATAAAACCTAGCAGTTCTATAGAGACACGCTACAACATCCTCCTAACCAATGATAGATGGATGCTCGTTAAATAAACAATAGTGAATTACCCAACAAATATATATCAACATAAATAAACATCACTCGCCCACCTCCCCGTTCCCCAACGAGAAGGCGGAAGAACATCCCATCTGTTGGCAGTTTTATTAATCATTCCATGATTATTGCACTATTACTGGTCAAGTTTTAGTCAATTTAAAAGTGGTACTTTAGTTATGCTTGTCTATGATCGAGAAACTGTGCTCCAAGTCGTCCATAACCGCGGACACGGCTTTCAGAAAGATTTACCCTGCAGGGGTGCACAAATAGCAACACACGCACGATCAACCTCAAACAAACCAAATAAAAACCCAACGAGGCATCACGACAAAGCATTTGCAAGATTCATATTTGATTTTAGGGGGCCAGCCCGCTAAGATACCCGCAACGAATTTGGCCGGCTTCACGACAGACCAAGGGGTTTGCGAGAACGGCTATAAACAATAGGAACCCGAAAGTGTGTCTGGGCTTGTCGATACCATAAAATCATGCCGCGAACCTAAATAGTACAGTAGTAAATGATCCTCGAGCAATAGTAGTAAATAAGCAGTAGCATGGCATAAGTACATGTAACTACCTCGGTGAATTACGCTCCTAGATACAAGCCTGGATGAGTGGTAGTGGTTGAAATAGTACGGTGGGGCCCCAAAAGCCACTCACTGGTAGTCCTTTCAGACGTCCCAACCACTACCCTCTCAACGGGACCTGCAGACGGCGAATCGGCGAAGGGATCAACTACGTACACAAGTGGGTATGTACGCAAGCCACCATACAAGAGTACATCAGAGCCATACCATCTAGAAAGAAAGGAAATATAGCAACGCCATACGGCAAGATTCAAATGTCCTAGATAGATCTATATTTTAGGATACTTCCTCATACAACACACATCAGAGTACCATGCGGAAGCGGCAACAAAATCCGAGTACGGATAAGAAGCAAATCGGCATAAGATGCCATAGAAATAAGCACATCCCAACTACAGGTCTCACGGATCCCCGTTCCCGGAATCTCTACACCGAACGATCGTTGCCCACATCTTGACTTCTTCCACCCAAAGATCCGGCCCCGCGAGGGTACCTGTTCATCTGAACCAAATAATTTATCGTGTGAGACCCTAAGGGTACTCAGCAAGTCTTAATGCCTCTAAAGGGGACACAACCTGGGGTGACGCAATTGCAGCGAAAGACAAACCCTAGCAGTTCTACAGATAAACGCTAACCATCCGCCTAACCAATGATAGACGGATGTCCGTGAATTAAGAACAACAGTTATAATGGTAATCTCATCAGATCCATCCTCCTCCTTGCTTACCAACAAGGAAGCGGACGAACAACCCCCCATCCGTTGGCAGTTTTATTAACCATTCCATGAGTGTTGCACTATTTACTAGTCAAATTACTTAGTCAGATTAAAGCGGTACTTTAGTTATGCTTGTCTATGATCGAGAAATTGTGCTCCAAGTCGTCCATATCCGCGGACACGGCTTTCAGAAAGTTTTACCCGGCCGGGGTGCACCATTAGCAACACACGCCGATCAACCTCGGAAAACCAAATCAAAACCCAACGAGGCTTTCACGATGAACAATCACAGATTCAGAATATTTCAGGGGCCACCCTTAAAGTAGACCCGCAACGAAGTAAGCAAGCTCCGAGACGGACTCAAGGTTGTGGGGACGGCTGTGAACGACTGGGAACCCAAAACTGGGCTTGTCGACACCGCGGAATCGTGTCACGATCCTAAACAGTACAGTGTGCTATCTGTCGCACAATTTAAATACAGAAGTAGCATGGCATAAGTACAGGATAGTAAATAAAACCTCAAACTAGTTTGTGGCCCCAAGAAATAAGACGGAACCAAGCTCTGGCTCAGGGGGGTCCCATATACCTCCCGGATGTGGATAGCGCGATAAATCAAGGAACAGGAATCAAGTACTCGGGGTCTTACGGGACACAAGTGAGCAGGAAAAACCAAATAGCAGATGTTGCTCACCGGTGCCACTTTCTTTAGTTATCCCACTACTACTCAGGTTAAGTTGTTTAGGTACCTCATTAGCCAACAGACTCTCACATACCCTACACATGTTGTTCTACGACTCGCATGGCTCAAACAACTCCTATAGTAGTGGCTCATGGGATGGAGGAACAAGCTTGGTGGGGTTTTAAAAGTAAAGGCTATGCATACTTGGGATTCAATTTAATGCAATCGCGACTCCATGATGCAAGAATAAGATAGACGCAATAGGTACTGTATGTATGCAAGCATGTGGAAGTGCTTGCCTGGCAACTCAGTTGAAGCGAGGGACGGATCTGGGTAGTGCTCCTGGTTCTCTTGATATAACCCCGCCGGTGTCTATCCGAGAAAAACCAAACAAACAAGGCCAACATGAATATAAAGCACAAGCATATGAATAAGATGCGTCAAGCAAGCAATCATGCCATGATGAATGATGCACAATTTACATGGCAATAAGGTAGCATGGCATGGTGAGGTGTGGAGGACAAGAATAAGTCATTTTTATTTAGGTTGGGCCACATTTTATTGTCATAACTATTGCTGTTCACTATATATTTATATGATGCATGCTGCAATTGAAGTCATGGATAGCATAAACAGAAAGGTCTCGTCGAGCTGATCATTGTAGACATATCATTTGCTGAATTTGGAATTATAAAACAAAAGTTATTAATTATTGAAGTTCTAGTGGCAATTGGGGTAATTTAAATCAACTTGGAATTTTAAATGTACAAAAGGCAAATTGAATGGCATATTTGGAATCCTCTCATTTTCCTGATCTCAAAACATATATCATTTGTATTATTTGGATTAATATTGGAAAAGTTATTTAAAACTGAATTGAAATTTGAATTTGGTTCTAAATTTTTAATAGGTTTGATTTAAACAGATATTCCAGAAACTTTTGTCACACCCGTTGATCCCAGCCACAGCTACTGACCAGCGGGCCCATGCTGACTGGGTGCCCACGCACGCTGGGATCGACTTACACCTCGGGTCTGCCTAGCCAATGAGGATGACAGGCGGGCCACGCCTGTGAGTCCATCAGACAATGGCGGTGGCAGTGCCGCACGCATACCGGGCAGGACCGCGGGTTGAGCATCAGGTTCTTCGGGAGCCTTTTTGCAAAACGGCCGTGACACCGACAGGTGGGGCTCCGAGGGACCGCGGGCTGACGCAACAAAAACGCGAGGGGATAAGTGCAAAACAGCGCCGCCATCGCTTTTTCTTCCCGGCTCGCTCGACGGGCAAGGCGCTGTGGCGTGCTGGGCTTCGAGCCTGTGACGCGGGCGCGCTAGAGGAGGCGGGTACCGCTGCGGTAGGTTGGGGCGTTTGTCTGAAGGGCGGACGCGGACTAGATGAAGCCCTAGACGGCGCGGGAGCTAGCGGACGCGCGTGGCCGCCGATGCACTGAGTGTGCTCGACGGAACACCCGCCGTGAAGCGGCGCGAGCCGGCGCATGTCCGGAGGGTCGGGCTTACCGCGACCGCTTGGGTGGCGGTGGCGAGGCTTGGGGAGGTCGCGATCAACGGCGAGGCAGACGGACAGATGTCTAGGGTTCCGAGGCGGCGACGACGTGCAGGGCTACTGGGGGGCGTCTCCTCCTCGCGTCTGGGTCCAGGGGCGTCGCAGAGGTTCCACGCGACCACGCCGACACACTCTCTCCCGCCTGCGCCTCCTGGATCGATGACGACGAACGGGACCCGAAGGTGGCCGGCGTTCGGAGGTAGACGGTGGCGAGGTGAGGGAAGAGGGGAGGCGAGGCCTCAGGGATGGATCTGGGGGGCAGGGTAGGTTGAGAGAGGGGTAGATAAAGCCAGAGGGGGGGAAGGGGGTGCCGTGGCCGCCGTGTGGGGGAGCTGGCGATAAGGATGGCCTCGGCCACCTTTTCTCCACCTCTTCACGTGCTCGGTACGGCCAGGCAGGCAGGGTGGCTTCCAGGTGGGACCAGGGCGAGGCCAAGGAGGCAGGGCAGCTCGGTGGGGCTTCTAGGCAGAGAGAAAAGAGAGGGGAGGGAGGAGCTCGAGTTTAGCTAGGTTAGGAGCTAGGCTCGGCCAGGGTTTGCCTTAGGGCTGGTTGGTGGTAGCTAGGTGGGGTAGGGCGGCCAGGTGGGTCCAACAGGTAGAGAGAGGGGGGGTGGTGAGCTAGGGCATGGGGCTCATGTGACCATGCTAGGAAGTAGAGAGAAGAGAAGGGGTACTTAGGGTTTTGTTTAGGGAGGGTGTAGTTTAGGGTTTTGTTTAGCTAGGGTGGGGAGGTGGCATGGGGTAGGTTTTAGGGTTTAGCTAAGAGGGGGATATGGATAGAGGGAGTGTCCTTTACTTGATCATGCATCATAAGACAAACACACAAGATCAAGACAAGGAAAAAGAGAGAGAGGGAGGGAGAGATGAGGGAGATGTGGTGATGGGGTTTCCTTTGATTCATGCATGCTCCAATAAAGACCAACCAAGATCAAAGAAAAGAGGTAGAGAGAGGAAGGTGGGTTTAGGTTTGTGCATGCCTCATGAGCACATGTGTGTGCATGGAGCATGGGGATAGAGGTTTAGCTATAGGGGGAAGAGATAGATGATATGGTGAAGAAAACTACAAGCCAACACAAGATTTAAACATAGGAAAGATGATCCATGCAAGCAAAACCAAAAACATTCCAAAGCCAAGAAAAGGTGGCACTTGCATGGCCCATGCAACAATATTTGCCATGTAGTTATATTGTGAAAACAACATTAATTCATGTGGCACTATTCTTTGCATTCCCAAAAGGTGGGCAAAGGCCAAGCATAAGATTATGGGTGGAGTCCAACCAACCAACATGAGCTAGAGATAACTCAAATAAAATGCCAAGATCATATTAATTGGATGGTGGAATTATAAGGTGGTGAAAGAAAAGGTGGTGGAGTCAATAAGAGAGATGCCCCCAACTCATCTTGGGCATTTAACATCATATCAAGAGCCAAATACAATATCAAGAGTCAAATACAATTAATAGTGCACATGAGATAAGAGACAAACAAGAATAGGTTTTATATGATGCTCAAATGCAAGGTGACATGATGACATGAGCATGATATGATGATGATGCAACAATTATATGTTGGAAGTGGCCCTTTTTATTATTATAACAAGTAGCATTACAGGTGTTAGACAACTGGGATGCTACAACTCTCCCCCACTAAACAGGAATCTCGCCCCGAGATTCTAGGAATAAGAAGAAGATACAAAGAGAGAAGGATGGTTGGCACGGAGTTCATCTTCACGCTCCCATGTGGCTTCATCAACAGAATGGTGTGACCACTGCACCTTGCAAAACTTGATGGACTTGTTGCGAGTCCTTCGTTCTGCGGTCTCAAGGATTTTGGTGGGGTGTTCTTGATAAGACAGATCTTCTTGGAGGTCGATTAGCTCATGATCCACGGTCCTGCCGGGATCTTTGAAGCACTTCTTGAGCTGCGAGATGTGGAAAACATCATGGACTTTGAGTTTTTCCGGAAGCTCCAGTGCATAAGCAACTTCTCCTCTTCTACCACGTATCTTCAATGGACCGATGTATCTAGGAGCCAACTTTCCTTTGATACCGAAGCGGTGTGTTCCTCTCATGGGAGTGACACGAAGGTAGACGAGATCACCAGGGGCATATACCATATCCGTGTGTTTCCTGTCATAGTTGCTCTTCTGACGACTGTGAGCAATCTTCAGGTTCTCCAGAATGATATGCACCTTCTCCTCTGCTTGAGTCACAATGTCAGGGCCAAACCAGATTCTTTCTCCTGCACCTGACCAACCAATCGGAGTTCTGCACTTGCGACCATAGAGAGCCTAAAATGGTGCCATCTTTAGACTCTTCTGGAAGCTGTTGTTGTAGGAGAATTCAGCATATGGAAGACATTCCTCCCACTTCATGCCAAACGAGATAACGCAAGCCCGAAGCATATCCTCCAGAATCTGATTGATTCTCTCCACTTGTCCTTGCGACTGAGGGTGGTAAGCAGTGCTGAAGTTCAACTTTGTTCCCAAAGCTTTTTGGAAACTCTCCCAGAACTTTGAGGTGAAGATGCTCCCACGGTCTGAACTGATTTCAAGTCTAACCCCATACAGAGAGACAATTCTGTTGATATAGAGCTCAGCCAACTGAATTCCAGAAATTGTTTCTTTGACTGGGAAGAAATGAGCCACTTTAGAAAGCCTGTCGATGACAACAAAAATTGCATTGTTGCCCTTCTGCGACCTTGGAAAGCCAGTGATGAAGTCCATCTCTACTTTCTCCCATTTCCATTCCGGAGGTTTCAACGGCTGTAGAAGACCAAATGGTTTCTGATGGACAGCCTTCACCCTGCGACAGACGCCACATTCTGAGACATACTTGGCACAATACCGTTTCAACCCAGGCCACCAGTATTGTGTTTTCAAGTCCATGTACATCTTTGTGCTGCCAGGATGGATAGAAAGAACCGAATCATGTGCCTCCTTGAGAACTTGGTCTCTCAGACCCGGGTAGTTTGGAACAAACATCCGGTGTTCAAAGAAGAGCGTGCCTTGATCATCAACATGGAAGGACTCATACTTCGGAAGGTCAAGCTTAGAGATGAGCTTTTTGGTGTGCGGACCACCAAGCTGACGAGAGCAAATCTGTTCTTCCAAGAGAGGAGTAGCCAGAAGGTTCAGGAGATGCCCTTGTTCCACAATTTCCAGGTTGAGCTGACGGAATTCCTCGCACAAGAGAGGCTGTTGCTCTTCTACCATGAGGTTGTTGACATAAGCTTTACGGCTAAGCGCATCTGCCATGACATTTGCTTTGCCTGGAGTGTAGTTGATGGTCACATCAAAGTCATTGATTGCTTCAATCCATCTCCTCTGGCGAAGGTTGAGATCAGGCTGTGTGAAGATATACTTCAAACTCTTGTGGTCAGAGAAGATCTCACAACGGTTACCAAGCAAGTAGTGCCTCCATAGCTTCAAAGCAAAGACAACTGCTGCTAGCTCGAGGTCATGTGTGGGATAGTTGATCTCATGCGTCTTCAACTGACGAGAGGCGTAAGCAACCACCTGTTTCTCTTGCATAAGGACCGCACCCAATCCTTGCAAAGAGGCGTCGCAGAATATCTGGAAAGGCTTAGATGTATCCGGAGGAACCAAGACTGGTGTGGAAGTGAGCTTCTCTTTGAGTGTCTCAAAACTTTCTTGACAAGCAGGAGTCAACAGGTACTTCTTCCTTTCTTGAGGAGATCGGTAAGAGGCTTTGCTATCTTCGAGAAGTTCTGAACAAAGCGACGGCAATAGCTAGCCAAACCAAGAAAACTCCGCACTTCCTTGACATTAGCAGGGGGAAGCCATTCAACTATTGTCTTCACGGTTTCCGGGTTGACTGCAATGCCCTTGGCAGAGATAACATGACCCAGGTATGTTACTTCAGGCAGCCAAAACTCACACTTTGAGAACTTTGCATACAAACGGTTCTCGCGAAGCTTGTTTAAGACACACCGCAGGTGTTCTTCATGCTCCTCCTTAGACTTGGAATAGACCAGGATGTCATCCAGATATACTACCACGAACTTATCAAGGTACTCCATGAAAACGGAGTTCATCGGCCTCGAGAAGGTAGCAGGTGAGTTGGTGAGACCGAAAGACATGACCGTGTACTCATACAGGCCATAGCGGGTGGTGAAAGCTGTTTTGGGCACATCTTCTTTGCGAATTTTGATTTGGTGATAACCACTTCTCAAGTCCAGCTTAGAGAACACCACAGCTCCTGCCAGCTGATCAAAAAGATCATTTATCCGTGGGAGAGGATATTTGTTCTTGATGGTTTTAGCATTGAGAGCCCGGTAGTCAACACATAGCCTATCGGTTCTGTCACGCTTCTTCACAAAGATTGTTGGGCTACCCCAAGAAGAGGTGCTGTGTTGAATGAAACCCAACTTCTCTTGTTCATCAAGTTGTCGTTTGAGTTCAGCCAACTCAGAAGGACCCATCTTATATGGCCGCTTGGAGATAGGAGCCGTTCCAGGTTCAAGCTCAATCACGAATTCAACCTCGCGATCCGGAGGCATACCTGGCAACTCTTCAGGAAAGACATCTGGGAACTCACACGGACCAATCGGTACACTCTGAATAGCTTCCATAGCATCATCATTCGAGCTGCCAAGGAAAAGAGAGCCGACAGCAGGAGTCGACTTGGAGAAAAGACTATATGGCCTTCAGAATCTTCAGAGACACCGAGCGTTCAAAGACAATCAATCACAGCTGCATTTGCTGTCAACCAATCCATGCCCAAGATGACATCAATGTCGAGTTGCCCGTAACAATCAAAGAAGCCAAGAATGAAGAACCACCAATCTCAATCTGATTGCCATGGTCGATATAGCAGCCCTCGTGTTGGAACCAGAGATAGGACCATTAGCTTCTTAAGGAGAGGATCCAGAGTTAACACATTCTCATATGCAAACTTGTGAGACACAAAAGAATGCGATGCACCGTAATCGAACAAAACTCGTGCAGGACCGAGTTAACGGAAGCATACCCATCACAACCTGTGCATGCTCACTTGAGAGGCGTTGACGCAGCTTGGCGAACAACCGCAGAGCCGGGCTTGGTGTTGATGTTGAGAGCCCGAGGTGGTGGTGCACGAACCGAAGGAGAGCTTGTTGCGAATCTTGGCGGGGTGGAGGGAGAGCTTTGTTCTTCATTGGATGCCCAGTGGGGATGTCCAGATCTCCACACGTGAAGCGTGCACCACCGGACGTGGAGCAGCGTAGCTGTGGACTCCGCCAGCGCCCAGGTAGTGGTTGTAGCCCCGGGAGCAGCGGTGAAGTTTGGTGGCCTTGACGTGAAACTCGCAGGTCTTGGTGGAGCCGGGAGCGACGGTGGGGTGTTAGGAACCCAGACACGCCGCTTAGAAGGAGCTGCCATCACTGCAGAGCTTGATGCATCCCCGTTGTGTTTCTTGGACTCCTCAAACATTTGCCTGCTTGCCTCCTCTTGCAGGGCTGTGTGCTGTAGTTCCAGGAAAGTTGCTTGCCTTGCATGTGTGATTGCATACTTGATCGACGCATTGAGCCCTTGCCTGAACCTTTTCTGCTTTTTCTTGTCATCAGATACCTCATCACCACCATAACGAGATAGATTCATGAAGTTCCCGATATAGGTGTTGACGTTATCATTTCCTTGCTTCAGGTTGAGGAAAGCCTCCTTCATCCTTTCCATTACAATCTCTGATAGAAACTGCTCTTTGAACGCTCCAGTGAACCTCTCCCAAGTTGGCTGGAACCCAGTGCAGCTTGCCTTCAAGTAGTTCTCCCACCAAAGAGCTGCATCTCCCTTGAGAAGGTGGGTAGCACACTTGACCCACTCGCTCCGAACATCGCAGCCTCGAGCAACCTTGAGATCTCACGAGCCAATCATCCGCGTCGTAGGTCGGTCGAAACATCAAACCGACGAGGGTTGTATTTGAGGAAGCTCTTGATGTCTCCACGCTTGGGAGGTGGAGGAAGTGGAGCAAACTGCTTTCCGACACTCTCCTCAAAGCGTTCTTGGTTCTCTTGCATAGCTGCCAAAGCATTAGCGATGTTTGACAGCCGAGCCCAGCCCGAGGTATGTCCTCTTGATGCAGCGTGGTGGAGCCATCCTGTCATTGATATAAAACTCAAGTCAGTACTATGATGGAGAATGATAATAATCCAAAATAGTACCAAGATGGAATTAACCAAGATTCAAGGATACAATTTACTGAGATGATATTAAAATATCAACAAAGTTCAAAGCACCTAGAAGATATTAAGCATATCGCACACGACTGAAAAGGAGTGTGGTACACAAATATATCAAAGAAAAATTTTCCACAAATTTCGGCATTAAAATACCAATAGATGCGCAAAATTACTTAACGAATCAAGATTAGTGACTCTACCGATTCAATATACAAAAGCGAATGATAAGAGTAGTGGTATGGTCGCGACTCCATCCCGCACTCAAATCATTACTCCGCACATGAACAAGTGGAACACATATCCTAACCCCTTCTTCTCATGACGAAACCTAAAGATTGGTAACTACGGAAACGAACACCCCAAACAAGATAGCGTCGGATACAAAGAGGAAGATAGATTGCGTCGGTTTGCAAAAGCCTGTCGGTATGGAATGTACCAACAGTTGATAACCAAAGGTAGCTAAGATAACAACTTGGATGCAACAGATAGACAAGGGATTACACACACACACACAACCTATGGTACTACGGAAACCCAGAACACGTGAATCCTAGTTTGAATTTTGAGAAGAGGATTGTAAACGTTGCACTTCCTTACCAGAGAAGGGTGGGTGGGAGGGTAAGAAGAAAAGTGGAAGCAGTCCTACTCTCGCGTTTTGTTTTTCCCTAGTATACATAACTACCAAAATATTTGCTAGACTGACAACGACCGTTTATTGAAACTCAAGGTCGGGATGGCTCGATACCAATTGTAACTACCTCGGTGAATTACGCCCTAGATACAAGCCTGGATGAGTGGTAGTGGTTGAAATAGTACTGGGGCCCCAAAGCCACTCACCGGTAGTCCTTCAGACGTCCCAACCACTACCCTCTCAACGGGACTGTCAGACGGCGTAATCGGCAGGCGAAGGGATCAACTACGTACACAAGTGGGTATGTACGCAAGCCACCATACAAGAGTACATCAGAGCCATACCATCTAGAAAGAAAGGAAATATAGCAACGCCATACGGCAAGATTCAAATGTCCTAGATAGATCTATATTTTAGGATACTTCCTCATACAACACACATCAGAGTACCATGCGGAAGCGGCAACAAAATCCGAGTACGGATAAGAAGCAAATCGGCATAAGATGCCATAGAAATAAGCACATCCCAACTACAGGTCTCACGGATCCTGTTCCTAATCTCTACACCGAACGATCGTTGCCCACATCTTCGGCTTCTTCCACCCAGTATCCGTCCTGCGAGGGTACCTGTTCATCTGAACCAAATAATTTATCGTGTGAGACCCTAAGGGTACTTAGCAAGTCTTAATGCCTCTAAAGGGGACACAACCTGGGTGACGAATTGCAAATAAAGACAAACCCTAGCAGTTCTACAGATAACGCTAACCATCCGCCTAACCAATGATAGACGGATGTCCGTGAATTAAGAACAAGCTTATAATGGTAATCTCATCAGATCCATCCTCCTCCTTGCTTACCAACAAGGAAGCGGACGAACAACCCCCCATCCGTTGGCAGTTTTATTAACCATTCCATGAGTGTTGCACTATTTACTAGTCAAATTACTTAGTCAGATTAAAGCGGTACTTTAGTTATGCTTGTCTATGATCGAGAAATTGTGCTCCAAGTCGTCCATATCCGCGGACACGGCTTTCAGAAAGTTTTACCCGGCCGGGGTGCACCATTAGCAACACACGCTCGATCAACCTCGGAAAAACCAAATCAAAACCCAACGAGGCTTTCACGACTGAACAATCACAGGATTCAGCAATATTTCAGGGGGCCACCCCTTAAAGTAGACCCGCAACGAAGTAAGCAAGCTCCGAGACGGACTCAAGGTTGTGGGGACGGCTGTGAACGACTGGGAACCCAAAACTGGGCTTGTCGACACCGCGGAATCGTGCCACGATCCTAAACAGTACAGCGTGCTATCTGTCGCACAATTTAAATACAGAAGTAGCATGGCATAAGTACAGGATAGTAAATAAAACCTCAAACTAGTTTGTGGCCCCAAGAAATAAGACGGAACCAAGCTCTGGCTCAGGGGGGTCCCATATACCTCCCGGATGTGGATAGCGCGATAAATCAAGGAACAGGAATCAAGTACTCGGGGTCTTACGGGACACAAGTGAGCAGGAAAAACCAAATAGCAGATGTTGCTCACCGGTGCCACTTTCTTTAGTTATCCCACTACTACTCAGGTTAAGTTGTTTAGGTACCTCATTAGCCAACAGACTCTCACATACCCTACACATGATGTTCTACGACTCGCATGGCTCAAACAACTCCTATAGTAGTGGCTCATGGGATGGAGGAACAAGCTTGGTGGGGTTTTAAAAGTAAAGGCTATGCATACTTGGGATTCAATTTAATGCAATCGCGACTCCATGATGCAAGAATAAGATAGAGGCAATAGGTACTGTATGTATGCAAGCATGTGGAAGTGCTTGCCTGGCAACTCAGTTGAAGCGAGGGACGGATCTGGGTAGTGCTCCTGGTTCTCTTGATATAACCCCTGCTCAGTGTCTATCCGAGAAAAACCAAACAAACAAGGCCAACATGAATATAAAGCACAAGCATATGAATAAGATGCGTCAAGCAAGCAATCATGCCATGATGAATGATGCACAATTTACATGGCAATAAGGTAGCATGGCATGGTGAGGTGTGGAGGACAAGAATAAGTCATTTTTATTTAGGTTGGGCCACATTTTATTATCATAACAATTGCTGTTCACTATATATTTATATGATGCATGCTGCAATTGAAGTCATGGATAGCATAAACAGAAAGGTCTCGTCGAGCTGATCATTTTAGACATATCATTTGCTAAATTTGGAATTATAAAACGAAAGTTATTAATTATTGAAGTTCTAGTGGCAATTTGGGTAATTTAAATCAACTTGGAATTTTAAATGTACAAAAGGCAAATTGAATGGCATATTTGGAATCCTCTCATTTTCCTGATCTCAAAACATATATCATTTGTATTATTTGGATTAATATTGGAAAAGTTATTTAAAACTGAATTGAAATTTTAATTTGGTTCTAAATTTTTAATAGGTTTGATTTAAACAGATATTCCAGAAACTTTTGTCACACCCGTTGATCCCAGCCACAGCTACTGACCAGCGGGCCCATGCTGACTGGGTGCCCACGCACGCTGGGATCGACTTACACCTCGGGTCTGCCTAGCCAATGAGGATGACAGGCGGGCCCCGGAGCCACGCGGGTCCATCAGACAGCGGCGGTGGCAGGTCTGCCACGCAACCTGTGGCAGGACCGCGTTGAGCATCAGGTTCTTGGGAGCCTTTTGCAAAACGGCCGTGATACGCAGGTGGGGCTCAGGGACCGCGGTGACGCAACAAAACGCGAGGATAAGTGCAAAACAACGCCGCCATTGTTTTTCTTCTGGCTCGTTACGGCGGCGTGGCGTGGCGGCCGGGCTTGAGCCTGCGGCGATGGGCGCTAGAGGATGCGGTACCGCTGCGGTAGGTTGGGGCGTTTATGCGAGGCGGGGACGGACTAGATGAAGCCCTAGGACGGCGGGAGCTAGCGGACGCGTGGCCGCCGTGCCGGAGTGTGCTCGACGGAACGCCGCCCGGCGAGCGATGCAGCGGCGCATGTGCAGGAGGTCGAGGGCTTACATGGCTGCGCCGGTGGCGGTGGCGAGGCTTGGGAGGTCGCGATCAGCGGCGAGGCAGACGGATGTCTAGGGTTCCGAGGCGGCGATGTGCGAGGCTCTTGAGGCGTCTCCTCCTCGCGTGCAGGTCAGGCGTCGCAGAGGTTCCACGCGACCACGCCGACACTCTCTCCCGCTGCGCCTCTGGATCGATGACGAGCAGGACCGGGTGGCCGGCGTTGAGGCAGGTGGCGAGGTGAGGGAAGAGGGAGGCGAGCCTCGAGGATGGATCTGGGGGCGGGTAGGTTGAGAGAGGGTAGATAAAGCCGGAGGGGAAGGGGTGCCGTGGCGCCGTGTGTGGGGGAGGTGGCGATAAGGATGGCCTCGGCCACCTTTTCTCCACCTCTTCACGTGCTCGATGCGGCCAGCAGGCGGTGGCTTCAGTGGGACCAGGCGAGGCCAAGGAGGCAGGCAGCTCGGTGGGGCTTCTAGAGAGAAAGAGAGGGAGGAGCTCGAGTTTAGGTGGGTTAGGGGCTAGGCGCGGCCAGGGTGTGCCTTGGGGCTGGTTGGTGGTAGCTGGGTGGGGTAGGGCGGCCGGGTGGGTCCAACAGGTAGAGAGAGGGGGGGTGGTGAGCTAGGGCATGGGGCTCATGTGACCATGCTAGGAAGTAGAGAGAAGAGAAGGGGTACTTAGGGTTTTGTTTAGGGAGGGTGTAGTTTAGGGTTTTGTTTAGCTAGGGTGGGGAGGTGGCATGGGGTGGGTTTAGGGTTTAGCTAAGAGGGGATATGGATAGAGGTGTCCTTTACTTGATCATGCATCATAAGACAAACACACAAGATCAAGACAAGGAAAAGAGAGAGGGAGGGAGATGAGGAGATGTGGTGATGGGGTTTCCTTTGATTCATGCATGCTCCAATAAAGACCAACCAAGATCAAAGAAAAGAGGTAGAGAGAGGAAGGTGGGTTTAGGTTTGTGCATGCCTCATGAGCACATGTGTGTGCATGGAGCATGGGGATAGAGGTTTAGCTATAGGGGGAAGAGATAGATGATATGGTGAAGAAAACTACAAGCCAACACAAGATTTAAACATAGGAAAGATGATCCATGCAAGAAAAACCAAAAACATTCCAAAGCCAAGAAAAGGTGGCACTTGCATGGCCCATGCAACAATATTTGCCATGTAGTTATATTGTGAAAACAACATTAATTCATGTGGCACTATTCTTTGCATTCCCAAAAGGTGGGCAAAGGCCAAGCATAAGATTATGGGTGGAGTCCAACCAATCAACATGAGCTAGAGATAACTCAAATAAAATGCCAAGATCATATTAATTGGATGGTGGAATTATAAGGTGGTGAAAGAAAAGGTGGTGGAGTCAATAAGAGAGATGCCCCCAACTCATCTTGGGCATTTAACATCATATCAAGAGCCAAATACAATATCAAGAGTCAAATACAATTAATAGTGCACATGAGATAAGAGCCAAACAAGAATAGGTTTTATATGATGCTCAAATGCAAGGTGACATGATGACATGAGCATGATATGATGATGATGCAACAATTATATGTTGGAAGTGGCCCTTTTTATTATTATAACAAGTAGCATTACAGGTGTTAGACAACTGGGATGCTACAACTCTCCCCCACTAAACAGGAATCTCGCCCCGAGATTCTAGGAATAAGAAGAAGATACAAAGAGAAGGATGGTTGGTACGGAGTTCATCTTCACGCTCCCATGTGGCTTCATCAGCAGAATGGTGTGACCATGCACCTTGCAAAACTTGATGGACTTGTTGCGAGTCCTTCGTTACTGCAGTCTCAAGGATTTTGGTGGGGTGTTCTTGATAAGACAGATCTTCTTGGAGGTCGATTAGCTCATGATCCACGGTCTGCGGGATCTTTGAAGCACTTCTTGAGCTGCGAGATGTGGAAAACATCATGGACTTTGAGTTTTCCGGAGCTCCGATTGCATAAGCAACTTCTCCTCTTCTACCACGTATCTTGAAAGGACCGATGTATCTAGGAGCCAACTTTCCTTTGATCACAAGCGGTGTGTTCCTCTCATGGGAGTGACACGAAGGTGAAGCGAGATCACCAGGGGCATATACCATATCCGTGTGTTTCCTGTCATAGTTGCTCTTCTGACGACTTTGAGCAATCTTCAGGTTCTCCAGAATGATATGCACCTTCTCCTCTGCTTGAGTCACAATGTCAAGGCCAAACCAGATTCTTTCTCCTGCACCTGACCAACCAATCGGAGTTCTGCACTTGCGACCATAGAGAGCCTCAAATGGTGCCATCTTTAGACTCTTCTGGAAGCTGTTGTTGTAGGAGAATTCAGCATATGGAAGACATTCCTCCCACTTCATGCCAAACGAGATAACGCAAGCCCGAAGCATATCCTCCGATCGATTGATTCTCTCCACTTGTCCTTGCGATTGAGGGTGGTAAGCGTCTGAAGTTCAACTTTGTTCCCAAAGCTTTTGGAAACTCTCCCGAACTTTGAGGTGAAGATGCTCCCAAGGTCGAACTGATTTCAAGTGGAACCCCATACAGAGACAATTCATTGATATAGAGCTCATAACTGAATTCGAAATTGTTTCTTTGATTGGGAAGAAATGAGCCACTTTAGAAAGCACATCGATGACAACAAAATTGCATTGTTGCCCTTCTGCGACCTTGGAAAGCCGGTGATGAAGTCCATCTCTACTTTCTCCCATTTCCATTAGGAGGTTTCAACGGCTGTAGAAGACCAAATGGTTTCGATGGACAGCCTTCACCTATGACAGACGTCACATTACGAGACATACTTGGCACAATACCGTTTCAACCCAGGCCACCAGTATTGTGTTTTCAAGTCCATGTACATCTTTGTCTGCCGGGATGGATAGAAAGAACCCAATCATGTGCCTCCTTGAGAACTTGGTCTCTCGGACCGGGTAGTTTGGAACAAACATCCGGTGTTCAAAGAAGAGCGTGCCTTGATCATCAACATGGAAGGACTCATACTTGAAGGTCAAGCTTAGAGATGAGCTTTTGGTGTGCGGATCACCAAGCTAATGAGCGAATCTGTTCTTCCAAGAGAGGAGTAGCGGAAGGTTCAGAGATGCCCTTGTTCCACAATTTCGAGGTTGGTGGCGAATTCCTCGCACAAGAGAGGTTGTTGCTCTTCTACCATGAGGTTGTTGACATAAGCTTCTGGCTAAGCGCATCTGCCATGACATTTGCTTTGCAGGTGTAGTTGATGGTCACATCAAAGTCATTGATTGCTTCAATCCATCTCCTCTGGCGAAGGTTGAGATCAGCTGTGTGAAGATATACTTCAAACTCTTGTGGTCGAGAAGATCTCTAGCAGGTTACCAAGCAAGTAGTGCCTCCATAGCTTCAAAGCAAAGACAAGCTGCTGCTAGCTCGAGGTCATGTGTGGGATAGTTGATCTCATGCGTCTTCAAGCGGCGAGGCGTAAGCAACCACATTTCTCTTGCATAAGGACCGCAAATCCTTGCAAAGGCGTCGAGAATATCTGGAAAGGCTTAGATGTATCAGGAGGAACCAAGACTGGTGTGGAAGTGAGCTTCTCTTTGAGTGTCTCAAAACTTTCTTGACAAGCGAGTCCACAGTACTTCTTGCCTTTCTTGAGGAGATCGGTAAGAGGCTTTGCTATCTTCGGAAGTTCTGAACAAAGCGGAAATAGCTAGCCAAACCAAGAAAACTCCGCACTTCCTTGACATTAGCAGGAAGCCATTCAACTATTGTCTTCACGATTTCGGGTTGACGCAATGCCCTTGGCGAGATAACATGACCCGTATGTTACTTGAGGCCAAAACTCACACTTTGAGAACTTTGCATACAAGCGGTTCTCGAAGCTTGTTTAAGACACACCGCAGTGTTCTTCATGCTCCTCCTTAGACTTGGAATAGACCAGGATGTCATCCAGATATACTACCACGAACTTATCAAGGTACTCCATGAAAACGGAGTTCATCGGCCTCGAGAAGGTAGCAGGTGAGTTGGTGAGACCGAAAGACATGACCGTGTACTCATACAGGCCATAGCGGGTGGTGAAAGCTGTTTTGGGCACATCTTCTTTTGCGAATTTTGATTTGGTGATAACCACTTCTCAAGTCCAGCTTAGAACACCACAGCTCCGGTGATCAAAAGATCATTTATCCGTGGAGAGGATATTTGTTCTTGATGGTTTTAGCATTGAGAGCACAGTAGTCAACACATAGCCTATCGGTTACATCGCTTCTTCACAAAGATTGTTGGGCTACCCCAAGAAGAGGTCTTGTGTTGAATGAAACCCAACTTCTCTTGTTCATCAAGTTGTCGTTTGAGTTGACCAACTCGGAAGGACCCATCTTATATGGCGCTTGGAGATAGGGAGTTCGAGTTCAAGCTCAATCACGAATTCAACCTCGCGATCCGGAGGCATACCAGCAACTCTTGGGAAAGACATCTGGGAACTCACGGACCCTTGGTACACTCTGAATAGCTTCCATAGCATCATCATTGAGCTGCCAAGGAAAAAGAAAGGACAAAGGAGTCGAGACTTGGAGAAAAGACTATATGGCCTTGGAATCTTGAGACACCGGCGTTCGGCACAATCAATCACAACTGCATTCTTGTCAACCAATCCATGCCCAAGATGACATCAATGTCGAGTTGCCGAACAATCAAAGAAGCCAAGAATGAAGAACCACCAATCTCAATCTGATTGCCATGGCTGATATAGGCGCCCTCGAGTTGGAACCGGAGATAGGACCATTAGCTTCTTGAGAGGATCCGAGTTAACACATTCTCATATGCAAACTTGTGAGACACAAAAGAATGCGATGCACGAATCGAACAAAACTCGTGCGAGGACTGAGTTAACGGAAGCATACCCATCACAACTCCAGTGCATGATCGGCTTGAGGCGTTGACGCAGTTGGCCCGAACAGCAGAGCCGGGCTTGGTGTTGATGTTGAGAGCCGAGGTGGTGGTGCACGAACGAAGGAGAGCTTATTGCAGATCTTGGCGGGGTGGAGGGAGCTTTGTTCTTCATTGGACAGTTCAGTGGGGATGTCCAGATCTCCACACGTGAAGCGAGCACCGGTGGGCGTGGAGCGTAGCCGGGGACTCCGCCAGCGCTCCAGGGTAGTGGTTGTAGCCCACAGGAGCCGTAGTGGTGAAGTTTGGTGGCCTTGGCGTGAAACTCGCAGTCTTGGTGGAGCCGGGAGCGGCGGTGGGGTGTTAGGAACCCGGACACGCCGCTTAGAAGGAGCTGCCATCAACTGCGAGCTTGATGCATCCTGTTGTGTTTCTTGGACTCCTCAAACATTTGCACCTTGCCTCCTCTTGCGGCTGTGTCTTTGTAGTTCCAGGAAAGTTCGGCCTTGCATGTGTGATTGCATACTTGATCGGCATTGAGCCCTTGCACGAACCTTTTACGCTTTTTCTTGTCATCGGATACCTCATCACCACCATAACGAGATAGATTCATGAAGTTCTGATATAGGTGTTGGCGTTATCATTTCCTTGCTTGAGTTGAGAAAGCCTCCTTCATCCTTTCCATTACAATCTCGTGAAACTGCTCTTTGAACGCTCGGTGAACCTCTCCCAAGTTGGAACCGGTCAGCTTGCCTTCAAGTAGTTCTCCCACCAAAGAGCTGCATCTCCCTTGAGAAGGTGGGTAGCACACTTGACCCACTCCTGCTCCGGAACATCAGCAGTCTCGAGCAACCTTGAGATCTCACGCAGCCAATCATCCGCGTCCAGAGGTCGGTCAGAAACATCAAACTGACGAGGGTTGTATTTGAGGAAGCTCTTGATGTCTCCACGCTTGGGAGGTGGAGGAAGTGGAGCAAACTCGTTTCTGCTGACACTCTCCTCAAAGCGTTGCTGGTTCTCTTGCATAGCTGCCAAAGCATTAGCGATGTTTGACAGCGCTGAGCCCAGTTCCGGAGGTATGTCCTCTTCGGTACGGCGTGGTGGAGCCATCCTGTCATTGATATAAAACTCAAGTCAGTACTATGATGGAGAATGATAATAATCCAAAATAGTACCAAGATGGAATTAACCAAGATTCAAGGATACAATTTACTGAGATGATATTAAAATATCAACAAAGTTCAAAGCACCTAGAAGATATTAAGCATATCGCACACGACTGAAAAGGAGTGTGGTACACAAATATATCAAAGAAAAAATTTCCACAAATCTCGGCATTAAAATACCAATAGATGCGCAAAATTACTTAACGAATCAAGATTAGTGACTCTACCGATTCAATATACAAAAGCGAATGATAAGAGTAGTGGTATGGTCGCGACTCCATCCCGCACTCAAATCATTACTCCGCACATGAACAAGTGGAACACATATCCTAACCCCTTCTTCTCACGTGAAACCTAAAGATTGGTAACTACGGAAGCGAACACCCCAAACAAGATAGCGTCGGATACAAAGAGGAAGATAGATTGCGTCGGTTTGCAAAAGCACATCGGTATGGAATGTACGAGCAGTTGATAACCAAAGGTAGCTAAGATAACAACTTGGATGCAACAGATAGACAAGGGATTACACACACACACACACACAACCTATGGTACTACGAGCCGAACACGTGAATCCTAGTTTGAATTTTGAGAAGAGGATTGTAAGCGTTGCACTTCCTTACGAGAGAAGGGTGGGTGGGAGGTATGAAAAAAGTGGAAGCAGTCCTACTCTGCGTTTTGTTTTTCCCTAGTATACATAACTACCAAAATATTTGCTAGGCGACAACGACCGTTTGGCTGAAACCACGAAGGTCGGGATGGCTCGATACCAATTGTAACTACCTCGGTGAATTACGCTCCTAGATACAAGCCTGGATGAGTGGTAGTGGTTGAAATAGTACGGTGGGGCCCCAAAGCCACTCACTTTGGTAGTCCTTTCGACGTCCCAACCACTACCCTCTCAACGGGACTGTCTGGCGTGTCGGCGAAGGGATCAACTACGTACACAAGTGGGTATGTGCAAGCCACCATACAAGACTACATCGAGCCATACCATCTAGAAAGAAAGGAAATATAACGCCATACGGCAAGATTCAAATGTCCTAGATAGATCTATATTTTAGGATACTTCCTCATACAACACACATCAGTACCATGCGGAAGCAACAAAATCCGAGTACGGATAAGAAGCAAATCGGCATAAGATGCCATAGAAATAAGCACATCCCAACTACAGGTCTCACGGATCCCGTTCCGGAATCTCTACACCGAGCGATCGTTGCCCACATCTTGACTTCTTCCACCCGATGTCCTCCTGAGGGTACCATTCATCCGAACCAAATAATTTATCGTGAGACCCTAAGGGTACTCAAGAAGTCTTAATGCCTCTAAAGGGGACACAACACAGGGTGGCGAATTGCGTGAAAGACAAACCCTAGCAGTTCTCAGATAACGCTAACCATCCGCCTAACCAATGATAGACGGATGTCCGTGAATTAAGAACAACAGTTATAATGGTAATCTCATCAGATCCATCCTCCTCCTTGCTTACCAACAAGGAAGCGGACGAACAACCCCCCATCCGTTGGCAGTTTTATTAACCATTCCATGAGTGTTGCACTATTTACTAGTCAAATTACTTAGTCAGATTAAAGCGGTACTTTAGTTATGCTTGTCTATGATCGAGAAACTGTGCTCCAAGTCGTCCATATCCGCGGACACGGCTTTCAGAAAGTTTTACCGGCGGTGCACCATTAGCAACACGCTCGATCAACCTCGGAAAAACCAAATCAAAACCCAACGAGGCTTTCACGATTGAACAATCACAGGATTCAGCAATATTTGAGGTCCACCCTTAAAGTAGACCCATAACAAAGTAAGCAAGCTCGAGACGGACTCAAGGTTGTGGGGACGGCGTGAACGGGGGAACCCAAAGCTGGGCTTGTCGACACCGGAATCGTGCCACGATCCTAAACATGCAGATGTGCTATCATCGCACAATTTAAATACTGAAGTAGCATGGCATAAGTCAGGATAGTAAATAAAACCTCAAACTAGTTTGTGGCCCCAAGAAATAAAGACGGAACCAAGCTCGGCTCGGGTGGTCCCATATACCTCCCGGATGTGGATAGCGCGATAAATCAAGGAACAGGAATCAAGTACTCGGGGTCTTACGGGACACAAGTGAGCAGGAAAAACCAAATAGCAGATGTTGCTCACCGGTGCCACTTTCTTTAGTTATCCCACTACTACTCAGGTTAAGTTGTTTAGGTACCTCATTATCCAACAGACTCGCACATACCCTACACATGCTGTTCTACGACTCGCATGGCTCAAACAACTCCTATAGTAGTGGCTCATGGGATGGAGGAACAAGCTTGGTGGGGTTTTAAAAGTAAAGGCTATGCATACTTGGGATTCAATTTAATGCAATCGCGACTCCATGATGCAAGAATAAGATAGAGGCAATATGTACTGTATGTATGCAAGCATGTGGAAGTGCTTGCCTGGCAACTCAGTTGAAGCGAGGGACGGATCTGGGTAGTGCTCCTGGTTCTCTTGATATAACCCCTGCTCAGTGTCTATCCGAGAAAAACCAAACAAACAAGGACAACATGAATATAAAGCACAAGCATATGAATAAGATGCGTCAAGCAAGCAATCATTCCATGATGAATGATGCACAATTTACATGGCAATAAGGTAGCATGGCATGGTGAGGTGTGGAGGACAAGAATAAGTCATTTTTATTTAGGTTGGGCCACATTTTATTGTCATAACAATTGCTGTTCACTATATATTTATATGATGCATGCTGCAATTGAAGTCATGGATAGCATAAACATAAAGGTCTCGTCGAGCTGATCATTTTAGACATATCATTTGCTAAATTTGGAATTATAAAACAAAAGTTATTAATTATTGAAGTTCTAGTGGCAATTGGGGTAATTTAAATCAACTTGGAATTTTAAATGTACAAAAGGCAAATTGAATGGCATATTTGGAATCCTCTCATTTTCCTGATCTCAAAACATATATCATTTGTATTATTTGGATTAATATTGGAAAAGTTATTTAAAACTGAATTGAAATTTGAATTTGGTTCTAAATTTTTAATAGGTTTGATTTAAACAGATATTCCAGAAACTTTTGTCACACCCGTTGATCCCAGCCACGACTCTTGACCGGCCCATCTTGGCCAGGTGCCCACGCAGCTGGGATCGACTTACACCTCGGTCCGCCTAGCCAATGAGGATGACGGGCCGGAGCCTGTGGTCCATCAGACAATGCGGTGGCAGTGCCACGCACAGTGGCAGGACCGCGGGTTGAGCATCAGTTCTTGGGAGCCTTTTGCAAAACGCCGTGACCTGACAGTGGGGATCAGGGACCATGGTGGCGCAACAAAACGCGAGGATAAGTGCAAAACGCCAGCGCCAGCTTTTTCTTCTGGCTCTGTTACGTATGGCCAGGCGGCGTGGCGCCGAGCTTGAACGTGCGGCGCGGAGGCGGAGTACCGCTGCGGTAGGTTGGGCGTTTATGCGAAGGGAGGGCGGACTAGATGAAGCCCTAGGCGGGCGGGGAGCTAAGCGGACGCGTGGCCGCCAGTGCAGTGTGCTCGACGGAATGCCCACCGTAAGCGAGCGATGCGCAGGCGCATGTCTGGGAGGTCGAGGCTTACTGCGAAACTGCGGTGGCGGTGGCGAGGCTTGGGAGGTCGCGATCAGCGGCGAGCGGGACGGATGTCTAGGGTTCCGGGCGGCGGCAGCGTGGCTCGGGGCGTCTCCTCCTCGGCTGCAGGTCGGGCGTCGCGGAGGTTCCACGCGACCACGCCGACACACTCTCCGCTGCGCCTCTGGATCGATGACGAGCGGGACCGAAGGTGGCGGCGTTGAGGTAGGCGGTGGCGGTGAGGAAGAGGCGAGGCCTCGGGGATGGATCTGGGGGGGGTAGGTTGAGAGAGGGGTAGATAAAGCGAGGAGGGGGATGCCGTGGCGCCGTGTGGGGGCTGGCGATAAGGATGGCCTCGCCACCTTTTCCACCTCTTCACGTGCTCGATGCGGCCAGGCGGGCGGTGGCTTCCGGGTGGGACAGGCGAGGCCAAGGGAGGCAGCTCGGTGGGGCTTCTAGGCGGAGAGAAAAGAGGGAGGGAGGAGCTCGAGTTTAGCTAGGTTAGGAGCTAGGCTCGGCCGAGGTTTAGGGCTGGTTGGTGGTAGCTAGGTGGGGTAGGGCGGCCAGGTGGGTCCAGCAGGTAGAGAGAGGGGGGGGTGGTGAGCTAGGGCATGGGGCTCATGTGACCATGCTAGGAAGTAGAGAGAAGAGAAGGGGTACTTAGGGTTTTGTTTAGGGAGGGTGTAGTTTAGGGTTTTGTTTAGCTAGGGTGGGGAGGTGGCATGGGGTAGGTTTTAGGGTTTAGCTAAGAGGGGGATATGGATAGAGGGAGTGTCCTTTACTTGATCATGCATCATAAGACAAACACACAAGATCAATACAAGGAAAAAGAGAGAGAGGGAGGGAGAGATGAGGGAGATGTGGTGATGGGGTTTCCTTTGATTCATGCATGCTCCAATAAAGACCAACCAAGATCAAAGAAAAGAGGTAGAGAGAGGAAGGTGGGTTTAGGTTTGTGCATGCCTCATGAGCACATGTGTGTGCATGGAGCATGGGGATAGAGGTTTAGCTATAGGGGAAGAGATAGATGATATGGTGAAGAAAACTACAAGCCAACACAAGATTTAAACATAGGAAAGATGATCCATGCAAGCAAAACCAAAAACATTCCAAAGCCAAGAAAAGGTGGCACTTGCATGGCCCATGCAACAATATTTGCCATGTAGTTATATTGTGAAAACAACATTAATTCATGTGGCACTATTCTTTACATTCCCAAAAGGTGGGCAAAGGCCAAGCATAAGATTATGGGTGGAGTCCAACCAACCAACATGAGCTAGAGATAACTCAAATAAAATGCCAAGCTCATATTAATTGGATGGTGGAATTATAAGGTGGTGAAAGAAAAGGTGGTGGAGTCAATAAGAGAGATGCCCCCAACTCATCTTGGGCATTTAACATCATATCAAGAGCCAAATACAATATCAAGAGTCAAATACAATTAATAGTGCACATGATATAAGAGCCAAACAAGAATAGGTTTTATATGATGCTCAAATGCAAGGTGACATGATGACATGAGCATGATATGATGATGATGCAACAATTATATGTTGGAAGTGGCCCTTTTTATTATTATAACAAGTAGCATTACAGGTGTTAGACAACTGGGATGCTACAGTATATGATAGTAATAAAGCCCCAAACTACATTGTGGCCCCAATAAATTAAATATGACTCAAGCTAGGACTAAGGGGATTCATGGTCCCACATACGGATTGTGGCGCCCCGCAAAAACCACTACTAGAAAATCGCGTTGTTTTTGTGCATTGCATCGTCATCATCATGCATGGTTTTGTCTAAAACTATTTCAAAAAGTCTTTTATTGTTTTCTAAATACCCCGTCTTTAATTCAAATCAAAACCTGGGTCTCCGGATGTATTTTGTTTTGTCTACCAACGGTTTTCAAAAGCCCCGTTTTAAATAATAAAATATTTAGTTTACTTTTTAGGGGACAGCCGTACTGGGCCGATCCGACCCAGTCGGCCACCCCCAGTGCAAAACCAGAATTCCCCCTCAAACCTTTTTCTACCTAAACCTAGTCTACCCATCCCCAGCCACATCACCCCGGCCAATCACCACCCGCCACCTCACCACTTCCTCCACCCCATCCACTCCTAACCTGCCACCTCACCCCAACACTCCCCATATCCATCACGCCACCAACCTGATCCTGCCTCTCTCCCACAGGCCCACCCGACCGTAGTACCATCCCCTTTGGACACACCTGCCCCCTGATTCCCGAGCCAGCCCACCCCACCTCTGCGCTGGCCCCTGTCTCCCCTCCGTCCTGGTCCTCTCCTCGACCCAGCGTGGCCGCCTCCCAGCGACCTCATGGGCCGTCTGCCACGCCTCCTCCTCCTCCGCTCGGGCTTGCTCCGCCACGTCGTGGCGCCACCACATGAGCTTCCTCGGCGCATCGCCTGGCCTGGACCCTCCCCTGCTCGGCTACCGGCCCGAAGCCCGCCAGCGCCCGGCCCGGCCTGAGCGGACCGCAAGCTACCCGCCAGGCCCCTCGCCTCTCCCGTTCGAGCTCGACGTCGCGTCGGCCTCCACCGCCCACCCCGCCTCTGGCCGTCGCCTCTGTTCGCGGCCCCGCGTCCTCTTCCTCCCCAATACCGCGCCGCCGGGCTCTGCTTCGAGCTCCGCCTCCGGCCCCTGCAAGCTCTTCCCCGCCGCCATGGACGCTCGTCGCCCTCTGCACTCCACGCGTGCCGTCGATGCGAGCAAGCTCCGCCGCCAAGCCCGCGTCTGAGCCGCGGGATCCCGTGTCGCCGCCGGCGCCATCCTCCAGTAGCTCGTCGCCCCTATAAGGTCGCTCATGGCGCCGCCACGTCCTCCTCGCCTCTGCGCCTGGTCATCGCCCTTCCCCGATGCTCGCGTCTCCATCCCTGTGCCACCACCGGCCGTCGTCCGTCCCCAACCACCTCTCTCCGGCCTCGTCGTCCTGGCCGCCGTTGCGCGCCCGTGTCCATCGCCTCTGCACCGTCCGCGGCCGGATCTCCTCCGTGTCCCAAGTACCATAGCAAGCCCCACCACCACATGTTCTGTTCCTCTTGATCCGTGTTCGTGCACTACCCCTGCAGGGACCTTCTCTCTGTTTTTCACGGCGCTTTTGGAATTGATGTGTGTTGGAGATAATACATGTGGATAAACGGTGGCGACCTAGTTGGTGTGGTATCACTGTCCCCGGTTTTCACCAAGATGGGTTGCCAAGATCTCCTTCACGGACCCCGATGACCCCATGATCTCCGCTGCAGAACAACAAGGCCTTCGGAGTGGAATCAACAAGATCTACCGCCGGACGCCAAGCACTCCTTCACGGACCCGAGGAATCCGAAGGCCTCCTTCTCGGATTCGAAGACCGATCTTGTCAAACCCTGAGACCCCAAGACCTTCGACACTAATGTGTGACCCCCTTTCTCGAGCCCTATTTTACAAATGTAATATCAAATTGTTGCATATTAAATTGTTCATCTCGCATGCATATCATGTGGGTTGGGGCATCATGCCGATTCACCTTATAATTAAATATGGGATCCATATGCGGGAAAATCTAGTCTTATATTGGTCCCATATAAATTTGTGTAGCGAACCGGTGATATATTTTTCCATGTTAAGACAACATTTAAATTGCAGGGTATCTAAACAACATGAACCTAGTAAATAATTATCGGGACCCTGGTTCCGCTTAATATGGCCTAATTGCATCGCATGCCTGCCATGTCATACATCATACATGCATCATGCCCGATTTTCTACCGTAGTATTAAATAGTCCATCCGGTGTTTCTTCTAGTGCTTTGCTTCTTCACGGATTAGGCCGATGAGTTGATGTGAGTGTCGACCCGATCTTCGGATGAACCTTCGGCAATGTTTTCAGGCGAGCATCCCTTCCCCTTCTACCTATTTTGCATTTATAGTCTTTATTTCCTCCTATTGATCTATTGCTATCTGTGTTGCGATGCTCTAGTTTCCGTACCCATGATATCCCTTGTGACCTTATATTGCCTTGGACACATCCTATTACCTGTTGTTTGGTAGATAGTTGGACCTGCGCGTCGTAGTCGCTTGCTCAAGTGTTGTTGCGTGTCGTCAAGTACCACAGTTGTTGGAGTATTGCCGCATGTTTAATGTTGGAGATGATCATGGCTTTAATTATTGTTTAATAACTAAAATTGAAGTAGGTAAATAATGCAGAGGCATAGGTGGGCAATAGATGTTATTTGGTTGTTAACCGCCCACTAGTGTCCCGTAGGACCCCGAGTTCTTGACACCTGTTCCGAGATTGAGCGCGCTAACCACAGGTGGGGTGTGTGGGCACCCCCATCGATTAGTACCTGATTTCAAAGTATTGAACTAGGGGCCACAAAGTAGTTTGGAGCTTTATCACTATTCTGTACTTATGCCATGCTTTACTGCTTTATTTAAGATTGTGCGAGGAGCACTGATCTTGTTAGGTAAGCGGAGTGTTTTCGTATCGACAAGCCAGTCACACTTTTGGGTTCCCAGTCGTTTCTGACCAGCGCAAACCACGAGTCCGTTCGAGCCGGCCAACCGTTCGGGTAGCTTAGTGGGGTGGCCCCATGTACTTGCTTTGGGTGCAGGAAGCGTCATGACTTAGGCCCCGACATACCGATGGGTGTATGTTAAGCGATCGGCAAAAGGGTCGAAGTGCGTGTGGATACTTTGGTGCACCCGCAGGATTAAATCTTTTCGAAAAGCCGTGTCATGATTCTGACGACTTGGAGCACGATTCTTGATCATAGACAACCATAACTAAAGTTCTTGTTATAATTTGGTACCGGTATCCGATATGACTAGTAATCAGCTCCACTACCACGGAATGGCTAAATAAAAGTACCAACAAGCTGCTTTGGGTTTGCGATATCTCATGCTAATTGTCGACTAGTAAGTGTTGCAACTTCTAACGGAATTGTTAACTAAAAGTGCCTTGCTTATTCTATCGGGATGACTATCTATACTTGACTAGTAATTGCTGCAACGATGGTGAATAGATAAAAGCGCCAGCGGTGTGAGTTCCTCGGTTGACTTCCTCGTTTGGTCTCGAGGGGAAACACCAGACGGTATGTTTGGTGGTAGTATCGGGTTGGTTCGAATAGGTCTTTCTTACCCCTCTCGATAGCCTCTAGTTGTATCGAGTCTCTATAGGTTGTTTAGTGCATGCTGCCGCTTGATCCACCATACCTATGTAGGTGAGGACCGGAATTCTAGCCTCGTAGTGTCTTGGCCTCGATCTTGACCGCTCTCTCTTTTCCTTTGCCCTTTGTCGGCACCCTTTTGTTTAAGCGGGCTTTGAGATCGGCGTCGTTAGCGGGGTTACCCTTCCGCTTGGCCAGGCGGGGTTATGGACGCCATTGGTTATTCTTCAGGGCTCTTAGCTCAATTTGCGTCTTGTCCATACTCGGACGCTGTATTGTTTTCAAGGTGATCTGGATCTTTGTACTGTAAATCTGTATTCTTGACTCTTTGGGTTGCTGTTGTATATATATGTTTTGTGGGTTCCATCGAGGACTATTGTGTAATGGTATTACTTCGTTTTCCACCCGCACGCAAGTGCCTGGTGGGCACCTTTGAATCGTTTCTATGCGGGTTTTGGCGGGAAGCGCTGAAACTTGCATAGGGCCGATTCTGAGGGTGTTACACGGATAGTGCGATATTCAAAGAACAAGAATCAAGTACCCGGGGTCCTACGGGACACACGTGAGCATAAAGAACCAAGTAGAAGATATTGTCCACCGGTGCCTCTTTCATTAGTTATCCCATTACTGCTCAATTCAGTTGTTTAGGTACCTCATTATTCAAAGACACTCACAAACCCTACACATGCAATTCTACGACTCGCATGGCTCAAGCAACTCCTATAATAATGTCTCATAGGATGGAGGGAACAAGCTTGGTGGGGTTTAAAAGTAAAGGCTATGTAATACTTGGGATTCAATTTTATTCGACGCGATTATGATGCAAGAATAATATAGATGCAATGGGTAATTATATGTAGTGCAAGCATGGGAAATTCTTGCCTAGCAGTTCAGTTGCAGAATAAGATGGCTCCGGGTAAATCTCCTGAGGCTCCTGATAAGCTCCTTGATCGGCGTCTATCCGGATAAAACCAAACACACATAGGGCCAAAATAAATACATTGCACAATTATATAAACCATATGCAACAGGCAACCAAGTATGCAATGATGGAATGATCCACAATTTACCTGGCATAGCAAAACATGCATGGGTGAGGTGTGGGGTACAAGATGAAAGCAATTTATTGGGTTTTTAGTCATGTTTTATCCCCATAAACATTGCTGCCACATAATATTTATATGATGCATGCTTCAATTCATATCATTTAATGCATAGTTAGAATGGGCTCGCCGAGCTAATCGATTTAGACATATCATTTGTCGAATTCGGAATTACGGATTTAAAGTTATACAATAATTAAGAAATAAGCATTTATTAACATTTAATAATTCGAAAATTCTAAATTTCTCAAATGATAATATAAATAGCATAAACAGATTCCTCACATTTTTATGTTTTAAAAACATATATTATTTGAAATTATAAATTTATTTTATTATTAAAGTCAAATTATTAAAGAGGGGTCAAAGTCAAAGGTTTGACTAGTTAGAGTTAACCCTGGGCAAGTTGAATTTATGTTTGCATTCATATTTGAAAAACATTTATATTTCATTTTGAAAGTTTCCTCGAATTCAAAATATTTCAAAAGATATGGATTAAATTTGATTTAAACAAATTAGAATTTATTTGAGTTACAATCGTGCTAGAAACTTTTGTTACTCAGGGTTTCATACCCACGCCACCGACAAGTGGGCCGGAGGATCGAAAGGGACCACCAGCGCGGCTAGCTGGGGGTAGTGCCACACAGGACATACAGGAGAGCGCGGGTTGAGTGGAAGGAAAACTTAGGGGCTAAAACAGAAAAGAGACAGGGAAGCTGGAGTCAATTCTGATGAAACCGAATTTTCTGAACCCATTTGACAAAAAAAACTACAAAATTGCGAGGAAGCTCGGTTCACAACGAAGCCAAATTTGCATTAGACGTAAAAATGAAAGATGCAGATCTAGTTTAGATCTATGATTCTTGTATATGAAGTTTCTTCATCAGAGGCCTGGAGTGATAGGGAAAAGGTGACGAATAGGAGGCGAACACTCCTGAAACTAAAACTGCAACGCCATGTTTTTGTCCGATCTTTGAATGAGGATGGACAGCAAAGGAAAATGGATCTCGCGACGCCATAAAAAGAAAAGTCATAGAGGAGACGAAGATGAACAAGCTTCATCATGGGCGTTTCTATAGATGAGGGATGCAGAGACCTGTAATTGTTGACGAACAGAGGGGAAAATTGCAGGCGTTAATTGTCGGAACTGACGAACAACGACAGTGAAGTTCGTCCAACTTGCACGACGGATTCCAAGAGATCTAGAGCTTCGTTCGAACCGTGGCCTATGGCGTTGGAAAGTAGGCACATCCGAGATCCCCTACACGTGAAGAAATATGTTGGAGGATGACCGGGACGGTTGCAAACTTGATATGAACATGGAGAAAAACGAGGCCGATTTACTGTCGAAAACCTTCAATTTTGCAGCTCGACTTGCTGATGTTTGGCAGAACATTTTGAGAGATTTAGATCATCGTTCTTGAAGTCGTTTGTTCCTGTTTGTTGTTGGGACATCAGGGAAGAGATACGGGTAAAGGGAGGCGCCGAAGAACAACGGGGAAGGTTGGGAACTCAACGGGAACAAGAGGTTTGTGGCTAGCTGCTGCTACTACTGTCTTCGTGCGTCCACAGTGCGCGCGGCTGGGGAAATATGGCGGCGGGGAGAGCTCTCGATTGGCAGAGAGGATGCAAGAGGGAGGGGAATGGAGAGAGGAAATCACCACGGGCATGACCACGGGTCCAGAGGCATTCTCGCTAGGCTCCGTGCACGGCAGGGAGCCCGCAGTGCGCGGCACAAAAAGGTGAGCAACGACGAATTGGGATGTGTTACCACATCCTCCTCGCTCCGGGTACAGGATCGGTCCCGGTGGTGTTCCCGTGCCACTCCTGGCGAGGTGACAACATCGATTAGGACATGGTTGTGGACATGGCGACGGCTAGGGTTGGAGAGGGGAGGAAGAAGAGGGGGGCTGGTGGTTGAGGGGCTGCTATCCTTGAAGCTTGCTTTATGCCAGAGGGGAAGGGAGGGAACGCGCTCGGCGTGAGGATGCCGTGCGGGGGGTGACGTGATCGAGAGGAAAATGATAAACATGGACATGGCGCCAGGGTCTGGTAGCGGTGGGGCAAGAAGAGCTGGGCCCGGGCGCAGGGGAAAGGCGACAGAGTAAAACCTAGGAGGGTTAGCTTGCTTTAGTAGATAGCCTAGGTGGGTGTTGGGGATAGATGGGTTAAACCCAGCTAGTGTGGAATAGAGGAAGAGAGGGAATTAGAATTTGTCGTTAGTAGATTAGGCATAGTTTGGTTTTAGAGATAGATAGAATACAAAGAGAGAATAAAACTCGATAAAGAAACAAAAACGAATTTATGGTAGATGAGCTCCGGACGCTTTGTGTTAATTTGATGAAACTTGCTTAAATTCAACGCAAAGCAAGCTTCTCACAAATACAAAGAATCAAAATAGGAGGGAGATGGTGAGGTTTGCATGGTTCATGCATGGCTAATAGATGACACCATCTACTTGTGAAAACAACTTAATTTCATATGGGGCATAGATTCATGCATGCAATCCCAAGATTGGAGAAATATGGCCCAACAAGAAGGACGATTGCTTGTAATATGGAATTATTTGGATTATACATACATATGGAGCCAATGACCATGGTAGTGTGCGTTTTCCCACTAAATTCATTTGTAGTCCAGTTGGCATCATACATGGGAATAATTTGAATAGGTCCATATAAAAGCTTGCAAGAGAGAATTCTACACACATGGCATGCAAAGGTGGCAATGGACTCCCCATAGTTGACATTGTGAAAACAAAAGAAACATATGTGGGAGCAAGTAGATTTAGAAGTGGATCCATCTTATTTCATATGAGCTAGTCAAATGCCAAAATACATTAAAGGGCTAATATATGGTTTGGATGGTGGATTTTTAGGGTGGTGACAAAAGAAAGGTGGTGGAGTTGCAAAAGAGATATGCCCACAACTCAACTTGGGCATGAAGCAATTTATCAAGAAGAAAATACAATATATCAAGAGGCAAATACAAGTGATACAATATGTAATGCATATGGGATAAGAACTAAATAGAGGTGTTTTTATATGATGCTCAAATGCAAGGTGGCATGGTGACATGGGCATGATATAATGATGATGCAATGAATGACATGTATGAAGTAGCATTTTATTAGGAACCATGCAGCATTCCAGATGTTAGACAGACAGGATGCTACAACTAGTAATAGTGAAATCTTCATGGAATGGTTATTAAAATTGCCTACGGATGGGATGTCCTTCACCTTCTCGTTTGGAAAACAGGGAGGTGGGCGAGTGATGTTTATTTATGTTGATATATCGGTTGGGTAATTAATCATTGTTTAATTAACGAGCGTCCACCTATCAATGGTTAGGCGGATGTTGTAGCATGTCTCTATATAATTGCTAGGATCTATTTTTCGCTGCAATTGCGTCACCCTCAGGTTGTTCCCTTTAGATGCATAAAGACTTGCTGAGTCCCTTAGGGTCTCACACGATAAAATATTGGTTCAGATGGATAGGTATATCCACATGAAGGCTACTGGGTCGAGGAGACCGATGATGATGGCAACGATCGTCAGGTGTAGACATTCCGGGGATGGAGATCCGTGAGATCTGTGTGCGGGATATACTTATTTTCAGGGCATCTTATGCCAATTTGCTTCTTATCCTTACTTGGATCTTGTCTTCTGCTTCTTCTTGATACTCTGATGTGTGATGTATGAGGATGCATCCTAACTATTAGCTATCTAGTATTTCGGATTTTGCCGCATGGCATTGAGTATTTCTATTTCTTTTAGATAGATTGGCTCTGATTGCATACATACTCATTTGTGTATGCTTGACTCGCAGTCCAGCCCGCTACGTCTCTCAAACTTGAAGCTATAACCACGAGAAGTGGGTAGGGTGGTTGGCCGGTACCGTGCCCTGTTCCGCTCAGACGAGACCTACACGTGGGTGGCCTTTGGGCCTCCTCGGTAGGACACCTTATGCACTTTTGGGTTATACCGGCTTGTGATTTAGAGCATAGGGTCTAGGGAATTACATCTGGTATCAGAGCCATTCCGCCCTTCAGGGTCTCAGCCAAGATGGTCGTTGTCAGTCTAGCAAATGTTTTTGATAGTTATGTATATTAGAAAAAACTAAAGGTGAGAGTAGGACTGCTTCCAATTTTCTTCTTACCCACCAACGCACCCTTTTCTGGTAAGGAAGTGTAACGTTTATCAATCCTCTTCTAAAAATTCAAACTAGGACTCACATGTTTGGGGTTTCCGTAGTACTATAGGATATGTGTTAAATCCTTTGTATATCTGTTGCATCCAATTTGCTTCATAATCTACCTTTGGTTATGAACTGTTGGTACATTCCATACTGACAGGCTTATGTGTAAACCGACACGATCTATCCGATTTCTTGTAAATCAACGTGATCTTGTTAAGTATGTTTGTCCTTCCTAGATGCTTTCACGGAATATCGAGTTGCTAACCTCTATCTGTTAAGTTGTTTTTCACATCTATTGGCATTTCAATGCTGAAAAATGCGGAATTTTTTTATTTGATACATCTGTGTTTCCACATTCCTTGTCAGTCGTGTGGGATACACTATTCACCTTCATTTGTCGGCATGTCCATGCTAACACGATCTTTTGCTACCGACGATTTAATCTAGAGTTTTTATTTCATCTTCAAATTCTTTTGGGATAAATACATAACGTGTGTCGATCCAACACTTGTGATTATAATTTGGTTCTCAGTATGGCTATATGACAATTATCATGAGTGGAATATGGTCAATGCTATAAATCTAATCCTCCAAATGATGGTGGTTATCTCTTGTGATTTTGAATCATACCGTGATCATATATATATCATATTCAAGTACCTTTGGCAATCTAGAGGTTTCTTAAGACACCATGGTGGATTATCATCCATTTATCATGCGTCACATCTTTTTGAACTCCATATCTGCAAGGTTCTCTTGGATATGATAGAATCACATCCTTTTATCTATGATAGCTTTGCTTAAATGTATGAGTTATCATCGCTTCTTCCAGATCTCTCCTCTTTTCAACCGATGATGCTATCAACATGTGAACAGTCAGAATTCGTTTTTCTTATCCGAAGGTCCAGATAATCTATTCTTGCAATGCATATTTTAAAAACCAATCCTTGCTCTTTCTGTTGATCTTTCGTGGTGGTATATCTTAACGATATTCTCGCCTATTATATATCAATAAAAGAACATGAAGAACATCTTCCTTTCATCCTCCCAAGCTTCGAGAACACCGCATCTGTGCAAGGTTCTCAAAATGTAAATCTTAACTTTTATAGTCACAAATCTCGATCACGTACTTCTGCTAAATACATTGCTACAATTTTAGAATCATCAAGTCAATTGTTAATTCCATCCTCCAAACTTCAATAAATTCCGTAGTTTTTCCTCGGTTTGACAAGTAATTCTCGATGCTTTGTTGAATACTTCCTCAAGACGGCTAAATCTCTCTTGGATCTTCTCAAGAAGGACAATAAATTCTTTTGGTATTATGCTCATCAAGAAACCTTTTGAAACCATATCGTTTATCCTTTATCCTTAATCCACCGTATGCCACGAATATTTTCTAGATCTTTCACAATTCTTCTGTTCAAGTTTGGGTGCTATCCTTAATCTATCTATCGAACCTTTTATCTGTGTCCGTGATATTCTTTCATATCTTTTCGACGGCTTGGGACTTTTTACACGATGACAACATCATCATCTTTATCTCTTGGATCCAACGATTCATTTGTGTCAAATCTTTATTTTCTTATGGAGCCTCATGAGTTTTTGTTTGTCAAGATCTTCAGTCTAATTTCTAAGAGTTATATTGCATAGTTTTCATATTCACGTGCCAAGTGCATGTCTACTTCCCTTTTATTTTTGGGCAAGATTATGCATGTGAGTTTTGGGTTTTCATCAACTAAACCTCACATAAAATAATGACACCCTCTTTTCTTCTCCTACATTTCCTTATAGTTCTTATTGATGTTAAATTCCTAAAAGCTTTTCAATATTTTTGGTTTGGTTTTAATTTAATCAAACCTATCTATAACCACCCACCTATATCTAATCTATCTAAATCCTACATGAATATGTGGCCTACACACTCTACCTAGCTATTCCCTCTCGCTCACCAACCCCACACGCCTCACCACACTACCACCTATCTACACCTAGCTAGCTTAACCAACATCAAGCCAAATCTTGGCCACAAAGAGACCACGTCGTCGTTGCCTTTTATTCCTTGCAGCAATAGATGATCACCACGTCCACCCCTCCCCTGATCCTTTCATTTTTCCTCTCTAAGCAAAATAAACAAGAGAGAGGAAGAGAGAATCCCTACCCCATGTTCTCTCTCACCTTTTGCAAAAGCATCAAACAACCCATGTGCTTCCTTCCTCCCATCTACCTAGCTACCCCACCCCAGCCAACATGCCACCCACCTCCTGTCCTTCCCCTCTCTTTCCTCTCTAAGCCAAGGACAAAGGAGAGATCCCCTACCCAAGTCCTCCTTAGATCTTTATGCCAAAAGTTGAACCACCATGTGATCTCCTCCCACCTACCATCCACCCTCCTCAACACCTAGGAGAGATCTAAATCGAGATCCCCAGCTACACAGCACCTCCAGCCTTCCCTCTCCTTCCCAAGATCAGCCATGGCCTCCCCTTGCCAAGCCAATACCCTAGCCGCAACACTCCTTCCAGCGACCAGGAGAGCACCCAGGACATGCAGGAGTACCAAGGGCCTCCTAGGGGTCATCTACATTGCCCAGGACCTGCCGCGTGCCCGGAGAACCGCCGGAGGAGGTGCAAACTCGCCACACCCGAAGCTGCCATCCGCGACTCCACCAGCAATCAACGTTTCCCCAAGCTTGTTCGTCTACAACAGCCTTCTCCCGTTGGGCCCCTTGTCTCCCTAGACATGGTCTCCCTCCACCTACTGCCATGTGTCATCGTCGCCGTCCTTCGAGCACTCTCCATGCGTCACACGAGCACCAAGGCAACCTTGAAGATCCCCACGTCGCCGGTCACCCCACGCGTTTCCAAGAGGTCTTAGAGCTGTACCGCGTCTACATGCACCTCCCTATCACCGCCACGCACACCGTCTCGCTCGGCAACATCGTCTCCGCCGCCGCGAGCACCAGCGCGAGCTGTGGCTGGGCGCTCTGTTCTCACCGACGTTGTCCTCGCCACAGATCATTTTCGGCCATACAATACAACCATTCGCTAGATCTTTTTCTCCTCTTTCGTTTGACTGGCTGCATGGAATTTTTGATGCCTCGTAGCAGTCGTAATCTTCCTCGAAAGTTTGGATGGAATTCGGAGACATAGACTCGTTTCGGTTCCAGTTCGTCAGTTCCACCAGCAGCCAGTGTGCATATTTGTCACCGCGGCCCATTGGTAACACGAAGTTATACCATCCCACATGGTATCCCAACCACATCCTTTCGGCTCGCGAGCTAAGATGTCCCTGGATCAATGCCCCATCGCCACATTGATATCCCTCCTTTTCTTTTAATTGTTTTATCCACCCAGGCCCACCTGTCATCGATACCTCTAGCCCGGTCAGTGCCAATAGGCCCAGTCACACCACATGCCCACGTGTCTGAGGATGTGGCTAGGTTCAGTTTGGTGAGAAAAGACAGAAACGAATCAGAATTTTCAAATTCAAGTAAAACCCTAAGTCAAACTATTTTAAAACTTTGACCATGTTTTGAGAGAGATCTGTGAGAATTTTTGAAATGTTTCAAAAACCAAACCTGTTGTTTTCGAATGAGGAACAAGAATATTCCTTCTGTTTAAATTTTCAAATATAGAAATATAATAAATGTTTTAAGATTATTATTGAGCGCTTTATTATATGCTAAATCATATCTTTTTATTGGTGATTCGAAATGCAATATTTTATATATCAATCTTGATTAGAAAATTGCAAGGAACACACATATGCCATCCAAAATATCATTTTATACATTTAAAATTTCAAAATAATTTAATTGCTAATAAATGCCTTTTCTTTATAATTGAATAACTATTATTCCGTAACTCCGATTTTGGCAAATGTTGTGTCTAAATCGATCAGCACAACGAGCCCGTTCTAACCATGCATTCCATGTTGAATTGAAGCATGCATAATATAAATATTAAGTATACAACAATGTTTATGGGATCAAAATATGACTAAAAAACTAATAAAAGGCTTTAATCTTGTACCCCAGCCTCACCCATGCCATGCTATGCTCTACAATGTAAATTGTACATCATTAAATCATGGCATACCTTGTTTGCTTGTTGAATATGATTTATATGATTGTGCAATATATTTATTTCGGCCCTTTTGTGTTTGGTTTTTATCCGGATAGACGCTGAGCAAGGAGAATATCAGGAGCCTCAGGAGTATTACCAGGATCCTTCCTATTCTGCAACTGCGCTTCTAGGCAATCAATTCCCCATGCTTGCACTACATATAGCACCTATTGCATCTATCTTATTCTTGCATCATCAATCGCATCACGAATAAAATTCAATCCCAAGTATTGCATAGACTTTACTTTTAAACCCCACCGAATCTTGTTCCCTCAATCCTATGAGCCATTAATACAGGAGTTGTTTGAGCCATGTGCGTCGTAAAATTGCATGTGTAGGATTTGTGAGAGTCTTTGAATAATAAGGTATCTAAACAACTGAATTGAGTAGTAATGGGATAACTAAAGAAAGAGGCACATGTGGGCAATATTTAAGATCTGGTTTTATCCGCTCACTTGTGTCCCATAGGACCCCGAGTACTTGATTCATGTTCTTTGACTATCACACTATCCTCGTGTGGGACCATGAATCCCCTTAGCCAGAGTTTGAATCATTTCTTATTTATTGGGGCCACAAACTAGTTTGAGGATTTACTACTATCTTGTACTTATGCCATGCTATCGCTTTATTTACTACTGTTGCTCGTGTATAGAGTTTACTATACTGTTTAGGAACCTCGTTCCATGTTTCCGCTGTATCAATAAGCCTAGTCATACTTTTAGGTTCCTAGTCATTTACAGTCATCGCCACACACCCTAGGTCCGTCGCGGAGCCGACCGACTTTGTAGCAGGTAGCTTAGTGGGGTGCCCCCCTAAAATATTTTATGAATCTGGTGATTGCTTTGTTGTGATGCCTCGTTGGGTTTTCATTTAGTTTTTCTGAGGTTGATCGTGCGTGCGTTGCTATTTGTGCATTCTTGCAGGATAAATCTTTCTAAAATCCGTGTCTGCGGTTATGGACAACTTGGAGCACAGTTTCTCGATCATAAACAAGCATAACTAAAGTACCGCTTTTAGTTTAACTAAAACTTGACTAGTAATAGTGAAATCTTCATGGAATGATTATTAAAATTGCCTATAGATGGGATGTTCTTCCGCCTTCTCGTTCGGAAAACGGGGAGGTGGGCGAGCGATGTTTATTTATGTTGACATATCGATTGGGTAATTAACTATTGTTTGATTAACAAGCGTCCGTCTATCAATGGTTAGGCAGATGTTGTAGCATGTCTACCCTCAGGTTGTTCCCTTTAGATGCATAAAGACTTGCTGAGTCCCTTAGGGTCTCACACAATAAAATATTGGTTTAGATGGACAGGTATATCCATAGAAAGGCTACTGGATCGAGGAGACCAATGATGGTGACAACGACCGTCAGGTGTACAGATTCCGGGGATGGAGATCCATGAGATCTATGGGCGGGATGTGCTTATTTCCAGGGCATCTTATGCCAATTTCTTATTATCCATACTCGAATCTTGTCTTTCGCTTCCGCTTGATACTCTGATGTGTGATGTACGAGGATGTATCCTAACTATTAGCTATCTAGTATTTTGGATCTTGCCATATGGCGTTGAATATTTCTATTTTTTAGATAGATTGGCTCTAATGTACTCTTGTATTTCATTGGCATACATACTCATTTGTGTATGCTTGACTCGCAGTCCAGCTGTCTACATCTCTTGCACTTGAAGCTATAACCACGAGAAGTAGGTAGGGTGGTTGGCCTGTACCGTGTCCTGTTCCGCTCAGACGGGACCTACACATGGGTGGCCTTTGGGCCTCCTCGGTAGGACACCTTATGCACTTTTGGGTTATACCGACTTGTGATTTAGAGCGTAGGGTCCAAGGGATTACACCCGGGTAAAGCGACAGGGTCGGCCAGGGCCTGCTCATCAGCATCGGCGAAACTATTAACGGTGTTGACCTTCTCATCGAGAGTGAGGTTCCCCGTGGCTTGATACCTCCCGAGCATATGTCGGAGAACTGTGCCGTGAACAAGCCCTTCGACGAAGTGGTAGATTGCATCATTGTTGGGATAGCCCTCCAAGTCGACCCTCAACCGGAGCCACCTAGCGAGGTAATCTCGAGGCTCTCACCATCTCTCTGTATGCAATAGGCCAGGTCAAAGATGGTCACGATGCCGACTGTAACTACCTCGGTGAATTACGCTCCTAGTTACAAGCCTGGATGAGCGGAAATGGTTGAAATAGTATGGTGGGGCCCAAATGCCACTCACAGGTAGACCTTTCGGCCGTCCCAACCATTTCCAAACATCGGGACAAGAACGAGCGGCGTAATCGGCAGGCGAAGGGATCAACTACATACACAAATGAGTATGTATGCAAGCCACCATACAACAGTACATCAGAGCCATTCCATCTAAAAAAGAAAGGAAAAAATAGCAACGCCATACGGCAAGATTCAAATGTCCTAGATAGATATAATAGTTTAGGATATCTCCTCATACATCACACATCAGAGTATCAGGCGGAAGCGGCAAACAAGATCCGAGTACGGATAAGAAGCAAATCGGCATAAGATGCCCCACAAATAAGCACATCCTACAGATCTCACGGATCCCGTTCGGAATCTCTACACCGAATGATCGCGTTGCCCATATCGTGTCTCCTCCACCCAAGATCCATCTCGTGAGTGTACTGTTCATCGAATCAAATAATTTATCGTGAGACCCTAGGGGTACTCGGCAAAAGTCTTTATGCCTCTAAAGGACACAACCTGGGTGACGAATTGCAGAAAAGATAAACCCTAACAGTTCTATAGATACCGCTAACCATCCGCCTAACCAAAGATAGCGGATGTCCGTGAATTAATGACAAAAGTTATAACAGAATATCAGCAGATCCATCCTCCTCCTCGCTACCAACGAGGAAGCGGACGAACAACCCCCATCCGTTGGCGTTTTATTATCCATTCCATGAGTGTTGCACTATTTACTAGTCGATTACTTAGTCAAATTAAAAGCGGTACTTTAGTTATGCTTATCTATGATCGAGAAACTGCTACAAGTCGTCCATAACCGACACGGCTTTCAGAAAGTTTTACCTGCAGGGTGCACAAATAGCAACACACACTGATCAACCTCGAAAACCAAATCAAAACCCAACGAGGCCTTCACGACAAAGCAATCACAGATTCAGAATATTTCAGGGGCCACCCCATTAAGTATACCCGTAACAAAGTTAGGCGACTTGAGACGGACTCAAGGTTTGGGTGGACGGTCAGAAACGATCGGGAACCCGAAGTGTGACTGGGCTTGTCGATACCGCAAACGTGTCCCGATCCTAAAAAAAGATAGGTGCTCTCGCACAATCGTAAATAGCGAAGAAGCATGGCATAAGTACAGGATAGTAAATAAAACCTCAAACTAGTTTGTGGCCCCAAGAAATAAGACTGAATCAAGCTCTGGCTCAGGGGGTCCCATAAGCCTCCCGGATGTGGATAGCGCGAATAATCAAGGAACATGAATCAAGTACTCGGGGTCCTACGGGACACAAGTGAGCATGAAAAACCAAATAGCAGATATTGCTCACCGGTGCCACTTTCGTTAGTGATCCCATTACTACTCAGGTTAAGTTGTTTAGGTACCTCGTTATTCATCAGACACTCACATACCCTACACATGCTGTTCTACGACTCGCATGGCTCAAACAACTCCTGTAGTAATGGCTCATGGGATGGGGAACAAGCTTGGTAGGGTTTAAAAGTAAAGGCTATGCAATACTTGGGATTCAGTTTAATGCAATCGCGACTCAATGATGCAAGAATAAGATAGAGGCAATAGGTACTGTATGTATGCAAGCATGTGGTATTGCTTGCCTGGCAGCTCAGTTGAAGCGAGAGAAGGATCTGGGTAGTGCTCCTGGGTCTCTTGGTATATCCCCTGCTCAGTGTCTATTCGAAGAAGAATCAAACAAACAAGGGCCAACATAAATAGAGTGCACAAGCATATGAATAAGATGCGACAAGCAAACAATCATGCCATGATGAATGATGCACAATTTGCATGGCAATAATGTAGCATGGCATGGGTGAAATGTGGAATACAAGAATAAAGCCTTTTATTGAGTTTTGGTCACATTTTATCCTCATATTAGTTGTTGTATACTTTATATTTATATGATGCATGCTGCAATTCAGAACATGGAATGCATAAACAGAAAGGTCTCGTCGAGCTGATCATTTTAGACATATCATTTGTTAAATTTGGAGTTACAAATCAAAAGTTATTAATTAATTAAGGGAGAAGGGCATTTTGTTGTAATTTTAATCAACTTGAAAATTAAAGAGTTCGAAATATATTTTGGATAGCATATTTGAATTCCTCACATTTTTCTGATTTGAAAACATATATTTTTTGTATTATTTGGATTTGTATTTTAAAAGTTATTATAAATCTGATTTGAATTTGAATTTAAATCAATTAGAAAAGATTTATTTTTAAAACAGAAAACAGAAAAGCTTTTTTCTACTCAGGCAGACCTAGCCCCTGCCTCTGACGGGTGGGGCCAGGTTGACTGGGCCCAACACGCGCACAGAGAAAAGGGGGGGACTGCGGGTTGATGGACCCCAAGTGCCGGGAGCCTTTTTGCAAAATGGCAACAGCCTAAGACAGGTGGGTCCGGAGGGGTCGCGGGTTGAGGAAACAAAACGAAAGGGGTTTTCTGCAAAAGTGCGGCGACACTGTGGATCTTCTCCTCCACGCGGCGACGCTGTGGCCTTGAGCGGGACTCGAACTCATGACGTGGCGCCTTGTAGACGCGGCGACCACCGGGCTAGGTGGGGTTGGTGTCCGAAGGCGGTGCTGCTAGGTAGGGTTTTGCGACGCGAGCGAGCAGCAGCGACGCCAAGGCAGAAAGGCCGACGAAAGGTCCGCGAGCACAGGAAGCGACGGCGAACGGAGGTGTCGTCGAGAGAGGATCACCGCGAGGTCGCTTGGCGGTGTTGGATCGCCGGAGCAGCGATCGTCGACGGAGCCGGGCGGCCGCGAGCTAGGGTTTCCGGGCGACGCCGTCTGGCGAACTGGGCTCCTCCTCGCCGGGCGTACGGGGTCAGCTGCAGGGGGTCGTCTCGTCCTCCGCGATCACCCCCTCGACGAGCTTGACGGCCGGAGCGTCGTGGACGGCGAGCTGCTGGCGGTGGGCGGCGTCGGCTATTGGTGGACGGAGAGGAGGAAGGAGGAGGGGAGGCTGGCTCGGGCTAGATCTGGGCAAGGCCAGAGGAGGCGAGAGAGGGGTAGATAAGGACGGAGAGGAGAGGGGGTGCCGTGGGGGCTCGGGGTGGAAAAAGGTGGTCTCGGCCACCTTTGCTTCTCCCTCCCTCACGTGCTCGGGCAGCGGAGGTGGTGATGGGCTGCCGGTGGGGTCAGGTGAGGTCGAGAGAGAGAGGTAGGTCCCGAGGGGGCTAGGTGGCGGTAGGGAAGAGAGAGGGAGAGAGGAGGCTCGGGTGTAGCTTGGTTAGGAGCTAGGGTTGGAGGGGCTCGGGCTAGGTTTTGGTTTAGGGTTGGGGTAGAGAGAGAGGGGTAGACAGGTGGGCCTGCTAGGTGAGAGAGGAGAGGCCGAGAGGGAGGGGTGGCATGGTAGCTAGGATTTGTAGAGAGAGGGAGGGTTTTAGATTAGGTATAGATTAGGGAGAGGTTTAGAGAGAGGTGAGATGGGTGGATCATGGTGGTGGTAGGGTTTAGAGGTAGTAATTAAGAGAGGGGGTTTAGGGTAGGGCTTAGCTAGGATCACCCTTGATCATGCAAGGATGGAGGGTGAAAAGGAGAGGAAGGTGAGGGTAAATCCACTTGTTAGCATGGAGATGCCCATATGATAAAACCCACTTAAGACAAATGAATAATGCCCAAATAAACTCACATGAATGGGTAAGGAAGAAGGGAATGGTGATGTTGCATGGGCCATGCACAAGTAATAAATGCCACTAATTCTAGTTGTGAAAACAACTATCTTTAATCATGGACATATATTCTTGCATGCATGTCAAAGAATTTGATAAAAACATTCAAAGAAGCATCTTTCTTGACATATGGAAATAATTAGCATATGCACATGTATGAGGATAATTGACCATGGTAGTGTGTATTTCCTCACTAGAGCACTTGTTGCCAAATATAGCTCCATACATGAGCATATAGCAAATAAAATCCACATAGAAACTTAGATGCAACATTTCTACTCACATGCCATGCAAAAGTGGCCATGAGGCTCCATATAATTATTATTGTGAAAACAACATACTTCATATATGGAATATGTAGACATGGAGTGGACCCACACCATCACATATGAGCTAGAGATGAAAACCAAATAAGTTGCAAAGCTCATATATGGTGGAATGATGGAATGATGGGGTGATGACAAGAAAGGTGATGGAGTTGAATAAAAAATATGCCCCCAACTCAACTTGGGCATTTAAACAATATATCAAGAACCAAATACAATATCAAGAAGCAAATACAATGTACAATGCATATGAGAGAAGAGCCAAATCCAAAAGGGTTTTATATGATGCTCAAATGCAAGGTGGCATGATGACATGAGCATGATATAATGATGATGCAACAATTATATATATGAAGTAGCCAATATATTACTAGACCAAGTAGCATTACAATTTTTTAGACAAATGGGATGCTACAACTCTCCCCCACTAACAGGAATCTCGCCCCGAGATTCTAGGAAGAAGAAGAAGACTCAAAGAGGGTAGGATAGTTGGCACGGAGTTCATCTTCACGCTCCCAAGTGGCTTCATCAACGGAATGGTGCGACCACTGCACCTTGCAGAACTTGATGGACTTGTTGCGAGTCCTTCTTCGCGGTCTCAAGGATTTTTGTGGGTGTTCTTGATAAGACAGGTCTTCTTGGAGATTGATTAGCTCATGATCCACGGTCCCGCCGGATCCTTGAAGCACTTCTTGAGTTGAGAGATGTGGAAAACATCATGGACCTTGAGTTTTTCCGGAGCTCAAGAGCATAAGCAACTTCTCCTCTTCTACCACGAATTTTGAAAGGACCGATGTATCTAGGAGCCATTTCCTTTGATACCAAAGCGGTGTGTGCCTTTCATGGGAGTGACACGAAGGTAAACGAGATCACCAGGACATACACCATGTCCGTATGCTTCTGTCATAATTGCTCTTCTCAGCGACTTTGAGCAATCTTGATTCTCAAGAATGATATGCACCTTCTCCTCCGCTTGAGTTACAATGTCGGGCCAAACCAAATTCTTTCTCCTGCACTGACCAACCAATCGGAGTTCGCATTTGCGCATAGAGAGCCTCAAATGGTGCCATCTTTAGACTTTTCCGAAGCTGTTGTTGTAAGAGAATTCACATAAGGAAGACATTCCTCCCACTTCATGCCAAAAGAGATGACGCAAGCACGAAGCATATCCTCCGTAATCTAATTGATCCTTTCAACTTGTCCTTGCGATCGAGTGTGGTAAGTCAGGTCTGAAGTTCAACTTTGTTCCCAAAGCATTTTGGAAACTTTCCCGAACTTGGAAGTGAAGATGCTCCCACGGTCGAACGATCTCAAGCGGAACCCCATACGAGAGACAATTACTGATATAGAGCTCGCCAATCAATTCCGTAAATTGTTTCCTTGACGGGAAGAAGTGAGCCACTTTGAAAGCCCGTCAATGACAACAAAGATGCATTGTTGCCCTTCTGCGACCTTGGAAAACCGGTGATGAAGTCCATCTCTACTTTCTCCCATTTCCATTCCGGGGTTTCAATGGATGTAGAAGACCGAAAGGTTTCGATGGACAGCTTTCACTGCGGCGGACATCACACTCGAGACATACTTGGCACAATATCGTTTCAAACCCGGCCACCAATATTGTGTTTTCAAGTCCATGTACATCTTTGTCTTTGCCGGGGTGGATAGAAAGAACGAATCATGCGCCTCCTTGAGAACTTGCTCTCTTAAACCGGGTAGTTCGTAACAAACATCCGGTGTTCAAAGAAAAGTGTGCCTTGATCATCGACGTGGAAGGACTCATACTTGAGCTGAAGTTTGGAGATGATCTTTTGGTGTCGGATCACCAAGTCGACGAGAGCGAACCTTTTCTTCCAAGAGAGGGGTTGCTAGAAGGTTCAGAGATACCCTTGTTCCACAATTTCAAGGTTGAGTGACGGAATTCCTCGCACAAGAGAGGCCATTGTTCTTCCATCATGAGGTTGTTGACATAAGCTTTGCGGTGAGGGCATCGGCCATGACATTAGCTTTGCCCAAGTGTAGTTGATGGTCAAATCAAAATCATTAATTGCTTCAATCCATCTCCTGCCAAGGTTGAGATCAGCTGAGTGAAGATATACTTCAGACTCTTGTGATCAGAAAAGATTTCACAACGGTTGCCAAGCAAGTAGTGCCTCCATAGTTTCAAAGCAAAGACAACTGCTGCGAGCTCGAGGTCATGTGTAGGATAGTTGATCTCATGCGTCTTCAACTGTCGAGAGGCATAAGTAACAACTTGTTTTTCTTGCATAAGGACCGCACCCAATCCTTGCAAAGAGGCGTCACAGAATATCTGGAAAGGCTTAGATGTGTCCGGAGGAACCAAGACTGGCGTGGAAGTGAGCTTCTCTTTGAGTGTCTCAAAGCTTGATTGACATGCAGGAGTACAAAGGTATTTCTTGCCTTTCTTGAGGAGATCAGTAAGAGGCTTCGCTATCTTTGAAAAGTTCTGAACGAAGCGACGGCAATAACTAGCCAAACCAAGGAAGCTCCGCACTTCTTTGACATTAACAGGAGGAAGCCATTCAACAATTGTCTTCACAGTTTCCGGGTTGACTGCAATGCCCTTGGCAGAGATGACATGACCAAGATAGGTTACTTGAGGCAGCCAAAACTCACACTTTGAGAACTTTGCATACAAGCGGTTCTCACGGAGCTTGTTTAGGACACACCGAAGGTGTTCTTCATGTTCTTCCTTTGACTTAGAATAGACTAGGATGTCATCCAGATAGACCACAACGAACTTATCAAGATACTCCATGAAAACCGAGTTCATAAGCCTCGAGAAGGTAGCAGGTGCGTTGGTGAGACCGAAAGACATGACCGTGTACTCATAGAGGCCATAGCGGGTGGTGAAAGCTGTTTTAGGAACATCTTCCTTGCGAATCTTGATTTGGTGATAACCACTTCTCAAGTCCAGCTTAGAGAATACCATAGCTCCAGCTAGCTAATCGAACAGATCATTAATCCGCGGAAGGGGATATTTATTCTTGATGGTTTTAGCATTGAGAGACCGATAGTCAACACAAAGTCTATCAGTCCTGTCTTGATTTTTCACAAAGATTGTTGGGCTACCCCAAGAAGAAGTACTGTGTTGAATGAAACCCAACTTCTCTTGTTCATCAAGCTGACGTTTGAGTTCGGCCAACTCAGCAGGACCCATTTTATAAGGCCGCTTGGAGATAGGAGCTGTTCCAGGTTCAAGCTCAATTACAAACTCAACCTCACGATCCGGAGGCATACCCGGCAACTCTTCAAGAAAGACATCTGGGAACTCACAGACCACCGGAACACTCTGAATAGCTTCCATAGCATCATCATTCAGAGCCGCCAAAGAGAAAAGCTGGATATCAGGAGTCAGACTTGGAGAAAAGACTATATGGCCTTCAGGAATCTTCAGAGAAACCGAGAGTTCAGCACAATCAATCACAGCTGCATTTCTGTCAACCAATCCATGCCCAAGATGACATCAATGTCAGAATTACCCAGAACAATTAAGGACGCCGAGAACGAAAAGCCACCAATCTCAATTTGATTGCCATGGTTGATATGAACAGCCCTCATGTTTGAACCAGGAGATTGTACCACCAACCGCTTAAGGAGAGGAACCAAGACTAACTCATTCTCATTTGCAAACTTGTGAGAAACAAAAGAATGCGATGCACCAGAATCAAACAAAACTCGTGGCAGGATGAGTTAACGGAAGCATACCCATCACAACCGGTGTATGCTCACTTGAGCGGCGTTGACACTTGGCACGAGCAACATTAGACCCGGCTTGGTGTTGATGTTGAGAGCCCGAGGTGGTGGTGCACGAACCAAAGGAGAGCTTGCCGCAGATCTTGGAGGGGTGGAGGAAGAGCTTTGTTTTCATCGGACGCCCAGCTTAGATGTCCAGTGTCTCCACACGTGTAACAAACACCAGGTGGACGTGGAGCAACGTAGCCAGGGACTCCGCCAGGCGCTCCAGGGTAGTGGTGGTTGTAGCCCCTGGGAGCAGCAGTGAGGAAGTTTGGTGGCCTTGCCGCATAGCTTGCAGGTCTTGGTGGAGCCGGAGCACGGTGGGGTGTTAGGAACCCGCACACGACGCTTAGAAGGAGCCGACATAGTCAAGAGCTTGGTGCATCATGGTTGTGTTTCTTTGACTCCTCAAACACTTGCCTACTTGCTTCTTCCCGCAGCGGTATGCTGAAGTTCGGAAAAGACGCCTTGCCTTGCATGTGTGATTGCATATTTAATCGATGCATTGAGCCCTTGCCGGAACCTCTTTTGATTCTTCTTGTCATCGGAGATCTCATCGCCACCATAACGAGAAAGGTTCATGAAGTTCCTGATGTAGGTATTGACATTGTCATTTCCCTGCTTGAGGTTGAGAAACACTTCCTTCATCCTTTCCATGACAATTTCTGACAGACATCGCTCCTTGAACGCCTCCAAGGAACTGTTCCCAAGTAGGTGAAAACCAATGCGCTTTGCCTTTCGTAATTCTCCCACCAGAGAGCTGCATCTCCCTTTAGAAGGTGAGTAGCACATTTTACCCATTCTTGCTCAGGAACATCAGCAGTCTCCAGTAGCCTTGACATCTCACGCAACCAATCATCAGCATCAAGTGGTTGATCAGAAACATCAAATTGGCGTGGGTCGAACTTCAGGAAGCTTTTGATGTCTCCTCGCTTGGGAGGTGGAGGTAGCGGAGCAAACTCATTCCTCCTGACACTTTCCTCAAAACGCTGCTGGTTCTGCTGCATTGCTGCCAAGGCATTGGCGATGTTTGACAACGCGGACCCCAGTTTAGGTGGTATGTCCTCATCAGAATGGCATGGTGGAGCCATCCTGTGATTGATATAAAACATAAGTCAGTACTATAATGGAGAATAATAATAATCCAAAATAGTACCAAGATGGAATTAACCAAGATTAAAGGATACAATTTACTAAGATGATATTAAAATATCAACAAAGTTCAAAGCACCTAGAAGATATTAAGCATATCGCACACGACTGAAAAGGAGTGTGGTACACAGATATATCAAAGAAAAATTTTCCGCAAATTTCGGCATTAAAATACCAGTAGATGCGCAAAATCACTTAACAAATCAAGATTAGTGACTCTACCAAATCAATATACAAAAGCGAATGATAAGAGTAGTGGTATGGTCGTGACTCCATCCCGCACTCAAATCATTACTCCGCACATGAATAAGTAGAACACATATCCTAACCCCTTCTTCTCACGATGAACCTAAAGATTAGTAACTACGGAAACGAACACCCCAAACAAGATAACGTCGGATAACAAAGAGTAAGACAGATCGCGGCGGTATACAAAGAATCAGATAGATCGCGTCGGTTTGCAAAGCCTGTCGGTATGGAATGTACCAACAGTTGATAACCAAAAGGCCGATTGTGATAACAACTTGGATGGAACAGATAGACAAGGAATTACACACACACAAAAAAAAAAACACAACCTATGGTACTACGGAAACCCAGAACACGTGAATCCTAGTTTCAACTTTTAAGAAGAGGATTGAAAACGTTACACTTCCTTACCAGAAAAGGGTGGGTGGGTGGGTAAGAAGAAAAATGGAAGCAGTCCTACTCTCGCGTTTTGTTTTTCCCTAGTATACATAACTACCAAAAATATTTGCTAGACTGACAACGACCATTTGGCTGAGACCCTGAATGGCGGGATGGCTCTGATACCAATTGTAACTACCTCGGTGAATTACGCTCCTAGTTACAAGCCTGGATGAGCGGAAATGGTTGAAATAGTACGGTGGGGCCCAAATGCCACTCACAGGTAGACCTTCGCCGTCCCAACCATTTCCAAACATCGGGACAAGAACGGGCGGCGAATCGGCGAAGGGATCAACTACATACACAAATGAGTATGTATGCAAGCCACCATACAACAGTACATCAGAGCCATTCCATCTAAAAAGAAAGGAAAAAATAGCAACGCCATACGGCAAGATTCAAATGTCCTAGATAGATATAATAGTTTAGGATATCTCCTCATACATCACACATCAGAGTATCAGGCGAAAGCGGCAAACAAGATCCGAGTACGGATAAGAAGCAAATCGGCATAAGATACCCCATAAATAAGCACATCCCGCCCACAGATCTCACGGATCCCCATTCCCGGAATCTCTACACCGAATGATCGTTGCCCACATCATCCGTCTCCTCCACCCAGTATCCATCTCGTGAGTGTACCTGTTCATCTGAATCAAATAATTTATCGTGTGAGACCCTAGGGGTACTCAGCAAGTCTTTATGCCTCTAAAGGGGACACAACCTGGGGTGACGCAATTGCAGCAAAAGATAAACCCTAACAGTTCTATAGATACTCACTAACCATCCGCCTAACCAAAGATAGACGGATGTCCGTGAATTAATGACAAAAGTTATAAGAATATCAAGATCCATCCTCCTCCTCGCTTACCAACGAGGAAGCGGACGAACAACCCCCCATCCGTTGGCAGTTTTATTATCCATTCCATGAGTGTTGCACTATTTACTAGTCAGTTACTTAGTCAAATTTAAAAGCGGTACTTTAGTTATGCTTATCTATGATCGAGAAACTGTGCTACAAGTCGTCCATAACCGCGGACACGGCTTTCAGAAAGTTTTACCCTGCAGGGGTGCACAAATAGCAACACACACTCGATCAATCTCAGAAAAACCAAATCAAAACCCAACGAGGCCTTCACGACAAAGCAATCACAGGATTCAGAAATATTTCAGGGGGCCACCCCATTAAGTATACCAACGGTTACCGACTTTAGACGGACTCAAGGTTTGGGTGACGGTACAGAACGATCGGGAACCCGAAAGTGTGACTGGGCTTGTCGATACCGCGAAAACGTGTCCCGATCCTAAACAGTATAGGTGCTCCTCGCACAATCGTAAATAGAGCAGTAAAGCATGGCATAAGTACATGATAGTAAATAAAACCTCAAACTAGTTTGTGGCCCCAAGAAATAAGACTGAATCAAGCTCTGGCTCAGGGGGTCCCATAAGCCTCCCGGATGTGGATAGCGCGAATAATCAAGGAACAGGAATCAAGTACTCGGGGTCCTACGGGACACAAGTGAGCATGAAAAACCAAATAGCAGATATTGCTCACCGGTGCCACTTTCGTTAGTGATCCCATTACTACTCAGGTTAAGTTGTTTAGGTACCTCGTTATTCATCAGACACTCACATACCCTACACATGCTGTTCTACGACTCGCATGGCTCAAACAACTCCTGTAGTAATGGCTCATGGGATGGGGAACAAGCTTGGTGGGGTTTAAAAGTAAAGGCTATGCAATACTTGGGATTCAGTTTAATGCAATCGCGACTCAATGATGCAAGAATAAGATAGAGGCAATAGGTACTGTATGTATGCAAGCATGTGGTATTGCTTGCCTGGAAGCTCAGTTGAAGCGAGAGAAGGATCTGGGTAGTGCTCCTGGGTCTCTTGGTATATCCCCTGCTCAGTGTCTATTCGAAGAAGAACCAAACAAACAAGGGCCAACATAAATAGAGTGCACAAGCATATGAATAAGATGCGACAAGCAACCAATCATGCCATGATGAATGATGCACAATTTGCATGGCAATAATGTAGCATGGCATGGGTGAAATGTGGAATACAAGAATAAAGCCTTTTATTGAGTTTTGGTCACATTTTATCCTCATATTAGTTGTTGTATACTTTATATTTATATGATGCATGCTGCAATTCAGAACATGGAATGCATAAACAGAAAGGTCTCGAATGATCATTTTAGACATATCATTTGTTAAATTTGGAGTTACAAATCAAAAGTTATTAATTAATTAAGGGAGAAGGGCATTTTGTTGTAATTTTAATCAACTTGAAAATTAAAGTGTTCGAAATATATTTTGGATAGCATATTTGAATTCCTCACATTTTTCCGATTTGAAAACATATATTTTTTGTATCATTTGGATTTGTATTTTAAAAGTTATTATAAATCTGATTTGAATTTGAATTTAAATCAATTAGAAGAGATTTATTTTTAAAACAGAAAACAGAAAAGCTTTTTTCTACTCAGGCAGACCTAGCCCCTGCCGCTGACGGGTGGGGCCAGGTTGACTGGGCCCAACACGAGCATAGAGAAAAGGGGGGGGGGACTGCGGGTTGATGGACCCCAAGTGCCGGGAGCCTTTTTGCAAAATGGCAACAGCCTAAGACAGGTGGGTCCGGAGGGGTCGCGGGTTGAGGAAACAAAACGGAAGGGGTTTTCTGCAAAAGTGTGGCGGCACTATGGATCTTCTCCTCACTTTGGCGCGTGCGGTCTGTGGCGCAATGGGACTCGAACTCCATGACGTGGGGCTTGACAGACGCCATGACCACTGGGATAGGTGGGGGTTGGTGTCCGAAGGGCGGCTGGCTGCTAGGTAGGGTTTGCGCGACGCGGGAGCGAGCCAAAGCAGTGGCCGACGCCGTGCGCAGAGCGCTCGACAAAAGGTCCGGCGAGCACAGGAAGCGACGGCGAGAACGGAGGTGTCAGGTCGAGAGAGGAGCTCACCGCGAGGCTGCTGGCGGTGTTGGATCGGGCCGAGCGACATCGTCGGAGCCGGGCGGGCGAGCTAGGGTTTCATCGGGCGACGCCTTGTCTGGCGAACTGGGGCTCCTCGCCGGGCATGTACGGGCGGCCGCAGGGCTGCCTCGCGATCACCCTCGGCGATTTTGACGCCGAGGCGTGGGACGCGAGGTGCTGGTGGTGGGCGGCGTCGGCTGTTGGTGGACGAAGAGGAGGAAGGAGGAGGGGAGGCTGGCTCGGGCCAGATCTGGGCGAGGCCAGAGGAGGCGAGAGAGGGGTAGATAAGGACGGAGAGGAGAGGGGGTGCCGTGGGGGCTCGGGGTGGAAAAAGGTGGTCTCGGCCACCTTTGCTTCTCCCTCCCTCACGTGCTCGGGCAGGCCAGGGGAGGTGGTGATGGGTTGCCAGGTGGGGTCAGGGTGAGGTCAGAGAGAGGAGATGTAGGTCCGGGGTGGGGCTAGCTGGCAGGTAGGGAAGAGAGAGGGTAGGGAGAGAGGAGGCTCGGGTGTAGCTTGGTTAGGAGCTAGGGTTGGAGGGGCTCGGGCTAGGTTTTGGTTTAGGGTTGGGGTAGAGAGAGAGAGGGGTAGACAGGTGGGCCTGCTAGGTGAGAGAGGAGAGGCCGAGAGGGAGGGGTGGCATGGTAGCTAGGGTTTGTAGAGAGAGGGAGGGTTTTAGATTAGGTATAGATTAGGGAGAGGTTTAGAGAGAGGTGAGATTGGTGGATCATGGTGGTGGTAGGGTTTAGAGGTAGTAATTAAGAGAGGGGGTTTAGGGTAGGGCTTAGCTAGGATCACCCTTTATCATGCAAGGATGGAGGGTGAAAAGGAGAGGAAGGTGAGGGTAAATCCACTTGTTAGCATGGAGATGCCCATATGATAAAACCCACTTAAGACAAATGAATAATGCCCAAATAAACTCACATGAATGGGTAAGGAAGAAGGGAATGGTGATGTTGCATGGGCCATGCACAAGTAATAAATGACACTAATTCTAGTTGTGAAAACAACTATCTTTAATCATGGACATATATTCTTGCATGCATGTCAAAGAATTTGATAAAAACATTCAAAGAAGCATCTTTCTTGACATATGGAAATAATTAGCATATGCACATGTATGAGGATAATTGACCATGGTAGTGTGTATTTCCTCACTAGAGCACTTGTGGCCAAATATAGCTCCATACATGAGCATATAGCAAATAAAATCCACATAGAAACTTAGATGCAACATTTCTACTCACATGCCATGCAAAAGTGGCCATGAGGCTCCATATAATTATTATTGTGAAAACAACATACTTCATATATGGAATATGTAGACATGGAGTGGACCCACACCATCACATATGAGCTAGAGATGAAAACCAAATAAGTTGCAAAGCTCATATATGGTGGAATGATGGAATGATGGGGTGATGACAAGAAAGGTGATGGAGTTGAATAAAAGATATGCCCCCAACTCAACTTGGGCATTTAAACAATATATCAAGAACCAAATACAATATCAAGAAGCAAATACAATGTACAATGCATATGAGAGAAGAGCCAAATCTAAAAGGGTTTTATATGATGCTCAAATGCAAGGTGGCATGATGACATGAGCATGATATAATGATGATGCAACAATTATATATATGAAGTAGCCAATATATTACTAGACCAAGTAGCATTACAATTTGTTAGACAAATGGGATGCTACACCGACAAAGTGTGATGACTGCTTTCCAGACGCACGGGGTAAGCCAGCGGATTTGCATTGATCTTTCACCATTATATCCTGCCCAGAGGCGGTTTGGGTGGGCCTTGAATTTTTCCGATCTAAGCCGGCAAACTCTAAAGAGAGATCCGACTTCGATCCTTCGGCGAATGTGTCATGCCCAAAGGCGGTCCATGCGGGCCTTGATGATCCTTCGACTTCCAAGGAACTAGTGTTTGAGTCGGTTTCGCCGATGAAGATGTGGATGTCCCCAATTGGAACAATCAAGAAACGTGGGGGGGAGGGGGGTCATCTTTGCCGGGATCCAGAACCTGTCAGGAGGGATGATCAGAACATTGCCAGAGAAGTGAACACGCCCGATGGCTACTGTGTCGCCGATTCCCGTGAAGAGCTTTGACCTCGCCCGTTGTAGAGCTTGAAGCGCCTCTTGCCCCACAGTGGGCGCCAATTGTCGTGGTATTGCCGACATGTACACCATGGAGGGGTCCTTATAGAGCGTGTTTAGAGAGGTGGGGGAAGGCAGCGAATTGGCGGGTACGAGGTAACACAGCTTACCCAGGTTCAAATCCCACGACGGTGGCAGAATCTTACTCCTGCTATAAATCACTATAATGGCAATACACCGAGTTACAGAGATTGGTTTGCTGTGCGCGATGATATGAGTTATGCCCTAAAGGTTCCCGGAGGTCCGTCTTATAAAGGCATCAGAACCTAGGGTTACCGGGAAAAGTCCTAGTCGGATAACTAGTCTTCGTGTCTTGCACTCCAAGGCTCTGGATTGGTCGGTGACTACACCGTAGCCTTTCGTTATCCGGCATGGGTCTCCCTTCTGGATCCGTCTAACTAGCCGTCCAGCAGGCCATGGCCCTTGCTACCAACTGTGGGTCACCCAGGTTAGCCGGATTAGAGACATAAAATAGTGATACCCATTTAGCATATCCTCAACAGTCATCCAACTAAGCGGATCTATCGTGCGGGTGTGGGGCCCCTTTTAAAGTGTGACAAAGTTCTGTTCAATGAGCCTAGCAAAGTTCTTTAGTGACATCTTGTCATTAGTTCTGAATTTTTACAAGTACTTTGCTGTTAGACAATTTCTTTGCTTTATCTTGAAATCCCTCTCACATTTGTGTTTCACCATATATTTTCTCACTGCCTATGCTTTGTTCCTAGTGTCAGGTGCAACATAAAGATACCATGGACATTTATTCTCACAACATGCTCTAACCCTCTGCAAATCAATCTTCTTATAATTCACTCCCACTCTTTGTTGCATAGTATATTTTTGTATTGCCGCTCTAAGTTCTCTAAACATTTTTTAATTTTATCTGTTCAAAATCTGAAACTTTTAAAAAAATAAAATTCAAAATCTAATTTTTTTTAATTATGAACATTTTTTAGTTTATTTTTTTTTAAATTTAAACATTTTTAAATTTATAAATGTGAATAAGTTTCAAAAATTGAACAGTTTTTAAGTTGAATAATAAATTAGAAAATTTTAAATTTTGAATACTTCTAAATTTATAAATGTGAATAAGTTGCAAAATCTGACAAATCATTTGTTAAAATATAGTAAAGAAATAGGAAAAATTAATATGAAAAGAAAACTGAAAAGAAAAAAGAAAAAGAAAAAAAGAAAACAGAAATATAGAGAAGAAAAACCAAAACAGAGGGAAAACGTGAACTGGGCCGTCCAGGCCGGTACCGCCCGCGGGGGTGTGCGGCGCGCGGTAACGATCGACCTGGTCGGTGTATACTTATCTCGCCCCGAAACCCCACCAACCCAATCTCTCTATTTCTCTCTCGGGTTAAGGGTTCGCGTCATCTACATGGCTGGCGCCGGCATCCACCCGTTTCACCAACAGTGGCCGGCGGCGGCGGCGGTGCTAGCACCTCCCGCCGTCCCGCCGCCTCCCCCCGTGCCGAGTGCACCAGACGCCACCGCCCGCCTCGGCTCTGACGAGGTACGCACCATCTTCATCACGGGGCTCCCCGTCGACGTCAAGGAGCGGGAGTTGCACAACCTGCTCCGCTGGCTCCCGGGGTTCGAGGCATCCCAGATCAATTTCAAGGGAGACCAACCCATGGGGTTCGCGCTCTTCTCCTACGCAGACCACGCCATCGCCGCAAAGGCCGCGCTGCAGGTTCGCTTTTCGGTTCCTCTTGTATGGGTTCCTTGTCTCGATGCGGGGTAAGGATTTGCCTTGGATGGATGTGAACTGAGGTTCTGCTCTGCAGGATCTGGTCTTTGATGCGGAGACCAATTCGAAGCTGCACATCGAGATGGCCAAGAAGAATCTATTCATCAAAAGAGGTGCGCTTTTGCGATGCATTTGCATGCTTTCTTCTTGGTGTTGCATGATGTCGATCAATACATGGAAAATAAATTTGTGGGTTTGTGGAGACTACCTAGGGTGTGAATTTTAGGTAGCGGATGTTGTTCCCGTGGTTTAAATGTACAGTGGGAGCAACCAGTTGCATGGTTTTAGAAGCATTAAGGCGTCTTCCAGCGGTTTGGGGGTGCTCTCGCCTAGGCGGGTGCTTTAGATGCCTAAAGCGGTCGATTTTCCAAGGGGGGAGGGCTTGATGCCCCTTTTAGACGCCTTTAAAACCATGACCAGTTGGCATGTTGAGATGGCAGGGAAGAAATATGGACAGTGGCCCTGTTTATCATCTGTTAAATCTATACAGAAGAATGTGAACTAATGCAGAATTGTGACCGCTGGTGAGCAACTAGATTTTTTTACTCCCTCCGTCAGATTCTGCGACATCCTTTTCGTGATGGAGAGAGTATATATGTTCTATTCTGCTGCCTCTTTTCTTATCCATACTGCCAAATGTAATGTGAATTGATAAAGTGACCTATTATTGGAGCTTTAATGTATTATACCAAATTGATAGGTTAATTTGCAAAATATTACCGACAAGTGTGGTGTCATCTCAGTTCATCCTGTCTCTTACAGTCTTACTGCTTGGTTTGGTTTATACAGTATTTTCCATTGCATCATGTGCTGAAACAGTTAATACCTATATTAGGTGTGGGGGCTGATGCAAATCCTATGGACCAAAGCAAACGCTTGCGAACTGGTGGAGATTACACCCATTCTCCGTATGCTCCTCCTCCATTTCATCCACCCCCACCAGCTGTTTCCATGTGGGGAACTGCAGGGTAAATTTTTAATCTTTTGTGTTCTTTCCTAAAACTAATTGCTCATTATGGTCTTCTATAATGCTTCATTTTGGGTATTCTTCAGTTATATTGCAGCACCGCCTCCTTATAATCCCTATGCTGGCTATCCGGTGCCACAGTTACCAATGGCTTCACCTTCTCCTGTGCCAGGTCCAACAGCATATGCTCCTGTGCAGGTGATCATTTTGGATTTATTGCATATAAATTAAGCGTTGTTGTATTTAGTTTATCGTGGATTGTGACTTTGTTTCCATCCTAGTATTTAAAATCCTAGTAATATGCTGTAGATTATACAGTAACCTAACCATTTTTCTTCCTGTACTGATTACACTTGTTTTTCTTCAGGCTATTACTGAAATATGAATAGTTTGCTTTTGCATAAGAGGACATAATCTCTTTTATATAATAGTCCAAAAACCACGATTCATGTCCCTGCACTACTAAACAACATTCCATTTGCAATCCATCTATTTTTGTGTTCTCTATTTGAATACCTTTGTAAGCTTTTTACTGGGCTTTTATGGTTTACGCTTCCTGGAATATCCTGTACCTACTTGGTATAAGTACTGGATCGCTTGCATTGGTCAAGACTTGCAGGGGAATTTGGACTTCCAAGAACTGAATGAACATTTGCTAATAGCACATGGATTTACATTTTGAAGTAATCTTGAGAGTCATTTTCCTGATAGTCACATCATTTACATCCCAGTCCTTGTCAACGTATCTTGATGAAGTGACCCATTTATATGTGTGGCAATATATGTGTATATTATATGGTCTTCTTTGTCACATACAAATCATTTTAGTTTGGTGAATGATAGTATGGATACAACCCTTCAGGTTTGAATGAAATTACCTTAAAGACAGTGGTACTGTTACTGAAACATGATGCTTCTCTTAGATGACTTGATTTGGGCACTTTACCTGGTGAAAATGCCAATCCAGTGCAATTAGGAAAATTAAAACCTGGATCGTTAGATACCTGATGAATAGTCCAGATGAGACATGGGTATATGATAAATGTGCTGCAATTCCTCAATAGAACAATTATTTGGGTCTATCTTTATTCTTTAGTCTTATATATCCTTCAAGATTTTGGAAGATAAAATTGTTGATCAAACCATTCATTTTCTCTTGCAGAACACAAAAGATAACCCTCCCTGCAATACCCTTTTCATTGGAAATCTTGGTGAAACTGTTGTTGAAGAGGAATTGCGGGGCCTCTTCTGCTTGTAAGAATCAACACTTTCAATAGGACAGTTCAAAAGGATATTAATTTGTCTACAATTGAGCTGCCTACTTTGGTTCCAGTTGCAGCAACTATATCTGATTTTTCTTCAAAAAAATTACAGGCAACCTGGTTTCAAACAAATGAAAGTGTTGCGTCAAGACAGAAACACTGTCTGCTTTATTGAATTCGAAGTAAGTAGTTGCGATGGAGACAATTATTTTATGAGCATGCCACTACTTCTGTTTCCTGATCATGTATCAAACTCCTGCTATTTGTAGGATGTGAGTTCTGCTTCTGCTGTACATCATACTTTGCAGGGTGCTGTTATTCCTAGTTCTGGTCGTGGTGGAATGCGAATTCAATATCCTTTATTAGTTTATAATTTTGTTTCATAATTGGATCTGATCTCTCAGTTTCAGTTCATTAATTAATTTATTTACTACCCATTAGCTTTCTACATTATGCCTCCATTTGATTGTTTGCATATGGTTTACAATGACCTTGTTGTCCTTAATGTTTTTAAGTTTTCGAAAAATCCCTTTGGACGAAGGAAGGATTTAGTCAGTGGTATGGCTGGCAGTTTGAACGGAGCTCCTGCTTGATGAGGATTTATCTTGAACTTTAGCATGGTATCTTGAATTATCATCTGCATGTTTTTGCTAAATATTCTGTTCCCGTCATGTGTTGACATCAGCATCTTCATTAGCTGGAGGGGGCATGATCATCATCTCCATTGGGTGGAGTTTCTGGGACATCATCATCATCTGGTAGACATTGCATTGTCACCACTGCCATCGTTGGAGGTGTCAACTGCATTATATTAGCTATTGTGGTCTGAGATCACTTTGAATTGTTTCCTAGATGTGCATTTGGCATGGTCATGAATATTTTGTAGTGTTATGTAGTTTTCCACTGTGGAGTACTGAAGTTACACCATTTCATGTGTTCATGTCATTACATTACGATCTGGAATGCTGTAATAGTATAACCGACTTGGCTTGCTAACAGTTAAGTGCTAAGGGATGTTGGGATGATTCATATCATGGCATGCATGTTCATGAAAGAGCACAGTTGATAGGCATCATGACATATCATTACTTCACCCAAAGAAGCATGCAGCCATCAATTGCTATTAACTCAATCCACTTTTTAATGGCATTTTATTTCCCTCCTAGCTAAGTAGCTATAGCGATCATAAAATTGAAAATACTGCCAGCCTTTTTTATTCTTCAGTGTAACACCTAAATGTTGTGGCTGATACGGTATGAGCAGCTCATGATGCCAATGGAGAGGTAAGCTTGTCCGCAGGGGTGATGCAGATAATCCAAAGGTGATGTGGAGATTATGCAAGCAATGGATTGTTAATATTAGCTTTATTCAAGTAGTTAGTCAGAAGTTCTACCATTTAGTCATTTTGAAGTTTTTCAATAAAACTGACAAGCTATGTAAGCTGATGTTCTTAGATGCAAATATGGAAAACTAGTTGCGTGGTTAGAAATGATTTGTTCTATGAAAAAACATGAGAATCTTTGTTTGTCACAACATTATTAGAAAATGACCATAACTGCCAATAATTCTGTGGGACCTTTGGATTTACGGTCCGAGAATTTTCGTTATGCCTGCAATTCATGTTTCCATGACAGTGAGTTGTGAGTATAACCGACAAATACTATTACAATATTCAGAATTTAACGAAGTAGAAAACTTATCTAATTTCCTTTGGCGTATAAGTAGAAGAGTTATCTAATTGCCTTTATGGCGAATAAACAACAGCAATCCTCTTCATTCCTTGTGCTTATGAAAGTCTGGTCAAGTAAATAGTTGAGGACAATGGCCAAGTAAATAGTTAAGGACAATGCCAGTAAGTATTTTGAATATACTCGCAAACCACCTTAAATAGACTAGTAAATTAACAAGGAAATATACAATATGACTAGGAGGACTCCAAGAGAGGTTATTCTCTTAAATATTTTCTTGCTTTATGAAAACTTTTATAAAACATTTTAGAAGTTTTTTTTGAAAAGTTTTAGAAAAAAAAATAGGATTGGATCACCCTATTTCATCCACACGGGTCCTTAAATGATCGGGTTCTCTTCATTCCTTGATCCTCCAACATCTCATCCTTTTCTCTGTTGTCCTTCAGACCACCAGGTTTAGAGAATTTTTTTTTTCTGAAATCCTTTTTAAAAACAAAACCAGCATTGCTTTACAACAACCTTCCCAACCGTTTATGATCGTGGACACGACTTTTCGAATAGATTTACACTCTGCAGAGGTTGTACACTTTACCCACACCAAACGGGTACCCTGTCCTGATTCGCACTAATAGTTGGTCGAGTAACCGATCAAGACCTTCCGGATGCCACTCTTGCATAGGCCCTATCTTATGAGTTGTTCCCCTCAATACCGGGACGTTTGGATACACAGACCAACAGGAGTGCATCCCAACTCTTCTAGAGTCGGCACTTTCAATGAGGGGCTCATAGTATCACCCGGTCACTCACATGGGTGATCCTGCTTTCTTCGGGTTACCGTCTAGCACTTGACCCTTTTTGTAAAGGCAAGCCCGGAATTAGAGGGAGCTGATCCCTTATAAATAGTTGTGAGAATTTCCACACCAGAGTAGTAAACTTCAAGTCTAGCCCTGTCTCATTCTAGAGTAATATGGTTGCACGGGTTAATTGTTCTAGTAAAACTGTAAAGAACCGGGCGCGTTTTCGTAAACATTTTCCCTCCTCTTTCTTTCATCATTTTGTAAAAAAAAAAATCTTTTTCTTTCTCAAACTCTCTTGGTAGGCCAAACCTCACCAAAGTTTTTACATAAACATTTTTATAAACCTTTTTCCGCGGTCTTCCCATCTTATACTTTTACTTTGGCTAAAACGGGGTCTCCAAAGGAGGGTGGTATCATTCACCACTTACTATACTAGGGGCAGGTAGGTATCACCAAAAAGGGTTGTACCTAGTGGTACTAAAGTGGTAATGGTTTGGTGGAGCCAACTACTACTAGGTATAGATCAACTTATAACAAAACAATGCGGTTTTCATAAACAATAGTTAAAACATGTATAAGTAAAATAGTAGGACAAGGCTTCTGAGCAAGAAGGTGGCTTGCCTGTGATCAGCGAGATATCCCTGGACTTCTTCTTAGAATACCTCAGTATCCAATAATAATAACCCTCATCTTTGGTCTACGATATAATCGCTACTATCTTCGTCGGGATTCATACATTAAAAAAAAGTATACAATCACCAATACAATACAGCAAGCAAACATTCAACACATTATTAACTTCAGTAGGTTTTGATAGATTGATTGCATAGCACTTGGAATTACAATACTTGTCTTTGTGGGATTTCTTTTATGATTTCATTGCCCAATACCACCTAATAAAGGTTTTTGAACTAAGGCTTAAGTCTGTATGACATCAATGTACAAAAATGATGTCATTAGGTAGGTACTAAAATAACAAAGTCAAAGAAAATGGTTTTACTATTTTAGCACTTCTCTTTAATTAGTTATGAATTATCTAGTAGAATAAAATCTAGTTTAGGTGAATAAATCACGAGAAAATATCTGGAGCTCAAATAAATTTATCCTTCAAGGATTATATGTATAATTGAGTCTGTGATTTTTGAGAGTTGGAATCACTTTAAAATATTTATCAGAATGCCCTTGGGAAAATCCCAAATTCAGTTCTGTATGCTTTTTGTCTTTTTCACGAGATTAAATCTACAAAAGATTTTGGTATGAATCCAAAGGTACAGGTTAGGTATTTGATATACCTTTCTGTAGAAATTGGAATTACTAATTTAGGTCTTATAGAATATTTACCAGGATTTATCTAGTGAAACAATTGCACGCGGACATGTTTAATCTATCAAAATTCCTCAGAAGCTATGTTTAATCTATCAAAATTCCTCGGAAGCTAAATAAATATTGGGCTCCTGGGAGTTGGTAGATCTTGTTATGCAGGTGCCCTAGGAGTTGGAAATAGCCCAAAATATGTTGTAGGTTTACCTAGGGAAATTTCTAAAGATAGAAATGAATTTATTTTGTTATTTTTGTGGCAGGCAATCTAGGAAGCTTTTTGGGGTGTGGTCAAAGGGACAAGGTAGGACTACTGCATATCTACTAAAGAGAATTGGGATTAGCCCATTTGCACTCATGAAACTCACTGGGGAAATTATTGATTGATTTAGACACATGTTTGTAACTTAATTACCAGAAAATAACCAGCTTTTCTTTTGGAATAACACTTTCTCTGCATGTTGGGAAAAACACACAGGAACATGAGAAAATCAGATCTGGACATATTCAGTGGTTTTCCATTTTTTGTTTTGAATTAAAGCTAGTAGATAAATTACAGATCTGGGATATTAAGTTAAGAAGAAAAGGGAACAGGGGGTGGCAGGGCCAAATCTAAGCCTACTGGGCCGCGCAACACTGGGAAAGCTAGGTGAGCCACGCTGGTCCGACCAAGTGCCTCCTCGCTAGCGTGCGCTCGCAGGCGATAGTTAAGTGGACACGAGCGAAGGGGTATGGCGCACCACATACCGTCAGATCAAGCCAAGATCGACGGTCACACGTCGTCTTCAACCTCTAGCAGCACAAAAAGAAGGGGAAACCTTAGGCGGGACAAGGAGGAGCAGGGGAGCTCACCAGGGTATCGGGGGATGACGTAGAGGCGACGGGGAGACGCGACCGACAACGGGAAGCTCAACGGTGGGCAGCACGACGTGATTTGCTTTCGAAAAATGGCTCACGCAAGAATGACCACAACACGACTTCGGGAGCTCGCAGGAAAAGCTCCAGGGTTTGCTGCCTATCAAAAACAAGGGTAAGGTTAGACTCAGAGAAGGAAGGGGTGATTATAGTGTAACATGCAGAGAGAGAGACAGAGGGCAGTGTGGATGGAGCCTTGCTCGTTTTCCTTGTGGAGGCCGAAGCTTCTCTCCTTCTTTCTCTCGGGCTAGACAGAGCAGGGGAGAGGGAGTGGGGGTATAGGGGAGGTAAAGGAGAGGAGAGGGGTGAAGGAGGGCGCTGTGGTGTCCTAGGGGTATTTATCCCGAGAGGAGATGGTCCATAATGGACTAAGTCTATGGGAAGCAAAGGGCGCAGGGCAAACCAGGGAGGTATGGTTCCTCCAAAACAAGCACAAAGGATAAGGGGGTGAGGGGTTCTATAGTACCATGCTACATTGTAGCATGACCATGAGAGGGTGGTGTTGTGTTGTGCAAGTTTGCAAAAGTTGTGGTGGAGGTTTTGTGGATTTTTCATTAGTGGATTTGCTTAGTTTACAATTTTGATCTAATAGATTGTTATGAAGGAAGTATGGAAACTTGCATTGGACATGATGGGGAAATGTTATTGGTGGATAGATGAGGTCAAGACATGACCCTAGGAATTGTTTGAGATTTTTCAAAGGAGATTGAGTCCACTTAGAACCATTTATTCAAAAAGTGCAGAAATGGTTTTGAGACAATAACTTGATATTTTTGAATTGTAAAAAGTTGGTTTTTGGTGTGGTAGGGTCCTAAATACCAATTCAGACATTGGGAAAATTTCTTGGAATTTATTTAGAAGGAAAAGTATATTTAAGCTATTATTTCTTGTTTCTGCCATTTAAGAAAAAAGGCAAAAAGAAAAATAATAAAGGATCTAAAAATATTTATTTTTGAGTTGAGAATATGGGATATGATGTATAGGCCTCAAATGTGCCTTGAGTTGTCAAAGTAGTTTGGAGAAAAACAAACTTTAATTTATAGGGAGGTTTTGAGGATTTTGCAAGGGAGAGAATTTAGATAGTTTTAGGGCCCAAATAATCATGAGAATTATTTGGTAAATGATTATATCCAAGGTGGATGATGTCAACTTGAAGTATCTATCATAAACAACCTTGGTTTTTGAAAATCTTCCTTGTAAATGGAAGGAAACTAGATTTGGAGGATCTAGGGTTTGATATTTTTGTGCCACCTAGTAGTGAGCTCAGAGCTCACCTTGGTGCAAGAGATAGATGGATAGTTAGACCAAGTTATATATTATCATGGTAACAGTAGTTGGTCTTGGTTGTATTTAATATGATCTAGAGGTGATGGCAAACTTTGTTGAAAATAAGACTGTCATTGCAGATGTGTCATGATGCCTCATAAATCAGGTGGGTTTAAGAAGCACATAGCTCTATTGGAGACAAGTTAAGGGTGGATTGATAGACCATGGCTAGTAGGTCATAACCATGCAAAGAGTTGGTCAAGGGGAGGTAGCATGTGGATGTGAGCGGCTGCCAAAGTAGGAAAGATGATAAGATTTGCAGAAAAGATTGTTATCATGACTATAAAACCATCATGGATGAGTGGTTTTCCAGAAGAGTTTAGCGAAGGTCAAGAGTGGGATTTGGTAGTACTAATGATGTACTACAAGATGGTTCAAGTACATTTTCAAAAATGCACACTGATTGAAATAGGTGAAGTTCCAAAGATCGAATCTAGATAAGGATTTCAGACTTGGCCAAATTGGGTAGACTTGTTGATAAGGACCAGTATGAAAGAGGGAAAGAGTTGGAGGGGATGCAGGGGTTCACTCTTGTCATCTAGTGGATGATGTTGAAGTATAACTTGTGTAGGTAAGATTCATGCTTGTATTAGGTCTTTGATGAGTTGGATGCTAATACAAAGGATTAGCTCAGAAGTGATCTGGTTAAATAGATTAGAGTGTCACTTGAGTGACTTATGATAGATCTAGCTTAGGGGTCTTGGTTCAATATTTGGTGATCTTAACCCCTTGGTTTGACCCTAAGGGTTGAGATACTAGATTAGATCACTCTAGTCCCTAAGCAAACAAGGCAATTCATCAGACAACAGATCAAGGCAATTCATCAGACAGTAGGTCAATGCAATTCATCAAACAACAGATCAAGGCAATTCATCTTATCAAAGATATCTACTACTATAAGGTTACCATCAGTCTTAGCTTGAGGTAAGAATGGTTTTTTTGAAGAGGTTGTGATTTGAATGAAGATAAGGGCCTCTTGGTATTTCTACCCAGATTAGAATAAAAAGGTTTTAGGAAAGGTTTTGGAAAACCTAGAGATAAGAGTAGTTGAGGGTTCTGTCTTGAAAACATAAGGAGATTATATATAGGTCTCCATAGTTTTGTTAAGTAGAAACTAATAAAATATTTTTGTTGTGGCAAAGTCATATCTTGGCTCAAGTTTGAAATGCCAGAACATTTGAGAATAAGAAAGACGAGCCAAGACATTTCTTTTGAAAAATAGTTTTTGTGAACTTAGGTTGAGGTAGGGAGTATTTTATTTAATACACAATCAGATGCATGAACACAATCAAACAAGTAAGCAAACATTACAACACTTAACAAGAAAAGTTTTTGTTCCCTCTAATTTTTGCCTTTTGAAAACAAATCAGGGTTGCTGAAATTGGGATGTTACAGACCTTTCCCCCTGAAAATAATCTCGTCCCGAGATTCGAGAGAGGTAGGATTGGGTAAGAACATCGACTTAACAATTGTCAGCAATGGAAGTTTAGATACAAGGGTGTTTTCAACAAACATGCTTGGTCAGTTACGGGTCGGGGTCGAGTTGCTTCGGTGGAGCGTTTTGGGTTAGGATAGTGGAAAAGACGCAGTCTTTTCCCCTTAGGACGATTCTAGGTAGGTTTAGCCTCGGCAGGGTCCTTTCTTCTTGAGGCGAGACGATAGATTGATCTTCTTCAATCCTTTACCACTGAAGTCAGCTTTTTTGTCTTCTTGGTCTTGATGTGACAGAAGTGGTGGCTTGGACGTTCGATCTTGAAGTGGGGGACTTTCCTGAAGAATCTTTTGGTTCTGGAGAAATTATGATGGTTGTCCTTCTTGCAGGATACACGAGTCCGCTTTTGAGTATTTTTATCACCTAACGATGACTAGGGATCGAATTCCTAAGATGTTGGGGTTAGTGGTTATTCTAGTTTTGCGGGAAAGACGCAGTCTTTCCCACTTAGAACGACACCTGGGGTTATCGGTGAAGTCACATACCTTCTTTATTGTAGTTGCAGGGTGATGTTGGGAGGGCGTTGCACCTTTCATTCGGAATTGGAATCTTCTGTCGACCTTGTAGTTGTTTCTTCTTGAGAGGTGTCAGAGCTAGTTAGAGCTTTAACCGGTTGGGAGAATGCCGTTTGCGGTTGGCGGTCGAGGAAGGTGGTCCTATGGGGTATGGTCGTTCCGGGTTGGGTATGATGCAACGTCATGGGTAAAACACGCAAATAAGGGCATCATAAGTGCATATCATCAAACAAGGTTCATACATGGCAATCGAGTAGGATCTAATAGGCGCTTAATTTTTTTAAAGTTTTTATAGAACATGTTCCAGGGCAATACATAACGCTGCCCTATGCTAGGTGGGTGAGTGTAGGGTACGAAGGCTACTCCATGAGTGCTTCTTGAATCTTGTTGCCGTCCTTGGGTCGGTGTACTAGCTTTGGTCACTGCATTTCCTCGAGGGGTATGAGGGATATTCAGTTTTTCGGCAATAAAGGGTGAGGGCCATTCCTTCTCCGAGGGCTGCTTCCATGGGTGGATCTTCCGGGGGTGGGGACTGAAAGATGGGTTGATTACCGTAGAAGGACTGTTCTTCGTTTTTTCTCGAGGTTTGCAGAGTCGGAGGTCTTTTAGGTGGGTCTTTAGCAGCGATAACACAGAAGGGGCTCCGCGACGTCTTCAGAGAATCTCGATTTATTTTGGGTTGCTTTCTACTCCTTGGAGAGTAGTATTGGCAGAGTCAGGTAGTCTTGGCGTCTTAATTCTGAGCTTTGCAGTTACTGGGGGGATCGAGTAGACTTCCAAAGATTGGTGACGATGCTATCTTCTGTTCTTCTAACGACTCTCGAGGTGGTGTTTGGGGGAAGGTCCTTGGATTGGGGACCTTGTTGTGGTATCTTCTAGTAGGTGATCTTCTGGATTTGAGTGGAAAGACACAGTCTTTCCACCGTAGAGCTTTACCTAGGGTTGTCGAGTCTGGGGTAGATCCTTGGTCTTGGGACATTGGCGTGACGCTTGAGTCGAGTTCTTCGATTGACACCTTATGCAACTACCTTGCTATGATGGTTACCTAACAAAGCTTTAGGATTTTTCTCCTGACAGGTTAGCGGTTAGCGACGCTTATTCTTAGTCTTCAGCCGGGGTAGAGGCATTGTATCTTTGGAGAGGTTGTCTTTTATTGAATTCTTTGTGTTGCTTTAGCTTGATGTTGAGTAGACTTGTTGTCTTCGGGCATCGTTTTCTTAAGGGTTTTGGGGCATTTGTTTTATGGTGAGGACTTCCCGTGGGTTCGGCAGGGGGTTGAATCGGATCGTCATCCTTTTGGGGGTGGTTAGAACTAAGGAACGGAAAGGGTTGTCGTAGATGTATTTATGTGGCGATCCTGCCGAGGAGAGGTTTCAAATTACAAGGTTATGGGTGTTGGTGTCGGGATACACAAACAATGTGGTCTAAACAATAGGGTTGAATGATCCAAGGCAGACAAGCAACACATTTCAAGCATTCACATTAGCACATGACAAGCAAACAGAACGTATTATAGGTACAAAGGGGTGACTACGCTCCTATAACACCCTCAGATCGTCCCTATGCAAGTTTTAGCGATCCCCGCCAAACCCGCATAGAAACGATTCAAAGGTGCCCACCGGGAACTTTTGTGCAGGTGGAAAACAAAGTAATACCATTACATATTAGCCCATGATGGAACCCACATAACAGATATATACAACACGACTCCATGAGTCAAGAATATAGATATACAATATAAAGATCCAACCCACCTTCAAAATGATACAATATCCGACTACGGACAAGAAGCAAATGGGGCTAAGAGCCCTGAAGAATAGCCAATGGCGTCCATAACCCTGCCCAGGCCAAGACGGAAGGGTAACCCTGCTAACGACGTCGATCTCAAAACCTTCTAAAACAAAAGGGGCGCCGACAAAGGGCAAAGGAAAAAAGTGTTGGAATTATGCCCTAGAGGCAATAATAAAGATGTTATTATTATAATTCTTGTTCATGATAAAGTTTATATTCCATGCTAGAATTGTATTAAGCGGAAACTTTAATACTTGTGTGGTTTATGAACAACACCGTGTCCCTAGTATGCCTCTATGGACTAGCTCATTGATTAATGATGGTTAAGGTTTCCTAACCATGGACATGAGTTGTCGATTAATAATGAGATCATATCATTGGGAGAATGATATGATGGATAGACCCAAACTAAGCGAAGCAATTAGATCGTGTCATCGTGTTTATCTTTGCGAAGCTTTTCTTATGTCAAATATTGTATTCCTTAGACCATGAGATAATACAACTCCCTGGTATCGGAAGAAAGCTTTGAGGTCATCAAACGTCATCCTATGAGAGGGTGATCATAAAGGTGTCTCTCAGGTGATCGGAAAGTACCTGTTGGGTTGTATGTATCGAGATGGGATTTGTACCTCCCAAGTCGGAGAGATATACTTCGGGCCCACTCGGTAATCGATATCAACACCGCTTTCAAGCATGTGGTTAATGAGTTAATCACAAAGTGATATCGAATTACGGAATGAGTAAAGTACTTGCTATGAACGAGATTGAACTAGGTATGACAGTACCGACGATCAAATCTCGGGCAAGTAAAATATCGCGAGACGAAGGGAATATATATATGGGATTGATTGAATCTTGGCATCGTGGTTTATCCGATATGATCATCGATGAATGTGTGGGAGTCAATATGGGTTTCCAGACCCCGCTGTTGATTATTGATAGAAGATCATGTCTGCATGTTCTCGAACCCGAAGGGTCACACACTTAACGTGTCTCGACGCTAGGATAAATTGGATAATTGGTTTATGAGTTTTTGTTCGGAGTCTCGGATGTGATCCGGGACATCAAGAGAGGTTCCGGAATGGTCCGGAGAATAAGATTCATATAAGGCAATGCAGTTTTTGGAGTTCGGAATTGTTTCGGGTTAATCGGTATTGTACCGGAAGCTTCTAGAACCTTCCGGAGGGGGACCAACGTGGCCCCACCTGCCGGGAGGGGGCATGGGCCTATGAGGGAGTTCCCTGGCCGCATTGGGCCAAGGGCACAAGGCCCCATAGGGCCCAGCCGGCCAAACCAAGGGGAAACCCTAGGGGAGCTTCTAGAAGGGGGGGGGGGGGAACTTGCCCCCACTCCTCCCTCCTTTGGCCGCCGGCCTAGGGCTTGGGGGATGGGTTAGGGCTGGGGCGCACCACCCTCCCACACCTCCTCCTCAACCCTAGCCGCCCTGCTGCCCTCCTCTCTCTCTCCCTCCCGACTGCGTGTAGGCGAAGCCCTGCTACAGAAACTCTCCACCACTTGCACCGCGCCGTCACGTTGTAGATCCAATCCGTCTCTCCACCATACTTGCTGGACCGAGGAAGGAGGAGACATCGAGGTTCTGCATGTGTGCATCTCTCGGAGGCATCGGCACTTGCGATGCTAGATAGGATCGAATCGCGAGGAGGAGAAGCGAGTACGACTACATCACCCACGCCCGTTAACGCTCATTGTCTGAATCTTCAAGGGTATGAAGATCTCATCTAATCTCTCTCGTTGTTTGCATCTCCTAGATTAGATCTTGGCTTTCTCATTCGCATCCGTAGAATTTTTTTGATTTACTATGCTGCGAAACCCTTAGAGGTATCAGAGCTAGATCTATGCGTAGATGTGTTTCACGAGTAGAACGCAACATGGTTGTTGCGTGTGTTGATGTTTTCTGTTGCAAGCCTCTTGTTTGTGTTCTTCTTATGACGCGGGATAGTGAGATTGAAGCGGTCCAGGCCAACCTTACGCGATGTCGTTCGCGAGACCGGCTCCGCACTTAACGTGTGTCTTGTTCCACACATGCGACTGGTGGTTGCCAGTTTCTCTCACTATAGTTGTCATGGGATTTACACCGGAGTTTGGAAACCATAATATCACCGTTGTGGCTTTCCGTAGGTAAGAATATTTCTTAGCTTGCTACTCCCATAAGCCACGTAAAACATGCAACAACAAAGTAGAGGCGTCTAACTTGTCTTTGCAGGGAGTGTTTTCTGTGATATGGTATGGCCCAAGATGTGATGTGTATATTGTATGCGATGATCATGTTTTGTAATGCTTCACGACTTGCATGTCGATGAGTACACAACCGGCAGGAGCCATATGGTTGTCTTTATAATTGTGTATGACCTGTGTGTCAACTTCTTATACGCCATGTAATAGTTTCACTTTATCGCTAAGTAGTTAGCAATAGTTGATTAACAATGGCAGTAGCATAAACATATTGTACAAGGACACAATGCACAAACTCGGAATCAACGAGAATATGTTGCAGGCGACCAAGAATAAAGACTACATTCATTACCCCTTATGGGGCTTATTTCTATTGTACCATGCCATTCGACTTACGTAATGCGGGGGCAACATATCAAAGATGCATGAAAAAATGCTTACATGATCAAATTGGCAAAAATGTCCAAGTATATTTTGATGACGTGGTAATAAAAACAAAAGAAAGTCACACATTATTAGATGATATCCGACAGACATTCGCGAATCTAAGGAGATTCTGAATGAAGCTTAACCCGGAAAAATGTACATTTGGTGTACCAGCCAGAAAATTACTTGGTTTCCTCGTATCAAGCTGATGTATCAAAGCAAACCTGACAAAGATTCGGGCAATAAAACGCATGGAACTGCCAAAGTGCCTCAACGATGTCTAGAAGTTCACAGGCTGTCTGGCATCTCCGAGTCGGTTCATATGTTGGCTTAGAGAAAATGAATTGCCCTTATATCAATTGATGAAAAAATCATACAAATTCACTTCGACACCACAAGATGATAATGCATTCCATGAATTAAAGATGCTAGCCTACGCACCTATTCTAGCTTCACCACTATCGAAAGAGCCGATGTTGCTCTATATAGCAAGTGCTGTGGTAGTAGTGGAGCGTTACTAGGAAGATAAGTCGGTGAAGAGGCCGATATATTACCTAAGCGAGGTACTCTCAGCCTCAAAACAAAACTATCCCCATTATCAAAAAATGGCATATGGAGTATATATGTCGGCAAAAAATCCAAAGCATTACTTTGAGGAACACCCAATAAAGGTGATATGTGATACACCAATTGCCGAGATAATGAGCAAAAAATATGCAAGTGGCCGAATAGCCAAATGGGCAATTCGTCTAGCCCCTTATGCTCCACAATTTGATAGGAGAGACGCAATTAAGTCTCAAGCAGTGGCCAACTTTCTTGTTGATTGGGCCGAAATGCAATATGAACCTCCTTTACCTGATCCAAATTATTGGAGAATGCACTTCGGTGGTTCAAAGTTGAATAATGTATTAGGTGATGGCATAGTCCTCACCTCTCCCAAAAAATATCATCTAAAATATGTGTTACAAATAAACTTTGCTGCATAAAAAAACATAGCCGAATAAGAGGCATTAGTTCATGGCTTAAAGCTAGAAAAGACATTGGTATACGTTGTCTACAATGTTTTGGTGATTCGGACCTGGTGGTACAACAATATAACACCCTCGGATCGGCCCTGTGCAAGTCTTAGCTATTCCCTCCAAACCCGCATAGAAACGATTCAAAGGTGCCCACCAGGCACTTGCGTGCGGGTGGAAATAAAGTAATATCATTACACTATAGTCCATGATGGAACCCACATAACAGATATATACAACATGACTCGAAGAGTCAAGAATACAGATATAGAGTACAAAGATCCAAATCACCTTGAAAACGATATAGCGTCCAAGTACGGACAAGATGCAAATTGAGCTAAGAGCCCTGAAGAATAACCAATGGCGTCCATAACCCTGCCCAGGCCAAGCCGAAAGGGTAACCCTGCTAACGACATCGATCTCAAAACTATCAAACAAAAGGGGTGCGGACAAAGGGAAAAGGAAAAAAGGGAGCAGTCAGTACTGAGGCCAGCACACGGTGAAACTTAGAATTCGGCGGCTCTCGCCTACATAGGTATGGTGGACTGAAGCGGCAGCAAAGCATGCACTAAACAACCTATAGAGACTCGATACAACTGTCGGATATAAGAGAGAGATGATAAAGACCTATTCGGATCCAACCTGATGCTACCACCAATCATACCCATTTGGTATTTCCCCCTCGATACAATACGAGGAAGTCCTACCAAGGAAACTCACACAGTTGGTAGTTGAAAGGACTATATTTTCCCATGATATTTTGGTGATGATGACAATCCCACTTGTGATCTAACCATGTTGTTGAGTTTTAGGCAAAATGCTTTTGATGATTCTTATGAAGTGTGCAGATGCTCTCTTTGGAATCTCGTGAAGACGGCGGTCTTTCGTAATTCTATTTCTCTCTTTTTATTGCTTTAGATCGCCGTACTATCAAGAGGGGGTCCACCTCGGAAGGCTGTGGGGAATCATCTGTTCTTGCACAAACCCTATATGAACCGCCACAACCATCCTACTCATCTGTGAGAGAGCGTTGTTCTGATCTGATGGAGCAGTTTTTGTCTGAACAGAACTTCCGGCCAGGCGCCAGAAGTTCTGCTCAGGAATTTCTGTGGGTGGGGGGGGGATCTGGGACTAAAGTTCCGATCCAACTTTCGCTGGGAGTTCTGGCCAGTTCCCAGAACCAATTTTTTTGGTATGTTATATTTGCCGGAACTTCCACCGGAAGTTGCACGAGAAGTTCCGGCCAGGAACTTCCTTCGCTCCTTCCACTGAGACCCTGAGCGGAACTTCCGCCCAGGCACCGGAACTTCCGGTCAGACAAGTTTTGTGACCCATTTGTTCTCCCCCTTGTTTCGCTCCAAGTTTTGCTTAGAATCAGTATGCTTCTATTCAGAAGTGTTCTATTTGACGGAACTTGGGCCGGAACTTGCATCGGAAGTTTTACCGAAACTTCTGGTCGTTCTGACCGAAACTTCCGGTCAAGCTTCTGGAGCATGTGTCAACGGCCTGATGACCGTTGGGGGATACGCTAGGCGGAACTTCCGGCCTCTCACCAGAACTTCTGGTGAGGTTGCGAAGGCTCCAACGATTCAGTTTGGAGGGAGCCTATTTAAGGCGCCCTCCTTATTCCTCCTACCTAACTCTTCAATTTTTTCTCTCTCCTCCATTAATACTCGAGCTTCACCTCACTAGATCTCTCTCCCTAGCCACTCATATCACTTGATATTTTGAGAGGTAAGGGAGGTGACCTAGATCTACACTTCCACCAAATAATATTTGATTCCCCCCACCTATCCTTTGTGGATCTTGTTGCTCTTGGGTTTCTTGGAACCCTAGACAGTGTAGGGCATCCTCGGAGCTAAGGGATTGTGTTGTAAAGCTCCGTGGTGTCGTTGAGGGCCTCCAGTTGAGTTATGGAGCTTCCCCCTCAACCTTGTTGTAAAGGTTTCGGTTTGCACCTTCAAGGTCACCAGTTAGTGGATTGTGAGGCCTCCTTTGTGGGGGAGCTCATCAGAGAAGAAGGTGAGGCCTTTGTGGCGCTCGGGTGACCTTGTGTGGCCCCGACACCTCTCCAACTTAGACGTAGCTCCCTTGGGAGTGAACTATGGGAATTACAACTCCGTGTCCCCGCTCCGGTTATCTCGTTCCCTACCTTTACTTCTTGCTCTTTACTGTTCTTGTGGTTGTTGTTAGTTCTCTAGCATATAGGTTGTTCAACTAGTTGCATATCTAGAGAACTTTCCTTCTCGTTAAGCCTAAAAGTGTGTAACAAATTAAAAATTAGTAGTCGCCTATTCACCCCCTCTAGTCGATTCAAATTTGGTACTTTCAATTGGTATCAGAGCCAAGGATCTTATTTCGGGCTTTACCGCCTAAGAGACAATGGTCAACGAAGAGGGTAGTGAAAATTAAAACCCCAATAAATTGTCCACCATGGATTACCTCAAGCAATTGGAGACATCCATGATGTCCAAGTTCGAGAAAATGATGACTATTTTGCAGTCTCTCAAGCCAAAACCCACGGTTTCTCTTGCCACACCCCAAACCACCGTGCTTCCTCCCACCATTCCCGTGACCGCCACCGAGGTGAATCCCGCAGCCGTCACCACTCACTTGGGACTTGGTTTTGTTGCTCAAACATCTACCAAGGTTCCAAGCGAGAACACCGAGGAGCCCGTAGACTCAACTTCCAAAGAGGAGAATGGAGGAAAGGACTACTCGGCGGTACCCCCACCGCCGAAGTACACTCCGGATCCACCCATTCCCATGCCACACATCATTCCTCAAGGAGAACCACCTATGCTAGATACTTCAAATTTCACCAATTGGCAATATCTAATGCGCTCACATATTTCCAGCTCTTCTATTGAGTTAATGAGGATTGTGGAGGATGGGTTCTCTCCATATGACCCAAAGAAGTTGACTCGAGGTGAAGTGGTGGACAAGCAACTAAATGCCACTACTTTGGGGATAATTCAAAAGGCCTTGACTCCCAAGGACTTTGCTCACATTCGCCAATTCAACACCACCAAGGAAGCATGGGATCAACTCACTGAGCTATTTTTTGGGACTGCAAGCATTCGAAGCTCCAAGTTTGATGAAGGCAATAACGAGTGCGATGGTTTTTCTATGCAAGATGATGAGACTCCCAAAGACATGTATAGGCGGCTCAAGGTCCTTTGTTGCACTATGAGGGATCTTGGTGCCACCTATGTTGATGACAAGTTCATGAAGAGGAAGTTCATTCAAGCTCTCCTTCCTTTTGAAGAACAAAAGCTCAACTCCATCAAGGTAAGAACCAACTTTCATCTAATGACTTACCAAGAAGTCTTGAATGAAGGGATTTCCATGACCATTGCCAAGAAGAATGCGGAGTCTTCCCATGCTAGGGCCATTGGATCAACAAAAGTGAACCTTGCTTTGAAGGCCAAGGCTATTGAAGTTGATGATGATGATACATCAAGTGAGTGGTCTCAAGAGGACCTGAAGTGTGCCTTCAACGAACATCTTGCTCTCACTTCAAGGGCCTTTTGGAACAAGTCCGGGCTCAAGTCAAGGTCAAGGGACAACTCAAGATTCAACGCATCCAACAAGTCTCCCAAGGCAAGGTCATGCTACAATTGCAACGAAAAGAGTCACTTTGTGGCCAAGTGTCCCTTTGAGAACCGTGAAGACAATGGTGGTCATCTCATTCGCAAGATCAAGTCAAGGCCTCCACATCCTTTGAACAAGAACTATGCCATCAAGAATGTCGCCAACAAGGAAAGAGCTATAGTGGTCCATTAAGAATACCTTTCGAGGACAGATGAAGATGATGATGAAGTCCAAGGCGGAGAAATTGTGGGAGTTGCTGCTATTGCCACTACCTCTACTCCACGATTGTCCCTCTTTGACTCACCAAATGAGAACGTCATCTCCTCCAACCAAAAGTGTCTCATGGCCAAGGCCACCGAGGTAACATCTAAAACCACTCCTCAACCCATCTCTAGTGATTCTTCTTCTCTTGATCTTGTTGGTCTAGAGATAAAGAAAGAGATGATAGACATGTGTGAGTTTGTTGCTACCTTAGATGAAGAAACTAAAATTTGCTTTGATTCCTTGCTTGCACAACTTGATAATTCTAGGGATGCTTTAGATGAAAAGGAAGAACTTCTTGACTTGTTAAGTAAAAATGAAAGAGATGCCGCCAGTGAAATTGCTTCTCTCACTCAAAGTCTTGAGGATGAACAAAATATGAGAATTAATCTTGAGGAAAGTGTCTAAACTTGTAGATGACCATAACAACACCATGTGCTCTCTAATTAAAGAACGTGATCATGCTCTTGCTTTGGTTAAGGTGCTTAAGAAAGAAAAAGTTGAGTTTGGGGTTGGTCATGATAGGACTCAAGAAGATCTTGAGAAACTCAAAAAGGAACACAAAGCCTTGGAGAGAAAATTCTCAAGTCTTTTCGAATCCCATGAACAACTTCAAACTCAACTAACTTGTGAACATGCTAAGTCTTCCGCTGTGCAAATTATATACTTGTATAACACTCCTAATCCTTGTTGCAAGCATGAGCATCTCATTGAGGAGAACAAGGCGTTGAAGGATCAACTTGCCAAGACTAATAAGAAGAAGTAGAACAAGAAGAAGGAAAAGAACAAGGGCATGGCTCAAGGACCCTCAAATGGTCCAACCATCTTGCAAAGTGACAACTTTGCCGGAAAGAACAATCCCTCTTATATTCTTTGCAAGTCCTATGATGGTCATGTATATGCTAGATATGTTGGAACTTCTTACACGCATGATTATCATTGGGCCATTTGGGTGCCAAAGACTCTTGTTACTAACAAAAGGGGACCCATTGCAAAATGGGTACCTAAAACCAAAGCTTGATTTTCTTGTAGGACTATGCTTCTGGTGGATCACAATGGGTGCTTAATAGTGGATCCACAAGTCATATGACCGGAAGCAAGTCTATCATGCCAGAGATAAGGCCAAATATTGCCAACACCATGGTCTCCTATGGTGATAAAACAAGTTCTCAGGTATTAGGTTTTGGCAAAGTGGTGGTAACCCCGGATGTACCTTGGTTGAAGTCATGCTTGTAAAAACCCTTGGTTACAATTTACTTTCAGTTCGTGCTCTTGCCCTTATGGATCTTTCTTCCTTCTTCCATGTGCATTCCGTGGTCCTCATGTGGAGCAAGTCTCTCAAGGTGGCTTTCGTAGGGTATGTAGAGCATGACTTGTATGTGGTGGACTTTCCAGGGACCACCACTCCTCATGCTCTATGTCTCTATACTAAAGCCGACAAGGGCTGGTTGTGGCATTACCGCCTAGCCCATGTTAACATGAGAACTTTGCAAAGAGTTCACTCCGAGGGACACATCCTTGGTCTTAACGATGTTTCTTTTGCCAAAGATCGTGTTTGTAGGGCTTGTATTGAAGGGAAGATGCATGAAACTCCTCACAAGGTTCTCAATCAAATCACCACAGAAAAATGCTTGGAGCTCTTGCACATGGACCTCTTTGGCCCTCCTTCTCATGATAGTCTTGGAGGCAAGAAGTATTGTTCAGTTATTGTGGATGATTTCTCAAGATACACTTGGGTGTTCTTCTTCAATTACAAGAGTGAGACTCAACAAACGGTCATTGACTTTGCCAATGAATTTAAACGGAAACACAATGCAACTATTCTTTCCATTCGAAGTGACAATGGCACTGAGTTCAAGAACTATACCCTGGATGAGTTTCTTAGTGATGAAGGAATCAAGCATCAATACTCCACTCCCTATACCCCTCAACAAAATGGTGTTGCCGAAAGGAAGAATCGCACTTTGATGGATGCGGCTCTGTCTATGTTAGCTGAATTCAAGTCTACATACAACTTTTGGGCCGAGGCCATCTCCACCGCTTGTCATGCAACTAACCGGATCTACCTTCGCAAGAAAAAGAACAAGACCCCCTATGAGATGCTCACCGGGAAAAAGCCAAATGTTAGCTACTTTCAAGTGTTTGGTTGCAAGTGCTATATTATCAAGAAAGGAGTTCGTTTGTCCAAGTTTTAATCCAAGGCTCAAGAAGGAATTTTTGTCGGATACTCAAATCAGTCCCATGCTTATAGAATCTACAACAAATCCAATGGAAGAGTTGAAGATAAGAGCAATGTGAAGTTTGATGAAGACCATGAGTCCCTTGTTAGGCAAGACGGTGTTCATGATCCAAGTGATGAAATTCCTCCTAAGGCCATAAGAAGAATGGGTGTGGGTTTCCACCTCCCCATTGAGGATCCCCTTGTGGACGAAGGAGAAGGACCAAGCTCTACTCAAGTGGAGCCCTCACTCTCACAAGATCATCTTGCCTCTCAAGGACCTACTATTTTGGCACAAGCTCCCTCAAGCTCTTCCGAAGCTCCTCATGCTCATGACTCCCAAGGTCAAGGTCTTCACCAACAACAACATCAACCTCCCCAAGATGGGGCTCCTCCTCAAGGCACCTCACAAGGTCAAGATCTTCATCAACAACATCAACCTCCCCAATATGGGGCTCCTTCTCAAGGCTCTTCCCAAGGTCAAGCTCATCAAGAACAAGGGCAAGCTAATGATAATCAAGGATCTACTCCAAATGATGACTCTCTCGAAGTGGAAATTGATGAAGATGATCCTCGTGTTCGTGCTTATAGTCAAGGCGAGAACTCAATTGATGGCAATGATCAAGTGGTTGCTCAAGAATCTCGTATTGAAGATCAATCCCGCCGTCAAGCTTATTGCCTCGCCAAGCTCATTCGAGATGGCCATATCCTTGATAATGTTTATGGAGATTTCAATAAAGGTTCCACTATGAGGAGGAAATTAGCCTCCTTTAGTTCTCACCATGCTTTTCTCTTTCTTGTGGAACCATATAAAGTCTTCGAGGCTCTTGAAGATGATGATTGGCTTGACGCTATGAACGAAGAACTTCACAACTTCAAGAGGAACAAAGTATGGACTGTGGTTGAGCGGCCCAAAGATTTTAAAAACGTCATCGATACCAAATTGGTTTTCAAGAACAAGTGTGATGCGAATGGGATAGTTGTGCGCAACAAGGCAAGGTTAGTTGCCCAGGATACTCACAAGTTGAGGGCATCGACTACGGTGAGACTTATGCCCCGTTGCTCGCCTTGAATCCATTCGTATTTTTCTTGCTTTTGCTACTCATCATAACTTCAAGTTGCATCAAATGGATGTTAAGAGTGCTTTTCTTAATGGTCCTTTGAAAGAGTTGGTATACGTCAAGCAACCTCCATGCTTTGAGGATCCACTTTTCTCGAACCATGTCTACAAGCGCAATAAGGCACTCTATGGCCTCAAACAAGCCCCACGTGCGTGGTATGATTGCCTTAGAGAGCTCTTGTTAGACCGTGGCTTCGAAGTGGGCCTCATTGATCCCACTCTTTTTACTAAGAAAGTTGGAGGCCACTTGTTCGTATGCCAAATCTATGTTGATGACATTATATTTGGGTCTATTAACAAAGCTTTTAATGAGGATTTTGCCAAGCTCATGACCGATCGCTTCGAGATGTCCATGATGGGAGAGTTGAAGTTTTTCCTTGGATTTGAAGTCAAGAAATTGAGGAAAGGGACTTTCATAAACCAAGCCAAATACATACAAAACATGCTCAAGAAGTTCAAGTTTGATCAAGTCAAAGGTGTCAAGACTCCCATGCCAACTAAGGTTAATCTTGATCTCGATCCTAAGGGTAAGGACGTGGATCAAAAACTCTATTGCTCTATGATTGGTTCTTTGCTCTATCTTTGTGCATCCCGACCGGATATTATGTTGAGTGTGGGTATGTGTGCAAGATTCCAAGACTCACCAAAAGAAAGCCACATGGTAGCGGTCAACAGAATCTTTCGATATTTGGTTCATACCCCAAACTTTGGGTTGTGGTACCCCAAGGGAGACAACTTTGACCTTATTGGATACACGGATTCATATCTGGCTAGTTACAAAGTGGGAAGAAAGTCAACCTCAGGAGCTTGTTAGTTTATCGAAAGATCCTTGGTTTGTTGGTCCTCGAAGAAGCAAAACTGTTTGTCTATGTCCATTGCCGAAGCTGAGTACATCTCCGTCGCAAGTTGTTGTGCTCAATTTCTATGGATGAAGCAAACCTTGAAGTATCTTGGACTTTCTTTTGACAAGGTGCCCCTTCTTTGTGACAATGAGAGTGCCATTGCTATTGCTCACAACCCCGTGCAACACAACCGGACTAAGCACATTGAGATTCGTCATCATTTCATCCGGGACCATGTTGCAAGAGGAGACATTTCTTTGGAGTATGTTCCCACCAAGGAAAATCTCGCGGATCTTTTCACGAAGCCTCTTGATGAAGCAAGGTTCCGAGAGTTTAGGCATGAGCTAAATATCATAGATTCAAGCAATGTGGCTTGAGTACCTTGCACACCTACCCGTGTCTCAATGTGTATCTTTGTTTGTATGTAGGCATGGATTTAGGGGGAGTGTAGTTCCTCTTATGAACGAACACTATCCCTATTATGCACACATTAAAGTTTTCATACTCTATACTCTAAAGGAGACCATTTGAGCTTCATGATGAGTGTTGGTAATGAACCCAAGATATATCTTCGCGGTGTCAAGCCATTTACTCTTATATAAGGTGGCCTCGGCCACCGAACCTTTTTGTGTTCCTTGTTTGTTTTTCCTTGTGTTTTTGTGCTTGGTTGTTATTGTGTTTTCTTGGTGTCTTTTGTTGTTTTTGGTTCTTCACAGTTTGAGCTCTCTATCCCAAGACTTTCCTTTCCTCAAGCCCTCTCTATTCCCTACACAAGTTCTTCCTTGTTATCTTCTTGTCCTGAGAAAGTGTTTCTGGCGTCACCGGAACTTCCGGCTAGTTGCTGGAACTTCATGTCAGCAAGTTGTTTTTCGGAACTACTTGCTGACCTGGATAACTTCTGCCTGGCTCGGAACTTCCGGTTCATCGGAACTTCCGGTCGATGACCGGAACTTTCGGTGAGGCTCTTTGTCCTATATAAAGTGGGCCCTGGGGAAAACGGGATCTTCTTCCTCTTTTCCCCAGGACCCACTTCTTATTTGGAGTAGCCGCCGGCCACGCCAGCACTGTGTAGGTGCTCCGGCCCCTCCGTCTCTGGCCACCCTTCCTCAGTTCTCCTCCATGGGAACCTTCCCCACCTCGATCTCCCGCCATGGACTCCGGTATTTGCCCTCAACTCCCTCCATTAATGGAGATCTTGCTTTCTCACCATTGCTTGAGTTAGGGCTCACCTTGTCTAGGCTAGTTCTTTGGCTAGAACATGTTGGGAGATCTTGGTAGGCCTAGGGAATCTTGCTAGGGTAGATTGGTCCAATACATTTGTGGAAATCCGTACTTGTGCGAGTAGATCTAGATCTATGAAATTTTCTGCTTGAACCACCCAGTTCATGGTCTCACCGGAACTTCCGGTGAGCCACGACCGGAACTTCCGGTGGACCATTTTCACCGAAAGTTCCGACGATTCAACGGAAGTTCCGGCGCACAGTATTTTTTTCCTGATTGTATTTTCCAATCTCATTTTTTGTCTTCTGTCGAACTTGTGCACTTACCCCACCTTCCCTCCCTACTCTTTTGCTTTCTTCTCAGGGCAAGGTGGTACCCGCAAAGGCAAGCGCACCCGTCGACCTTCCTCTGATATTCCTCCTGAGATTGATGAAGACGATGTTGAGGTTGTGCGTCCATCCACTCAGACTGCCCGTCAGAAGTCTGTTGCTGCTCGTCGTGCCGCTGCTGCTGAGGGTAAGCGACCTGTTCTTGCCTCTCAGAAGGCCATTTCCACTGGGCCTGACAAATCCAAGGACAAGATTTCTAAGTGGACTTAGAAGCCCTACTCTGCATTTAGGCGTGTGGATCCTTATCTTGTTCCTCGTGACCGTCTTTGCTTAGATCCTCTCTTCCACAACTGTCGTCAAGAACAGATCTTTGCAGAAATTTATGCTACCAAGACCAAGTTTGTCGTTGCTCCTCAGAAATACATCAACATGGCTCACATGGAAGACAAGATTGCGTACTTTGGTGAAGCTCTTTACATTTGCTGAAGGTTTGGGCTGATTCCTATCATGGAGCATCATCAGAATTATGATGAGGTGTTATTGCTCAGTTCTACACTACTCTTCGTATGGAGATGAGTTCTTCTATTGAAGGGGTTTTGAAGTGGATGACTAATGGTGTGCTGCTTACCGCCCAATGGTCCGAGTTTTCTTCTATCCTTGGCTATCCCATCCTGCCTGGCAAGGGGGCAAATGGATGGCGTGTTCATACGGCTCAAGCTGCTGCTCCCGAAGTCTTGGAGCTTCTCTATATTGAAGGATGGGGCAGTTGTGGTTATGTGAACCATCTCCAGCCAGTCTATGACATCATGCATAGGGTGTACTTGAACACCATCTCTCCAAAGGCCGGCAACTTTGATCAGTTTCATGCATATCAAGTTGATCTCATGTATCAGACTTACCTTCGCCGTGACTCTGACAGGAAGCTGGATGTCATGCACTTCCTCTACACTAAGATCTGGCAAGCCATTATTGACAAGCGCTCCTTCCCTTATGCTCCATAGATTCAGACTCTCATGAATGCCAAGTGGCTTGAGGTGACTGGCACACGCTTCTCTCAGGCCACCATCACCATTCATGAGGAGAAGAAGTTGCGTGTGAGCAAACACAATAAGCCTCGGTCCCAAGAAGAAAAGGAAGAAGCTCTCCGGAAGGCTCGCGCTGATGCATGTGGTCCCTATTATGCTCATGGTGGCTCTAGTGCTGGTGGTCCTTCTCTTTAGAGGCAGCCGTCTTGGGCCAAGAAGCTGCTAGGAAAGGTGAAGAAGACTTTTTGCTTTCTACAAAATCGATAGTATCAGTCTTATGTTGATCAGCTGCACAGTGCTCAGCGTCAGAAGGCTATCATGTCAGTTCTCAACATTCCTTGCTCTCCTATCACTAGCTCCATCACTGCTCCTAGAGATGAGTGGATTCGCGACAACTGCCAGTGGTCTAAGGATGAGTCTGAGGAGGAAGTCACCGGTCCCCCGCCTGCGTGGATCAATGCCTCTTGGGACCCCGAGCCTTCTCCTCCTCCTGTTCATGGTTGGGGCGATTAGAGTGATATTTTCTTCCTTTTTGGTGTATCGATGCCAAAGGGGGAGAAAGATGTCTATTAGGTTTCTCAAGGGATTTGCATGGGCTGAGTCGCGAGTTCGTTCTTGTCTTTCATCTTTTCTCGCTCATGAACTCTGTAGTTTATTTGTGTGTGCTTGTGGACCTATTTGTGCTTGTGGACCATGTTATTTGTATGATACTATGTGGTATGTTATGCTATGTCCTAGTGTTTGGTATTATTGTTGTTGGCTTATGGGCATGTGTATATGGTGGCACATTGATATTATTTGTTCTATTGTCTCCACCACAGTTGTTTGGTGCAACGGTATGATCTATATGTTGTCTTTCCCTTGCACTTGTGCTATGTTTGCAAAAAAGGGGGAGCCTCCTTGTATGTGTGCTAATCTTGTCCTTAGAGCTTTATCTCTAACTTGCACACATATAGGGAGAGCTTGTTACATCCGTTGCAAAGACTGCTCCTTCTCATGCAAATCTTTCGGATTGTCATCAAACACCAAAAAAGGGGAGATTGAAAGGACTATATTTTCCCATGATATTTTCGTGATGATGACAATCCCACTTGTGATCTAACCGTGCACTTGTTTTCAGTCAAAATGCTTTTGATGATTCTTATGAAGTGTGCGGATGCTCTCTTTGGAATCTCGTGAAGACATCGGTCTTTCGTTTTTATATTTATCTCTTTTTATTGCTTTAGATTGCCGTACTATCAAGAGGGGGTCCACCTCGGAAGGCTGTGGGGAATCATCTGTTCTTGCACAAACCCTATATGCACCGCCACAACCATCCTACTCATATGTGAGAGAGCGTTGTTCTGATCCGATGGGGCAGTTTTTGTCTGATCAGAACTTCCGGCCAGGCGCCGGAAGTTCTGCTTAGGGCTTTCTGTGGGGGGATCTGGGACTAAAGTTCCGATCCAACTTCCGTTGGGAGTTCCGGCCAGCTCCCAGAAACTAATGTTTTGGTATGTTCTATTTGCCGGAACTTCCACCGGAAGTTGCATCGGAAGTTCCAGCCAGGGACTTCCGTCGCTCCTTGCACTGAGACCCTGAGCGGAACTTCCGCCCAGGCACCGGAACTTCCGGTCAGACAAGGTTTGCGACCCAATTATTCCGCCCCTTGTTCCGCTCCAAGTTCTGCTCAGAATCAGTATGCTTCTATTTGGAAGTGTTCTATTTGACGGAACTTGGGCCGGAACTTGCATCAGAAGTTTCACCGGAACTTCTGGTCATTCTGACCGGAACTTCAGGTCAAGCTTCTGGAGAATGTGTGAACGACCTGATGACCGTTGGGGGCTGCTGGGCGGAACTTCCGACCTCTCACCGGAACTTCCGGTGAGGTCGCAAAGGCTCCAATGGTTCAGTTCAGAGGGAGCTTATTTAAGGCGCCCTCCTTCTTCCTCCTACCCAACTCTTCAATTTTTCTCTCTCCTCCATTAATACTCGAGCTTAACCTCACTAGATCTCTCTCCCTATCCACTCAAATCACTTCATCTTTTGAGAGGCGAGGGAGGTTACCTAGATCTACACTTCCACCAAAGAAGATTTGATTCCCCCCACTATCCTTTAAGGATCTTGTTGCTCTTGGGTTTCTTGGAACCCTAGACGGTGTAGGGCATCCTCGGAGCTAAGGGCTTGCGTTGTAAATCTCCGTTGTGTCATTGAGGGCCTCCAATTGAGTGGTGGAGCTTCCCCCTCAACCTTGTTGTAAAGTTTTCGGTTGGCGCCTTCAAGGTCACCGGTTAGTGGATTGTGAGGCCTCCTTTGTGTGGGAGCTCACCGAAGAAGAAGGTGAGGTCTTTGTGGCGCTCTGGTGACCTTGTGTGTCGTGGGAATGGTCACGGCAGATGCTGCAATCGGCAGCGAGTAGTAGAACAAGGGGCAAGGCCGGCCAGCCATCTAAGGTGCGAGATGAGGGCAGAGACACAGGGTTTTACCCAGGTTCCGTCCCCCGGAGGGTAAAGACCTACTCCTGCTAGATTGTATTATGATGGTGGTACAATGGGGCGAGCTCGGCGGCTAGGCGGCAAGTCGCTCGGGTGTATGATGGAACGTATCTCTACATGCCCTATAGGGAGGTTTATGTAGACTCACCTCCCCTAGGGTTTACATATCTTAACCGAATCAGTTAAGGCTTTGGTACTCGTTTAACCTAATCCGTCTGGGCCTATCTACTCGCCTGGGCCTTCAGCTTCCAGTCGCTTGGATCCACACCGGGCCTTGATCCAGTCGCCGTTTTGCGCCCCACTCGGGTTCTGGGCGATCGGAAAACGTCTCTTGGTATACCCCGGTAGGCATATCCCCATCAGTAGTCCCAGAGGCTATCGTCGATTGGGTGCAGGTGGTTGCTGGCAGTCGGAGTATATGGCTTTCAACGCGGACATCCAGTCGAATCGGCGACGGGCTCCTGAATAAAGGAGGAAACTAGTCATTCTGGTCGCAGCTTTGGCGATTGGGTCGGTGAAATATTTAGTCACTGTTTGCAGTGATCGGGTTGGCGAGCCGAGTGGCTGAAGTTGGACCGTCCAAACGCAGTCAAACTAGCCGTTGGGGTAATCCAACGGTAACTTTTGGCGTAATCACCGCGTAGTAACGACTCCCTGATTTGGCGGGTAACAACCGCTATATAAAGGGGATGGTAGGCGATCGGAGAACCACCTCCTCGTCATTTCCTCCGATTGCGCGCACCTTCGTTTTCCTCCGCATCGCGATCCAGCCGAACCGAAATCCTCCGACCCCCACGAATCCTTCCGCCATGGCCCCCTCCACCGAGCCATGGGGAAGATCCAAGTGCACGAGAGCACAATTGGCGTCCTTCGAGGAAGCCGGGATCCTGCACGCCGGTAGGTGGCGCATCCCCGCGGCCGGAGTGGTGACTCCGGACCTGCGCGAGGGAGAGTTCGTCTGCTTCACCAGCCACCTAGAGCGGGGGCTGGGATTACCAACATCTCTTTTCTTTCGGCGCTTCTGCGCCTTCTACAGGATCCAGCCATCGGACCTGGGTCCGCACAACATCGAGCAGCTCGCCATTTTCGTGGCGTTCTGCGAGTGCTACCTGGGCTGCAGGCCCTACTTCCCCCTGTGGCAAGACCTGTTCCATGGGAGGATCAGTCGCGAAGAAGCGGGTGGCCCAATGCTCGCCGCGGGCGGCCTGACGTTTCAGTTGAAATCGAAGGCTTCCTTCTTCGATCTGATGCTACCCGCCAAGGCGGCGAGTGAATGGAATAAATCGTGGTTTTATGTCACCGAGGTGACTCCAGACGGCGAGGCGGCGACCCAAGATACTTCGCCGACCGACCCGAACTGCGCCGACTCCAGGTCGGCAAGCTTCCAACAGACCAGCGGATGGTTGTGGATGAAATGCTTCAGACCATCCGCGGCCTGAAGAAGAAAGGTCTCTAGCCCATCAACTTGTATAACTGCTGGCTCGGGCGGCGACTCGTCCCCCTGTCCCGCCGCGACCACTACATGTACGAGTACGCGGACCGGGAGGACTCGACGAAGTCCTGCCTCGCCGAGTGGCAACTCGAGGATTACCTCCTGGCGCTGAAGAAGATCACCCAGGAGGCGTACCTCGACGCGATGGTGGGGGTCGCCCCCTACACCGCGAAGCATCCAGCCCCAACGGTAAGTCATCTTTCTATCATTCGCAGTCGTAGTTAAATGCTGTCGCGGTTATACTGACATTGTCTTATGCTTATTGCAGCAATTTCAAGTGGTGGAAGGGTGGCTTCCGCCTGCGGATGATGAGAATTTGAGCTCGTCCGTCCGAGAGGTAGGCGACTCGCCCCCAGCAAGGTGCGGCTTCGAGAGTGACGGGAGTGGCAACGACGACGAATCTAAGGAAGAGGTCGCCCCGTTGGTCCGGAAAACTCGAGGACAGCGGCAGCGTGAGCTCGAAGCGAGCAAAAGCCTCGAGCGTCATGATGACGACGACGACGAGCTCCCCGAGCACACCTCACATCGCGAGGCTACTCCATCGAAGAAGAAGAAGAAGAAGAAGGAGGAGGTGAAAGCCCCTACAAAGAGGAAGACGAAGCCGGCGAACCTCACTCGCCAAGCAGCTCCGACGCCACCAGCCTGGCCAGTGGTGAAGCTCCACAGACGGTGGCGGCGCCGGATATCACCGCCGTCCTGAGTGAGGTGCCTCTGGCCTCGATGCCTCCGCCGTTCGCCCCAGTCTCTAGGTCGGGGGCCGCTCCGGTTGCGGCAACTTCTCCGCCCAGGGATGCTCCCGCCGAAAACGTTTCGGAAGCTCCAGTCGCGGCCTCGACAACGAAGAAACCATCCGTGTCTTGGGCACGCGATGTCCTGGAGATGGGCCTCAGTCGACGGCTGGGCCCCGAACTGGAGAAGCCGGCCGGCATCCGCATGGGGCTGCGGTTCCTACCGGTCGCCAAGTAAGTTTTATTCTCCTGTCTTTGTTTTTCATTGTACTCGGACTACTTTGCTCATGTGATAAATTTGTAGGACTGGAGCCAAGAAGATAGGCCATCCAACCGTGGCCAAGGTGCCGCCAGTCGTCAGCGAGGAGGACCCCTCCCGGAAGAGGAAGGCGGACGAGGTCATTGCCCCCGCGGATAGCACTAAGAAGGCCAAGGGCGACGAGGTCGTCATGGTGTCTGACAACACAGCGGTTGCTCCGAGTGAGCCCGTGGCGGGGGCGTCCTTGACGACCAAGGAAGGTGCTCCCTCGCCTGGGGTGGCCGAGCCGGCCTCCTTTGGTGCCAGCGCATCCATCGCAACCTTCTCGCGCTTCATGACCAAAGCGGCTACAGCGAGTGGTACCTCGCCCTCGAGCCGCGCACCTGGGGTCGTCGACACGGAGGTCGAGCAACGTTGCGGGCACACGCCAACTCTCCTCGCATCCGTGGACGCGATAAAGCTTCATGGTATGCTTGGCGCAACCATCCAGATATGTCCAGTCCCCGAGGATCGGGCCGCTGTATTGCAGCGGTCTGATTCTTTTAGTGTCTTGCTTTTATTTTTCGCGTCCAGTCCCCGAGTGCGCGCTCGCTGAATTTCAGCGGGTGGGCACTTAGGATTTTTGGTTGCCAGTCCCTGTAACTACCTCGGTGAACTACGCTCCTAGATACAAGCCTGGATGAGAGATAGCGGTTGAAATAGTACGGCGGGGCCCCAAAAGCCACTCACTGGTAGTCCTTTCAGACGTCCCAACCGCTAACCTCTCAACGGGACCTGTACGGGCGGCGTAGTCGGCAGCGAAGGATCAACTACGTACACAAGTGGGTATGTGCAAGCCACCATACAAAAGTACATCGAGCCACACCATCTAGAAAGAAAGGAAATATACCAACGCCATACGGCAAGATTCAAATGACTGGATACATCTATAATTTAGGATAGATCCTCATACAAAGACACATCAGAGTATCATGCGGAAGCGGCAAACAAGATCCGAGTACGGATAAGAAGCAAATCGGCATAAGATGCTAGAGAAAATAAGCACATCCCAACTACAGGTCTCAAGGATCCCCGTTCCTGGAATCTCTACACCATACGATCGTTGCCCACATCATCGGCTTCTTCCACCCAAGATCCGTCACGAGAAGGTACATTCATCCGAATCAAGAATTTATCGTGAGACCCTAAGGGTACTCAGCAAGACTTAATGCCTCTAAAGGGACACAACACAGGGTGACGAATTGCAGCAAAAGATAAACCCTAGCAATTCTACAGATAGCGCTAACCATCCGCCTAACCAATGATAGACGGATGTCCGTGAATTAAAACAGATTATAATGGTAATCTCATCCGATCCATCCTCCTCCTCGCTTACCAACAAGGAAGCGGACGAACAACCCCTTTCCGCTGGCAATTTTATTAACCATTCCGTGAGTATTGCACTATTTACTAGTCAAGTGATTTAGTCAAATTAAGCGGTACTTTAGTTATGCTTGTCTATGATCAAGAAACGTGCTCCAAGTCGTCCATAACCGCGGACACGGCTTTCGTAAAGTTTTACCGGCGGGTGCACCAATAGCAACACACACTCGATCGACCTCGGAAAAACCAAATCAAAACCCACGAGGCCTTCACGACAAAGCAATCACAGATTCGAAATATTTGGGGCCACCTTAAGTAGAATCCATAGCGGAGTAGACAAGCTCGAGACGGCCTCAAGGTGTTGGGTGGACGGTGAACGTGAGGGAACCCCAAAGCGGGCTTGTCGACACCGCGGAATCGTGTCCCGATCCTAAACAGTACAGTGTGCTATCTGTCGCACAATCGTAATTAAAGCAGTAAAGCATGGCATAAGTACAGGATCGTAAATAAAACCTCAAACTAGTTTGTGGCCCCATGAAATAAGACGGAATCAAGCTCTGGCTCAGGGGGGTCCCATATACCTCCCGGATGTGGATAGCGCGATAAATCAAGGAACAGGAATCAAGTACTCGGGGTCTTACGGGACACAAGTGAGCAGGAAAAACCAAATAGCAGATATTGCTCACCGGTGCCACTTTCTTTAGTTATCCCAGATCTACTCAGGTTAAGTTGTTTAGGTACCTCATTGTCCATCAGACTCTCACAAACCCTACACATGCTGTTCTACGACTCGCATGGCTCAAACAACTCCTATAGTAGTGGCTCATGGGACGGAGGAAACAAGCTTGGTGGGGTTTAAAAGTAAAGGCTATGCATACTTGGGATTCAATTTAATGCAATCGACTCAATGATGCAAGAATAAGATAGAGGCAATAGTCTTGTATGTATGCAAGCATGTGGTAGTGCTTGCACAGTGTCTCTGTTGAAGCAAAGGACGGTTCTGGGTAGTGCTCCTGGTTCTCTTGATACAACCCCTGCTCAGTGTCTATCCGAGAAAAACCAAACAAACAAGGCCAACATAAATATAGAGCACAAGCATATGAATAAGATGCGTCAAGCAAACAATCATGCCATGATGAATGATGCACAATTTACATGGCAAGAAAGGTAGCATGGCATGGTGAGGTGTGAAGAACAAGAAAATAACATTTGAATTGGGTTTTAGTCAGATTTTGTTGTCATAACAGTTGTTGTTCATTATATAGTTATATGATGCATGCTGCAATTGAAGTCATGGATATCATAAACGGAAAGGTCTCGTCGAGCTGATCAATTTAGACTACTCATTTGCTTAATTTGGATTTTCCAAACAAAAGTTATTTAATTAAGAAATTCTAGTGGCAATTGAAGTAATTTAAACAAACTTGGAAATTTACTGGTGCAAAACACTAAACAGATGGCATATTTGAATTCTTCTCATTTTTCTGAATCCAAAACATATATCATTTGTCTATTTTGGATAAAGTATGCAAAAGTTATTTAAAATCTGGAAATAATTTGAATTTGAATTTATTTAACATATTTTGAATTTGAAAATAGATCTGAAAACATTTTTCACTCAGACTGACCCAGCCTGAGTCGCAGACAGGTGGGCCAGGGGTTCTCTGGCCCACACGTCAGAGCCTGACGCCTAACTGGACCGCGGGTTCGTTACAGCAAAAGCGAGGAGCCTAAATGCAAAAGTGTTCACGGTCACTGACAAGCGGGCTCCCAGGGACCGCGGGTTGACGCCAACAAAAGGGCCAGGGGGCATCTGCAAAAACGCACACACGGCCGGGGTGGTTCAAGTTCGGGGGTCTTGCGAGCCTTTAGAAAAAGGCCACCGCCGCTGACAGGTGGGACCTCAGGGATTGCGGGTTAAGCAAAAGAAACAGCCAGGGGGGTATCTGCAAAAGGACGGGGCGCACTGTGGATCTTCCCTCGCGTCGCGCGCCTTGTGGCGTGGCGGGGGGCAGGGTTCGAACCAGGATCGAGGCTCATGGGTGCGGTGCCACTGCGGTGGGCTGCGTCGCCTGGAGTCGCCGCTGGCTAGGCGAATCGGCGGCGGTGCTAACGGCAGTGGCGGCCGGTGCACGAGGGCGTTCGGCAAACAAACGGCGCAACCGAAGCGAGCGAGGATGAGAGGTTGTCAGGAGGTTCGTGAACTCACCGCGAACGTGACGGTGTGCTCGAAGCGGCCGGTGGAGGCGATCAACGGCGAGGCTGGCGCCCGACGATCTAGGGTTTGCGCGCGTGTGCGGTCTGGCGTTCTGGCGTCTCCTCCTCCGGGCGCGGTCGAAGCGTTGCGGGGTTCGAGCTTCCTCGACACCCTCGCAGCACGCCCCGGCTTATCTGGAGTAGGCGGGGGTGACGGCGATGTCGAGCTGGTGGCGAGGGGGAAGGGAGAGGCGGCGCTATGGGTAGATCTGGGGCTCTGGGCGAGGCAGAGGTGGGGAAGATAAGAACGCCGGGGGGGGCGGGTGGGGGGGGGGGGGGGGGAAAGCTGGCAGGCACGTCGGCCTCCTCCTCTCACGCGCTCGGCAGGGGCCAGGGGGCACGGCAGGGTGGCGTGGCCGCTAGGGGTGGCTGGCAGGTGGGGCAGGCGCGGCTAGGGTCAGGCGGTGGGGCGGGGCGGGCAGGTGCTAGCTGAGAGAAAGAGAGAGGGGAAAGGAAGAGGGGATGGTCGGGCTAGGGCATAGGGTTAGAGAGAGGGGCAGGTCGTGTGGGGCAGATAGAGGGATGGGTGGCGAGCTGGGGGTAGCTAGGGTGAGAGGAACATGGGCATGCTAGGTAGAAGGGGTAGTGCTAGGGTTTTTAGTTTAGGGATAGAAGTAGATGTAGGGATTTATTTAGGATATAACAAATTAGGGTTTAGTTTAAGGGAGAGGGTAGATTAGGGGTTGTTTTTAACTAGGAGGGGAGAGGGAGATGGTACTAAACTTGACCAAACAAGCTTCAACTAGCCCTAGCAAGAAAAACAAGAAAAGAGGAAGAAGAGAGAGATGACCAAAAGGTTGGTGATGGGGTTTTGGGTTCATGCATGATCCATACATAGGTCAAGCAAGAACAAAAGAAGGGGTGGTTTAAGATTTAGCAATGCTCATTAGCACAAGTGGGTGCAAGGGGTAAGCTAGAGGGAAAGGCTAGGGTTGAATCTCACAAAACAAGATCAAACAAAGGGAGAAGATCCATTTAGAAAACAAGCAAAATCCCAAAACTAGGACAAAGGTGGCTATTGCATGGCCCATGCAGAATAATCAATGCCTCAATTATCCTTGTGAGAACAAGGATATTAATAAGGCACTATTCATCCTCCTTCCAAAAAAATGTGGACAAGGCCAAGCAAAGTTCAAGGGTGGATCCAACCAACAACATGGCTAGGGATAACTCAAATAAAACCCATGCCCATATTGTTGGATGGTGGAATTATAAGGTGGTGAGGGAAAGGTGGTGGAGGCAAAAGAGAGATGCCCCCAACTCCACTTGGGCATTTAACAATTTAGTAAGAACCAAATACAATATCAAGAGGCAACTACAATTAATCATGCACATGAGATAAGAAGCAAACAAGAAAAGGTTTTATGTGATGCTCAAATGCAAGGGAACATGATGACATGAGCATGATATGATGATGATGCAACAATTATATGTTGGAAGTGGCCCATTTTATTATTAAACTTAGTAGCATTACAGTGGTTAGACAACTGGGATGCTACAACTCTCCCCCACTAAACAGGAATCTCGCCCCGAGATTCTAGGAAGAAGAAGAAGAAGACACAAAGAGAGAAGGATGGTTGGCACGGAGTTCATCTTCACGCTCCCAAGTTGCTTCATCAACAGAATGGTGTGACCACTGCACCTTGCAGAATTTGATGGACTTGTTGCGAGTCCTACGTTCTGCGGTCTCAAGAATTTTGATGGGGTGTTCCTGATAAGAGAGATCTTCTTGGAGGTCTATTAGCTCATGATCCACGGTCTTGCCGGGGTCTTTGAAGCACTTCTTAAGCTGCGAGATGTGGAAAACATCATGGACTTTGAGTTTTTCCGGAAGCTCCAGTGCATAAGCAACTTCTCCTCTTCTACCACGTATCTTGAAAGGACCGATGTATCTCGGAGCCAACTTTCCTTTGATACCGAAACGGTGTGTTCCTCTCATGGGAGTGACACGAAGGTAGACGAGATCACCAGGGGCATATACCATATCTGTGTGCTTCCTGTCATAGTTGCTCTTCTGACGACTTTGAGCAATCTTCAGGTTCTCCAGAATGATATGCACCTTCTCCTCTGCCTGAGTCACTATGTCAGGGCCAAACCAGATTCTTTCTCCTGCGCCTGACCAACCAATCGGAGTTCTGCACTTCCGACCATAGAGAGCCTCGAATGGTGCCATCTTCAGACTCTTCTGGAAGCTGTTGTTGTAGGAGAATTCAGCATATGGAAGGCATTCCTCCCACTTCATGCCAAACGAGATGACGCAAGCTCTAAGCATGTCCTCGAGAATCTGATTGATCCTCTCCACTTGTCCTTGCGACTGAGGGTGGTAAGCGTCTGAAGTTCAACTGTTCCCAAAGCTTTTGGAAACTCTCCCGAACTTTGAGGTGAAGATGCTCCACGGTCTGAACTGATTTCAAGTGGAACCCCATACAAAGAGACAATCCTGTTGATATAGAGCTCACTAGCCAAGTCCGTAAATTGTTTCTTTGACTGGGAAGAAGTGTGCCACTTTAGAAAGCCTGTCGAGGACCACAAAAATTGCATTGTTGCCCTTCTGCGACCTTGGAAAGCCCGTGATGAAGTCCATCTCAACTTTCTCCCATTTCCATTCCGGAGGCTTCAATGGCTGTAGAAGACCAAATGGTTTCTGATGAACAGCCTTGACTCTGCGGCAGACATCACATTCCGAGACGTACTTGGCACAATACCTTTTCAACCCGTGCCACCAAGATTGTGTTTTCAAGTCCATGTACATCTTTGTGCTGCCAGATGGATAGAAAGGACCGAATCATGTGCCTCCTTGAGCAATTGATCTCTCGCACCGGGTAGTTTGGAACAAACATCCGTGATCAAAGAAGAGCGTGCCTCGATCATCAACATGGAAGGATTCATACTTCGGAGTGCCAAGCTTAGAGATGAGCTTCCTGGTGTGCGGATCACCAAGCTGACGAGATCGAATCTGTTCTTCCAAGAGAGGAGTAGCCAGAAGGTTCAGGAGATGCCCTTGTTCCACAATTCCTGTGTTCGGTGGAATTCCTCGCACAAGAGAGGCTGCTCTTCCACCATGAGGTTGTTGACATAAGCTTTTACGCTAAGCGCATCGCCATGACATTTGCTTTGCACGGGGTGTAGTTGATGGTCACATCAAAGTCATTGATGGCTTCAATCCATCTCCTTTGTCAAGATTGAGATCGGTTGAGTGAAGATATACTTCAAACTCTTGTGGTCCGAGAAGATCTCACAACGGTTACCCAGCAAGTAGTGCCTCCACAGCTTCAAGGCAAAGACCACTGCTGCAAGCTCAAGGTCATGCGTGGGATAGTTGACCTCATGCGTCTTCAACTGACGAGAGGCATAAGCAACCACCTGTCTCTCTTGCATAAGGACCGCACCCAATCCTTGCAAAGAGGCATCAACGAAGATCTGGAAAGGCTTGGATGTATCCGGAGGAACCAAGACTGGTGTGGAAGTGAGCTTCGCTTTGAGTGTCTCAAAGCTCTCTTGGCAAGCAGGTGTCCACAGGTACTTCTTGCCTTTCTTGAGGAGATCGGTAAGAGGCTTTGCTATCTTCGAGAAGTTCTGCACAAAACGACGACAATAGCTAGCCAAGCCGAAAACTCCGCACTTCCTTGACATTAGCGGAGGAAGCCATTCAACTATTGTCTTCACGGTTTCGGGTTGTTGCAATGCCCTTGGCGAGATAACATGCCCAGATAAGTTACTTGAGCAACCGTAACTCACACTTTGAGAACTTGGCATACAAGCGGTTCTCACGAAGCTTGTTCAGGACACACCTCAGGTGCTCTTCATGCTCCTCCTTGGACTTGGAATAGACGAGAATATCATCCAGATATACCACCACAAACTTGTCCAGGTACTCCATGAAAACGGAGTTCATCAGCCTCGAGAAGGTAGCAGGTGCGTTGGTGAGACCGAAAGACATGACCGTGTACTCATACAGGCCATAGCGAGTGGTGAAAGCTGTTTTGGGCACATCCTCTTTGCGAATTTTGATTTGGTGATAACCACTTCTCAAATCAAGCTTAGAGAACACCACAGCTCCTGCCGGTGATCAAATGATCATTTATCCGAGGAAGAGGATATTTGTTCTTGATGGTTTTAGCATTTAGAGCCCGGTAGTCAACACATAGCCTATCGGTTCTGTCACGCTTCTTCACGAAGATTGTTGGACTACCCCAAGAAGAAGTGCTATGCTGAATGAAACCCAGCTTCTCTTGTTCATCAAGTTGTCGTTTGAGTTCAGCCAGCTCAGAAGGACCCATCTTATATGGCCTCTTGGAGATAGGAGCCGTTCCAGGTTCAAGCTCGATCACGAATTCAACTTCGCGATCCGGAGGCATACCTGGCAGCTCTTCAGGAAAAACATCCGGGAACTCACAGACCACTGGTACCTTCTGAATAGCTTCCATGGCATCATCATTCAGAGCAGCCAAGGAATAGAGCTGGACATCCGGAGTCAGACTTGGAGAAAAGACTAGATGGCCTTCAGGGATCTTCAAAGCCACTGAGCGTTCAGCACAATCAATCACGGCATTTCTTTGTCAACCAATCCATGCCCAGATGACATCAATGTCGAGTTGCCAGAACAATCAAAGAAGCCAAGAATGAAGAGCCACCAATCTCGATCTGATTTCCATGACTGATATGAGCAGCCCTCATGTTTGCCCCAGGAGAAAGAACCATTAACCGCTTTTGGAGAGGGACCATGACTAACTCGTTCACATTTGCAAACTTGTGAGACACAAAAGAATGCGATGCACCAGAATCAAAGAGAACTCGTGCAGGGACTGAGTTAACTGAGAGCATACCCATGACAACTCCAGGTGCGAGCTCAGCTTGAGAAGCGTTAGCCGATTAGCTCGAACAACCGCAGACCCGGGCTTAGTGTTGATGTTGAGAGCCCGAGGCGGTGGTGCACGAACGAGGGAGAGCTTGTTGCGAGATCTTGGCGGGGTTGAGGGAGAGCTTTGTTCTTCATTGGACAGTTCCAAGTGGAATGTCCAGACCTCCACATGTGAAGCGTGCACCGGTGACGCTGGAGCGAAGAAGCGAGGACTCCGCCAGCGCTCAGGTAAGGGTTGTTGTAGCCCCGGGAGCATGATGGTGAAGTTTGGTGGCCTTGGCGTGAAGCTCGCAGGTCTTGGTGGAGCCGGGAGCGGTGGGGTGTTAGGAACCCGACACGCCGCTTAGAAGGAGTTGCCATTCTTTGCCGAGCTTGATGCATCCTGCTATGTTTCTTGGACTCCTCGAACATCCGCCTACTAGCCTCCTCTTGTAGTGCCATATGCTGCAGTTCAGAAGGTTGCCGGTCTTGCATGCGTGAGTGCATACTTGATCGACGCATTGAGCCCTTGCCCGAATCTCTTACTCTTTTTCTTGTCATCGATACCTCATCACCACCATAGCGAGACAAGTTCATGAAGTTCTGATGTAGGTGTTGGCGTTATCATTGCCACTTCAAGTTGAGGAAAGCATCCTTCATCCGCTCCATCACAATCTCGAGGAACTGCTCCTTGAAAGCGGTGAACCTCTCCCAAGTGGGCTGGAACCCGGTCTGCAGCTAGCCTTCAGTAGTTTTCCCACCATAGAGCTGCGTCTCCCTTGAGCAGGTGAGTAGCACTTTACCCATTCCGCTACGGCACATCAGCAGTCTCTAGCAGCCTTGAGATCTCGCGCAGCCAATCATCAACATCAAGAGGTCGGTCAGACACATCGAACTGGCGCGGGCTGAACTTGAGGAAGCTCTTGATGTCACCACGCTTGGGAGGTGGAGGAAGTGGAGTGAACTCGTTCCTTCGGACGCTCTCCTCGAAGCGCAGCTGGTTCTCTTGCATGGCTGCCAGAGCATTTGCAATGCTTGACAACGCTGAGCCCAGTTCTGGAGGAATATCCTCCTCAGTCCGGCGTGGGGGAGCCATCCTGTCATTGATGTAAAACTCAAGTCAGTACTATAATGGAAGATTATAATAATCCAAAATAGTACCAAGATGGAATTAACCAAGATTAAAGGATACAATTTACTGAGATGATATGAAAATATCAACAAAGTTCATAGCACCTCAAAGATATTAAGCATATCGCACACGACTGAAAAGGAGTGTGGTACACAAACATATCAAAGAAAAATTTTCCACAAATTTCGGCATTAAAATACCAATAGATGCTAAAATTACTTAACGAATCAAGATTAGTGACTCTACCGATCCAATATACAAAAGCAAATGATGCAAGTAGTGGTATGGTCGCGACTCCATCGCACTCAAACCATTACTCCGCACATGAACAAGTGGAACACATATCCTAACCCCTTCTTTCCACGTGAAACCTAAAGATTGGTACTACGGAAACGAACACCCCAAACAAGATAGCGTCGGATACAAAGGGGAAGATAGATTGCGTCGGTTTACAAAAGCCTGTTGGTATGGAATGTACCAACAGTTGATAACCAAAGGCAGATAAGATAACAACTTGGATGCAACAGATAGACAAGGGACTACACACACACACACACACACATCCTATGGTACTACGGAAACCCCGAACACGTGAATCCTAGTTTGAACTTTGAGAAGAGAATTGAAAACGTTACACTTCCTTACCAGAAAAGAGTGGGTGGGAGGGTAAGAAGAAAAATGGAAGCAGTCCTACTCTCGCGTTTTGCTTTTCCCTAATATACATAACTACTCAAAATATTTGCTAGACTGACAACGACCGTTTGGCTGAAACCCTGAAGGTCGGGATGGCTCTGATACCAATTGTAACTACCTCGGTGAACTACGCTCCTAGATACAAGCCTGGATGAGAGATAGCGGTTGAAATAGTACGGCGGGGCCCCAAAAGCCACTCACTGGTAGTCCTTTCAGACGTCCCAACCGCTAACCTCTCAACGGGACCTGACGGGCGTGGTCGGCGAGCGAAGGATCAACTACGTACAAGTGGGTATGTACGCAAGCCACCATACAAAAGTACATCATAGCCACACCATCTAGAAAGAAAGGAAATATACCAACGCCATACGGCAAGATTCAAATGACCTGGATACATCTATAATTTAGGATAGATCCTCATACAAAGACACATCGTAGTATCATGCGGGCGGCAAACAAGATCCGAGTACGGATAAGAAGCAAATAGGCATAAGATGCCGAGAAAATAAGCACATCCCAACTCAGGTCTCAAGGATCCCGTTCCGGAATCTCTACACCATACGATCGTTGCCCACATCATCGGCTTCTTCCACCCAAGATCCGTCACGAGAAGGTACTTCATCTGAATCAAGAATTTATCGTGTGAGACCCTAAGGGTACTCAGCAAGACTTAATGCCTCTAAAGGGGACACAACCTGGGGTGACGCAATTGCAGCAAAAGATAAACCCTAGCAATTCTACAGATAAGCGCTAACCATCCGCCTAACCAATGATAGACGGATGTCCGTGAATTTAAGTACAACAGTTATAATGGTAATCTCATCCGATCCATCCTCCTCCCTGCTTACCAACAAGGAAGCGGACGAACAACCCCCCTTTCCGTTGGCAATTTTATTAACCATTCCGTGAGTATTGCACTATTTACTAGTCAAGTGATTTAGTCAAATTAAGGCGGTACTTTAGTTATGCTTGTCTATGATCAAGAAACTGTGCTCCAAGTCGTCCATAACCGCGGACACGGCTTTCAGAAAGTTTTACCCGGCCGGGGTGCACCAATAGCAACACACACTCGATCGACCTCGGAAAAACCAAATCAAAACCCAACGAGGCCTTCACGACAAAGCAATCACAGGATTCAGAAATATTTCAGGGGGCCACCCCTTAAGTAGAATCCGCAACGGAGTAGACAAGCTCCGAGACGGCCTCAAGGTGCTGGGTGGACGGCTGTGAACGACTGGGAACCCCAAACGGGGCTTGTCGACACCGCGGAATCGTGTCCCGATCCTAAACAGTACAGTGTGCTATCTGTCGCACAATCGTAATTAAAGCAGTAAAGCATGGCATAAGTACAGGATCGTAAATAAAACCTCAAACTAGTTTGTGGCCCCATGAAATAAGACGGAATCAAGCTCGCTCGGGGGTCCCATATACCTCCCGGATGTGGATAGCGCGATAAATCAAGGAACAGGAATCAAGTACTGGGTCTTACGGACACAAGTGAGCAGGAAAAACCAAATAGCAGATATTGCTCACGGTGCCACTTTCTTTAGTTATCCCATCTACTCGGTTAAGTTGTTTAGGTACCTCATTGTCCATCGACTCTCACAAACCCTACACATGCTGTTCTCGACTCGCATGGCTCAAACAACTCCTATAGTAGTGGCTCATGGGACGGAGGAACAAGCTTGGTGGGGTTTAAAAGTAAAGGCTATGCATACTTGGGATTCAATTTAATGCAATCGCGACTCAATGATGCAAGAATAAGATAGAGGCAATAGGTACAGTATGTATGCAAGCATGTGGTAGTGCTTGCACAGTGTCTCTGTTGAAGCAAAGAAGGTTTCTGGTAGTGCTCTGGTTCTCTTGATACAACCCCGCCGGTGTCTATCCGAGAAAACCAAACAAACAAGGCCAACATAAATATAGAGCACAAGCATATGAATAAGATGCGTCAAGCAAACAATCATGCCATGATGAATGATGCACAATTTACATGGCAAGAAAGGTAGCATGGCATGGTGAGGTGTGAAGAACAAGAAAATAACATTTGAATTGGGTTTTAGTCAGATTTTGTTGTCATAACAGTTGTTGTTCATTATATAGTTATATGATGCATGCTGCAATTGAAGTCATGGATATCATAAACGAAAGGTCTCGTCAGCTGATCAATTTAGACTACTCATTTGCTTAATTTGGATTTTCCAAACAAAAGTTATTTAATTAAGAAATTCTAGTGGCAATTGAAGTAATTTAAACAAACTTGAAATTTACTGTGCAAAACACTAAACAGATGGCATATTTGAATTCTTCTCATTTTCTGAATCCAAAACATATATCATTTGTCTATTTTGGATAAAGTATGCAAAAGTTATTTAAAATCTGGAAATAATTTGAATTTGAATTTATTTAACATATTTTGAATTTGAAAATAGATCTGAAAACATTTTCACTCACCGACCCAGCCTGAGTCGCATGACAGTGGGCCAGGGTTCTCTGCCCACACGCGTGAGCCTGACGCCTAAACCGGACCGCTGGTTCGTTGAAAAGCGAGGAGCCTAAATGCAAAAGTGTTCACGGTTGTCACGACAAGCGGGCTCCAGGACGGGTTGACGCCAACAAAAGGGCCAGGGGGCATCTGCAAAAACGCACACACGGCCGGGGGTGGACTGCGGGTTCAGCAGGGGGTCTTGCGGGAGCCTTTTTAGAAAAAGGCCACCGCCGCTGACAGGTGGGACCTCAGGGATTGCGGGTTAAGCAAAAGAAACAGCCAGGGGGTTTCTCGCAAAAGGACGGGGCGCACTGTGGATCTTCCCCCCTCGCGTGCGCCTGACGCGCGCGACGCGCGGCGTGGCGGGGACAGGGTTCGAACCTGGGATCTGAGGCTCGCGCGCGGATGCGGTGCCACTGCGGTGGCTGCGGGCTGCTGCTCTGGGGTCGCTCGCGGGCTAGGTAAGGCGATTCGGCGCGCGGTGCTAACGGCAGGTGGCGAGGCGCTGGTGCACGTAGGGCGTTCGACGAAACAAACGGCGCAACCAGGAAGCGAGCGAGGATGGGAGGTTGTCAGGGAGGTTCAGGAACTCACCGCGAACGTGACGGTGTGCTCGAAACGGCCAGGGGTGGAGGCGATCAACGGCGAGGCTGGCGCTCCGACGATCTAGGGTTTGCGCCGGCGTGTGCGGGTCCTGGCGTTCCTGGGCGTCTCCTCCCGCCGGGCGCGGTCCAGGGCGTTGCAGGTTCCCGAGCTTCCTCGACACCTCATCGCAAAGACGCCTCCGGCTTAGTATCTGGGGCGGGGTGACGGCGATGTCGAGCTGGTGGCTGTGGGGGAAGGGAGAGGCCGCCGCGCTTGGGTAGATCTGGGGGCTCAGGCGGCAGAGAGGTAGGTGGGGGAGATAAGAACGCCAGGGGAGGCAGGTGTGGCGTGGGGGAGGGGAAAGCTGGCAGGCACGTCGGCCTCCTCCTCTCACGCGCTCGGCAGGGGCCAGGGGGCACGGCAGGGTGGCGTGGCCGCTAGGGGTGGCTGGCAGGTGGGGCAGGCGCGGCTAGGGTCATTGGCGGGGTGGGCAGGTGCTAGCTGAGAGAAAGAGAGAGGGGAAAGGAAGAGGGGATGGTCGGGCTAGGGCATAGGGTTAGAGAGAGGGGCAGGTCGTGTGGGGCAGATAGAGGGATGGGTGGCGAGCTGGGGGTAGCTAGGGTGAGAGGAACATGGGCATGCTAGGTAGAAGGGGTAGTGCTAGGGTTTTTAGTTTAGGGATAGAAGTAGATGTAGGGATTTATTTAGGATATAACAAATTAGGGTTTAGTTTAAGGGAGAGGGTAGATTAGGGGTTGTTTTTAACTAGGAGGGGAGAGGGAGAGGGAGATGGTACTAAACTTGACCAAACAAGCTTCAACTAGCCCTAGCAAGAAAAACAAGAAAAGAGGAAGAAGAGAGAGATGACCAAAAGGTTGGTGATGGGGTTTTGGGTTCATGCATGATCCATACATAGGTCAAGCAAGAACAAAAGAAGGGGTGGTTTAAGATTTAGCAATGCTCATTAGCACAAGTGGGTGCAAGGGGTAAGCTAGAGGGAAAGGCTAGGGTTGAATCTCACAAAACAAGATCAAACAAAGGGAGAAGATCCATTTAGAAAACAAGCAAAATCCCAAAACTAGGACAAAGGTGGCTATTGCATGGCCCATGCAGAATAATCAATGCCTCAATTATCCTTGTGAGAACAAGGATATTAATAAGGCACTATTCATCCTCCTTCAAAAAATGTGGACAAGGCCAAGCAAAGTTCAAGGTGGATCCAACCAACAACATGGCTAGGGATAACTCAAATAAAACCCATGCCCATATTGTTGGATGGTGGAATTATAAGGTGGTGAGGGAAAGGTGGTGGAGGCAAAAGAGAGATGCCCCCAACTCCACTTGGGCATTTAACAATTTAGTAAGAACCAAATACAATATCAAGAGGCAACTACAATTAATCATGCACATGAGATAAGAAGCAAACAAGAAAAGGTTTTATGTGATGCTCAAATGCAAGGGAACATGATGACATGAGCATGATATGATGATGATGCAACAATTATATGTTGGAAGTGGCCCATTTTATTATTAAACTTAGTAGCATTACAGTGGTTAGACAACTGGGATGCTACAGTCCCCGAGTGCGCACTCGCTGAATTTCAGCGGGTGGGCACTTAGGATTTTTGATTGCCAATCCCCGAGTGCGCACTCGCTGAATTTCAGCGGGTGGGCACTTAGGGTTTTTGATTGCCAGTCCCCGAGTGCGCACTCGCTGAATTTCAGCGGGTGGGCACTTAGGGTTTTTGATTGCCAGTCCCCGAGTGCGCACTCGCTGAATTTCAGTGGGTGGGCACTTAGGATTCCGCTATTGCTAACTGTTTGACTTGTGTACAGGGTTTGCAGCGCGAGTCAGCCGACCGGCTCGCTGCAAAACGTCACGCGGAGAGGGAACTGGCCACCGTCCAGGAGGCGAACAAGGGGCTCCAGGCGATTGCTGCGAAGGCAGAGGAGGTCCGCCAGGGCCTCGTCCCAGCGACTGAGTTGGCGGCAGCTCAAACTGCTTTAAGCTCAGCTGAGGAACGGATCGCCCATCTTGAGCGCGAGCTGAAGGAGGCGAGAGGAGAGGCAGCTTCGGCGGATGGGCGAGCCAAGGCTGCCGTTACAGCCGCCACTGAGGAGTGTAAGGTCTCCGACGCCCTTGTTGCTGGGCTTCAAAACGACTACACCTCTCTTCAGAGCTTCATCACGGATCTCGCCCGTCCCTTGATTGGTGAGTGTGCCTTCCTGTGCCTGTAACGTTTGCATTGTGTAATCTTTGATGTACTCACTGCCGCTTTCTGTCCGCAGGTCGAATCATTGACAATGCGGAAGAGGCGAGTTCGTTCGACGCACGACAATGTGTGGCCACGCTGGTCGACTCGGCCACGTTGTCGGCGACGTGCATACGGGCGTATCTCCTGGAAATGTTGCCCACGAAGGTGATTCCCAGCGACCTCGTCGAGGTGTGGCGATACTTGGAGAAGGCGCCGTCAGTCGTCGAATTTATGACGCGATCGGCGTTCCGACGCGGAGCGGTGACGACGCTTAGCCTTGGGCTCGCTCACTTCCCGGAGGACTTCGATTTGGACGACGTGACGAGTGGCTACCCGTCGTCGACGGCTCGGTGGAGATCTCCGAGGTGCTGAAGCTGACAGGCCGCGCCGCGGTATACTCCGAGCGCGTCTGGGCGATGGGCGACCTCCTTCCTTATCAGGAGACGGTTTTCGCACCCAACGACCCCGAGCCACAGCATCGGGACTTCAAGATCGAGCAACCCTTCCGTGCAGCGATGTCGGGTGAGCTGACGACGTACCCGTCAAACCCGTACACTCCCTTCATTCGCAATCGCAAGGGTGGTGGAGAGTCGTCGTCGAAGCCTGCGGAGTAGGATATTGTGCCCTGGGGCGTTAGTAACAGTGCTGCCATTGGGCATACTTTGTATTTTGTAACGCTTGTGACATGATATTAATGAAATATTGTGTTGTTTGGTGAATTGTTGTGTGTCTCTGATTGAGGTTTGAACGAGTCCCCGAGCGCGTCCGCCCTTTTGTATGGGGTTTACCTCGTTTGTTATGTGTTTGTGGTTTTGAATGTTTTGTTTATTGGGGTCGACTCGCCCGAACTTGGAGAGCCAGTCGCAAGGCGACTCCCATGAGTGCTCTGTACTTCACCGTTTTCCCTTGCGTGAACGAGGTCGGGTTGCCGAGTCCCCGAGCGTGGTACTTGGTTGTTCTAGGCGCGGCTCGAGGGTGGGTGAGGACTTGGCACATTATGGTGAGCGCATCGCTCCTGCCTGGCCCGTTGGGTCAGTCGCGTGGCGAGTCCTGGGCATGCTCTCGTACTTGGCGTTTTCCCTAGCCGCTCGTGCTGGACTGGTCGTCGATCCCGGCGTGGTACTTCTGCTCGAGTCGCTATGTCGAGGATGCGAAGGATCATGGTCGCTGTGAGAAGCGAAGGCAGTTGTCTTGGCTCGTAGAACCAGTCGAGCTAGGCGACTCCAATGGGGCTCCGGGTAGGCGTTTTTCGTGGACGTTACAAGACCTGGGGTGACCCAGTGCCCTTGTAACGCAATACTTGGCCGTGCCGATCGCTGTACCAGAGGTTGACTTCTGCATTTAGCTTGACGTTGTTATTACGAGTGCGAGTGGCACAAGACATGGAGAGTAGGCGCAATTTGCGGTAACCAATTCTTTTTATTTCATAGCGACTGGAGGATACATATGTGGGGTTCTAGGAGTAGAACTTCCGTAGGAGGTTTACATTCCATGGTCGCTTGGCATCGAGTTTGCCGTCCCCGCGGACGTCGATGAGGTAGTAGGCGTTGTTGCCTAGTACTCGCCCGATGGCAAACGGTCCCTCCCATGGGGGGGAAAGCTTGTGCATGCCTTTATTGTCCTGGATGAGGCGCAGCACCAGGTCGCCTTCTTGGAAGGTGCGAGTTTTCACCCGCCGACTGTGGTAGCGGCGGAGTCCTTGCTGGTAGATAGCAGTGCGTGATCGAGCGAGGTCGCGTGCCTCGTCGAGTTGATCGACTCCATCCTGTCGTGCGAGTTCGTTCGCAGCCTCCGTGTAATGGACGACCCTTGGCTAGTCGTGCTCAAGGTCGGTGGGCATGACTGCCTCGGCACCATACACCATGAAGAAGGGGGTGAACCCTGTCGACCTGTTGACCGAGGTGCGGATGCCCCAGATGATGGAGGGTAGCTCCTCGACCCAGCACCCGGCGGTGCACTCGAGTGGTACTTGGAGCCGCGGCTTCAGGCCGTGGAGGATGCTCTGGTTGGCCCGTTCCGCTTGGTCGTTGGACTCCGGGTGGGCGACTGACGCGAGGTCGAGCCGGATGTGGTGTTCCTCGCAGAACTCAGCCATGGCTCCTTTGGCGAAGTTGGTGCCGTTGTCCGTGATGATGCTGTTTGGGAACCCGTAGCGATATATGAGCTCGCGTAGGAATTTGGTTGCGGTCTTCCCGTCGCATTTCCGGACTGGCTTGGCCTCAACCCACTTTGTGAATTTGTCGACCGCGACCAGAAGGTGGGTGAAGCCGGAGGGGGCCTTTTTGAAGGGGCCTACCATGTCCATACCCCACACGACGAATGGCCAGGTGATAGGGATTGTCTTGAGCGCTGAGCTCGCACGCGTGTGTCGGTTGGCGTGCCGGCACCCAGCGCACCGCTGGACAATGTCGACGACATCGGCGTGTGCGGTGGGCCAGTAGAAGCCGTGTCGCATGGCCTTGGCGACCAGAGAGCGGGCACCGGCGTGGTGGCCGCAGTCGCCGGAGTGGATGTCGTGGAGGATCTTGCGTCCTTCGGCGGGTTGGACGCAGCGTTGGAACACGCCGGCCACGCTGCGCTTGTGGATCTCGCCGTCGATGATGGTGAAGGATTTGCATTGGCGTGTAATCATCCGGGCGTCCGTCTCGTCTGCCGGCAAGGTGCCAGCCTCCAGGTAGGCGACGTAGGGCTTGGTCCAGTCGTCTGGCTCGGCGACGAGTGCGACTAGGGCTGCCTCTGGCTGCAGCGGGACTCCGATGTCGATCTCCCTTGGGGGAGAGACTGATGGCTTGGTGATCGTGTCGAGGAAGACGCCGGCGGGTGGTGCGAGTCGACCCGACCCGATGCGAGAGAGTGTGTCAGCCTCCTCGTTCTTCCGCCTGTCGATCCACTCGACGGAATACCCTGCGAAGTGTCCCCCCAGCTTGTCTACTGCTTGGCGGTATGCCGCCATGGTGGGAGAGACGGCATCACACGTGCCAGCGACTTGCCCAACGACGAGGTCGGAGTCTCCGTAGCAGCGTAGGCGGTTGACGTTCATCTCCTTGGCAGCTCGCATGCCTTGGAGTAGTCCTCATACTCGGCCATGTTGTTGGTGCAGGGGTGAAGTCGAGGCAGAGGACGTAGCGAAGCTTGTCGCCCTTCGGCGAAGTCAGCACGATCCCTGCTCCTGCGCCGTCCGCGTTCTTGGAGCCGTTGAAGTGTAGGGTCTAGTAATGGAGGTATGGCAGCTTTTCTGGCTGCTGGGCCTCTTCCCAGTCGGCGATGAAGTCCGCTAGAGCCTGTGATTTGATCGCTTTTCGTGGCTCATAATTGATGTTGTGGAAGCCAATTTCGACGGCCCACTTGGCGACTCGCCCGGTCGCCTCACGATTGCGGATGATGTCCTGCAACGGTGTTGAGGAGACGGCCGTGATTGGGTGCTCCTGGAAGTAGTGCGGCAGGCACCACTGTGCTCTAAAGACCGCGTATACCAGTTTCTGGTACTGCGGGTACCGCTGGCGCGACTCGGTGAGGAACTCGCTGATGTAGTACACCGGTCGCTGTACCGGGCGCTCCTTTCCTTCCTCTGGCCGTTCGACGACCATGACGGCGCTGACGATGCACTCGGAAGCCGCGACGTAGACCAGCATGGGTTCTTTGTCGGCGGGGGCGGCGAGTAGCGGTGCTGTGAGTAGCACCTTCTTGAGGTCACGGAGCGCGTCGTCCGCCTCCTTGTCCCACTGGAAGGTGGGGTTCTTGCGCATCAGGCGGTATAGGGGCATCGCCTTTTCAGCGGGGATGAAGCGGCGAGAGGCTACTCGCCCGGCCAACTTCTGGACGTCGCGCAGGCACTCGGGTTTGCCGAGTCGAGCGATCGTGTCGATCTTGGTGGGGTTCGCCTCGATCCCGCGCTTTGAGACGCGACGCATTACGATGGTTTCCCTGCTAGTACGCCGAAGGTGCATTTGCCTGGGTTGAGCTTTATCTTGTATTTCCGCAGGTTGGCGAATGTTTCCGCCAGGTCGGCGAGTAGATCGCCCTGGCGAGCGGACTTCACGACCACATCATCGATGTAGACGTGGATGTTGCGGCCAATTTGGCTCGCGAGGCACTCCTGCATGCACCGCTGGTAGGTCGCCCCGGCGTTTTTGAGGCCGAAGGTCATGGCGGTGTAGCAGAAGGCTCCGAATGGCGTGATGAACGCCGTCTTCTCCTCGTCCTCAATAGCCATTTTGATCTAGTTGTACCTAGAATAGGCGTCGAGGAAACACAGCGACTCCGAACCCGCGGTGGAGTCGATTATTTGGTCGATCCGCGGGAGGACGAACCGCTCCTTCGGGCAGGCGTTGTTTAAGTTTGTGTAATCGATACACATCCTCCAGGTCCCGTTCTTCTTCTCGACCAATATTGGGTTTGCCAGCCACTTGGAGTATTTGATTGGCCGAATCAAGCCTGCAGCGAGTAGACGCTGCACCTCCTCGGCGATGGCTCGGCGGCGCTCTTCATTGAAGGGCCGCAGCGACTGCTTGACGGGTCGCACTTTGCGGTCGGCGTTTAGTTTGTGCTCAGCGAGTTCCCTAGGGACACCAGGCATGTCAGAGGGCTTCCATGCGAAGATGTCCCTGTTCTCACGGAGGAACTCGATGAGCGCGCCTTCCTAGGCTGGGCTCATGCCCATCCCGATCGTCACCGTCTGGCTGGAGTCGCCTGGGACCAGCTCGACGGTGTGGGTGTGCGTTGTTGCCTCGAATGCTGAGGTGTTTGCGCCCTTCGAGTTGGGCTTCTTGAGTATGGTGGGGTCGTCGTTGTTGACCCCGCTCGCGTATTTGGCGAGCTCGTCGGCGTGGTTGGTCTCTGCCGCGATGATGGCGTTGGCGAGTTTGGCTCCTTTGGCTTCGCACTCGGCGGCCATGTCGGGGTCGCCGTTGATGGTGATGACGCCGCACGGTCCTGGGAGCTTCATCGCGTTGTACGCGTAGTGGGGCGCTGCCATGAATTTGGCGAACGCCTGGCGCCCCAGGACACAGTGGTAGGGGCTGTCGAAAGGTACCAGCTCGAAGACGATCCGCTCGGTGCGGAAGTTTGATGGTGTGCCGAAGGTGACGGGCAGCGTGACCTTGCCGATCGAGTACGCTTTCCGACCGGGAACGATGCCGTGGAACGTGGTGTAGGTCGTCTCGACCATCGATCGCGGAGCCGCACGCTCAAGGTGTCCAGGTACAAGATGTTGATGGAGCTGCCGCTGTCCATCAATGTCTCGGGGAGCCAGTAGTTGCCCACCTTGGGCTTGACTACCAGGGCGACTCGGCCTGGGTACTCGATGTGTGGCGAGTGGTCCTGGCGGCTCCAGGTGATGGGCTGCCCCGACCAGTTGAGGAACTGGGGAACGTCCACCTGGGCCACCGCGTTGACGGCGACGGCACGGGCGATGACCTTCTTCTCGCGCTTCGTGTTGAAGCCTGGGAAGGTATGGAGCGAGCCGGCCACATTGCCGAATTTTCCGCCGTTTGGCGGGTTGTTGTCGGGGTCCTCCCGCGCTCGCCGTGCCTTCTCAATCTCCCTGAGAGTGTGGCAGTCAGCGGTCGTGTGCGTGGCGGGCTTCCCTTCTCTAATGTGAAACGCACAAGGTTGGTTAAGGAGGGCCGTGGGGTCGAACCTTGGTTTCGCCTTGTAGTTGCCGCCGTCGCGGCGTTGCCCTCCGTCGCGGCGGAAGCTCTTGGGCTCGCGCTGCGCGTGCCCGACGTTGGCGACGAAGTCGACTCGCCCGTCACTACGGCGCTTGCCAGTGAGGCGAGTGTTGCTGTAGAGTAGGTCGGACCGTCGTCCGTTGTCGTTGCCGCTCGTGCGACGTTGGCCTCCCGACTCGTCGTCGGTTTCCTGGTTTGGGTCTTCCTCCGCATACCGTTTGGCGATCTCGAGGAGGTCCGGTATGTTGTCGAGCGTGCGAGAATGTCGCTTGAGATTGGCGACCAAGGGCTCGTAACGGCACGAGGTCTTGAAGCAATGGATCGCGGTGTCCGGGTGGATGCCGACCGCGTTGTACCATAGTTCTTGCCACCACTGGACCCAGTTGCGGGTCGACTCGCAGGGTCCCTGGACACATCTCTCTAGGTCCTCGATGGTGGTGGCGCACATGTAGGAGCATTCGAAGTGCCTGACGAAGGTATCTCGCATCTCGTCCCAGGAGTCGATGCTATCCTGGGGAAGGGTGTTGATCCACTGCCTGCACGTTCCCTCCATCATCATGGGGAGGTAACGGGCGGCTAGCAGATCGGTGTGGCCAGCGATCCCCATTGCCATGAGGTAGGTGTCTAGCCACACGGAGGGGTCATACGAGGGGTCGTACTTCTCTATTTCCTTCGGTGCCTTGAAGTTCGCCGAATATTTTTCGCCTCGGATCATCGGTCCGAAGCACCGGGGCCCGAGTCGGCTTAGCAACCCCATTGGCTCGCCTTTGCGGCGATTGGTTAGGGTGTATCGCAGGTCGTCGGGCTGGCGTGCGCGCCAGCTTTGGTTGTTGATGATGTGGGTGCGGGCGTCGACGGGCTGACCGTTGGCGGCAACAAAGTTGGTCGCTAGCCTGGGGTCGTTGGTGGAGAGTGCCGCGTTCGCGGGTCGGTGTTGGAGCTGAAGCGGTTCTGGTGGCGGGCAATTGAGGGTGTTTGCCGCCAATGGGCGGCCGCTTGAGGCCGCTCTGCCGCCCGAAGAACGCGAGTACACCCGGCCCTGCGAGTCGGCGCCTGCGTTTTGCTGCTCGACCGCCTTTGCGAGTAGGGCCCTCACGTACTGGATATGTAAGGCGCCGTCACCGGTGGCCGTGATGTTGTCGGCCGCTGCTCGACTTGCCACGAGGTTGTCCATCGGGGTAGAGAACAGTGGTAGGACATTCGCGTCTCGCTCCCATGAGAAGACCACTATCCGCGGTTGGTCCCTGGGAGGTGTGCGGTTGGGTGGAGGTGGGGCTCCCTTCGCCGTCGACCCTGGTGGGGGCCGGGCGCTTCCTCCTGGCGACGCGTTCTCGCAGATCGCGCGCTCGGCCACGCGGGCCGGGTCGTTCTCGTCGTCGAAGTTCAGGGCGCCTGGATCAGGGATTCAGCGCGATTGATTGCTGGTGGTAGCGCGATAGCTCCTGCGCCGTCACCTGATCGAGGCGAAATTTTTCGCGCTCGGCTTGCTCCTTGCGGACTGCCTCCGCCAGATTCAGACGGAGTTCCTCGACCTCCGTTGCCGTGGTGTTAGGAGGGATCGGGGTGGAGAAGGGATCCTCTGGCCGATCGGTGCCGGTCGCCATGTAGGTCGCGGCATGGCGACCGGTCCCATCGCGGAGATCGGCGGAATTTTCCGACCCGGAGTCGAAGTCGAAGATCCCAAGGATGGAGGGATCCTCGAAATCTCCCAAGTTGGAGACCTGGGTGATGGAGCCCACGGGCGAAGCCGCGGTGATGGATCCGGCGAGTGATGCCGGGGTCGCTGAGTCGGCGTCGTCGTTGAGAGCCGCGTCTTCCGCGGCCGCGGAGTTTTCAGCCACGTTGCTCCGAGACGATGGATCCTGCGAACCTGGCACTCGGAGAGCCGATCGCGTGGAGGTGACTCGCGGATGCGAGCCGAATCCTCCGAGACGATGACGTCGGTGAGGCCGACGAAGAGGCTGATCGTGCCGACCGGCAAGATCATGCTGTGCGTGACGGGTCGCGCCGCCGGGACGTAGCTGCTCGGCAAGATCTGGAGCATCTCGCCGATCGCTATCATGCGGCCGGTGGCGACCGTCTCGTTGATGGGCAGATTGGATCTTGCCGCAGAACACCGGCCAGACCGACCAGGCCCCACGGTGGGCGCCACTGTCATGGGAATGGTCACGGCAGATGCTGCAATCGGCCGCGAGTAGTAGAACAAGGGGCAAGGGCGGCCAGCCATCTGCGGTGCGAGATGAGGGCGGAGACACAGGGTTTTACCCAGGTTCGGCCCCCCGGAGGGTAAAGACCTACTCCTGCTAGATTGTATTATGATGGTGGTACAATGGGCCGAGCTCGGCGGCTAGGCGGCGAGTCGCTCGGGTGTATGATGGAACGTATCTCTACACGCCCTATAGGGACGTTTATATAGACTCACCTCCCCTAGGGTTTACATATCTTAACCGAATCAGTTGAGGCTTCGGTACTCGTTTAACCTAATCTGACTGGGCCTATCTACTCGCCTAGGCCTTCAGCTTCCAGTCGCTTGGATCCACACCGGGCCTTGATCCAGTCGCCGTTTTGCAGGCCCACTCGCCAGTTCCTAGGCCAGTCGGAAACGTCCTGCTAGGTATACCCCGGTAGGCATATCCCCATCATTGTGTGGCCCCGACACCTCTCCAACTTAGACGTAGCTCCCTTGGGAGTGAACTACGGGATTTACATCTCCGTGTCCCCACTCCGGTTATCTCGTTCCCTACCTTTACTTCTCACTCTTTACCGTTCTTGTGGTTGTTGTTAGTTCTCTAGCATATAGGTTGTTCACCTAGTTGCATATCTAGAGAACTTTCCTTCTCTTTAAGCCTAAGATGTGTAACAAATTAAAAATTGGTTGTCGCCTATTCACCCCCCTCTAGTCGATTCAAAGTCGGTACTTTCAGCAGTTTTATTCAATCTTTAGATGGTGCTTATCCAACTTACTAGTCATATCAGATACAAGTCAAATTATAACAGTAAACTTTAGTTATAGTTTTCTATGATCGAGATACCGTGCTCCAAGTCGTCCGTAACCGCGGACACAACTTTTCGAAAAGATTTAACCGTGCAGGGGTGCACCAAAGTTTCCACACGCACTTCGACCCTTTTTGCCAGATCAATTAACATAATTCCATCGGTATGTCGGCGAGGCCTAGGACACGACGCTTTCCCTGACCCAAAGCAAATACATGGTGGCCAGCCAAAAGAGCAACCCATACGAGGTATATCTAATCCTCCTCGTGTGGACCCTAGGGTTGCGTACACTTGCACAGGAGCAGAGGTCATAGACGAAATATTCCCGTGACAGAGTGCCGCACCTATACAACCGTAATAAACACTCATCGAGCAACAGATAATAAATATTTCATAACATGGCATACATGGCATAACGTGGCATGAAAACTTCAAACTAGTTTGTGGCCCCTAGTACAATACTTTGAAATCAGGTATTAAGCCGACAGGGGTGCCCACACACCCCAAATGTGGTTAGCGCACTTAGTTTCGGAACAGGTGTCAAGAACTCGGGTCCTAGGTGGACACAAGTGGGTGGTAACAACCAAATCTCAACTATTACCCACCGGTGCCTCTTCATTAGTTATATCCATTCTAATATTTAATTAACCAGCTATAATTAAAACCACGATCATCTCCACCTTTATGAATATGCCAACCCCAACATCAGTGGAACATCGACGACGCTAAGAAGCACCTGAGCAAGAAACTATGACTCGCAATGCCAACTGTCTACCCAAACAATAGGTAAAAGGAGCTGTCCAAGGCAATATAAAAGTTGCAGGGATATATAGAGGGGTACAGAATCTAAAGCATCGCAACACAGATAGCAATAGATCAACAGGAGGAAGTAAAGACTATAATATAAAATAGGTAGAAAGGGGGACAATGCTCGCCTGAAAACATTGCCAAAGGTACATTCGAAGATTGGGTCGACACTCGCATCAACTCATCGGCCTAGTTTGTGAAGAAGCAAGGCACTAGAAGAAACACCGGATGCACTATATAATACTACGATAGAAGATCAAGCATGTTGCATGTATGATGTATGACATGGAAAAAGTGTGATGCAATTAGGAAATAATAAGTGGAACCAGAGTCTCGACTATTTATTAGAGGGTTCATGTTGTTTATATACCCCGCAATTTAAATGTTATCTTAAAAGGCAAAATATATAATCGGTTCGCTACACAAATTTTAATGGAGACAATATAAGACTAGAAAAGCCCTCATATGGTCTCCATATTTTAATTATGAGATGAATCGGCATAATGCTCCAAACCACACAAATATGTATGAAAGCATGAATAGTTATATCAAACATGATAGATGTGACATATTATTAAAATAGGGGTCAGATCGAGGTCACACATTAGGGTCGAAGATCTTGGGGTTCGAGGATCGAGGTCTTCAGATCGGGACTTTGGGGTCTCGGCGTCTGAGTGCGTCAGATCCGTGAAGGAGATCATGTCGTTCCGTGTTGATGACCAAAGGTCATCAGATCCGTGAATGAGGAGTTTGAGTTTAGCATCATCGCCTTCAGGTACCATGACGGAGGACTTCGGGTTTCAAGATGGCGGTCTTATCGATAATTTGAGTGTCGACAGTCCACGAGCACATGGGCAGTTGGCGAAGTACTAGAGTAGGGGATCTGAATATGAGATTAACCATGCCTTGTTCTGATTCTAGAGTTCGAAACACAAAAGGATACTCAAATAGCTGCTATAGCAGAGAATCCGCCACGGCATGCAAGCATGCCAAAACATGGGCACGAACTGGAGGAGCTCACGAGGAGACGCGGCCGCGGTCGTGGAAGCAGGGGAGGGTGCGGGGTGGCGAACAAAGCTAGAGCAAGAGGCATCCGGTGGGTCAGACGACGATAAGGCGCGGGGATGGCGACGAGATGCACGAGGCAGAGCAGAGGTCACCGGCAGGGAGGAAGGCGGTGGCGGTCGCTACAGTGGAGAGAAGTCACGGGAGAGGGCAACATGCAGGCCCGACGGCAAGGAGCTGCGGCGTCGAGGTGGGCTTGGAGCAGAGGGAGAGGAGGCGGTGGTGGCGGGTCCCGCAGCGGCGTGAGGTAGAGCCTGAGAGGGAGAGGAGCATGGACAACGAAAGTGCTTGGTGGCGGGGTCACGACGGGAAGCGGTGGCGATGCCAGCAGAAAAATGGCGGCGGGACACGGGATCGAGGTTGTGATGGCGATTCTTGGTAGGGCCAGGTACAAGGTGCAAGAAACGAGGGGGAACGGTTGTCGCGTGCGGTAGGTGGACGGGACATGCGGTGGGGTGGGCCTGCAGGAAAAATTGGAACGGGACTCAGCATAGGCGAATCCAAAGGGTGGCCAAGGTGGTGCATGGACCACCCTGAGATTTCTACGTAGCCTAAATATCATGAAAAAAATTAATAAATATATATAATTAAATTAAAAATTTCACTGTTGGACCACCCTGACGTGTCGAGCTAGATCCTCTACTAAAACGGAGGGTTCGTGGCAATGCGATCCATTGATCCTGGGTGTGGGGTGCACGTTGCAATGACATGGAGGCTTGCGGCTATGCGTTCGGTGTGGCGTGGTGTGTGTGCGTGTGTAGCCAGGGGTGTCGGCAGAACGGGTAGCTGGTAGGGAGTGGTGTGGGGTGGTTTAGGGTTTCTAGGGTTCGGTTGGTCTAGCCGGCTGGGCCTGGCCAATTTTAGGTCTAGGGTTTATTTATTTTTATTTAATTAATATCTTTTTTATAAAACATTTGTAAATAATTTTACACCAATGAAATAGAAGGACTATGGTTTTTTATTTGAATATATGGGGGGAAGAATTAGCAAACAAAATAGAATTTTAGTTGAAACATTTTTAGAGATAAGACATGCATGATGATGTCATGATGATGCACCGAGATAGAAACACTAGGTGATTTCTAGTAGTGGTTTTACTCGGGGTGCTACAAACAAGTATCAGGAAATTGGAATGCACTGGATGCCAACATGGTATTATACAGATTCCATGTGCAAAAGATAAGCGGGTACTTTGACATATGTGAATTCCATCATGTACCCAGGGCAGAAAATGATGTAGCCGACATATTGTCAAAACTCAACTCATCCAGGCAAGCCATCTCACCCGACATAGCCCTTGAGCACCTCATATAATCATCAATTTTACCATCTCCTAAATCCGAATCGATTCGTATCCCGGCAAGTACGGTATCCGAATTTGACCCAATGGACATATATCAGAGGATTAATCCGAATAACTCGAGGACTGACTCGACATACGCGGGGACTGCCTTGCAGGACTTGTGGACTAATCAGATTAACTCGACAGAGGTTATGTCGACAAATGTAATGGAAATTGATGAGACAGTTACCCCGGTACATGAAGTACCAGAATGGGCATGAACAATCTTTCTATTCTTAAAAGATGAAGATTTGCCGAGTGCTGAAGTCCTCACTAAGAAGAGCTAAGGCATACACCATAATAAACTATGAACCATACAAAAGAAGCACAACCAATGTTCTGCAAAGGTGCGTTGATCCGGCAGAAGGCCAAGAGATCTTTCTTGATATTCATCAAGGAGAATGTGGGCATCATGCTTCATCTCGGGCCTTAGTAGCCAAAGCATTCAGACATGGATTTATTGGCCTAGTGCCCTGTGAGAGGCAAAGGACCAAGTGAAAAAGTGTAATGGTTGCCAAAGATATGCAAGCAAATGTCATATGCCATCACCAGAGTTAAAAATCGTACCAATCACTTGGCCATTTTCCGTATGGTTTTTGGATATGGTTGGACCATTTAAACCGGCTCGTGGTGGCATGACCCATATCTTATTCATGGTTGATAAATTCACAAAGTGGATCGAGGTGAAACTAATAAGAAAATGTGATGGGCCCACAATAGTAAGATTCCTCAAAGACGTTATCATGAGGTATGGGTACCCGCATAGCGTTACAACAGATAATGGAAAGAATTTTACCGAAGGAGCATTTGATCGATTTTGCCGATAAAATATGGTATAACTCGATATTGGATCAGTCGCACATCCCGCATTGAACGGGCAAGTAGAAAGACCAACGGACTAGTACTGTCCATGTTAAAACCCCGGCTCATTGAACCGGTGCAAAGATCAGCGGGGTGTTGGATCGAAGAACTCCTGGCCGTGTTATGGAGACTAAGGACAACTCCGAATCGATCAATAGGCTATACGTCATTCTTCCTGGTATATGGGGCAGAAGCTATATTACCAGCCGACATAGTGCACAATTCGCCTAGAGTCACCCAATACACGAAAGCCGAAGTGAATGCAATATCTCAGCAAAATGATGTTGATTTACTAGAAGAGGCTAGAGAGTTGGCTTTGTCTAGATCTGCCATGTATCAACAAAAGCTAATACACTACCATAGCAATAAAGTGAATCCCCGAGTCTTTCGAGAGGGAGATCTAGTGCTTCGACTCGTGCAGCGCATGGCTGGCATGAATAAACTATCACCTCCACGGGAGGGTCCATTTATTATGAGCAAGGCACTCCACAATGATGCATATTATCTTATAGATGCTCAAGCACAAGAGAAAAATAAGGCGGACACGGCAGGTGAAGAGTCAAAGAGGCCATGGAATGTGGCTTTACTTCATCCATTTTACACTTAGCCAAACTAAATTGTATCTCGAACTCTCATATGTTGGATTATATGCCGGCAATGAGCTAATGAATGAAACCTCAGCACCTCGAGTTGTAACTCAGGGACTACCTTAATGAACTCGTTCTTTTCGTATGCATTTTTATATGTCGGCTGGCTTATATTTTTTGTCCTTAGGCCAGATTAGTAGTGTGTTGGCAGCAAAGGTAGGCTTCATAGTAAGCAAGAGAAAAGACGGTGAATGTCGAACACATGAAAAACGACTAAGGGAAGAATAGCCGACTTATGTTTTATTTCTTACTAACCCCTGTATTTATTATCCTTTATTATTCATGTGTTTATTTTAAACTTGTTTTCATAATTTCTAAGTATTGTTGGTTCGGTTTATCTATCTCGGACCCGTTAGTCGAACACCCAAAAATGGTAGACACGGGTCGGATGATGAACTCAGAGTAACAAGAAAAATGAAATTAAGGGATAATGCTCAAAAGGATGCATTGTATACAAACCACATAGTAGCAAAAGGACTAGAAATGTTTCTTACATCATGCACCCGGTATACCGGGGACTTAATAAAATTCAATTTTTTTGAGTTCAGGCGGTAGCCAGTGTCGATTGGTCAGGATGTGGAGGAACAACAACCTCCGAAGAAGGTGCATCCAAGGTATTCACCTCGGCTTCTGCTAAGGATACCTCGGCTTCGACAGGAGCAGCCTCAGGATCTTGAACCTCAGTTTCCTTGCGAGAAACCTCATCTTGAGCTTGAGAAGTTTTGGTCCCCTTGGAGGAAGACCGGACCTCGGCCTCTTGATCCGAACCTTCTCCTTGCTCATCCGAGCTACCATCCTCCTCTTCCTTGTCTTTGTCATCCGCATACTCCTCGGATTTCGAGTCATATTCAGCCCGATCATCTCCTTCAACATCGTCCAACAAGAAACTCGGACCCTCATTCCAGCCATGAATATTGGAATATTGGATGAGCTGATGGGCCTGAGATTGCCTACGAGCGATATGATCCGGATCAGTGGTCCAACATGATCTTGTGCGGTGATTCTGTAGGGTATCCAAGCAGATGCCTTTGTACCAAGAAAGCACGAAGGAGAACGCCATGTCAGCACCAGCTTGTGCCGCTAATTCTCTCCAGAGGCAAAGTTGAGTCTCGCAGTCCATCAATTTTGCGGCAAGTTCTTTGGCATACAATAACCTATCTTCATTCGCCCAAAGGACACGTTGGACTCGGATGTCAGCTTCAAGGAGATCAACTCCAAATTCCTTCATGGGTTTAGTGGCGGCTCCAAGACTAACAAGATAGTCTTCCATCGATTAAGCGCGTTCCGGGTCATTGGTTTCGCCACAGCAAAGCCGAGCTTTCACCATGCAATCAACACTTCAGGTCCTGCACTTTGGAAAGTTATCTGAAAATAAGGGCACGGTCAGTCGGAACTAAGATAAGTCGGACAGGAAAAATAAGATATGGAAAGGGACTTACTATGGATAAACGAAACTACTCGCCTTACATTAGCAACCCAGCCAGCATGTGTCTTGTTCAGCCTTGCAGGATCGTCCTGGCAGGATTGGGCCTTAGCCTTGCAGTGCTGAGCAGCTCCTTGTCCTTCTTAGGCTGAAGGGTCATTCAGTTTTTCTCCTTAGAGTACTCTTGGTCGAGATTTTTCATCTCATAATTTTGATTTTTTCTCAGAGACTCAACCTCGGCACGAAGCCGAGCTATTTCATCATCCTTCTCCTTCAGCTTGGCTGCATGATCACCTGCTTGTTCTAAAAAATGCAGCATCAGATCAGGCATGGAAACACAGTCTTGATGGGACTTTGCAGAGCCTTTTAATTCGGCTGAGCCATGGTAAATTATCATGAGGAATATCGTAAAACTGCAAAGATGTAGTATGGAGAAACTGTGTCGAAACATCCAAGTTACCTTCAAGCTTAGTGACTTTCTCGTTCAACACCTTGTTCTAGATGTCCAAGTTCGCTGCGCAAAGGGCATATCAAAAACTTGACTCGTCAAGAAGAATGGGCACCGACTCAAAAGCAGATTTCGAAAATAGAGTGACGACAAACTTACCATTCTTCTACAGAATGGGCATGACCTTCTGGTACTTGGTCTGCAACTTTCTGTGGGAAAAGAGCAGTTTCTGGAACTCGGCCGTGCGACGGCTGTGTGTAATCTAGGTAAGGAAAAAGCAGAGCGTTAATCTCAGAAGGATATTCGCAACTAAACTGCAAGATCCTAACCAAGTAAAACTTGACTCGGATGTAGGTGGATAGATATTAAAAGCTAAACTACAAGATTCGAATCAAGTAAAACCTGATTTGGATCTAGGTGGCCGGATATTCAAAGTTAAAGATCCAAGCCAAGTAAAACTTGACTCAGATGTAGGTGGCTGGATATTTAAAGCTAAACTACAAGATTCGGATCAAGTATCCGGATCTAGGTGGCTGGATATTCGAAGTTAAAGATCCAATCCAAGTAAAACTTGACTCAGATCTAGGTGGCTGGATATTCAAAGCTAAAGTACAAGCACTACTAGGAAAACGATTATATGTAGATTTTAATCCTGTGGCGCATATAGGGAAAATGCTCCACTAAAATAAATTCTATGGCGCATATAAGGAATGCTCCATAGAACTCATGCAATTCTGTGGCGCATATGGCTATATGCGCCACAGAAAGTGAGAGTTCTGTGGCGCATATAGCCCTATGCGCCACAGAATTTCTGTGGGCCTCACCCAGCATATAGGCATGCCAGAATTCTGTGGCTCATATGGCTGTATGCGCCACAGAATGTCAAAATTCTATGGCGAATATAGCATATGCGCCATAGAATTCCCACTTTCTGTGGCTCATACAGCCATATGCGCCACAGAATGTGCCAAACAGATCTTAGTTTTTTCATCCTACCTACCACCATCCCGTAGCCGCCCATCCCGCGTGAGTCGAACGCCAAGCCGCCCGCCGCCACCACCCCGCCGCCCCGCCACCCCCATCGCCCCGCCACCCCCACCACCCCGTGTAACTACCTCGGTGAATTACGCTCCTAGATACAAGCCTGGATGAGTGGTAGTGGTTGAAATAGTACGGTGGGGCCCCAAAAGCCACTCACTGGTAGTCCTTTCAGACGTCCCAACCACTACCCTCTCAACGGGACTGTCAGACGGGCGTGAATCGGCGTGCAAAGGGATCAACTACGTACACAAGTGGGTATGTACGCAAGCCACCATACAAGAGTACATCGAGCCATACCATCTAGAAAGAAAGGAAATATAGCAACGCCATACGGCAAGATTCAAATGACCTAGATAGATCTATATTTTAGGATACTTCCTCATACAACACACATCGTAGTATCATGCAAGCGGCAAACAAAATCCGAGTACGGATAAGAAGCAAATCGGCATAAGATGCCATAGAAATAAGCACATCCCAACTACGTGTCTCACGGATCCCGTTCCTAATCTCTACACCGAACGATCGTTGCCCACATCTTTCGCTTCTTCCACCCAAAGATCCGGCCCTGCGAGGGTACCGCTCATCCGAACCAATAATTTATCGGGTGAGACCCTAAGGGTACTCGGAAGTCTTAATGCCTCTAAAGGGGACACAACCTGGGGTGACGAATTGCAGCGAAAGATAAACCCTAGCAGTTCTACAGATAACGCTAACCATCCGCCTAACCAATGATAGACGGATGTCCGTGAATTAAGAACAACAGTTATAATGGTAATCTCATCGATCCATCCTCCTCCTCGCCACCAACAAGGAAGCGGACGAACAACCCCCCGTCCGTTGGCAATTTTATTAAGCATTCCATGAGTATTGCACTATTTACTAGTCAAGTTACTTAGTCAAATTAAAACGGTACTTTAGTTATGCTTGTCTATGATCGAGAAACTGTGCTCCAAGTCGTCCATATCCGCGGACACGGCTTTCAGAAAGTTTTACCCGGCCGGGGTGCACCAATAGCAACACACGCTCGATCAACCTCGGAAAAACCAAATCAAAACCCAACAAGGCTTTCTCGACTGAACAATCACAAGATTCAGAAATATTTCAGGGGGCCACCCCATTGAGTTGACCCGCAACGAAGTAAGCAAGCTTCGAGACGGACTCAAGGTTTGCGTCAATGGCTGTAAGCGACTGGGAACCCGAAAACTCGGGGTGTCGATACCGCGTAATCACTCCGCTTACCTAAACAGACAAAGGTGCTATCGCACAATTTAAATACATAAGTAGCATGGCATAAGTACAGATCGTAAATAAAACCTCAAACTAGTTTGTGGCCCCAAGAAATAAGACTAAGCAAGCTCGGCTCGGGGGTCCCATATACCTCCGGATGTGGATAGCGCGATAAATCAAGGAACAGGAATCAAGTACTCGGTATTACGGACACAAGTGAGCAGGAAAACCAAATAGCAGATGTTGCTCACCGTGCCACTTTCTTTAGTTATCCCACTACTACTCAAAGTTAAGTTGTTTAGGTACCTCATTATTCAACAGACTCACATACCCTACACATGTTCATTTACGACTCGCATGGCCCAAACAACTCCTATAGTAGTGGCTCATGGGATGGAGGAACAAGCTCGGTGGGTTTAAAAGTAAAGGCTATGCATACTTGGGATTCAATTTAATGCAATCGCGACTCAATGATGCAAGAATAAGATAGAGGCAATAGGTACTGTATGTATGCAAGCATGTGGAAGTGCTTGCCGATATCTCGATTGAAGCAAGGGACGGATCTGGTAGTGCTCGGTTCTCTTGATATAACCCCTGCTCAGTGTCTATCCGAGAAAAACCAAACAAACAAGGCCAACATGAATATAGAGCACAAGCATATGAATAAGATGCGTCAAGCAAACAATCATGCCATGATGAATGATGCACAATTTACATGGCAATAAGGTAGCATGGCATGGTGAGGTGTGGAAGACAAGTAATAACATTTTAATGGGGTTTTGGAATCACATTTGTTGCCATAACAATTGCTGTACCCTATATTTTTATATGATGCATGCTGCAATTAAGGACATGGATAGAATAAACAGAAAGGTCTCGTCGAGCTGATCATTTTAGACATATCATTTGCTAAATTTGGAATTATAAATCAAAAGTTATTGATTATTTAAATTCTAGTGGCAATTGGTGTAATTTAAATAAACTTGGAATTTAAATGTGCAAAAGGCAATTTGAATGTCATATTTGAAATCCTGGCATTTTTCTGATCTCAAAACATATATTGTTTGTGTTATTTGGATTTACAAAGGAAAAGTTATTTAAAATCTGATTTGATTTTGAATTTGAAATAATTTAGTTAGTTTTGAATTTTAAACAGAGTCTGAAAAACATTTAACACTCAGGCCAGCCTAGCCCTAGTCGCAGACATGTGGGGCCAGGCTCATCTGGACCCATACGCCAGTGGCTGGGAGGAAGAAGGACCGCGGGTTGATTACCAGGTTTGCCAGGATCCTTTTTGCAAAAACAGAATGACAATCGGCGTGTGGGGTGTAGGGATCGCGTTGAGGGAATAAGGGAGCCAGGGGTTATCTGCAAAAGCATACTTATCGGATCTTCTCACCGATTTAACTGAAAAACAAACATCATGACAGAGGAAAAACAGGGCGCCATGCTCGATCCGCGATCATGACGCTGGCCAATGGCAACCACTGGGCTGGGTTGGGGTTTGCTGGCAGGAAGGAGGGAGGCGGCTAGACAGGGTTCTCGCAGACAGATACGGCAGGCAGTGCACGCCGGCAGACGCGCGTTTCGGCCAACGACGCGCCGGCAGGAAACGAGGCGAGGCCAGAGCATGTCTAGGGGGGTCAGGGGCTTACCGCGGTGGTGTTGGTGGCGGTGGCGAGGCTTGGGGTACAGGCGATCGACGAGGATGCGCATACCATGGCGAGTTAGGGTTCGTCGGGTCACGCCGGGCTCGGGCTGCCTCCTCCGCGATCGAGCCTTGGGCGACGGACGTCCTCGAGGCTTCTCGACACTGCAACTCGCGCCCGCCTCTGAGTGCGTGTGTCTTGGCGAGGTAGACGGGCGTGGCGAGAGGGAGCTGGGGGCGGTGGAGAAGGAGGGCAGAGGAGGGGAGCGAGGCAGGGCCCCTGGGCGGATCTGGGGACGGCTGTGAGGCTAGGGAGAGGATAAGAAGAGAGGGGGCAGGTGGGGTTGCGTGGGGGAGGGGAAGGTGGCCTCGGTGCCACCTTTTTGCCTCCTCACGTGCATGGCACGGCCAGGCAGGCACGGCAGGGCGGCGTGGGCTCTAGAGGGAGGCTGGCAGGTGGGGTTGCAACTGGCCAGGTCGAGGCTAGGTGCGGGGCAGCTGGGCAGAGAGAGATCAGAGGGGAAAAGGAAGAGGGGAAGCGGCCGACTCGGGCTAGGGTTTGCCTTAGATGGGGTAGCTAGGTGGGGCCAGGAAAGAGGGGGCCAAGCTAGAGTAGGGAGAGGGGGTGGCGAGCTGGGGCAGGGTTTGGTGTGAACAAGCTAGGAAGTAGGGAAGAGGAGGGGTAGTTAGGGTTTTGTTTAAGGGAGGTGTAGTTTAGGGTTTTGGTTAGCTAGGATGGAAGACGGCATGGGGTAGATTTTAGGGTTTAGCTAAGAGAGGGGGGGTATGGTTAGAAGAAGAGGTACGTCACTTGATCAAGTGTGGCATCCCGCAAAACCACTACTAGAAAATCGCGTTGAATTTGTGCATTGCATCGTCATCATCATGCATTGTTTGCCAAAACTATTTTCGCCGCACCCGATTTGTTTTCCAAACGCCCCATCTTTATTCAAACGCCAAACCCCGGATCTCCGGAGTTATTTTGTTTTGTTGCTATCGGGTTTCAAACGGCCCAATTCAATTAAATAAAATATTTAATTATTTTATGGGCGAACGGGCTGCCCGACCAACGACCACCCCTCAGAATAATAATCGGTCCACCCCAACTGCCCCTCTAAATCCTATTCTACCCAAAACTCTACCCACCCCTCCTTCCACATCACCTGACCAACCCCCCGCCACATCACCCTTGCCCTCCCCCCCAACCAACCAGATCTTGACACTTGGCCACTCCCTCTCTCCTCTTCCCCCTTTCCCACTGCACCCATTACCACACACGCACGCACTCACGCACACACGCCCCGCTCCCTCTGCCCCGCGGGCCCCATCCCACCGTGACCCCGCCTCTCTCCTCTCCCCACCCTCTCTCTCACCCAGCCCGGCCCCACCCGGTCCCACCTACCACCTACCCGTGCCCTGTTCATCTCCTTCCTCTCCCCTCATGCGTCTCTCACCACAGCCTGCCTCCGCTCGCATGACGGCTGCTCCCCTCTTCTTCCAAGGCCTCGGCCTCCACTCCCGGCTGCGCCTCAAGGCCGCCCGACCAGCCGCCACGCCTCCGCTCATCCGTCCTCGCCCAGCCTCGCCTGCCCCCACGCCACACCTGCGCCGGCCCCTCAAGCCTCCGTCGCCTGCAGCCCTGCTCGCCAACCAGACCGCCGCCGGGCGTGCCTCCTCCTCCTCGGCCAGCCAGACCTGCACACGCGCTGCCTACTGCTCGCCCGCGCCCTTCCTTCTCCGGCGAGCCGCCTCGCTGCCTCCTCGCCACCGTCCCTTCGCAACCTCGCCCCAACTCCGCGCCTGCCGCTCCTCCGCTCATGGCGACGCGCCAAGGAACGCCGCCTCGACCCAGCATCCCGCCGGCCGCTGCCCCTAGCCACGCTGCGCCGCAGCGCCACCGTCGGCCGCTTCAGCGACGCCCGCCACCTCGTCCGCACCGAGCTCCACTTGCCTCCCTGCCGAGCTGCTCGCTTCGCTGCAGGGTGGCCAGCGCCTCGGTCGCCGCCGTGGCTCCCGCCGCGACGCCCGCTTCCGCCAGCCCCCGCCTCGAGCTCCGTGTCGTCAAGTTCTGCTTCGATCGCCCCGAGTGGATGCCTCTGCTTGTTGCGGGTACGGCTCCAAGGGCGCACGCGGTCTGCTCCAGTTTCGGGTCGTCGTCGTCTTTCAAGCGCAGTACTTTTGTTGCCGACCAAGGACTGCTAGTGAACAAGCCCAACAGGTTAGACAAGGAGGTCCACCGACAAGTTTTCCAAGATCCTCTCGAGCTGCCGCCTGTTTGGCCAAGGTCGACACCGGGCCAAATAGCGCCTATTACCAGATCTTCGTCCTGGGTCAACAAGATCTCCATTACGGATCGAAGGCCGACCGCGCCAAGCCCGAACTTCATCGGAACCCCGACGTCAAGATCTCCCCCTCGGACCCGAAGCCGTCAAGACCCCGGAGACCCTATGATCTTCGCCTCAGACAACAAGGCCGTTGGAATGGAATCGACAAGTTCCGCTTCATGGGCACGGAGTGCCAAGGTCGCCTCACGGAATCCGAAGCGCGGGCCCGACAAGATCGGCACGACGACAAGAACGACACCGCCCCGGAAGGACCCGATGCGCCCCCGACACCGAACCAAGCCCTGCTTCCGGAACGCCAAGACCTACCCCGATAACCGAGAACATCCCCCCTGAACGCCATGACCGTCAACATGACCCCAAGTCCCGCACCCGGATGCGCCAAGACCTACCTCGATACCCGAGAACCAATCCGTCGAACCCTGAACCCCGGAACCCTAACAAGATCGCCGAACCCTAAATGTGTGACCCCTTTTTCCTCGAACCCTATTTTATAACATAATAACAACTTGTTGCATATTGAATTGTCATTCATCTCGCATACATTCATGTGGTTTGGGGGCCTTATGTCGATTCACCTAATAATTAAATATGGGGCCCATATGCGGGCAAATCTAGTCTCATATTGGCCTCATTTAAATTTGTGTAGCGAACCGGTGCTATCTTCTGCCATGCTAAAACAACATTTAAATTGCGGGGGTTCTAAATAACTTGAACCACTTGAAATAATTGTCGGGACCCCGGATCCGCTTAACATGACCTAATTGCATTGCACCTTGCCATGTCATCCATCATACATGCATCATGCCGATCTGCTGTCGTTTTATTAAATAGCGCATCCGGTGTTTCTTCTAGTGTTTTGCTTCTTCGCGGATTGGACCGTTGAGTTGATGTGAGCTTCGCCCCGATCTTCGGATGAACCTTTCGACAATGTTTTCAAAGAGCATCTCCTCTTTCTACCTATCTTACTTTTATAGTCTTTATTCCTTCCTCTGATCTATTGCTATCTCGTGTTATGATGCTCTAGTTTCGCATTCGATATATCCCCGCAGCCTTATATTGCCTTGGACACACCCTATTACCGTTGTTTGGTAGATAGTTGGACTTATGCGTCATAGTTGCTTGCTCAAGTGTGATGTGTGTCATATGCCACGGCTTGATGTATTGCCGCATGTTGAAGTTGGAGATGATTCTAGTTTTACTTTTCGTCACTTTACTTTGCTTAACAACTAAAATTGAATAAGCGAGGCATCGGTGGGTGATAGATAATATTTGGTTTCGAACGCCCACTTGTGTCCCGTGAAGACCCCGAGTACTTGATACTGTTCCTTGATTTTTTCGCTATCCACATCCGGGAGGTATATGGGACCCCCGAGCCGTAGCTTGATTCATTCTTATTTCTTGGGGCCACAAACTAGTTTGAGGTTTTATTTACGATCCTGTACTTATGCCATGTTTTACCGCTTTATTTATTGTCAGCGAGGTAATCGCATCGCTTTTGAAGCGGAATGTTTACGCTGCATCGACAAGCCCAGCCACACTTTCGGGTTCCCAGTCGTTCGCCATTGACGCAAACCTTGAGGCCGTCTCGAGCTTGCTTACTCGCTATGGATTCTACTCTAAGGGTGGCCCCAAATATTTCTGAATCCTGTGATTGTTCAACGTGAAAGCCTCGTTGGGTTTTGATTTGGTTTTTCCGAGGTTGATCGAGCGTGTTGCTATTGGTGCACCCCGCCGGGTAAAACTTTCGAAAGCCGTGTCCGCGGATATGGACGACTTGGAGCACAAGATCTCGATCATAGACAAGCATAACTAAAGTTTATCGCTATAAATTTGACTTATAATGACTAGTAATCAGCTTCACTACAACGGAATGGCTAATTAATACTTCCCACAATTGCTTGTTTGGTTGTCGCCATACAAATGTATCTCGACTAGTAAGTATTGCAACTACAACGAATTGGCTGAATAAAAGTACCAACAACCTTTGGGTTTTGGGTTTATCTCATGCTATCTCAGATCTCGATTAGTAATTGTTGCAACTATCACGGAATGGTTAACTAAAAGTGCCCACTGTTTACTTTATCAGGATGATTATCTAAACCTGACTAGTAATTGCTGCAACGATAACTGAATAAATAAAACTGCCAACGGTGTGAGTTCCTCGGTTGACTTCCTCGTTTGGTCTCGAGGGGAAATACCAGGAGGGGTTTGTTTGGTGTTAGCTTCAGGTTGGATCCGAATAGGTCATTCTTACCCCTCTCTGATAACCGCCAGATGTGTCGAGTCTCTATAGGTTGTTCACAGGCATGCATCTTGCCGCCACCACCACCATACCTATGTAGGCGAGGACCCGAATTCTAGCCTCGCTGCATCGCCTCGATCGACGCCCTTCTTTTCCTTTGCCCTTTGTCGGCACCCCTTTGTTTAAGCAGGTTTTGAGATCGACGTCGTTAGCGTGGTTACCCTTCCGGCTTGGCTCAAGGGGTTATGGACGCCATTGGTTATTCTTCGTGGCTCTTAGCCCCATTTGCTTCTTGTCCGTAGCGGGACGCTCTATCGTTTTCAAGGTGATTTGGATCCTGTATATCATATTTGTATTCTTGGCTCTTTGAGTCGTTGGTGTATATATCTGTTCTGTGGGTCCCATCGAGGACTGTTGTGTAATGTTATTACTTCGTTTTCCACCCGCACGAAAGTGCCTGGTGGGCACCTTTGAATCGCTTCTGCGCGGGTTTGGTGAATTTTGCCCAAACTTGCATAGGTCCGATTCTCGAGGGTGTTACGAGTGGTATCGAGCTCAGCCAGCGATATCCCACAAGTCCAGCCTGTAGGATAACCTAGCTAACGGCCGCAGTAGAGTGTCAAAACTATTTTCTAAAATCGGTTGGATAGTTCTGAATAGGTCTGATTTTTACTCCTTACCCTCTGCTGATCCCCTCTTATCTCGACGTGTTTTGAATCGCTCTCTTATCTTTTCTTCGGTCCAGATTTCTCGGTTGGGTTTCCGCTGCACCGTGGTTTCGCTTCCTCTCGATAACGGCGCTCTACCATCCGGTGTCAAGCCGCCCGATGAATCCTCACGAGGTACCATTCTTTGTTCCTTGTTTGTGTTTCCGGTTTTCCGACGCATTTACATCCTCTCACGCGATCCGATGCAGTCAGATCACCCTTTGTTTCCGAACCTCGCTTGTCGAGATCTCGATCTAATCCCGAGAGTTGGTTGCATAATTCGCCTATTCGTGCGTGCGAGTAATGGTTTAAAGTGCGGGATGGAGTAGCTACCATACCACTACTCTTATCATTCGCTCTTGTACATCGAATCAGTGGATCCAGCAGTTTTACTCCGTCCACGGAAGTTAGGGGTGGCTTTATTTGTTGATACCTCTACCTTCGACCTTTTGTTCCCGGAGTGTTCTCTCGACGATCACGGACAACGACCCTTTGTTGGTGGTGTCGCCAAATTCCAGATGAAGAAGGAATCCTCGTTAGTGGTGTCGCGAGGATCTACACAAAGCGAGAAGACGGAGAACGCCGACCTTCCTTCCGGTACCATGAGGCGGATCTCGAGGGCGAGATCCATTGTTAGTGGTGTCGAATTGTGGCATCCCGCAAAACCACTACTAGAAAATCGCGTTGAATTTGTGCATTGCATCGTCATCATCATGCATTATTTGCCAAAACTATTTTCGCCGCACCCGATTTGTTTTCCAAACGCCCCATCTTTATTCAAACGCCAAACCCCGGATCTCCGGAGTTATTTTGTTTTGTTGCTATCGGGTTTCAAACGGCCCAATTCAATTAAATAAAATATTTAATTATTTTTGCGGGGGCAGTCGAACGGGCCGTTCCGACCCGAACGACCACCCCCAGGAATAATAATCGGTCCACCCCAACTGCCCCTCTAAATCCTATTCTACCCAAAACTCTACCCACCCCCTCCTTCCACATCACCCAGACCAACCCCCTGCTGCCACATCACCCTTGCCCTCCCCCCTAACCAACCAGATCTTGACACTTGGCCACTCCCTCTCTCCTCTTCCCTCTTTCTCCCACCAGACCCACAGCCCCCACACACGCACGCACTCACACACGCCCCGCTCCCTCTGCCCGCGGGCCCCATCCCACCGTGACCCCGCCTCTCTCCTCTCCCCACCCTCTCTCACCCAGCCCGGCCCCACCCGGTCCCACCTACCACCCACCCGGCCTGCCTTCATCTCCTTCCTCTCCCCTCATGCGTCTCTCTCACACAAGCAGCCCTGCCTCCTCCGCCATGACCGCTTCCTCTCTTCACAGCTGCCGCCTCCACCTCCGGCTCGCAAGGCTCTCGCCTGCCGACCCCGCCGCCATCATCCGTCCCCTCATCGAAGCCTCGCCTGCCCCACGCCACGCCGGGCTGCCTCAAGCCTGCTGCCTGCAGCCCCGCCGCTGCCAACCAGACTGCCAGGCGGGCGTGCCTCCTCCTCGGCCAGGCTCAGACCAGCCAGCACGCCGCTGGCTGCCACCGGCCTCCCCTTCCGGCGAAGCCGCCATGCTGCCTCGCCACCGCCGTCCGCCCGCAACCTTCTGCCTAACTCCGTGCTCCGCTCCTCAGCTCCATAGCGTCGACGCTGCTGGAACCGCCGACCTCAGCATCCCGCCGGGTTGCCCCTAGCCTCGCCAGCGCCACCAAGGTCTGCCGCCCAGCGACGCCCGCCACTCGTCTCACGGAGCTCCACTCTTGCTCTCGCCAGCCCGCCGAGCCGCTTCGTCCGCTGCGGTGGCCCAGCCTCGGGCCGGGTTTCTCCCTGCCGCGACGCCCGCTGCTCCCGCCAGCCCGCTGCCTCGAGCTCCGCGGTCGCAAGTTCTCGCCGATCGCCCGAGTGGATGCCTCGCTTGTTGCGGGTATGCTCCAAGGGCGCACGCGCTTCCAGCTGGTCGTTGCCGCTTTTCAAGCGCAAGACTTTTGTTGCCGACCAAGGATCTAGTGAACAAGCCCAACAAAGTTAGACAAGGAGGTCCACCGACAAGTTTTCCAAGATCCTCTCGAGCTGCCGCCTGTTTGGCGAAGGTCGACACCGGGCCAAATAGCGCCTATTACCAGATCTTCGTCCTGGGTCAACAAGATCTCCATTACGGATCGAAGGCCGACCGCGCCAAGCCCGAACTTCATCGGAACCCCGACGTCAAGATCTCCCCCTCGGACCCGAAGCCGTCAAGACCCCGGAGACCCTATGATCTTCGCCGCATAACAAGGCCGTTGGAATGGAATCGACAAGTTCCGCTTCATGGGCACGGAGTGCCAAGGTCGCCTCACGGAATCCGAAGCGCGGGCCCGACAAGATCGGCACGACGACAAGAACGACACCGCCCCGGAAGGACCCGATGCGCCCCCGACACCGAACCAAGCCCTGCACCCGGATGCGCCAAGACCTACCCCGATAACCGAGAACATTCCCCCTGAACGCCATGACCGTCAACATGACCCCAAGTCCCGCACCCGGATGCGCCAAGACCTACCTCGATACCCGAGAACCAATCCGTCGAACCCTGAACCCCGGAACCCTAACAAGATCGCCGAACCCTAAATGTGTGACTCCTTTTTCCTCGAACCCTATTTTATAACATAATAACAACTTGTTGCATATGGAATTGTCATTCATCTCGCATACATTCATGTGGTTTGTGGGCCTTATGCCGATTCACCTAATAATTAAATATGGGGCCCATATGCGGGCAAATCTAGTCTCATATTGGCCTCATTTAAATTTGTGTAGCGAACCGTGCTATCTTCTGCCATGCTAAAACAACATTTAAATTGCGGGGGTTCTAAATAACTTGAACCACTTGAAATAATTGTCGGGACCCCGGATCCGCTTAACATGACCTAATTGCATTGCACCTTGCCATGTCATCCATCATACATGCATCATGCCGATCTTGTCGCTTTTATTAAATAGCGATCCTGTTTCTTCTAGTGTTTTGCTTCTTCATGATTGGACCGTTGAGTTGATGTGAGCTTCGCCCCGATCTTCGGATGAACCTTTCGACAATGTTTTCAGGCGAGCATCTCCCTCTTTCTACCTATCTTACTTTTATAGTCTTTATTCCTTCCTGTTGATCTATTGCTATCTGTGTTGCGATGCTCTAGTTTCCGTACCCGATATATCCCCTGCATTTTATATTGCCTTGGACACACCCTATTACCTGTTGTTTGGTAGATAGTTGGACTTGCGCGTCGTAGTTGCTTGCTCAAGTGCTGATGTGTGTCGTCATATGCCACAGTTGCTGATGTATTGCCGCATGTTGAAGTTGGAGATGATTCTAGTTTTACTTTTCGTCACTTTACTTTCTGTTTAACAACTAAAATTGAATAAGCAGAGGCATCGGTGGGTGATAGATAATATTTGGTTTTAACGCCCACTTGTGTCCCAAGACCCCGAGTACTTGATACCTTCCTTGATTTTTCGCTATCCACATCCGGAGGTATATGGGACCCCCGAGCCGAGCTTGATTCATTCTTATTTCTTGGGGCCACAAACTAGTTTGAGGTTTTATTTACGATCCGCACTTATGCCATGTTTTACCGCTTTATTTACGATTGTGCGAGGTAACGACATCGCATCGCTTTTGAAGCGGAATGTTTACGCTGTATCGACAAGCCCGTACACACTTTCGGGTTCCCATTTATGTACCATTGACGCAAACCTTGAGGCCGCCTCGAGCTTGCTTACTCGCTATGATTCTACTCTAAGGGTGGCCCCTGAAATTTCTCAATCGTGATTGTTCAATGTGAAAGCCTCGTTGGGTTTTGATTTGGTTTTTCCGAGGTTGATCGAGCGTGTGTTGCTATTGGTGCACCCGGCCGGGTAAAACTTCGAAGCCGTGTCCGCGGATATGGACGACTTGGAGCACAAGATCTCGATCATAGACAAGCATAACTAAAGTTTACGCTATAAATTTGACTTATAATGACTAGTAATCAGCTTCACTACAACGGAATGGCTAATTAATACTTCCACAATTGCTTGTTTGGTTGTCGCTATGCATAAATGTATCTCGACTAGTAAGTATTGCAACTACAACGAATTGGCTGAATAAAAGTACCAACAACCGGGTTTTGGGTTTATCTCATGCTATCTCAGATTCGATTAGTAATTGTTGCAACTATCACGGAATGGTTAACTAAAAGTGCCCACTGTTTACTTTATCAGGATGATTATCTAAACCTGACTAGTAATTGCTGCAACGATAACTGAATAAATAAAACTGCCAACGGTGTGAGTTCCTCGGTTGACTTCCTCGTTTGGTCTCGAGGGGAAATACCAGGAGGGGTTTGTTTGGTGTTAGCTTCAGGTTGGATCCGAATAGGTCATTCTTACCCCTCTCTGATAACCGCCAGATGTGTCGAGTCTCTATAGGTTGTTCAGTGCATGCTGCCGCTGCCGCTCAGTCCACCATACCTATGTAGGCGAGGACCGCCGAATTCTAGCCTCGCCGTGTACTGGCCTCAGTACTGACGCTCCTTCTTTTTCCTTTGCCCTTTGTCGCACCCCTTTTGTTTAAGCAGGTGTTGAGGTCGACGTCGTTAGCAGGGTTACCCTTCCGGCTTGGCCTGGGCAGGGTTATGGACGCCATTGGTTATTCTTCAGGGCTCTTAGCCCCATTTGCTTCTTGTCCGTAGCGGGACGCTCTATCGTTTTCAAGGTGATTTGGATCCTGTATATCATATTTGTATTCTTGGCTCTTTGAGTCGCTGGTGTATATATCTGTTCTGTGGGTCCCATCGAGGACTGTTGTGTAATGTTATTACTTCGTTTTCCACCCGCACGAAAGTGCCTGGTGGGCACCTTTGAATCGTTTCTATGCGGGTTTGGTGAATTTTGCCCAAACTTGCATAGGTCCGATTCTGAGGGTGTTACATCAAGCATGCTTCATAGACAAACACACAAGATCTAGGAAAGGAGAAAAGAGAGAAAGGTAGGGAGAGATGACTATGTGGTGATGGGGTTTTTCTTTGGTTCATGCATGCTCCAAACAAGCCTTAACAAGACCAAGGCAAGAAAAAGAGAGAGAGGGAGAGAGAGATATGGTGATAGGATTGTCCTTATGCTCACACATGATCACATGTGTATGCATGGAGATGGGGATAGAGGTTTAGATGATATGGTGAAGAATACTACAAGCCAACACAAGCTTTAAACCAAGAAAAGATGATCCATGCAAACAAAGCTAAAACATTTCCAAAGCCAAGAAAAAGGTGGCACTTGCATGGCCCATGCAACAATATTTGCCATGTGGTTATATTGTGAAAACAACATTATTTCATGTGGCATTAATCCTTGCATTCCCAAAAGGTGGGCAAAGGCCAAGCAAAAGATTATGGGTGGAATCCAACCAACCAACATGAGCTAGAGATAACCCAAATTAAAATGCCAAGCTCATATTAATTGGATGGTGGAATATAAGGTGGTGAAAGAAAGGTGGTGGAGTCGATAAGAGAGATGCCAACTCAACTGGGCATTTAACAATATATTAAGAAACCAAATACAATATCAAGAGGCAACTACAATTAATCATGCACATGAGATAAGAACCAAACAAGAAAGGGTTTTATATGATGCTCAAAATGCAAGGTGGTATGATGATATGATATGATATGATGATGATGCAACAATTATATGGAAGTGGCCTTTTTTATTATCATGACATGTAGCATATGTGTTAGTTGCTTTGACCCATGCTACAACTTTGCCTCCAACTTGGCTTCATCAACACAATGGTGTGAAGCCATCTTGCAGTTGAGCTGTGGAAAACATCATGGACTTTGAGTTTTTCCTAAGCTAAGCCACCGATGATCTGAGGAGCACTGTGTTTTGCCCATCTTCAAATAGATTTTGCTCCCAATCTTCACATGACTGCCTTTGCTGAGAGCCTCTTGCATGGTCACATCAAAGTCATTGATTGCCTCAATCCTTTGCTTTCTTGCACGATACCTCATCACACCTCATTAGAATTGCACACCTCGAATATCATCCATCGCCTGATTAAATTGAAGTATTTATCATTTCATGCCCCATCAATATCACAGGATAACATATCCAACCCTCTTCTCATGAGTCCAAACTAAAGATTGGTAACTACGAATAATACCCCAACAAGATAGCGCCGGATACAAGAGGAAGATAGATATGCCGGTTTGCAAAAGCCCCGCCTGCATGGAATGTACCAACAGCTTGATAACCAAAGATAGACACTTGATGTAATGATTACACCCACGCTGAATCTGAACTTGTTTTCAGATCAGCACCACCAATCCTCGATAAGCACACCATCTGCCTCACACCAGCGAGTCAGCGATTTAACCACACCTCATATAATGTCCTGAACAGAATGGTAATCAACAAATCTTTTTATCCGACATTAGCTGATGAATTTCAATTTAAAGCTGATCGGTCACAAGATTCGTAAATATTTCAGGAGGCGCGATTCACTTAAGGGTGGCCTCAAATATTTCTCAATTCTGTGATTGTTCACCGTGAAAGCCTCGCTGGATTTTGATTTGGTTTTTCCGAGGTTGATCGAGCGTGTGTTGCTATTGGTGCACCCCGCCGGTAAAACTTTCAAAGCCGTGTCCATGGATATGGACGACTTGGAGCACAGCTTGATCATAGACAAGCATAACTAAAGTACCGCCTTAATCGACTAAGTAACTCGACTAGTAAATAGTACAACACTCATGGAATGGTTAATAAAATTGCCAATGGATGGGGTTGTTCGTCCGCTTCCTTGTTGGTAAGGTGAGGAGGATGGATCGATGAGATTACCATTATAATCGTTGTTCTTAATTCACGGACATCCGCCTATCATTGGTTAGGCGGATGGTTAGCTTATCCAGAATTGCTAGGGTTTATCTTTCGCAATTGCGCCACCCTGTGTTGTGTCCCCTTTAGAGGCATTAAGACTTGCCGAAAATTTTAGGGTCTCACACGATAAATTCTTGATTCAGATGAATGTACCTTCGCAGACGGATATCGGTGGAAGAAGTCAAGATGTGGGCAACGATCGCTCGTGTAGAGATTCCGGAACGGGATCCGTGAGACCAGAGTTGATGTGCTTATTTCTATGGCATCTTATGCCGATTTGCTTCTTATCCGCACTCGATTTTGTTTGCCGCTTCCGCATGATACTGATGTGTTGTATGAGGAAGTATCCTAAAATATAGATCTATTTAGGTCATTTGAATCTTGCCGATGTATGCTATATATTTCCTTTCTTTCTAGATGGTATGGCTCATGTACTCTTGTATGGTGGCTTGCATATACCCACTTGTGTAATGAGTTGATCCTTCGCGCCGACCACGCCGCTCAGACAGTCCTGCTGAGAGGGTAGTGGTTGGGACGCCCGAAAGGACTACCAAAGGAGTGGCTTTTGGGCCCCACCGTACTATTTCAACCACTACCACTCATCCAGGCTTGTATCTAGGAGCGTAGTTCACCGAGGTAGTTACAATTGGTATCAGAGCCATCCCGACCTTCAGGGTTTCAGCTAAACGGTCGTTGTCAGTCTAGCAAATATTTTGGTAGTTATGTATATTAGGGAAAAACAAAACACGAGAGTAGGACTGCTTCCACTTTTCTTCTTACCCTCCCACCCACCCTTTTCTGGTAAGGAAGTGTAACGTTTTCAATCCTCTTCTCAAAGTTCAAACTAGGATTCACGTGTTCTGGGTTTCCGTAGTACCATAGGTTGTGTGTGTGTGTGTGTAATCCCTTGTCTATCTGTTGCATCCAAGTAGTATCCGACGCAATCTATCTTCCTCTTTGTATCCGACGCTATCTTGTTGGGGTGTTCGTTTCCGTAGTTACCAATCTTTAGGTTTCGTCGTGAGAAGAAGGGGTTAGGATATGTGTTCCACTTGTTCATGTGCGGAGTAATTATTTGAGTGCGGGATGGAGTCGCGACCATACCACTACTTTTATCATTCGCTTTTGTATATTGAATCGGTAGAGTCACTAATCTTGATTCATTAAGTAATTTTATGATCTATTGGTATTCTAATGCCAAATTTGTGGAAAATTTTTCTTTGATATATTTGTGTACCACACTTTTCAACGTGTGCGATATGCTTAATATCTTTAGGTGCTATGAACTTTGTTGATATTTTAATATCATCTCAAGAATTGTATCCTTTAATCTTGGTTAATTCCATCTTGGTACTATTTTGGATTATTATCATTCTCCATTATAGTAACCGACTTGAGTTTTATATCAATGATGGATGGCTCCACGGACCGAGGAGGACATCCTCCGAATCTCGCCATACAAACATTGCAAATGCTTTGGCAGCCATGCAAGAGAACCAGCGCTTTGAGGAGAGCGTCAAGAAACGAGTTTGCTCCACTTCCTCCACCTCCCAAGCGTGCAGACATCAAGAGCTTCCTCAAGTTCAACCTCCGCTTGATGTGTCCGACCGACCTCTTTACGCGGATGATTGGTCGCGAGATCTCAAGGTTGCTCGAGACCGATGTTCCGTAGGAGTGGGTAAAGTGTGCTACTCACCTTCTCAAGGAGATGCAGCTCTTTGGTGGGAAAACTACTTGAAGGCAAGCTGCACCGGTTCCAAACTTGGGAGAGGTTCACCGCAGCTTTCAAGGAGTTTCTCTCGGAGATTGTGATGGAAAGGATGAAGGAGGCTTTCTCAACTCAAGCAGGAAATGATAACGCCAACACATATATCGTGAACTTCATGAACCTGTCTCGCTATGGTGGTGATGAGGTATCCGATGACAAGAAGAAGCGTAAAAGGTTCGTGCAAGGGCTCAATGCGCCGATCAAGTATGCAATCACGCAAGACCGCAACCTTCTGAACTACAAAGACACAAAGACTGCAAGAGGAGGCAAGGTGCAAATGTTCGAGGAGTCCAAGAAACACAACAGGATGCATCAAGCTCGCAATTATGGCAGCTCCTTCTAAGCGTGTGGGTTCCTAACACCCCACCGCCGCCACGGCTCCACCAAGACCGCGAAGTTTCACGCCAAGGCCACCAAACTTCACCACCGCGCTCCTGTGGGCTACAACAACTATTACCCCGAGCGCTCGGCGAGTCCTCGGCTTCGCCCACGCCCACCGGTGCTCGCTTCACGTAGGAGATCCCGGACATTCCCATCGAACTGCCCAATGAAGAACAAAGCTCTCCTCAACCCCCGCCAAGATCTGCAACAAGCTCTCCTTCGTTCGTGCACCACCGCCTGGCTCTCAACATCAACACCAAGCCCGGTTCGCGGTTGTTCGCGCCAACCGCGCTAACGCCTCAAGCCGAGCTCGCACCGAGTTGTAATGGGTATGCTTTCGCTAACTCGCCCCTGCGAAGTTCTCTTTGATTCTGGTGCATCACATTCTTTTGTGTCTCACAAGTTTGCAAATGAGAATGAGTTAGTCATGGTTCCTCTCCAAAAGCGGTTAATGGTTCTTTCTCCTGGAGCAAACATGAGGGCTGTTCACATCAGCCATGGCAACCAAGTTGAGATTGGTGGTTCTTCATTCTTGGCTTCTTTGATTGTTCTGGGCAACTCTGACATTGATGTCATCTTGGGCATGGATTTATTGACAGCAAATGCAGCTGTGATTGATTGTGCTGAACGCTCAGTGTCTCTGAAGATTCCTGAAGGCCATATAGTCTTTTCTCCAAGTCTGACTCCTGCTGTCCAGCTCTATTCCTTGGCTGCTCTGAATGATGATGCTATGGAAGCTATTCAGAGGGTACCAGTGGTCTGTGAGTTCCCGGATGTTTTTCCTGAAGAGTTGCCAGGTATGCCTCCATCGCGAGGTTGAATTCGTGATTGAGCTCGAACCTGGAACGGCTCCTATCTCTAAGCGGCCATATAAAATGGGTCCTTCTGAGTTGGCTGAACTCAAACGACAACTTGATGAACAAGAGAAGTTGGGATTCATTCAACATAGCACTTCTTCTTGGGGTAGCCCAACAATCTTTGTGAAGAAGCGTGACAGAACCGATAGGCTATGTGTTGACTACCGGGCTCTCAACGCTAAAACCATCAAGAACAAATATCCTCTTCCTCCGGATAAATGATCTTTTGATCACCGGGCAGAGCTGTGGTGTTCTCTAAGCTGGACTTGAGAAGTGGTTATCACCAAATCAAAATTCGCAAAGAAGATGTGCCCAAAACAGCTTTCACCACCCGCTATGGCCTGTATGAGTACACGGTCATGTCTTTCGCCTCACCAACGCACCGCTACCTTCTCGAGGCGATGAACTCCGCTTTCATGGAGTACCGGACAAGTTTGTGGTGGTATATCTGGATGATATTCTGGTCTATTCCAAGTCCAAGGAGGAGCATGAAGAACACCTGCGGTGTCCCGAACAAGCTTCGTGAGAACCGCTTGTATGCAAAGTTCTAAGTGTGAGTTTTGCTGCTCAAGTGACATACTTGGGTCATGTTATCTCTTCCAAGGGCATTGCAGTCAACCCGGAAACCGTGAAGACAATAGTCGAATGGCTTCCTCCTGCTAATGTCAAGGAAGTGCGGAGTTTTCTCGGCTTGGCTAGCTATTGGCGCCGCTTTGTGCAAAACTTCTCGAAGATAGCAAAACCTCTTACCGACCTCCTCAAGAAAGGCAAGAAGTACCTGTGGACTCCTGCTTGTCAAGAAAGTTTTGAGACACTCAAAGAGAAGCTCACTTCCACACCAGTCTTGGTTCCTCCGGATACATCTAAGCCTTTCCAGATATTCTGTGACGCCTCTTTGCAAGGATTGGGTGCGGTCCTTATGCAAGAGAGACAGGTGGTTGCTTATGCTTCTCGTCAGTTGAAGACGCATGAGATCAACTATCCCACACATGACCTTGAGCTAGCAGCAGTGGTCTTTGCTTTGAAGCTATGGAGGCACTACTTGCTTGGTAACCGTTGTGAGATCTTCTCGGACCACAAGAGTTTGAAGTATATCTTCACTCAACCGGATCTCAACCTTCGGCAGAGGAGATGGATTGAAGCAATCAATGACTTTGATGTGACCATCAACTACACTCCAGGCAAAGCAAATGTCATGGAAAATGCGCTTAGCATAAAAGCTTATGTCAACAACCTCATGGTGGAAGAGCAGCAGCCTCTCTTGTGCGAGGAATTCCACCGAACACGAAGTTGTGGAACAAGGGCATCTCCTGAACCTTCTGGCTACTCCTCTCTTGGAAGAACAGATTCGCTCTCGTCAGCTTGGTGATCCGCACACCAAAAAGCTCATCGCTAAGCTTGACCTTCCGAAGTATGAGGCCTTCCACGTTGATGATCAAGGCACGCTCTTCTTTCAACACCGGATGTTTGTTCCAAACTACCCGGGTCTGAGAGACCAAGTTCTCAAGGAGGCACATGATTCGGTTCTTTCTATCCATCCTGGCAGCACAAAGATGTACATGGACTTGAAAACACAATACTGGTGGCCTGGGTTGAAACGGTATTGCGCCAAGTATGTCTCAGAATGTGATGTCTGCCGTAGGGTGAAGGCTGTCCATCAGAAACCATTTGGTCTTCTACAGCCATTGAAACCTCCGGAATGGAAATGGGAGAAAGTTGAGATGGACTTCATCACTGGCTTTCCAAGGTCGCAGAAGGGCAACAATGCAATTTTTGTTGTCATCGATGCTTTCTAAAGTGGCTCATTTCTTCCCAAAGAAACAATTTCGAATTCAGTTGGCTGAGCTCTATATCAACAGGATTGTCTCTTTGTATGGGGTTCCACTTGAAATCAGTTCGCACTGGGAGCATCTTCACCTCAAAGTTCGGGAGAGTTTCCAAAAGCTTTGGGAACAAAGTTGAACTTCAAGATCGCTTACCACCCTCACCGCAAGGACAAGTGGAGAGGATCAATCGATCGGAGGATATTCTTAGAGCTTGGTCATCTTTTGGCATGAAGTGGGAGGAATGCCTTCCATATGCTGAATTCTCCTACAACAACAGCTTCCGTAAGAGTCTCAAGATGGCACCATTCGAGGCTCTCTATGGACGCAAGTGCGTAACTCCGATTGGTTGGTCAAAGGAGAAAGAATCTGGTTTGGCCCTCGACATTGTAACCCAAGCAGAGGAGAAGGTGCATATCATTCGGAGAACTCAAGATTGCTCAAAGTCGTCGGAAGAGCAACTATGACAGAAGCACACGGATATGGTATATGCCCCAGTGATCTCGCTCTACCTTCGTGTCACTCCCATGAGAGGAACACACCGCCGGATCAAAGGAAAGTTGGCTCCTAGATACATCGGTCCTTTCAAGATACGTGGTAGAAGAGGAGAAGTTGCTTATGCACTGGAGCTTCCGGAAAAACTCAAAGTCCATGATGTTTTCCACATCTCTCAGCTCAAGAAGTGCTTCAAAGACCCCGACAAGACCGTGGATCATGAGCTAATCGACCTTCAAGAAGATCTGTCTTATCAAGAACACCCCACCAAAATCCTTAAGACCGCAGAACGAAGGACGCGCAACAAGTCCATCATGTTTTGCAAGGTGCAGTGGTCACACCATTCTATTGATGAAGCCACATGGGAGCGTGAATATGAACTCCTTGCCAACCATCCCTCTCTCTTTGTATCTTCTTCTTGTTCTTCTTCCTAGAATCTCGAGGCGAGATTCCTGTTTAGTGGGGGAGAGTTGTAGCATCCCAGTTGTCTAACCTCTGTAATGCTACATGTTATAATAATAAAATGGGCCACTTCCAACATATAATTGTTGCATCATCATCATATCATGCTCATGTCATCATGTCACCTTGCATTTGAGCATCATATAAAACCCTTTCTTGTTGGTTCTTATCTCATGTGCATGATTAATTGTATTTGCCTCTTGATATTGTATTTGGCTCTTGATACATTGTTAAATGCCCAAGTTGAGTTGAGGGCATCTCTCTTATTGACTCCACCACCTTTTCTTTCACCACCTTATAATTCCACCATCCAACTAATCTGAGCTTGGCATTTTGTTGATTTATCTCTAGCTCAAGATTGGTTGTTTGGATTCCACCCATAATCTTTGCTTGGCCTTGCCCACCTTTTGGGAATGCATATGAATAATGCCATGTTGATATTATTGTTTTCACAAGGATAAATTGGCATTAATTATTTTGCATGGGCCATGCAAGTGCCACCTTTTCTAGTTTTGGTTTTGCTTGCATTCTAAGTGGATCAGCTTCCTTTGTTTAAATCATGTGTTGGCTTGTGGTTTTGCTTCTCCATATCATCTATCTATCTCCCCCTTTAGCTTAACCCCTACCCTCATGCCCCATGCACATACATGTGCTCATGAGGCATGCACCTACCAAACCCACCTTTCTCTTTTTCTTGCTTGTTCTTTGAATGGAACATGCATGATTCAAACCCCTTCATCACATGCTCATCTCTCTCCCTATCTCTCTTTTTCTTGCCTTGTTCTAGTTAGTTTGTTTGGAGCTTGCATGATCAAGTGCAAGTGGCCACCCTTCTATTCTTTCCCCCTCTCTTAGCTAAACCCTAGGACCTACCTTGCCATCCATCCATCCTAGCTAAGCTAAGGCCCTAATCCCCACCTTTTCTCTAAGCAAAACCCCAAGTGCCTCTTTTCTCCTTGCTCGCTACCTAGCATGATCATCCCATGCCATACCCATCCTAGCTAAATGCCTACACCACACCTTGCTAATCCCAAACCAAAGCACCCCTCCCCTCTCCTCTCCACTCTAGCTTTCCACCCCTAAAATGTATCTTGCATGCTCACATGGGCATCATGCCCTAGCTACCCCACCCCTCATCTAACCTAGACCGAACCACCCTCTCTCCCTCTCTTTTTCTTTCCTCTCTCCCCTCTCTCTCTGCCTACCGCCCCCCCTCTAACCCTACCTGCCCCGAGCTCCCCTGGCCCACCTGCAGCCCGAAAGCACGATTCCACAAGGCATCCATGCACGTGAAGTGCACGCCCGCCTCCCCACGCTAGCCACGCCATCCACCCGCCTCACGCTCTTATCCTTCCCCGCCTAGCTTTCCCCAGATCCCCCTGACCTCTCTTCCTCCCCATGCCTTTCTTCTCCCTTCCTGCGATCCACAGCCCGCTGGCCTCTAAACCCTAGCGGGACCCTCAGCCCCATCGCTCCAGCGTTCCCAGGCGCAAGACTGTGAGCAGCGAGCAGCGACCTCCCTGCCGCCAGACACGAGGACCAGTAGTTCGCCGGAGCGACCACGCCGTCGTCGTGCGGAGTGCTCTGCCGACCGAGCCCGCCGGGCGGATCCGGACCTCCCGAGCCTCGCCACCGCTGCCGTCGAGCTGGTGAGCTCCTCTCTTCCCGCACAACATCTCCCCCTCCTCTCGCCGTGCCGCTCGTCGCGAAGCCTGCTGCTGGCTGGCGGCAAAGACTGCGCAGCGATAGATCCGTCAAGTTCGAGCCACACGCTTCTGAGCCGCCTCGCTTAGCACCCTGTACCAAAGTTGTAGACCCAGCTGTCGTCTTCATCTTTCGTTTTGGCGTCGACGTCTGAAACTCGCTAGGTTCGTCGCCATCGTCGGCCAAAGATCCGGCCAGACGCAGCCGCCGCCGCCACATGCCGGCGACTTTCGCGTTTAGACCCCCACCCTTTTTCCCGCCTAAAACCCGCAGTCCTCGGCCCCACCTCCCAGCGTCTGTTGGTTTTATGCAAAAAGGCTCCCCAGTTCCTTGTGTTTCAACCCGCGGTCCCCGGATCGCCACCGTGTCGCCAGATCTGCTGTGGCAGGTGTCGTGGCCCATTGTAGCCGGGTCCCACCACCGACGGTAGCTAGGATCACCATGGTTTCCAGCCAGCGTGGGCCTGTAAGCTCAGTCCACCGTAAGCTGGGTTTGCTGGTCTGAAAAGTGCGAAAAGTTGTTCAATACATTTTTAATTCAAATCTTTTTCTGAATATTTAAAATTCAAATAAATTTCAGATTTGAATAACTTTTCAATTGTAAATCCAAATTTGACAAATAATATATGTTTGGATATCAGAAAAATGAGAGGATTCCAAATATGCCATCCATATTTTCTTTTGCACAATTAAAATTCCAAGTTTATTTAAATTACACCAATTGCCACTAGAATTTAATAATTTAATAACTTTTGTTTTATAATTCCAAATTAAGCAAATGATATGTCTAAAATGATCAGCTCGACGAGACCTTTCTGTTTATGATAGCCATGACTTGAATTGAAGCATGCATCATGTAAATATATAATGTACAGAAACTAATATGACAATAAAATGTGAATAAAAAACCCAATAAAAATGTTATCTCTTGTATTCCACACCTCACCCATGCGATGCTACCTTATTGCCATGTAAATTGTGCATCATTCATCATGGCATGATTGTTTGCTTGACGCATTTAATTCAAATGCTTGTGCTCTATATTCATGTTGGCCTTGTTTGTTTGGTTTTTCTTGATAGACACGAAAGGGGTTGTATCAAGAGAACCAGAGCACTACCTGATCCGCCCTCGCTTCTCGAGATACCAGGCAAGCACTTCCACATGCTTGCATACATACAGTACCTATGGCCTCTATCTTATTCTTGCATCATTGAGTCGCGATTGCATTAAATTGAATCCCAAGTATGCATAGCCTTTACTTTTAAACCCCACCAAGCTTGTTCCCCCATCCCATGAGCCACTACTTTAGGAGTTGTTTGAGCCATGCGAGTCGTAGAACAGCATGTGTAGGGTATGTGAGTGTCTGTTGGATAATGAGGTACCTAAACAACTTAACCTGAGTAGTATGGGATAACTAAAGAAAGTGGCACCGGTGAGCAACATCTGCTATTTGGTTTTTCCTGCTCACTTGTGTCCCAAGACCCCAGTACTTGATTCCTGTTCCTTGATTTATCGCTATCCACATCCGGAGGTATATGGGACCCCCGAGCCGGAGCTTGATTCCGTCTTATTTCTTGGGGCCACAAACTAGTTTGAGGTTTTATTTACTATCCTGTACTTATGCCATGCTACTTTACGTATTTAAATTGTGCGACGATAGCACACTCATCGTTTAGGATAGGGACACGATTCCGATGTGTCGACAAGCCTAGTTTTGGGTTCCCGATCGTTCACCGTCCACCCAAACCTTGAGTCCGTCTCGAGTCGCTATCTCCGCTATGGATCTACTTAAGGGTGGCCCCAAATATTTCAATCGTGATTGTTCACCGTGAAATCCTCGTTGGGTTTTGATTTGGTTTTTCCGAGGTTGATCGAGCGTGTGTTGCTATTGGTGCACCGCCGGTAAAACTTTCTGAAAGCCGTGTCCGCGGATATGGACGACTTGGAGCACAGTTTCTTGATCATAGACAAGCATAACTAAAGTACCGCCTTAATCTGACTAAGTAACCTGACTAGTAAATAGTACAACACTCATGGAATGGTTAATAAAATTGCCAACGGATGGGGGTTGTTCGTCCGCTTCCTTGTTGGTAAGCAGGGAGGAGGATGGATCGGATGAGATTACCATTATAACTGTTGTTCTTAATTCACGGACATCCGTCTATCATTGGTTAGGCGGATGGTTAGCGTTTATCTGTAGAATTGCTAGGGTTTATCTTTCGCTGCAATTGCGTCACCCCAGGTTGTGTCCCCTTTAGAGGCATTAAGACTTGCTGAGTACCCTTAGGGTCTCACACGATAAATTCTTGATTCAGATGAACAGGTACCTTCTCAGGACGGATACTGGGTGGAAGAAGCCGAAGATGTGGGCAACGATCGTTCGGTGTAGAGATTCCGGGAACGGGGATCCGTGAGACCTGTAGTTGGGATGTGCTTATTTCTATGGCATCTTATGCCGATTTTCTTCTTATCCGTACTCGGATTTTGTTTGCCGCTTCCGCATGATACTCTGATGTGTGTTGTATGAGGAAGTATCCTAAAATATAGATCTATTTAGGTCATTTGAATCTTGCCGTATGGCGTTGCTATATTTCCTTTCTTTCTAGATGGTATGGCTCTGATGTACTCTTGTATGGTGGCTTGCGTACATACCCACTTGTGTACGTAGTTGATCCCTTCGCCTGCCGACTACGCCACCCGTACAGGTCCCGTTGAGAGGGTAGTGGTTGGGACGTCTGAAAGGACTACCAGTGAGTGGCTTTTGGGCCCCACCGTACTATTTCAACCACTACCACTCATCCAGGCTTGTATCTAGGAGCGTAGTTCACCGAGGTAGTTACAGATGCCCTCAACTCAACTTGGGCATTTAACAATATATTAAGAACCAAATACAATATCAAGAGGCAACTACAATTAATCATGCACATGAGATAAGAACCAAACAAGAAAGGGTTTTATATGATGCTCAAATGCAAGGTGGTATGATGATATGAGCATGATATGATGATGATGCAACAATTATATGTTGGAAGTGGCCTTTTTTTATTATCATGACATGTAGCATTACAGGTGTTAGACAACTGGGATGCTACACCCCGCCACCCCGTCGCCCCGCCGCCCCGCCACCCCGCCGCCCCACCGCCCCGCCACCCCCTCATCTCCGCCGCGCCACCCCGCCTCCCATCCGCAGGTACTCAGCCGCCCGCACCACCCCCTCTCTAACCTCTCCCCTTCCCTCCCCTCCACCCCTCCCCTCTTCCCACCCCCTCTTTAACCTCTCCCCTCTCCGGCAGCAGGAGGAGCACCTCGATCAGGACCAGGAGGAGGAGGGCCCACCTGCACCACCGTACCTCGACAAGGCCAAGACCACCCGTAGTTCTTCAGGTTAGCTTTCTTTTAAGTCCCCAAATAACTTGAATATGGTTTATCTTCAGAGTGATAGGAGTGGCATAAAATCGATAAAAATGTTATGGTACAAATAGAACAAACACAGAAAAACTTACTCTTTTCGACCCATATTACTTGACTTGGATTGTCAAATTTTGGATGAACATATATACTAAGCTCCACTGGGCTAAATATTATCGTGCTTAGCAACATGTTTAAATTTAATATTATATTTAGATATGTTGTCTCGTGGCCGATACAGATTCAACACAAAAATTGAGAGAGAACTATAACCTGAGCCTTAGTTTGGACTTTCCCATTTCATCCTCGAACATAGCATAGACGACGAAAATTGATCTCTCTGTATGTCCACTTGTGTACCAATTTAATGGGGAATTTAATTATTAACACTGAATTACTTTTGATACTCTGCAGCAATTCAGAACAAAGTTGTGCATGCTTTAGGCTCATCACCAACTTGAAAGTGTCAAATGCCAACTAACTTGATTTGCAATAGTATTGCTATGCTCTGGCTAAAAACTAAATATAAAAGTAGAATAGTATTATCAACCGGGAAAGTGTTCAAGAATAAATTATGTTTTCAAACTTTGGTAAAAAATTGATTTTCAAACATCTATATACTTTATTCGATCCAAATTAGTTGACTCAAATTTGTCAAGATACGAATCATGTCTAGCTACAATCGAATTTAGACAAATCTAAGCCAACTAATTTGGATCGAAGGGAGTAATTATTTCTGGTCGTGAACTTTTCTTCTAGAGCAGCGATAATTGTGTACATTTTCCTTCACCAAGTCACCACTTCCCAGCTACAACATTTTCTTCTCTACTTTCTGAATTTACAACATCAAGTGCCGGTAAACAATATAGCAAAGCAGTGTTAATTAAAAAAGCAACATAGCAAGCAGTGGGAGAGGGAGAGAGAGGGCTCTGAATCTTTCTCTCTCATATCTCCAATGTGGCAGGGGGAGGAGGAAAAGATTGTGCATGACAAGATGTTTCTCTCTCATATCTCCAATGTGGCAGGCCATGGAAGGACACATCACTGAATCTTTGTGAACCAGCTCAAAACTGTCCAGTCCAAACTAACAACATCAACACCTGTCAATGGAAGCCTTTCCAGTAATCCACCAGATCCACTTGCATATAATATCAGAGGCAAGTCAGGACGAGTTTCTTTAACAGAATCCACAATTTGTTTTAGATATGGCAAGATGAATTCTTCAATTTGTAATGGTGAATTAATAGGAGCCTCTTAGTAGTTTAGGTTATTTCTTTGTTCAGTTAACACTTGTGCTTAGGATCCATTATTTTTATTTGCCTAGTAATAAAAGAACCTGGTAATAATCTTCAGGATGTGCTCTGATGCATTATGGGTTTGTAAAAATGGCCTGGTAATAATCTTGTTACTGGCAGGCTGATTTGTAAATCTTGTTTCACCATGCAGCCCATTACAAGACTACTGTTTTGGTGCGGGGGAGTGGAGTGGTGCCCTTGGAGGTGGCAAAGGGATTCGATGCAGCAGCCAGCTGTGCCGGAGAGGATAGGAGCAAAGACCCTGCTGGTGCTCGCGGAGGTGATACCGGGCAAGGACAGAGGTTCCGCATGGCGATTTTTCCGGAATATGACCTCCGAGGTGGTCCACACGATGCAGCGGCCTCTGCATCAGCGAGCAGCTGCCTTGGAGGAGATCTCGGAGAGATGCAAAGTGCGGGGCTGGCCACTTCTAACCCAGAGGGACTCTGGTGGGCGACTGCTGCAGGCCCTAGCGGTGAGATCGGATGTCGTGGCGGAGATGCGTCAGGTTGTGTCAGCCGACTTGCCATCGGCGGAACACTCGGTGGTGTTGATGGGCAGGGACACCAGCACCTCGGAGCAGTGCCTGATGGCCGTGGAGCAACAGAGTGCGGTCCAACTACTGACTTCCACCCATGTCCAGCGAGCGTCCCCGAGGTTGAGCAGAGTGGAGCTCGACTCGTTCCGTCTGCAATTCATTCAGGAGATAGAGGCTACGGGGGATCGTCTGGAGCAGTCGAATCTGCGTCAATCGTGAATTCGTGCGATTGTGTGATTTCGAACTTGTACTCTCCCATGACTTGTGTGTAACACTTGGACTCTCTATATTGATGTATTTTGTCACTTTGTATGAATTTCAGTGAGTTTCTGGGTATTCCTGTGAGTTTTGTGCATTTCTGTGATATATCGCTGTATTCCAGTATATTTCCAATGTATTGTGTGTATTTTTTGGAAATCCTGAGACAAAATTCTGTGGCGCATATGGCATATGCACTACAGAATGTTGAGAATTATGTGGCGCATATGCCATATGCGCCACAAAATGTTGAGAATTCTGTGGTGCATATGGCATATGCGCCACAGAATGTTGAATTTCAGTGGCGAGGATTTTGTGGCGACTCCCATATGCGCCTTAGAATTCCAATTTGGTGCGCCACTGCTAGCGTTTTTCCTAGTAGTTAAGATCCGAATCAAGTAAAACTTGATCCGGATCTAGGTGGCGGGATATTCGAAGTTAAAGATCCAAGCCAAGTAAAACTTGACTCGGATCTAGGTGGCTGGATATTCAAAGCTAAATAGCAAGATCCGAATCAAGTAAAACTTGATCCGGATCTACGTGGCTGGATATTCGAAGTTAAAGATCCAAGCCAAGTAAAACTTGACTTGGATCTAGGTGGCTGGATATTCAAAGCTAAACTACAAGAATGAATAAAGTAAAACTTGATCCAGATCTAGGTGGCTGGATATTCAAAGCTAAACTACAAGAATGAATCAAGTAAAACTTGATCCAGATCTAGGTGGCTGGATATTCAAAGTTAAAGATCCAATCTAAGTAAAACTTGACTCGAATCTACGTGGTTGGTTATTCAAAGAAATAAAAAGATCCAAGCCAAGTAAAACTTGACTCGGATCTAGGTGGCAGGATATTCAAAGTTAAAAGACCCGAACCAAGTAAAACTTGATCCGAATCCAACGGATGGGGCATTTGAACAAATTTTGGTTAAGTTAAAGTAACTACTCTATACATCACGGTTACACTAGAGCACTAGCTGAAAAGAGCATCTGCCGAATGATAACTCATTCCCCTAGAGGCTCTAGGACTAATGGGTTATATGCTAGACAATGCGAGAATGAACAATGTAAGCCGAGATGAAAACCTCATTCACACTGTCAGCCTCGCGAATGACTCGGGTGGAAATACGCAGACGATTGTGAATCTCGGGGAGAGAGAAGCTTCTTTTTCCTACGTTGGATGGCAAGTTAACTTCTATCTCGTCTCTGTCAAAAAAAACTTCTATCTCATCAGCAACGTTCCAGTTGTTAGCATATCCGGCCAGGGAGCTGAGGCTTTGACCACTCAGTGTGCATAGTACCACCTTTCCCTTATCCTCCTGAGCCTACCTAGCTACTGCTATAGCTGCGGGACTCTGATGAAGTACCATCTGCGTACTAGCAGCAGAGGCAGAGGCGCCCTTCCTAAGTATGTCGATGATGGGGGGCTGAGAGGAAGTATCACCAGTTTTACTCTGAGTTAACTTAGCAGTAGCTGCGCCTTTCTTTGCCTTGCAGATGACTCGGTAGCTGACTATGAGTTAGTGGGATGAGCTGTAGTCTGGTGATGGAGGGAGCCGCAGGAGTCTCAGACTTGGAGCGCTGAATCGACTCCGCTACACCTTGTTACCGAGTCTGGGAGGACCCGGATGATGATGGCACATGCTCTGGAGCAAGAGGTGCGGGATCTTGAATTTTAGCAGAGGCCAAGACAACCGGCGCCTCGGAAGGCGTTGGCTCGGCATGCTAAATCTCTATGGGCTAACAGTTACTTCGTCCTGCCGAGGTGGGATGTTATTTGGCATAGGAGAAGGGTCATCCTGAGGTGGGCTTGGAACCCGAGCGTCATCACGGACCATACACGGTCCACTCTGAGGGATGTCCAACGGAGCAATACCGAATTAAAACAGTTAAAAAATATGAGACAGAGAAAGAGAGAGAGAAACAAGAAATACAAAGATAATTCAGTTAAGAAATGTTATTTGGTAACAGCGGAAGGTACTCTGGGTTTCGGGATCCTCTTGGCGGGCACCTTGACCCGTTTACTGCGGGGCTTGGCTGGAGGATCCGAGGCAGCGACACGTTTCCTCACTGGCCCCTGGCCCCCAATGGCGACAAGAGCCACGTCATGCTCCTGACCGACCAGGCTAGCTAGGGAAAAATGAGCCGGGTATGTGTAAGAGAGGGGCACCTCATTAACTACCTCAAGAGCTTCAACCTCGTCCGATTCATCATCCTCGGTTTGTTTGGAAGCCTTACCCTAAGTTTGGACGGGGGCCGAGTCAGGTTTCATAATGAATTCCTCCGAATCAGGCTCGCCGTTATCCGGAGTATCACGATCCTTGCTCCAAGGGAGAGAAAGAATCTCGTCGTCTTCCATGACTTGTTCATCGAATTTATGAGAAGGCAAATACAAAGAGAAATTGAATAATCAAGAAATCCAAAATGATACATGATTCAGATGAAAATATTCGAAGTCGAACTACCTTAATAGGAGGGTTGTCGTGAGTGAAGGGCTTCATGCCCCACTGCCAATCCTCGGCCATATCCGTCTTGAAAATATCTCGGACACTCTTCTGAATCTGCTCATTGCCGAGCTCGACGATTGAGACCCTATTCAGATCCAGAGGGCCGCTCATGTAGCATAACTTGTGCGTGTGCTTCTAGAGAGGGCATATTCGGCTGGTGATGAAGGCGTCCATAAGATCGTCGTCACGTAACCTGGACCGGGTCAACTCCTTAAGCCAGAGCTCGATTGACTAGGCAAGAGCGTTGTTCCTTTTCGGGTCAAAATCCCAATTCTTCCTGGTGGGCATGCCGACTGAGAAGGCCAGCAGCTGGATCTAGTCCTCCATGTCATTGTTCTTCACATAGAAGAACGACCTGTGCCACTTCTTGCATGACTCGAGGCCCATGACTTAGGGGAAGACATATTTCTTCCAAGGTGTGATGGAGGCGGTGCCACACTGCGTCAGAGACTTCTCGGAGGGAAGGTGACTTTTATCCGGCACAATATTGGCTCGGATTTGGAAAAACTTGGACCAAAATGCTATAGAGGGCCAAAGGCTGAGGTATCCTTCGGTGGCCGAAATAAAAGCCGAGAGAGAAGCGATGGCATTGGCCGGTAGGTGGTGAGGCTAGATGCCAAAGAATTCTAGAAACTCTTTGGAAAAATCGCTAAGGGGAAGGCCGAATCCTCTAGCAAAATGCAAGAGAAAAACTACGAACTCACCCGTCTCAATGATGGGGGCGAGATCCACGCTAGGCAGTCGATAAGATACCCCGGGCGGGATCCGGCGGGTCTTGACGAGCCACTCGATCTCCCGTCTGGTCACCGTCGACCCTTGCCATGAACCTCGCTCGGAGACGGTGGCGATGTCTTCTTCTTCGGCGATGATGATGCCGTGAGAGCTTGACATGGGGTAATCAGTGGAAGAAAAAGAGAAAGAAATGCTAGCGGAGGGAAAATGCCTAGATTGCCACAGACCTATCATGGCAGCGGAAAGCGCGGTTGCAAGCGGAGAAGCTAGGCCGGAGCGGAGCAAGGGCTCGTCGTGAGCGCGTGGCACAAAAGGCTAAGGCTAGAAATGAGTGGCGCAGTTGTGGCGAAGAAAGCTCTGGGGCGGTGGCGCAAGGAAGAAGATGAGAAAGTTGGGTGCGGGGAAAGTGACTAAGGGTTTCACCTGGCTCGCCCATTTATAACCCCGAACCTCTAGTGGTCGTCGGATCATGCGGGTGCGGCGGGTGCCACATACACACGTGTATCGCGCGATGGCAACCGCCGAGTGGAGCCACACTGGAGGTTACACGGCATAGGAGACGATCCGCTCGCAGTAACCGTTGTGGTAATTGAAGGGACACTGTGACGATTTGAATGTTTGCAGGGATAACTGTCCCCATGTCTGTAATCACTGTTGTGGCCCAAAAAATGAGGCAACGTGCAATGATTATTACACGTAGGATAAAACTTACGAGAGAAGCTAAGAGTATGAACCGGACGAATAAAGTTGACTCGGCAAATCGAGTCTTATCTCGGAATAAATCGGAGTGAGTCGGAAGAGCGACAAAGTGTGAATCGAGGTATATCTCGAAAAAGAGCCGACTAAAAGATAAGTCGGCAAACTGGAATATAATTTCCGAGTATCATGAACCTGCTATGACCTTGCTGACTAAAGTCACCAAGACCACACCAGCTTCGGGGACTAATGTTGGGGGGATGACCCCATGTAGGTTCAAGCTAAGGAAAAAGGGAAAGCCTTTAAAGATATTGACCGAGTCAGGGAGTGACTTGGCCAGGTTAAACTAGTACCGGACGAGTAACAACGGAATAAACCTGAGTCAAGGAGGCCTAAGCTTGACTCGGTCGACATATAGGGTATTTCGGCACATGATCTACTATGCATTGATCTTGCAGGTGAAGGCTTGGCCGAGTCATATAGGGCGAGGCCGAGTCATAGGGAAGCTTGCTCAAGAAGGAGAGAGCGAACCCCGAAGTCAACACTGCACACTATCTCTCCCTCAGGAATCTATATAGTGCCAAGCGCTATAGACAACGGTCAGAGGGACAGAGGAGTAGAAGAGGCATCATGAGGTGACAGTCCCAGAGCCCGACACTCACATTCCGTGGACTCTGGGCCATTGCCGTAGATAGAAGGGAGACATGGAAAGGCTCCCACAAAATTACCACTTTGGGATGGGCATATTCGAGGAATATGCCATCCACATCAGCTCTAATGTAACCTGGCTATCCCTTTCTAAGGTGAGCCAAGACCTCTAGAGAGGGGGATAGATTCATTTTACAATTAGAAGGTAGTTGAGTGCTTCTTTCTCCTCTCCCTCTGATCCAACTCAAGGAGCAAGTGTAACCATTATTGATCAAAGAAGGAATCATGAGTATCTCATTCATGCGTAGAAACCACTATATCATCCCTCCCTGGATCCCTCTAGAACACATTGGCCCCATATTTAGCCTACCCATGGCATCTGCCGTGTCACCACCATGACAGGGAAATTATTGATTGATTTAGACAAATGTTTATAATTTGATTACCAGAAAATAACTAGATTTTCTTTTGGAATAACACTTGCTTTGCATGTTGGGGAAAACACAATGGACATGAGAAAAATCAGATTTGGACATATTCAGTGGTTTTACATTTTTGCTTTGAATTAAAGCTAGTAGATAAATTACAAATCTGGGATATTAAGTTAATAAGAAAAGGGAACATGGGGTAGCCGGGCCAGATCTAAGCCTACTGGGCCGCGTAGCGCTAGGGAAGCTGGTCGAGCCGCACTGTGTTGGCCCAGTGCCTCCTCGCCAGTGCACGCTCGTGGGTGGCGGTTAAGTGGCCGCGAACGAAGGGATATGGTGCACCGCAGACCGTCAGATCAAGACGAGATCAACGATTACGCGTCGTCTTCAACCTCTGGCAACATAGAAAGAAGGGGAAACCCTAGGCAGGGCAGGGAGGAGAAGGGAAGCTCACCAGGGGCTCAGGGGATGATGCAAAGGCAACATGGATACACAGTCGACGGCGGGAAGCTCAACGGTGGGCAGCACGACGTGATTTGCTTCCGAAAATTTTCTCGCGCGAGAACGTCCATGGCACGAATTCAGGAGCTCGCCGGAAAATCCCCAAGGTTTGCTGCATGTCAAAAACAAGGGTACGATTAGACTCAGAGAAGCAAGGGGGTGCTCGCAAAGTGACATGCCAAGAGAGAGGGGGCAGTGTGGATGGAGCCTTGCTCATTTTCCTTGTGGAGGCCGAAGCTTATCTCCTTCTTTCTCTCGGGATAGACGGATCAGGAGAGAGGGAGTTGGGGTAAAGGGGAGGTAAAGGAGAGGAGAGGGGGAATATGAGGGCGAAGGACGTCGTCTTGGTGTCCTGGGGGTATTTATCCCGAGAGGAGATGGTCCATAATGGACTAAGTCTATGGGAAGCAAAGGGCGAGGGGCATGGCAGTATCGGCATCGCTGCCAGCGCTAACAGTTACTTGATAATATGGGATATGATGTATAGGACTCAAATATGCCTTGAGTTGGCAAATTAGTTTGGAGAAAAACAAACTTCACTTTATAGGGAAGGTTTTGAGGATTTTGCAAGGGGGAGAATTTAAATAGTTTTAGAGCCCAAATAATCATGGGAATTATTTGGTAAACGATTATATCCAAGGTGGATGTTGTCAACTTGAAGTATCTATCATAAAAAACCTTTGTTTTTTAAAATCTTCCTTGTCAAAGGAAGGAAACTTGATTTAGAGGATCTAGGGGTTTGATATTTTTGTGCCACCTAAACATGGTTGGAGTAGTGATCTCTGAGCTCATCTTGGTACAAGGGATAGATGGATAGTTATACCAAGTTATATATATTATCATGGTAAAAATAGTTGGTCTTGGTTGCATTTAAGGTGATCTAGAGGTGATAGCAAACTTTGTTGAAAATAAGGCTATCATTGCAGATGTGTCATGATGCCTCATAAACCAGGTGTATTTAAGAAGAACAAAGCTCCATTGTAAACATGTGAAGGATGGATTGATAGACCATGGTTAGTAGGTCATAACTATGAAAATATTTGGTCAAGGGGAGGTAGCATGTGGATGTGAGCATCTACCGAAGTAGGCAAGATGATAAGATTTGCAGAAAATATTGTTATCATGACTATAAAACCATCATGGATGAGTGGTTTTCCAAAATAGTTTATCCAAGGTCAAGAGTGGTATTTGGTAGTAATAATGATGTACTACAATATGGTTCAAGTACATTTTCAAAAATGCACACTTGTTGAAATAGGTGGAGTTCCAAAGATCGAATCTATATAAGGATTTCAGACTCAACCAAACTGGGCAGACTTGTTGATAAGGACCAGTATGAAAGAGGGAAAGTGTTGGAGGGGATGTAGGGGTTCAGTCTTGTCATAAAGTGTATGATGTTGAAGTATAACTTGTGTAGGGAAGATTCATGCTTTTATTAGGTCTTTGATGAGTTTGATGCTAATACAAAGGATTAGCTCAGAAGTGATCTGGTTAAATAGATTAGAGTGTCACTTGAGTGACTTAGGATAGATCTAGCTTAGGGGGCTTGGTTCAATATTTGGTGATCTTAACCCCTTGGTTTGACCCTAAGGGTTGAGCTACTAGATTAGCTCACTGTAGTCCCTAAGAAAACAAGACAATCAGCAGATCAAGGAAATTCGTCAGACAACATATCAAGGCAATTCATCAGACAGCAGGTCAATGCAACTCATCAGACAACAGATCAAGGCAATTCATATTATCAAAGATATCTACTACTAAGGTTACCATCAGCTTATCTTGAGATAAGAATGGGGTTTTTGGAGAGGTTGTGATTTGAATGAAGATAAGGGGCTCTTGGTATTTCTACCCATATTAGATTAAAAAGGTTTTAGGAAAGGTTTTGGAGAACCTAGAGATAAGAGTAGTTGAAGGTTCTGTCTTAAAAACATAATGAGATTATATATAGGTCTCCATAGTTTTGTTAAGTAGAAACTAATAAAATATTTTTGTTGTGGCAAAGTCATCTTGGCTCAATTTTGAAATGCCAGAACATTTGAGAATAAGAAAGATGAGCCAAGACATTTCTTTTGAAAAATTATTTTTTTCAACTGAGGTTGAGGTAGGGAGTATTTTATTTAGTACACAATCAGATGTATGAACACAATCAAACAAGTAAGCAAACATTGCAACACTTAACAAGAAAAAGTTTTTGTTCCCCCTGATTTTTGCCTTTTGGACAACAAATCAGGGTTGCTGAAATTGGGATGTTATAAATTCTGTATGGGTACAATTATTTAAAGAACATATATTCTGGTAAAGAAGTTAGAGAATCTCTAGATAGACCCTTAAAAGGGGCAAACCCTTAAAATAACCGCTATTGTGCTGATCACAGACCCTTAAAATAACCGCTATTTTACGGGTTTACAGGCTAAAACGACTCTGATTAGCAAACCCTTAAAATAACCGCTATTTTAAGGTTTATAGGGTCGGAACCCATAAAAAAGATGGCCCGTAATAAAAATATAAGAGCTGGAGAGAAATCCGCCTGCATTTGAGGGTTGGGAGCTCGGCCTGTACGCGACCCGCACTCCACCAATAGTTTGTGCGTGATGGACTTTCACCTCTCCCCCATTCCCGCTCACTCGCTACTGCTTATCTTTGCGCCCCTATCGTCTCCTGTGACGCTGCGATCAGATCTTGACGCCATGAATCACAAGTCGAACGCGCAGACCATTGGAGGCATCACAGAGCCTCAACTGACATCTACCGTTGTGACCATATCTCCTGGGGAAGGCGAAGGTCTTTTGACGTCTGACGATGTTATCAAGATGGTCTCCGCCATGAGCATCAAGAGGAGGAAGAACACGAGTACGCATGTCGTCCCACAAGCATGTGCTGTCCCGATGGTGGATCCCATCGTGGTTCCTGCACTGGTGTTGATGCTGAAGAAGGTGCCTCGCCCAAAATTGTAGTCGACAAGGGAAAAGGGGACCAAGACGAATAAGTCAGTCCACCGCAGCGGCCTCCGGTGCCGGTCACTGCCTCTCGGCCTCTATTGTCGACAATGGTAGCGGTGCCCTGCACGTGCTCGACGATTTGTCTACAAGGTAACAAAATTATTACTTTGAGTCTGATGAATTCTACCGAGTAGCTTACTATAACATTTATCAATGTTTTTTGCAACACCGACCATTATTCATTCATGGATCTCTTAAATGAGACAACGGTCCACATTTCTGATCCACCGCAAGCTCCATTCGGCATGGAGGGTGCAGACGAATTCGTTGACGGTGAGGGTGATGAGGAGGTTAACGATGAGGTGATCGAGGTCGATGCGACAGAAGTTAATAAGAAGACAGTTGTGAACTACACCGAGATAGAAGATACAACATTGTGCCGTGCTTGGTCAGCAGTGGGAATGGATGTGGTGTCTAGCACGGATCAAACCAGGAAGCTCTATTGGCAATGCATCGAAGATCAGTATTTCAAGATGATGTCGCGAGTATACCAACCGGTGTATTGCTCGTTCCGATCCCTTCAAGGCCGCTGGGAGGTCATCGAACCAGCATGTAGCCGTTGGAGTGCGGCTATGGACAAGGTCAAGTTGTATCCTCCTGGTGGTTCAACTATTGACGAATATGTGAGTTTGTTTTCCTTCTCATGTATGTCAAATTTTATATTGTGATCATGAACTTGTGATTTCATCCTTGTTTAGTCTTTGCAGGAGCACTATGAGGATCTAAGGTACAGAGACATGCATGGCAGCAAGGGAAAAAGCTTTGCATTTAAACATTGCTTTGATGTGCTCCAACATTTCCCAAGTGGATATTGAGGGACCAAGAATTACCAACGAAGAAAGGGGAAATGGGTTAATTGGATGATAATGACGATGAGAAGGAAGGAAGAAACAATAACAACCCGAAGGGAAACAAGAAGGCAAAGGAGAGGCTCAAGATGGATGACGAGGGTGCAATTTTCAGGGACAAGTTTGATAAACCATGAAGTCAAAGGAGGCTATGACAATAAATATGTTGGTGGGCCAAGCTTGTCATGACCGGTAAGAAGAAAGAGGTGAAGCTTGCAAAAGTGTAAGCCTCGCGAGAATAAGCAAGTCTCAAGGCCGAGTTGGAGGAGAGAAAGATCAAGCAAAAGGAAACCAATGCAATGAAGGAGCTCTTGGCCGAGAAAGAAATCATGATGATGTCCACAAATGACATGAATGAGAAACAATTCTAGTGGTGGAAAGATACCACTGTGGATATCATGGAGAGAAGAAGGATAGCTCGTGGAGGTGGCAATGGAGGTGGAAACGTTGAGCACGGAGTCACCTCCCATGCTTGATGCTACCTTTCTTTCTAGGTGACAAACATTGCCCACATCGATTTGGATTGAACTGCTTGCTACGATTTGATGTAAAACAATGAACCGTGCATCTATTGTTTTTGTTTTAATCTTGCATTTGTATATGAAAAACTGCCTAGAAACCTGTTTTACGGGCCGAGATGCCACTGACATGGGATGGATCACTCAAACGCGTTCTATTTTACAGGTTGCGTTTGAGGTATCTGTTCCGTGCCAGCACTCTCCTGGTCCCGACCCGTAAACATGTTTACCGCGGCCTATAAACACGTTTCATGGGTTTCCCTTTTAAGAGTCCGGTTAGATATGCTCTTATAACTATTCTACTATGCCATGGTTTTTGAAACAGTTGATACAATATAATAAAATGAACTCTGGCAATGCATGAGAATTAAGCTAAATCTAAAATCTTATAAGATGAGATTTTATGGAGGACTTTCTGAGTTTCAAATAAATATTAAGATAAATCTTAGGGATTTCTATTTTTGTGCCCTTGGTTTGTTAGTTGTACTCATTTTACTTAGCCGTTTAACTTTTCCTCACTTTTCCCCTCCCTATATTCTAAAACCCTCACAGAGGCTCGGATGGAGGGATGCCATCAGGTCAAAGGCTTGACCGTTACATGCTGACGGGTGGGACCGTGTTGAAACAGGTCGTGTGTTGAGCGTTACATTACGTGGCCTCGATCCTTACATTGCTGACGGTGGGGCCGCGTTGGGACGCGTCCTGCATATGTGGTGAAGGGTGGGGACGCATTTGGACGGGTCCTGCATACGTGGTGAAGTGTGGGACCACATAGAGACACGTTGGACCTGCCATCTCTCGCTCACCCAAAGCATTCGCTTCCCCCGAACCTGGAACAACTCCCACGCCGCCCCTCCACTCCCCCGCCATCATGCCCTCCTACCTTATGTCGTCCCTGACCCCCCGAGAGTCCCCCTCATTCGGGCCGCAGAGCCCACTCCACCTCCGGCTCCGCCCCACCTCTGTTAGATCTACCCCTTTCATGGCCCAATATGCAATGCTGACTGGTATACCTCTTTGGCCGTCGATTGTAGAGAAAATTGGGTGGAATAGGAGGCATCTAACACATGGATTCCATCTGGTTAGCATCATTTCCCTTTATGGATTACTTATAGGAAGTATTTGAGCACGAAACACTGGTACTCAACTAACTGCCTTGCTTTTCGAATAAGATTGATCCAGCGCTGGCATTTCGGCTGGTGGTTAGACTGGATACTAGAATAATTCGTGGTTGTGAACTATATGTCTTTGGATTTTACTTCCCAGCGGTGGTTGCAACCTCCATAACTCTCAGAGATTTGAAAATAAATCTATTCTAAATTCCCCTAGAGCCATGGTAATTCAGTTGATTTGCAACATTTCAACATTAGCGAGCAAAGATTGCTCCCACTAACTTGCGAAGCTAATCTAATAATGCTTTTATCTTTGAATGCTTCCAAATGTTTTGATCAAATTCGTCTCCATGTGCAACCTAAAGTTGAGCACATGGGAAAGAGAGTTAAAGCATCATCTGGTGGTCAGGCATCATCAGGTGGTAGGACATCATGTGTCTCTGCTAATAGTTTGCGCCCCTGCACTCCTTGTAGATCCATAATAGTACCATATGTTTGCACTGCAAGTGTAAGCCAAATCACTCGTGCAACCAATGTGGAGGACGAAACAGAGCCTGACGATGGAGCGCCTCCACTAGATAATGAGGATGGGTCGATGTTTCCTGAATTGCAGTAAGCAGGCAATGGAGGATCAATATACGGAGGAAATGGTCCACAGTTCCATATTTTATGACACTGGTGATGAAGAGAATGAGGAGAACAATGACAACCTCGTTTTAGCCAAGTACGATGGTGAGGACTTGCCAGCAAATTGAGTGGGGCAGGGATGATCCTAAGCTTTCAGAAGGCACCGTATTTGAAATGATGCGGGACTGTCGTAATGCCCTTACTACATATTGCGTTCTCACCAATAATGATTATGATATTATTAAGAGTGAGCTAGTAAGGTTCACAGTGAAGTGCCCATACAATAGGTGTAGGTGGAGGATGCATGCATCCACTATGCTCAGGAGAAGTTTGGTTTAGGTATTACAACCAGTTGTGTATTTTAGATCATTGTGAAGAGTTTGTTAACTATACCTAACATTTTCATTATGTTTCAGGTAAAAAGGAACCGATGTGATCATTCTTGTCCACCTCAAGGGGGACAGCCAAAGGATAAAAAAACTAGCAAAGCCTAGGTGGTTGGCAGATTTAATCATGGATTGGATGCGAGAGAAAACATCACTTGGAGGAACAACAGTCATAAAATCCGAATCGAATACAAAAGATCGGAAATGTCCGTTCGTTCTTCTCTATGGTGCTACGCCACCCACAGAATTTAAAGAGCCTAAAAAAGTTTTTGAAAAGTTTAGCATTACAATACCTTACATCAGGATGTTCTATGCAAAGGAAATGGTTCTTGAGAGGATCAATGGTCCATGGAATGAAAGCTTTCAGGTGCTTTACAACTTCAAAGCTAAAGTGGATATGGATAGTCCATGTAGTGTTGTATAGATATACATGCATACCATTCGGTACAAAATAAGAGGAAAGACAAAGGACAACTAGTGCTTTAGAAGAGATTTTTTTGTTTCAAGGGTTAAATGGATAAATTCCACTGCAATTTCTGGCTATTTGAGAGACGCTATTGTAACTTTTAAGTTTTGAAAAACGCTACTACAATTGTATATACATTTTATAGATGCAATTATGTCCACTTTAACACATATGCCACATAATATACACCGTATTTCAGTTGTGGATACGTATATATGATGGGCCCCACCAAAATCATCTTAGTGCATGCACATTGGTACAGACGGCCGTAGCAATGTCGAGCGCCAAAAGTACCGCTTCAATGTCCAAACTTAAATAAAATGTAACGTTCGTTTCTGTCTTAAGATTAGATCTGTGCCAGTTTTCATCTCCCAAGTTGACTCTCACGCGATGCACGCGGCACCATTTAGAGGGCATGTTGTACCTGTGCGAGAGACCGTACCCAATGCTTGTGTTACTTTTGGAGCCACCAATAATGGTAATGGGATTTACGTGTCCTAGGTCAGACTCAAATGTCAAGGTTCCATCTCCGGTCAAAATGATTTGTGTGTGCTGGGTCGATGCTCCTTGGCTCCCTGCCACCTTATATTTGATGGATGCAACTTTTATTTGACGGGTAACAAAGACCATACATAAAACACATATGTATTGATTTATTACAAAATATAATATAACCATTATTATATAAAATGAACGGGCAGAACAGACTAATTCTGGTGCGGGCCACCATGTATACGTATCTATGACTAAAATATGAGTATATATTGTATGGTATGTGGGTTAAAGTGGACATAATGTCATCTATGAAATGTACATATAATTGTAGGGGTGTTTTTCAAAATTTGAAAATTGCAACGGTGTTTCTCAAATAGCCAGATTTTGCAGTGGCATTTATCCAATTAACCCTTCCTTCAAAGCCTGCTGGCAAGGATTTCTGGATGGTTGCAGGTCTTATTTAGCCATGGATGCATCAACTCTTTATAGCAGATTTAAATGATAGCTAGTAGGTGCTATTGCAGTTGATGGACACAATTGGGTGTTCATGTTTCTTATGGAGTTTTGGAGATTGAGTCAAAGGATAGTTGGACTTGGTTTCTGTAGAATTTGCGTGACTTTATAGGTCATCCACCAAGATTTACTATCCACACAAACGCTTGCAAAAGTTTGGGGAAAGCTGTAGAAGCAGTATTCCTTGGAGTGGAGCATAGAGAATGTATGCAACACTTAGTGCAAAACTTTACAAAGAAATTCAAGGGTAAAGTTTATATTAATAACCTATGGACAGCTTCTTACACATGCAATTTTAGGAAGCATCTGTATCATTTGGAAGTGTTGTATAAACAATAACCTGCGATGGAGGATAACTTGGATGCACATCATGGAATAGTGTGGTCAAGAAGCCAATTCAATGAAATTTGCAAGGTAGACTATATAACAAGTAATCTTGCAGAGAGTTTTAATGCAAAGATCAAGTCATTGAAAGGGCTTATGTTGTGGCAAATATTTGATAATATTAGGAAGATGATCATGATAAAGATCGATTTTGCATCAACAATATATGTTGTCCATCTCATCCTCCCATCTTTGATTATGGTTTTACATGCCAGGGCAAAACAATTGAAGATGAACTGCATTATAAGAAGAATGCAGACTCAGGTAATGTACACTGATAGTAAAGATAGGCAATGGAGGTATCCAGTGAGTTTTGTTGATATAACATGCCATTGCAGGCAATGAAAGCTCCGTGGGAAACCCTGCATACATGCATTGTTTTTCATGGGTGTTCTAGAAGGTGAAGAGGGTGAAGTTGATTAGTACGTGTCAGAGTATTTTCCGTTGCCAAATTTAAGGCAGCATATGCTCAGAATTTTCCTGCCTTGTTGGGAAAAGACCAATGGATGGAAGTGGATCCAGGCTTCAAGCTATACACTCCTGTTTTTACTAGACTAGTAGGTATACCCAGGAAGACTAGGATGAGAGTTAGTGCATGAAGGAAATATGCCCTAGAGGAAAATAATAAAGGAGTTTATTATCATATTTTGCTGAAGATCAAGGTTACCTGATGATGGTGCTATTAAAGCCAACTGACAATGAGGTCATATCATAGAGGATGATCTGATGGACATTTCTCACAGATAATTGGTGCAACATGATCATATCACTTAGTTCATAGTTGCAATTGTTAGAAACATAGTGACTTGTTCCACATATTGTGAGACCGTAATTAATCACTGTCTCCCGAGAGTGCCTTGAAAACATTAGACGTCACTCGGTAGCATAGTGATTATAAAGGTGTGATCAAGTACTCAAAGGGGCAGGTTGAAGCGTATGTGTCAAGAGCGGTATTTGTACATCCGCATGATGGAAGATACTCTTGGCCCATTCGGATAAGTTATATCTAAATGTTGCGCAATGATGAGTCCAAAATTGGAGCATTTTTACCTCTTGTTTTTGCATAAGTAGAGTAGGGTTTTTAGTATTTTACCGTGTTTGCATGCACCTTCTATCCTTTTTTAAAAGGATCCCAATTTACTAAGTCTCTTATGAACATATCAATTGATACTATCATATTATACTGTAATATGATATTTTAAATGATAAAAGTCATTTAATTGATTTATCTTTGCACCCGGAGGAATCTCTTGCGCAGAGGATATCACAGGGCACTTAACAACCACTGGTACGGGCTAAACCCACCCATACCATCTGCTTGTATGATGTGGCAACATGACCGCCTTGTCAAATACTTCCACCTCGCGAAGACGGATATGAGATTCGACATTCACATAAATCTACAACCACGAAAAACCACACTAGAAAGGGTTCTGAAGGAGGAACTTGGAGAAGGGAAAATCCTTGCTGCTTCATGGATCATTGGAAGACAACGCATCATCCTCTTCATCATCAACCGCTGCATCACGATCAGCATCTCTACCCCGATATTCCATTCATTAGATCTTGTTGTAATTCTAGATTCAATTGTGGTTTGCATTAGATTCATTCTAGTGCTTTTATCCATCCATTTCATTATGATGATGTTGTTGATTACTTACATGTGTGAGTAGTTTCCTTCGTTCTTGGAGAGATGGAGAAACCTGTCATGACCTGGGATTAGGGCTAGACAAATACCAGATTTTCATCTGACATAAGCCTAACCTAAATTCCAAAGCGCGCAGGGAATGATCGGTAACATTACAGAACATACAAACCATACATTAATAAGGTAAACTCTTAGGAGAGTTACAAACCATTCATACAAGCCAAGGGTCCTAGACCCATCATTACAACAAACAATGGAAGCAAACAAGTTGTTCTAAACAACAAACTTAGCAAAGGTCCTAAGAGGCCTTAAACAGAAGTAGCGACCCTTCCATAGATCCTAGGCTGCTGCCCAGGAACCCCGACTACTCGTCGAATTCGACGTAGAAACCACCTTCAGTTGGAGTAGCTTCATCTATAGAAAAACATCAACGAAGCAAGGCTGAGTATAGGGTGCACTCAGCAAGACTTATGGCTAGTGGAGTTATTTTGCATAAAGCCATATTTTGTTTTCAAATAAGAAGGATAAGAAGCTCGTCCAGTCAGATCATTTTCAAAGGGGGATAAGAAGACCACAACTCTAGCTCTTAGAATCATCCTCGATATCCACCAAATACCATCATCAACTAAACTTCTCTTCCCGGACTACCCCCTCAAACAACCCCGAGGAAGTATTCCGGATCTCACATTAGTTGGCCAAGTTTTATCATTCGGTTATAGTTTTCTATGATCACATAATAAGTTCCCAAGTCGTCCATAACCGTGGACACGGCGAAAAGATTAATAACCCTACAGGGGTGGACAACTTTACCCACACGTACCAACCGATTCTTAATGCCAAATTATTAGCCCTCTTCCTTGGAAGGCCGGTAGAGAGTGGTTGACCACGACCTTTACCTTGCTTCCGCCAAGACCATGAGTCATGCACTAGGGAGATGCCGCTGTAACGGGTCAATTCCCGAAGCCGGTCCCTAATGATGTGAACAGGGTTTGTGATTATGGATGCCGAGCATCTCCCATTCCATGCCATGCTTACCTACCTGTATGAATGCACCTTAACTGAAGATCAATCATAGGCTTAGCTATCTTGGAGAAGTTCTCGATGAATCGGCGGTAATATCTAGCCATTCGAAGAAAACTTTGGACTTCCTTAACTAAAGTAGGCGACTTCCATTCTAGAATAGTTTGAACCTTATCCGGTATGCCAGCAACACCACTTGCAGACACAACATGCCCAAGGAAGATGATCTCTTGTAACCAGAACTCACATTTGGAAAACTTGGCATAGAGACGATGTTCACGAAGTTTTGTCAACACCAACCATAGATGTTCGACATGCTCTTCTTCAGTCTTGGAGTAGATTAAAATATCATCAATGTATACCATGACAAACTTGTCGAGATATTCCATGAAGACGGAGTTCATGAGCCTCATAAGTATGGCAGGGACATTGGTTAACCCGAAGGACATCACTGTATACTCGTAAAGACCATAACGAGTTGTGAATGCTGTCTTTGGGATATCCTCTTTTTTGATGTTGATTTGATGATACCCTGATCTTAAATCCATTTTGGAGAAGACAGTGGCACCACTTAATTGATCAAAGAGGTCATTTATCCGGGGAAGTGGGTACTTATTCTTGATTGTCACCGCGTTCAGTGGACGATAATCAACAACCAATCTTGGAATATTTGTGTACCGCTTCTTGAAAAAGATGGTAGGGCAACCCCAAGAGGATGTGCTAGGTTGGATATAGACTAGGCCTTCTAGCTCTTCCAGTTGTTTCTTCAACCCAAAAAACTCACGAGGAGGCATGCGGTAAGGTCTTTTGGATATAGGAGCAGTTCCAGTAACTAGCTCTATGACAAACTCCACACTTCGATCAGGTGGCATGCCAGGCAAATCTTCAGGAAAAACATATGGGAAATCACATACTACATGGACATCTTGGACCTCGAGAGTAGGTAGGACATCCATGGCATACAACTCTGAGAAAGGTTTAAGGACTGCAGTCAGAGACTTTGAACCATCAGTCCAATACTTGACAGTTATGCCAGCAAGAGAGGTCACAGTAACTGTTCTAAGTGCAGAGTCAATGATGGATTGATACTTGGTTAGCCAGTCCATGCCCATATTGACATCAATATCACTTGACTTGAGTGCAATGAAAGAAGTGGGAAAATTCTGGTAGGCTATGTCATTCTCATTTCCGTGACTAACCATAGTGGTGAACCAGCTAGAACCTGGGGAATGGATGGTCAAAGGGGTGGACAGAGGTTCAAAATTTATCCCATTATCTTGAGCAAAAAAATTTGACATGAATATATGCGATGCTCCAGAATCAAACAAGACTATTGCTAGAATTGAATTGACACGGAGTGTACCCAAAATGACGCGTGGATCTTCCTGAGCTTCTTCAACAGTGACATGGGTCAGGAGACCACGTCCAACACCTTGAGATTTATCATTCTTATTTTCCGGTTGATCATTGCGACCGACAACCCTTTGGGGCACTCCCTTGAGTAGTGACCAGGCTGACCACAAGAGTAGCAGGTAACTCCGGTGTAAGAACTAGTAGGAGGATGATAATTTGTTCCACCAGTATTTGACTGTGGCTGGCGAGAACCATTGCCAGAAGACTTGGGTGCATAAGGAGCACAAGGCACAACATTTTATGGAACAAAGACACGATGCTTCTTGTTACCAGAGGAAGAAGCACGAGAATTTCCATCTTCACGCTTTTGAGAGACCTCCATATCCTTCCTTCCATGCTCCAAAGTAAGAGCCCGATTGTGTAGTTCCTCGAAAGACTGGAACTTGAAGGGCAACAACTCATAGCGAAGTGCAGGGTTGAGTCCCTTACGGAACAGATCTTGCTTATCTTCATCATTGGTCACATCCCTGGTTGCATAACGAGCCAGACGAGTAAACTCACGCCCATATGTTTCAATATCCCTGTGCCCCTAGGTCAAATCCAGAAACTCCCTCCTTTTGAGATCCATGATGGGCTTAGGGATATAAGAGGCACGGAATGCTGCAACAAACTCTTCCCAAGTAACAATATGTACCTGAGCTTGCAGATTCAGGAAACCTTCCCACCGAACACCAGCCTCACCTTCTGGTTGATAGGTGGCGAAGTTGACGCGGACATTTGGACGGACACGAAGAGCACTAAACTTGTGCTCTATGGTGCGACAATCATCAGACTCAAGGGGCTCCTTGGGGTGGGTGAAGATTGGAGGAAAATAGCGGATGAAATCTCCAAGTGTGATACAGTCGCCAGGACGATGTTCAGTGTTCTGCACCACACGCTCCAGAAGGCATTCATTCCTCAGACAGTTGGTCTCAATGTTTTTGAGAACCTCGGCCATTGTGGGAGGTGGCGGAAGTTCCTGGTCAGCATTGTTGTTTCCCCAACGGCCAATAGAACCACGAGTACCAAACAACATCCTGGGGAGAAAACAGAAACCATGAGAATGGATTCACCAAAAAGGGTACATCAAAGGATGACATGAACCATGTAGAAAGATCATGGTGGAGACGAACATATGGATGACGATTATATCGATGCATTAAGTAAGGCAATAGAACAAGCATAAGAAACGTATACACTACCAACTTAGATACAAACCATAACAATGGAATGCAAGCATGATATGATACCAACAAGTAACAAAAGAATAGAGAGTAGGATTATAAGCATCCTTAGCAAAGTTGTAAAACAATGCTTCAGTTCCACAGATTTATCTTGGAAACTCTGAGCCTTGCAACCGAGTACGGAGTACTTCAGAAAAAACAACCCAAACTCCTATATCCTAAAAGTTTGAAATGATAGACGTGAAGTGGAAACTTTGCAAAGCAAACGAGATAAGATAACTCAGCAATAGAACAACCTTGGATAAGGAGTAAAAAGAGTGCTATTCAGAGTTTTGTAAATAGTTTTAGCTTTCAAGTATTCTTCTCAAACTCTAGACCCAACATCGACCAACTAGAAGGGTTTCCTACAGGCAATCCTGCTCTGATACCAAAATCTGTCACGACCCGGGATCAGGGCTAGACAAATACCAGATCTTGATCTAACATAAACCTAACCTAAATTCCGAAGCGCACAGGGAATGATTAGTAATATTACAGAACATACAAACCATACATTAATAAGGTAAACTCTCAGGAGAGTTACAAACCAGTCATACAAGCCAAGGGCCACAGACCCATCATTACAACAAACAACGGAAGCAAACAAGTTGTTCTAAACAACATACTTAGCAAAGGGCCTAAGATGCCTTAAACAGAAGTAGCGACCCTTCCATAGATCCTAGGCTGCTGCCCGGGAACCCCGACTACTCGTCGAGTTTGACGTAGAAACCACCTTTAGTTGGAGTAGCTTCATCTGTAGAAAAACATCAATGAAGTAAGGCTGAGTAGAGGGTGTAATCCACAAGACTTATGGCTTGTGGAGTTATTTTTGCATAAAGCCATCTTTTATTTTCAAACAAGAAGGAGAAGAAGTTTGTCTAGTCAGATCATTTTCAAAGGCGGATAAGAATACCACAACTCTAGCTCTTAGAATCATCCTCGATATCCACCAAATACCATCATCAACTGAACTTCTCTTCCCGGACTACCCCCTCAAACAACCCCGAGGAAGTATTCCGGATCTCACATTAGTTGTCCAAGTTTTATCATTCAGTTATAGTTTTCTATGATCACAGAATCCGTTCCCAAGTCGTCCATAACCGTGGACATGGCTTTTCGAAAAGATTAATAACCCTGTAGGGGTGCACAAATTTACCCACACATACCAACCGATTCTTAATGCCAAATTATTAGCCCACCACGACCTTTACCTTGCTTTCGCCGAGACCATGAGTCACACACTAGGGAGATGTCACCGTAACGGGTCAAGTCCCGAATCCGGTCCCTAATGATGTGAATAGGGTTTGAGATTAAGGATGCCGGACATCTCCCATTCCCTGCCACGCTTACATACCTGTGTGAATGCACCTCCTTCACCCCCATCCAAGAACAACCAAGATGCGTATGTCGAATGGAAAGCCCGAACTCTATGACTCATGGAATCTACTAGGCAAGTTAGTGAGTCGAGGGGGTTCCAGGTCCCCGTGTGGTTGTACGCTTGTCTTGGTTCAAGAGGCGAGAACTCAATTCCTAAGGGTGGAAAGTATGGGACTACAAAAACCACAACCCACGTGGCCTCCCATACAAGCCTTAGCATGTTTATTATCCATCTCTGATCATATCACAATATCCTACCATACTAAATTCATTCGCATCTCTAGTGCATCATCTGAATGACCAGCATCGGACCACTAAGCATGTCTAAGCTTGACTGAACTGAGCCACTAGCAATGTTCAAGCCAAACCCTAGTTATGCTAGGAGCAGTGGATCGGGTAATATAGTTCACAAAGGGAACATGCATCAGATAGGATTACTCTATCTACTGATATAAGACTGTTGAACCGAATGCATATGGCAAGAATGAAATACTTTGTAAACATAGGATTCATATGTATGAGTGGGGCTTTGCTTGCCTTGTCTGTTGTTGGACTGGAACCGCTCTTCGGTGTTGTGGACTTTAGCCTCGGGTTCGGTTCCTATTCGCGAAGAACCAATCACCAAAAAAGGAAAAGCAACATTCAACACATGGCATGTGCAATGATCATACAATATGACTGATATGACAAGTTAAGTAGTGTTGAAATGAACCCTAGATCATGCTTGGTCATTTTAAACGGGGTCCGAGAGGTCCAAACCCTAGAACAGGGGATCCTCGAAATCACCTATGGGGTTCAATTGGTTCTTCTAATTAAACTTGTCATGGAAGTTGGTTAACAATGTATGATTATATTGCTATTGTATAGCTCTTATTTTTCTGAACATTTTGATATATTATTTGTATTTTTTTGATTCAAAATGAATTAGTTATGAATTTATCCATTTTTAATTCATTTTAAATCATTTTTAGAATATTTAGATTATTTTCCAAGTTCGTCGCACATGTCATATATTTAACAATTTCATAAAACATTTATGAAAAATATTAAACATCTTACATGTAGGGTCCACCTGGTAGGGATTTCTTATTTACAGAAATTAATAAAACAAAAAGAGATATGACACCAGCAAGACATCATGCTGATGTCATCAATGGAGCTGCTCCTGGATGCTGTCGATCCCGTGCGCGCCTGGATGCGCGGGTGGGCACATTGGAAAGAGGGCATAGCGGGCGACCAGGAAGTGGCGGTGCCGTTTGTAGGGGGTCGCCGGAGCATCGACGGCGACGAAGAACAACGGCGATGGCATCGGGCTCACGCGGGGAGGACAGTATAGGGGAGAGGGAGGAAACGGAGGGCACTATTGTGATGTGGAGCTCACCATGAGCACGATGGGCGTGATGGCGAGGCGAGGCGAGCTCTGGAACGGCGGGGATCGACAGCGACTGACGGTGACCGGAGCTCTCGATTCGGCCGATTGAGATCGCACACGAGGGAGAGGAGGGGCTAGGGAGAGAGAGTCAATCACGGCGAACCCAACAGTGGCGTCGGTTTGGGATAGGGTGTCCGGGTGGCTAGGGTTTGTTGTCCATGGTGTGGAAACAAGGAGGATAGGGGGAAAGTGGGGCCTAGGGTTCGTCCAACGGTTCGGCTGAGGGCTGTGCTTGGGCCCCGGGTGGGCCGGCTCTGGCTTCTGTTGCACGCGCGAGCGACGAAGAGAGAGAGAGAGAGAGAGAGAGAGAGAGAGAGAGAGAGAGAGAGAGAGAGAGAGAGAGAGAGAGAGAGAGAGAAAGAGAGAGAGAGGAGAAGCTAGGATGCGGCCCAATAGGAGTAGGGTTAGGTTTTTTTTGTTAAAACCTTTTCTTTTCTTTTTTCCCTTTTATATTTGTATTTTCAATTCAAATTCTGTTTTGAATATTTCCAAAATTCTCTAGTTTGTCCAAACATAATAAAATAATGTGGAAACCCCTTTTTGTCAATTTGGGCTCCACACTATTAGGTAATTTTCAAAATATAAAAACCATTTGAATGGTTTCAGAGGGAAAATTTTAGGGTTTTGTTTGTGCTTATTTGATTAAATAAAAGTGCAAGTATTATGCATGCATGCAATGATCAAACATGTCTAAAAGGACTATATTTTCCCATGCTATTTTGGTGATGATGACAATCTCACTTGTGATCTAACCATGTGCTTGAGTTTCAAGCAAAATGCGTTTGATGATTCCTATGAATTGTGTGGATGCTCTCTGTGGGATCTCGTGAAGATGGCGGCCTTTAGTTTTTTCTATTTCTCTCTGTTTATTGCTTTAGATCACCGTACTATCAAGAGGGGGTCCATCTCGGAAGGATGTGGGAAATCACTTGTTCTTGCACAAACCCCAAATGCACTGCCACAGCCATCCTACTCTTCTGCAAGAGAGCGAAGTTTTGAATTGTTGTAGTAGTTTTTGTTTGATCGGAACTTCCGGCCAGGTGCCGGAAGTTCTGCTCAGGGATTTCAGTGGGGAGTATCAGGGGCGAAGTTCCAATTCAACTAGATCTCTCTCCCTAGCCACTCAAATCATTTGATCTTTTTAGACGCGAGGGAGGTAACCTAGATCTACACTTCCACCAAAGAAGCTTTGATTTCCCCCACCTATCCTTTGTGGATCTTGTTGCTCTTGGGTTTTGTCACATCCCAAGATTTTCCAAATCTTGTAATGTGAAAAACAAATAAACAAAATATATTATTGTTGATTTTTAGGGTGAGAAGAAACTTTTTGATTTCAAATGGAAACATCAAAACCTATTTTGATCAAATAAAATCCTAAAGGGATTTAAAAATATAAACAAATAATAAATAAAGTTATAATAGTTGGAATCACTATTTTGGATCTTTAAATAAAAAGATATGGTTTTTATAAAGCAAAGGTAGAAATATAAATAAGGATTATTTTATAGAGCCAAATTAAATCTTGTCCAAGCTTTTGAAATAAAATATTTCTATTTGATAAAAAGAGTAAAGGTTTATTTAAATAAAATAATGAGGATTTATTAATATCCATTATTAAAGTAAAAGCTTTTCCATTTTAAATAAACACTAAAACTTGTTAATTTATTTTAAATAAGATTTCCAAGTGTTTTAGTTTTTCAAATGAAAACTACTGAAAAGATTTTGGTATTATTTAGATTTCAAAAAGAGTTTTAAAATAAATTAAAACCTATTTGAATTAAAGACTATGGTCTATTTATTTAATTATTACTAGATCCTAAAATAATTATTTTATTTTTGACTTTGAAATATGTTGATAAACAAAATTAAAGTTCACCCAAAGTTTGGTGATGAGTTGAATTCAAATGGAGAATTAAAAATATTATTAAATCTTATCTAATTAATACTAGAGCCTATTTTAAATAATTAAAAGACACTAAAAAGAATAAATAAATTATTCTAAATTGACTTTGGAATGTGTTATTAATCAGTATATGAATCTACACAAATTTTGGTTGAGGTTTGAATTGATTTGTTGCTTGAATTGTTTGAATGAAAATCAAACCAGAATATTCAAAAACAGAAAAGAAAAAGGTTTAGTAAAAAAATGGAAACAAACCCAGCCCAGCCCAGCTAGCCCACTAAGGCCCAGCAGCCCACCTATCCCTCTCTCCCCGAAACGTTTTTCCTCACCGCAGACCGAACCCGCTAAGTCGCTGACCACTGGATCCCATTCCCTCTCTTCCTCTCTCGCTGACAACACGGCCCACTTACCAGTTCATCGTTCCCACCCGCGAGGTTGTTTCTTCCCCAAACCTCGCCGTTGCTGCCGTTTATTTCCTCGCTTGAATTCGTCTTAATGATGTAGAAATTACACCCCGCGATTACTCTCATTAACTCGCCACGCTCCCCTCTACCTTTCTTCCCCAGACACCATCACTTCTCCTCCCCAGGCCACCTTGAATTCGTCTCAGAAACTCTCTGGATCCGACGAGCCATTTCTCCGATTCCGGCATACACCCTCGCCCCTTGCCCCCTCGACCACGCTCACTTGTTTCCCACCTCCTGGCGAATCTCCCCGTAGCGCCAGCTCGTCCGCGTGTGCTCCGCAACGTCGACAACGTCTCCAACAGATCATCGCCGCCGTCTGCTCCCTTTCCGGCGACTTCCCTGGTAACTTTCTGACTGCCCCGCGTCCCTCCGATGATACTCTTGTGACCAGTGAAATCGTCCGCATCTAACGCCACTTGTTCCGTGTCCTAGCGCGCTTCGTAGCCTCGAATCCGACGACATCAGAGCGTGCCCGACGCCAACGGCGACTCCGGCGAGGAATTGCCAACAACTCCGAGCTCCCCTTCGTCCACTTCAACCACCTTGAGCTTCAGCACGTCACGGAGAGTTCGGTAATGGTCTCCTCCCTCTCCTACGCTTCCTAGCTTCGCCGGAACCCTCCTGCCCGAGCGCGCCGCCGCCGCCCACCGTCACAGCGCCGCCAGAACATGGTCAAAGCGTTGAGAGCCATTAGATGTAAATCCTGTGGTTGTGTTAGATGAACTTAGCAAACCGTTTTTGATTGATCCGCGCCGCACGATCACCTTTAGATCCAACGCCTCACAACTGTCGATCCGCACGAAATGGTACAGATGAATAAGAACACGCCACGTGGCCCTGCCTGTTTATAAAAACCAGGATTTGATCTATTTGATGTTCCAATTTGAATAATTCATAACTTTCAAACCACACTTCCAAATTTTTCAAATTTTATATCAATGGAATCAGAAAGACAAGTACTTTTTGACCATGCACTTTGTTTAGTAAAAAGCTTCTGTTAAATTGATTTTTTTTGCAGAAACTTGTGTATGCATGTGTAGAATATAAAATTTGTCCTAAAATGATTTTTGAGATAAAACCTTTGGCAAATGGTTTGTTTTGAACCTACTGACCATAGGAATCACTTTGTGGTTTCAAAAATATATTTGGTGAAGCAAAAGAATAAACTTTTGATTTAAACCATTTCTAGTCAAATAAAAATATTGCTTATTTGTTAAAAATGCTTTTTGGAGAAAACCTTTGGGAAATGTTTTGATTTAAACTCTCTGGCCCTAAACACCAAGTTTTATGAATTGAAAATGTATTTGGTGAATTCCATAAAGATTATTACTTTGCTAAAAGCATTTTCAACCACATAAAATAATGATTTGGTTTAAAATTGATTTATAAGTAAAAACTTTTGCAAATGATTTTGCCACTTATATAATATGACCAGTAGGTGTTTTCCAATGTTTGTAACTCATTAGAAACCACTTTTACAGACAAAACAATCTTTGGCATGCTTGCATACATTGTTTTGTTTCTATTATTTTATGTGATGTTTGCTTGAATGGTAGATTGAAAATATTGCTTGCTTGATTGAATTGTAGTGATTTGAAGAGTGTGAACATTGCAAAGATCAAGGAGTGAACTTATATTCTCTACCAAAAAGGCAAGTGATGCTTCATACTTTTGTCCCATTATTTTCACTATGCATTAGTGATATTTCTAAGTAGGACTTGCATGGAATTTTGCTAAGTGTAAACTATGCCATGGGAAAACCTAGTAGATGAAACCTTAGTAGAAGTTCCTAAGTTAATATTCCTACTACTATCATGCTTAGCTTAGCTAGTAGAAAACAAGGGTGGAATATATATTCATACTATGGAATATTTCTAAGTCAAGGACTTGTGTTTTTGTTTAGTAAAACAACTAAGTGAATGAATCACCTGGGTGGAATGGAAGGAATGGTTTGTGTTGAGTGGTTCACAAGGACCATTTCTATGGTTTAGCTTGTGTATCTCACTTGTGGATGGCCACCCAGGAACAAAGAGATTTGAGATGTCAAATGTTGAGAAGCTTCAAGTGCAGCCACTTGGCATTATGGGCTCTGCCTGGATCATATAGGTTGCAATAACTTAGCCAAATGGTCAGTTGGTGGTAGGGGAATGATAGGTTGGAACGCGTACATTCTGATCTAAGGGAAGGCTTCTGAAAGATCTTGTCTTGGTGAAACCAAGTCTTGTGGGGAAAGTGCACCACCTATGCAGAGTGAAAAATCTAAGTACTTGGCCATGTCCCTGGTAAAGGACAATTTGAGCATCAAGACATGGAAGCTATCAAGAATCTCCTCATCCCAATTTCTAAGTTAAAATCTTGTGGTTGAACAAGGGTTGAAGGATCACCAATTTCTATTGGGAGATGCCTTGGGTGAATTTTGTCAAGCAAAAACTTAGTGTTTTCAAATGATAAGGAAAATCTATTTTGAGCAAAGCAAGCCTAAGCTCCACTTAGCCAAATGCATATAGATGATAGACTCCACTATACTACCATAGTATCACTTGCCATTACAATTCAAATGTATTGACCCTTGTGGCTGTAACTTATTATGTTGCAGGTTTGTTTGATATTAGTGAAGTGTGTTGAAATAGGATTACAAGTCTACAACCAACATGTCTGCCTGTGGCACTTTGAAGATGAAGGACCCCATGCTATTGTTATATTTTGCTGCATTGTAATGAGATAGCCAAATGAGCTATGTAAGATGTAATAAATTATGTTATTCCTGGTTATAAAGTTGTATTATGACCTTTGTTTCTTGATATTACATCTTAACTGTGGATGCTAGCTATTGATCCAGGGACTAGCATTGTAAACACAGGGATCTCTACCTTATTAAAGGTTGGGAACCTTATAGGTTTCTTGAAACCCTAGACGGTGTAGGGCATCCTCAGAGCTAAGGGCTTGTGTTTTTGTCATGGTGGTGGCATGACAGAACCAATGGGTAGGCTTAAGTTGGGGGAAGAATGGGTGCTTGTGGTCACCGGGGAGGGAGTGAATGGTCGATCCATGCACGAAGAACAAGAAGAACTCTCTAGACTTAGCAATTTGATTGATACCCAAAGATTACAAGTGCTCATTGAGCTGTATGAACTAGGGTTCAGTGCACTCGTTCACTACTTGGTCCAACCTCCTCCTACTACAGCTAGGCCCTTCCTTATATAGGTAGTGCTAGCTAGCTTATACACCATTGGGTTATAGGGTTTACTTTTTGGATCTTGGTCCCTACAATGTGGGCCGGGTCATGGGCTTGCCCTAAGCCCAATGGCCCAATCCATAAAGCTTGACAGCTAACGGTGTTCTGGTACGCTGCTTCATGTTCCTTTTGGCGGCATGCAGTAACTCTGTACGTTAGCGTATGCTTTGGGAGTCACCCAGCTCCTTTTGTGTCACCCGGCGTCGCCCTTCTCTTTTGACCACGCTTTACCATGGTCCCTCCTGAATCTTACTCGGAAAGGTGCCACGCGTCCTACTTGACTTGGCCCTTCCTCGGTAGACTCGGCTCGTCGGTTCCTGCAAGAATTACAACTTTGTCTTATGCGGGCCGACATAGTTTATATGTCGGCCGTTCATGCTTCTCTTACCCGTCCGTTCTTACCTGGCCTGGTTCTTTCTTTACTTGGAGCTAGCCAAGCTGCGCTATGTTTCACCTCTCGTGACCCTACCAGGGGTTATCTCCCCGACATTAGTCCCCGAAGATGGTGAGTTCTAGCAGTTCAAGCTGGTAGGCGTCTCCAGGTTCCTTTTATGTGATTGGAACTTATCTTTTGTTTTCGTCTGTCGCAATCTTGCACCTTGCCGGGTCTATCTGACAGTTTTCGGATCCATTCTTTGACTTCTTGGCTCATTTTTGCCTCGAGCCGAGTCACTTTGACCAATTCCGAGTCATCTTCGGCGTTCTTCAGTCACTGACAGCTGGTAATCATGATTACTTGCCTCAAATTTTGTTCCAAGCTCTGGCAACATAGTGACGGCTGTGCAGTTATTCCCCGTCACTGTGGCAGTCCCATCGGCCTGCGCCCCTTGTCCTTCTAGTCATGACGTGGCATGGGATTTTTCGTGTATCTCTGGCTATGTGGCGCCTGCTGATTGGCTTACTCGGCCCTGTACACGGCCACACGCTGGCCGCACGGCGCAGATGGATCCCACGACCGGGGTTTTTCTGCCCTTAAGTAGGGGTTGGGGGTTTCCACTTCCCCCATGCCCGTTTAGTTTCCCTTGCCTCTTCTTCTTCCTTGTGCCTGCAAGATCGAACTGCCCCTTTTGCGGTTTCCTCTTTCTCCTGTTCTTGTCCTGCAATTGCTCCTCTTTTCTTTCCATTCCACCACGGGTCCGCGTTGTTCCAAACCTCTTCCAATTGCGGAGGAGACTGAATCTGCGAAACTCATGGATGCTCGCGACAACGCTGATGGTGCTGAGGAGAAGGAGGTTCCCGCCGGCGAGCGCGATGGCTGTGAAGGCTCAGAGGTGTCCGTCGAGGATTTGGAATGGCTCCGCTCCACCAGATGCATTCCGCTGCAAGTGGATTCCCGTCTCCCTGCCGGTGAGATCACTCCTAAGCCCGATGCTAACGAGCGGGTGGTTTTCCTCTCTCACTTTGAGCACGGTTTTGCTATTCCAGTGAGCACCTTCTTTTCCTTGTTTCTCTCCACCTTCCATCTGCAAACCCATCATCTCCCTACCAATGCCATTGGCTCTCTTTCTTGCTTTATTTCTGCCTGCGAGGCTTACCTCGGGATTTGGCCTACAGTTCTTTTATGGGCCAAATATTTTAGCTTTAAGGTTCAAGTTGTTCCCCAGCCTGGTGATCCTTGATCCGAGAAGAGGCCGACCCGGTGCGGTGCTGCTAGTATCACGCCCAGGAGAGATTCCATCTTCCCTCGGGTTACTAGTATTGATTCCTGCAAGAAATGACATAGGAGTTTCTTCTATGTCAAAAACGACGGGTCCATCGATAACATCCGGCTCCCCCTTTCTCGGACGAGGTCCCGAACAAGAAGCTCTAGCAGCTTGAGCCGCGTGACCAAGACGCTGCGGTAAACAAGGCTAACGCAATCCTGGAAAGGTTGCTGTCGCCGGATGAGCATTTTCATCTTGCCGAGAGGGACCTCATGTGCACCTTCATCTCACGCCGGGTAAGCCCCATCCAAGCAAGGAGCCATAAGATGTGCTTCATGAGTGGCTCCCATGATCCCACTCGGCACTCCACTAAGGAGCTCACCCATGACTCTATTGCCTGCCGAGTAAGCTCAATCTTTAAATTGAACTTGGCAGATGATTGGGCTTGGAGTTGCCCTCCGTTTAGCCGGGTCAGGCCTGTCCCCTGGGTAAGTTTTCCGCGTTGTTTTCCTTGCCGAGTAAGCTTTAGCTCTTTTGCCACTTTCAGTTTAGTTTCTTGGTTACTCATTCTGTTTGTCTTTCGTAGAATCTCCTTCACCAGGTTGATGATAGTACTATCCCTCACCTTGGTTATAACGGGGATCGCTCTGACTCGGATGAAGTCGAGTATGACCTGGAGTGCTTCATGCCTACCTGCACGCTGCAGATGCTTTAGCTTCGGGTAAGAGTCAATCTCGCAATCCCTTACAAGATTGGTCTGACGATGATGAGGATGATGATTGTCGTGGGAATGGTCACGGCAGATGCTGCAATCGGCAGCGAGTAGTAGAACGAGGGGCAAGGGCGGCCAGCCATCTGCAGCGCGAGATGAGGGCGGAGACACAGGGTTTTACCCAGGTTCGGACCCCCGGAGGGTAAAGACCTACTCCTGCTAGATTGTATTATGATGGTGGTACAATGGACGAGCTCGGCAGCTAGGCGGCGAGTCGCTTGGGTGTATGATGGAACGTATCTCTACACGCCCTGTAGGGAGGTTGTAACACCCTCAGAATCGGACCTATGCAAGTTTTAGCGAAACCCGCCAAACCCGCATAGAAACGATTCAAAGGTGCCCACCAGGCACTTTCGTGCGGGTGGAAAACGAAGTAATAACATTACACAACAGTCCTCGATGGGACCCACAGAACAGATATATATACAACACGACTCCATGAGTCAAGAATACAGATATACAGAACAAAGATCCAAATCACCTTGAAAACGGTAGAGCGTCCAGCTACGGACAAGATGCAAATGGGGCTAAGAGCCCTGAAGAATAACCAATGGCGTCCATAACCCTGCCCAGGCCAAGACGGAAGGGTAACCCTGCTAACGACGTCGATCGCAGAACCTTCTTAAACAAAGGGGTGCCGACAAAGGGCAAAGGAAAAAGAGGATCGTCAGTACTGAGGCCAGTACACGGCGAGGCTAGAATTCGGCGGTCCTCTCCTACATAGGTATGGTGGACTGAAGCGGCAGCGGCAGCATGCACTAAACAACCTATAGAGACTCGATACAACTGGCGGCTATCAGAGAGGGGTAAGAAAGACCTATTCGGAACCAACCTGATTCTACCATCAGACAAACCCATCCTGGTGTTTCCCCCTCGTGACCAAACGAGGAAGTCAACCGAGGAACTCACACCGTTGGCAGTTTTATTTATTCAGTTATCGTTGCAACAATTACTAGTCAGGTATAGATAATCATCCTGACAAAATAAGCAGTGGGCACTTTTAGTTGATCATTCCGTTGTAGTGGCAACACTTACTAGTCAGATACAATTAGCATGAGATAACCCCAAAACCCAGCAGTTGTTGGTACTTTATTTAGCCATTCCGTTGTAGTTGCAATACTTACTAGTCAGGTACAATGGTCGCAAGCGACACTCCAAACAAGCAATTGTGGGCAGTATTATTTAGCCATTCCATTATAGTGAAGCTGATTACTAGTCATTAGGAAGTCAAATTTATAGCACTACTTTAGTTATAGTTGTCTATGATCGAGATACTGTGCTCCAAGTCGTCCATAACCGCGGACACGGCTTTCAGAAAGTTTTACCTGGCCGGGGTGCACAAATAGCAACACACACTCGATCAACCTCGGAAAAACCAAATCAAAACCCAACGAGGCCTTCACGACAAAGCAATCACAGGATTCAGAAATATTTCAGGGCCACCCTTGAGTACACCATAACAAAGTTAGCTGACTTCGAGACGGACCCGAGGTTTGTGGGGCCGGCTGTAAGCGACTGGGAATCCAAAACTGGGCTTGTCGATACCGCGTAAACGGGTCACAATTCCTAAACAGTATAGTGTGCTCCTCGCACAATCGTAAATAAAGCAGTAAATCATGGCATAAGTACAAGATTGTAAATAAAACCTCAAACTAGTTTGTGGCTCCAAGAAATAAGAATGAATCAAGTTCTGGCTCAGGGGGGTCCCATAATCCTCCCGGATGTGGATAGCGCGAATATTCAAGGAACAGGTATCAAGTACTCGGGGTCCTACGGGACACAAGTGGACGGTTAACAACCAAATAACATCTATTGCCCACCTGTGCCTCTGCTTACTTACTTCAATTTTTAGTTGTTAAACAGTAAATAAAGTGAACGGTAAATAGAGCCATGATCATCTCCAACATCAAACAGGCGGCAATACTCCAACAACTGTTGTACTGAACGGCACGCAACAGCACTTGAGCAAGCCACTACGACACGCAGGTCCAACTATCTACCATTCAACAGGTAATAGGATGTGTCCAAGGCAATATAAGGCTGCAAGGGATTTCCCGGGTACGAAAACTAGAGCAACGCAACACAGATAGCAATAGATCAACAGGAGGGAATAAATACTATAAAAGTAAGATAGGTAGAAAGGGGGAGATGCTCGCCTGAAAAAAATTGCCGAAGGTTCAACCGAAGATCGGGTCGGTACTCGCATCAACTCAACGGCCTTATCCGCGAAGAACCAAAACACTAGAAGAAACACCGGATGCAATATTTAATACTACGGCAAAAGATCGGGCATGCTTATGATATGATGCATGGCATGGCAAAGCTGCGATGCAATTAGGTCATGTTAAGCGGAACCGGGGTCCCGTCAATTAATTAGATGGTTCAAGTTTTTTAGCTACCCCGCAATTTAAATGTTGTTTTAACAAGGAAAGATATGACAACGGTTCGATGCACAAATTTAAATGAGGCCAATATAAGACTAGATTTGCCCGCCTATGGGCCCCATATTTAATTATGAGGTGAATCGGCATAAGGCCCCCAAACCACATGACAAGTATACATGCATGGCAATTTTATATGCAACAAGTTTTATATTATATTATAAAATAGGGTTTCGAGAAGGGGTTCACACATTAGGGTTCGGCGATCTTGGGGTTCCGAGGGTCGGGGTCCGGTCTCAGGGTTCAGGGTTCGACGGAAACGGTCTCGGACAACTGAGGTAGATCTTGTCGCACGAGCGTCAATGCTTCCGGGAAGGAGAACTTGTCGTCCAGGGTCTCGGTGTCCGGGGTGAAGAGCTCGTCGTCCGGGGGTTCTCTGGGCCCGCGACCTGCGGTAGCTGGTCTTGGCGTTCGAGGGAAGTACTTGACGTGCCGATGGATCGGTCTTGAATCCGGGAAGGAGAACTCGACGTTCCGTGTTGAAGGCCTTGGCGGTTATCGGGTTCGGGAGGGATAACGTGGCTTTCCGGAAAGGAGACCTTGGCGTGTCGAGTGTTCAGTCTTGCTTATCCGGTGGCGATTGAGAACCGACACATAGTCGCGTGGTCTTCAGACAGCATCATACTGATTCTTCGGATTTTGCAATAGCCGATGTAGTCACAATCACCACAATGCTACCTTATTTAGGTACACAACCAGTGCCATTCGTCAACATACATCGCAACATCACAGGAAACGGAGAACCAACAGCAAGGATACGCGTGGCATGGGGTTGTCCTGGGCGTCTGGAAACGGAAGGAAGGCTCGAGCCGAGGCGGTCTTGGAGGGCGAGGAGACGACACCGAACATGGCCACACCGGGGAGCTCGCAGGAGGCCGTCGCGACGGCGGCAGGAGACTTGCAGGATGTGGGCAGAGGAGCCAGCGGCGGCTCGGCGCCACGCCGCAGCAGCTGTGGAGGCCTAGGGCGATGGGGCCCGCAAAGATTGGCGGTGGAGGGGAGGTCCCGCGGGCGCAGGAGGTGCGCAGGGAGGAGCGCTCGCGGAGGGCCCTCCGGCGACGGCGGCGCTCGGGGTCGCGGCCGAGGACGCGCGGGAGTCCGACGGGCGTTGGGGCCAGAGGCGCTTGTGGAGAGGCCCGCCGGCGAGGAGGAGGGTGGCGCCCTGGCGAGGAGGCGCAACAGGGGAAGGCGGAGGTCGTGTGGAGGCGGACGGTGGAGAGGAAGGAGGCGGTGGCGGAGGTTACCAGGGCGCCGGCGAGAGCGGAAGGGTCCCGCGGCGGCGGGCGCGGCTAAGGGAGAGGAGTGCCAGGGCGGCGGCTAGGAGCACCGAGCGGAGGGCAGAGACGGGCGGTGGCGCGGTCGGAACGGAGGAGAGGCCTGGCGGTGGGCACCGCGGAGGAGGAAGGGCGAGGGAGGCGCGAGCTGCCGGCTGGTCGGGCGGAGGCCGGAGAGGAGGTAGGAGGTGGGGCGTCGGTGGGAAGGTGGGAGGCGGGGTTGAGGAGGCGAGGAAGATGGGGGCGGCGGCACGGAGGGCGGTGGCGGAAGGCGAGCAGAGGCAGGGTGGGCGGCGAGCAGAGGTGAGGGAGGGTTGCGGGAGCGGGGAACGCGGGGAGAGCGAGGAGGAAGACGGGGTCAGGGGACGCGGGGCCAGGGGGTGGGGGCTGCAGGTGGGTCCCGCGGGCAGGGAGTGGACCGGGTCCAGGGGGTGGGGCCAGGGGAGTGGGGGGGCTGGCTGTGTGAGGTTGGGGGAAGTGGGGCTGCGGGTGGGGCCCGGGTGTCGGTGAGAGAGAGGGAGAGGGGGTCGGTAGGACTGGGGTGAGAGAAGGAGAGGGGAGGGAGAGAGGATTGGTGAGGTGGCAAGGTGGGTAGGGATTGGGGAAGAGGGTGAGGTGGCAAGCTGTGAGTGATGGGTAGATTAGGACTAGGTAGTTTTAGGCATTCGGGTGGACTGGTTAGATATTTTAGACTAGGGTTTTCTTTTGTTTAAAAATAACTTTTGTAAATAGTTTTAGACAAATAAAAGACTGGAACAGACCGATGTTTTAATTTGAAATAAGACGGGGGCTACTTAGAAAACAAAACTAGGCGTTTCGAAAATAGCTTCAGACAAACAATGCATGATGATGACGATGCAATGCACAAAAACAACGCGATTTTCTAGTAGTGGGTTTTGCGGGATGCCACAATTCGACACCACTAACAATGGATCTCGCCCTCGAGATCCGCCTCATGGTACCGGGAAGAAGGCCGGCGATCTGAATCTTCTCGCGTCGTGTAGATCCTCGCGACACCACTAACAAGAGGTCGTTGTCCGTGATCGTCGAGAGAACACTCCGGAACAAAAGGTCGAAGGTAGAGGTATCAAAAGATAAAGGCCACTTCTAACTTCCGTGGAATGAGTAAAATCACATTAATTCACCAATTCAATGTACAAAAGCGAATGATAAGAGTAGTGGTATGGTAGCTACTCCATCCCGCACTCAAACCATTACCCTGCACGCGAATAGGCGGATTATGCAACCAACTCTCGGAATTAGACTGAAGATCTCGACAAGCGAGGTTCGGAAACAAAGGAGTGATGCAGACTCTGCATCGGATCTGGCGTAGAGGATGTCATCGCGTCGGAAAACACCGGAAGGCACAAGAAGGAAACAAAGAGAAGTCCACTAGACGAAGGATCCCTCGGATAGCATGAAGACCAGATGTAGCCACACCGTTACCAAAGGAGGAAGCGAAAACCTGAAGGTACGACGGAACCCAACCACGAAAAATCCTGGACTCGAAGAGAGAGAAGAGAGCGGATTTAAAACACGCAGAGGTGAGAGGAGAGCAGCAGAGGGTAAGAAGTAAAATCAGACCTAATCAGAACTATCCAACCGATTTTCAAAAATAGTTTTGACACTCTACTTCGGCCGTTAGCTAGGTTATCCCTACAGTGGACTTGTGGGGTATCGCAACCGCTGAGCTCGATACCACTGTAACACCCTCAGATCGACCTATGCAAGTTTTAGCGAACCCAAACCCGCATAGAAACGATTCAAAGGTGCTCACCAGCACTTTCGCAATGGTGGAAAACAAAGTAATAACATTACACAACAGTCCTCGATGGGACTCACAGAACAGATATATATATACAACACGACTCTATGAGTCAAGAATACAGATATACAGAACAAAGATCCAAATCACCTTGAAAACGGTAGAGAGTCCATCTACGGACAAGATGCAAATGGGGCTAAGAGCCCTGAAGAATAACCAATGGCGTCCATAACCCTGCCCAGGCCAAGCCGGAAGGGTAACCCTGCTAACGACGTCGATCTCAGAACCTGCTTAAACAAAGGGGTGCCGACAAAGGGCAAAGGAAAAGAGGGCCAAGATCGAGGCCAAGACACGGCGAGGCTAGAATTCGGCGGTCCTCGCCTACATAGGTATGGTGGACTGAAGCGACAGCAAAGCATGCACTAAACAACCTATAGAGACTCGATACAACTGGCGGCTATCAGAGATGGGTAAGAAAGACCTATTCGGAACCAACCTGATTCTACCATCGACAAACCCATCCGTGTTTCCTCGTGACCAAACGAGGAAGTCAACCGAGGAACTCACACCGTTGGCAGTTTTATTTATTCAGTTATCGTTGCAACAATTACTAGTCAGGTATAGATAATCATCCTGACAAAATAAGCAGTGGGCACTTTTAGTTGATCATTCCGTTGTAGTGGCAACACTTACTAGTCTGATACAATTAGCATGAGATAACCCCAAAACCCAGCAGTTGTTGGTACTTTATTTAGCCATTCCGTTGTAGTTGCAATACTTACTAGTCAGGTACAATGGTCGCAAGCGACACTCCAAACAAGCAATTATGGGCAGTATTATTTAGCCATTCCATTATAGTGAAGCTGATTACTAGTCATTAGGAAGTCAAATTTATAGCACTACTTTAGTTATAGTTGTCTATGATCGAGATAATGTGCTCCAAGTCATCCATAACCGCGGACACGGCTTTTCAGAAAGTTTTACCCGGCCGGGGTGCACAAATAGCAACACACACTCGATCAACCTCGGAAAAACCAAATCAAAACCCAACGAGGCCTTCACGACAAAGCAATCACAGGATTCAGAAATATTTCAGGGGGCCACCCCTTGGAGTACACCCGCAACGAAGTTAGCTGACTTCGAGACGGACCCGAGGTTTGTGGGGTCAGAAGCGATCGGGAACCCAAAACTGGCTTGTCGATACCGCGTAACGGTCACAATTCCTAACAAGCAAAGGTGCTCCTGACAATCGTAAATAAAGCAAGAAAGCATGGCATAAGTACAGGATCGTAAATAAAACCTCAAACTAGTTTGTGGCCCCAAGAAATAAGAATGAATCAAGTTCGCTCGTGGGGTCCCATAATCCTCCGGATGTGGATAGCGAATATTCAAGGAACAGTATCAAGTACTCGGGTCCTACGGGACACAAGTGGACGGTTAACAACCAAATAACATCTATTGCCCACCTGCCTCTACTTACTTCAATTTTTAGTTGTTAAACAGTAAATAAAGTGAACGGTAAATAGAGCCATGATCATCTCCAACATCAAACAGGCGGCAATACTCCAACAACTGTGGTACTGAACGGCACGCAACAGCACTTGAGCAAGCGACTACGACACGCAGGTCTAACTATCTACCATTCAACAGGTAATAGGATGTGTCCAAGGCAATATAAGGCTGCAAGGGATTTCCCGGGTATGAAAACTAGAGCAACGCAACACAGATAGCAATAGATCAACAGGAGGGAATAAATACTATAAAAGTAAGATAGGTAGAAAGGGGGAGATGCTCGCCTGAAAAACATTGCCGAAGGTTCAACCGAAGATCGGGTCGGTACTCGCATCAACTCAACGGCCTTATCCGCGAAGAACCAAAACACTAGAAGAAACACCGGATGCAATATTTAATACTACGGCAAAAGATCGGGCATGCTTATGATATGATGCATGGCATGGCAAAGCTGCGATGCAATTAGGTCATGTTAAGCGGAACCGGGGTCCCGTCAATTAATTAGATGGTTCAAGTTTTTTAGCTACCCCGCAATTTAAATGTTGTTTTAACAAGGAAAGATATGACAACGGTTCGATGCACAAATTTAAATGAGGCCAATATAAGACTAGATTTGCCCGCCTATGGGCCCCATATTTAATTATGAGGTGAATCGGCATAAGGCCCCCAAACCACATGACAAGTATACATGCATGGCAATTTTATATGCAACAAGTTTTATATTATATTATAAAATAGGGTTTCGAGAAGGGGTTCACACATTAGGGTTCGGCGATCTTGGGGTTCCGAGGGTCGGGGTCCGGTCGTGGTTCGTGGTTCGACGGAAACGGTCTCGGACAACTGAGGTAGATCTTGTCGCACGAGCGTCAATGCTTCCGGGAAGGAGGACTTGTCGTCCAGGGTCTCGGTGTCCAGGGTGAAGAGCTCGTCGTCCGGGGGTTCTCTGGGCCCGCGACCTACGGTAGCTGGTCTTGGCGTTCGAGGGAAGTACTTGACGTGCCGATGGATCGGTCTTGAATCCGGGAAGGAGAACTCGACGTTCCGTGTTGAAGGCCTTGGCGGTTATTGGGTTCGGGAGGGAGAACGTGGCTTTCCGGGAAGGAGACCTTGGCGTGTCGAGTGTTCAGTCTTGCATATCCGGTGGCGATTGAGAACCGACACATAGTCGCGTGGTCTTCAGACAGCATCACACTGATTCTTCGGATTTTGCAATAGCCGATGTAGTCACAATCACCACAATGCTACCTTATTTAGGTACACAACCAGTGCCATTCGTCAACATACATCGCAACATCATAGGAAACGGAGAACCAACAGCAAGGATACGCGTGGCATGGGGTTGTCCTGGGCATCTGGAAACGGAAGGAAGGCTCCAGCCGAGGCGGTCTTGGAGGGCGAGGAGACGACACCGAACATGGCCACACCGGGGAGCTCGTAGGAGGCCGTCGCGACGGCGACAGGAGACTTGCAGGACAGGGACGGCAGAGGAGCGGCAGCGGCTCGACGTCACGTCGCAGGCGGCTCAAGCAGGGCGATGGGGGCCGCAAAGATTGGCGGTGGAGGGAGGTCCCATGGCAGGAGGTGCGCAGAGGAGGAGCGCCATGGAGGCCCTCCGGCGACGCTCGGGGTCGCGGCCGAGGACGCGCGGGAGGCCGACGGGCGTTGGGGCCGGAGGCGCTTGTGGAGAGGCCCGCCGGCGAGGAGGAGGGTGGCGCCCTGGCGAGGAGGCGCAACAGGGGAAGGCGGTGGTCGCGTGGAGGCGGACGGTGGAGAGGAAGGAGGCGGTGGCGGAGGTCACCAGGGCACCGGCGAGAGCGGAAGGGTCCCACGGCGGCGGGCGCGGCTAAGGGAGAGGAGGGCCAGGGCGGCGGCTAGGAGCACAGCGAGGGCGTAGACAAAGGGTGGCGGAACGGGAGGAGGCCGCGGTGGGCGCCGGAGGAGGAAGGGCGAGGAGGAGCGCTGCCGGGCTGGGCGGAGGCCGGAGAGGAGGTAGGAGGGGGTGGGGCGCGTCGGTGGGGAAGGTGGGGAGCGGGGGTTGGGGGCGAGCGGAGGCGAGGAAGATGGTGGGGGGCGGCGGCTCGCCGGAGGGCGGGTGCGCCTGGGCGGCGGAAGGCGAGCAGAGGCAGGGTGGGCGGCGAGCAGAGGTGAGGGAGGGTTGCGGGAGCGGGGAACGCGGGGAGAGCGAGGAGGAAGACGGGGTCAGGGGACGCGGGGCCAGGGGGTGGGGGCTGCAGGTGGGTCCCGCGGGTAGGGGGTGTACCAGGTCCAGGGGGTGGGGCCAGGGGAGTGGGGGGGCTGGCTGTGTGAGGTTGGTGGAAGTGGGGCTGCGGGTGGGGCCCGGGTGTCGGTGAGGGAGAGGGAGAGGGGGTAGGTAGGATTGGGGTGAGAGAAGGAGAGGGGAGGGAGAGAGGATTGGTGAGGTGGCGAGGTGGGTAGGGATTGGGGAAGAGGGTGAGGTGGCAAGCTGTGAGTGGTGGGTAGATTAGGACTAGGTAGTTTTAGGCATTCGGGTGGACTGGTTAGATATTTTAGACTAGGGTTTTCTTTTGTTTAAAAATAACATTTGTAAATAGTTTTAGACAAATAAAAGACCGGAACAGACCGATGTTTTAATTTGAAATAAGACGGGGGCTACTTAGAAAACAAAACTAGGCGTTTCGAAAATAGCTTCAGACAAACAATGCATGATGATGACGATGCAATGCACAAAAACAACGCGATTTTCTAGTAGTGGTTTTTGCGGGATGCCACAGAGGTTTATATAGACTCACCTTCCCTAGGGTTTACATATCTCAACCGAATCAGTTAAGGCTTCGGTTATCGTTTAACCTAACTCGACTGGGCCTATCTACTCGCCTGGGCCTTCAGCTTCTAGTCGCTTGGATCCACACCGGGCCTTGATCCAGTCGTCGTCTTGCAGGCCCACTCGCCAATTCCTGGGCCTGTCGGAAACGTCCTGCTGGGTATACCCCGGTAGGCATATCCCCATCAGTAGTCCCCGAGGCCATCGCTGATTGGGCGTAGGTGGTTGCTGGAAGTCGGAGTATGCGACTTCAAAGCAGATATCCAGTCGAATCGTCGGCGGGCTCCTAAATAAAGGAAAAGACTAGTCAATCCGATCGCAGCTTTGGCGAGTCGAGTCAGCGAAATACTCAGTCACTGTCATAGTGATCGGGTCGGCGAGCCGAGTGGCTGAAGTTGGACCGTTAAACGCGGTCAAACTAGCCGTTGGGGTAATCCAACGGTAACTTTTGGCGTAATCACCGCGTAGTAACGGCTCCCTGATTTGGCGGGTAACAACCGCTATATAAGGGGAATGGCAGGCAATCGGAGAACCATCTCCTCGTCATTTCCTCCGATTGCGCACACTTTCGCCTCCCTCCGCATCGCGATCCAGCCGACCCGAAATCCTCCGACCCCCACGAATCCTTCCGCCAATGCCCCCCTCCACCGAGCCTTGGGGCAGATCCAAGTGTACGAGAGCGCAACTGGCGTCCTTCGAGGAGGCCGGGATCCTGCGCGCCGGCAGGTGGCGCATCCCTGTGGCCGGAGAGGTGACCCCAAACCCGCGCGAGGGAGAATTCATCCGCTTCACCAGCCACCTAGAACGGGGGCTGGGATTCCCTATGTCCCTGTTCTTCCGGCGCTTCTGCGCCTACTACGGGATCCAACCGTCGGACCTGGGTCCACACAGCATCGAGCAGCTCGCCATCTTCGTGGCGTTCTGCGAGTGCTACCTGGGCTGCCGGCCCTACTTCCCTCTATGGAAAGATCTGTTCCACGGACGGATCAACCGCGAGGAAGCGGGCGGCCCAATGCTCGCCGCAGGCGGCCTGACGTTCCAGCTTAAATCGAAGGCCTCCTTCTTCGATCTGATGCTACCCTCCAAGGCGGCGAGCCAATGGAAGAATTCTTGGTTCTACGTTACCGAGGCGACTCCGGAGGGCGAAGTGGCGATACCACGGTACTCCGCCGACCGACCCGAACCGCGCCGACTCCATGTCGGCAAGCTTACCACCGACGAGCGGATGGTCGTGGACGAGATGCTTCAAACCATCCGCGGTCTGAAGAAGAAGGGCCTCCAGACGATTAACTTATACAACTGCTGGCTCGGGCGGCGGCTCGTCCCTCTGGCCCAACGTGACCACTACATGTACCAATACACGGGTCGAGAGGACTCGACGAAGTCCTGCCTCGCCGAGTGGAAGCTCGAGGACTACACCCCAGCACTGAAGAAGATCACCCAGGCGGTGTACCTGGACGCAAAGGCTGGGGTCGCCCCCTACACCGCGAAGCATCCAGCCCCAACGGTGAGTCACCCCGCATCATTCGCAGTCGCAGTCTATGCAGTCGCGGTCATTCTAATTTCATCTTGTGCTCATTGCAGCTATTCCAAGTGGTTGAAGGATGGCTCCCGCCTTCAGATGACGAGAACTCGAGCTCGTCCGTCCAGGACATGGGCGAGTCGCCTCCCTCCAAGGGTGACACCGAGAGCGACGAGAGCAACGGCGACGAAGAAACCATCCGTGTCTTGGGCACACGACTTCTTGGAAATGGGCCTCAGTCGCCAACTGGGCCCCGAACTGGAGAAGCCGGCCGGCATCCGCATGGGGCTACGCTTCATTCCAGTCGCTAAGTGAGTTTGCTCACCTTCTTTCGTCTTTCATTGTAATTGAATTATCTTGCTCACGCAATCAATTCGTAGGACCAGAGCGAAGAAAATAGGCCATCCGACCGTGGCCAAGGTGCCACCCGTCGTCAGCGAAGAGGATCCCTCCCGGAAGAGGAAGGCGGACGAAGTCGTCGTCCGTGCGGATAGCGCCAAGAAGGCCAAGGGCGACGATGTCGTCACGATCTCCGACGACACGGTGGTCGCGCCGAATGAACCCGCAACGGAGGCGCATCACGGCGAGGGTGCTCCTCACTGGGCGGCTGAGCCGGCCTCCTTTGGTGTCGGTGCCTCTATCGCGATGTTCCCGCGCTTCATGGCTAGAGCGGCTACAGCGAGTGGGACCTCGTCCTCGAGCCGTGCACCTGGGGTCGCCGACTCAGAGGTCGAGCAGCGTCGTGGGCACACGCCAGCTCTCCTCGCATCCGTGGATGCGATACGACTTCATGGCATGCTTGGCGCAGCCATCCAGGTATGTCCAGTCCCCGAGGATCAGGTCGGTGTGTTGCAGCGGTCTGATTCTTTTAGTGTCTTGTTGTTATTTTTTGCGTCCAGTCCCCAAGTGCACACTCGCTGAATTTCAGAGGGTGGGCACTTAAGATTTTTTGATCGCCAGTCCCCGAGTGCGTACTCGCTGAATTTCAGCGGGTGGGCACTTAGGATTTTTTGATCGCCAGTCCCCGAGTGCGCACTCGCTGAATTTCAGCGGGTGGGCACTTAAGATTTTTTGATCGCCAGTCCCCGAGTGCATACTCGCTGAATTTCAGCGGGTGGGCACTTAGGATTTCGCTTTGGTTAACTATTTGAACTGTGTGCAGGGTCTGCAACGTGAGTCAGCTGACCGATTGGCAGAGAAACACCACGCGGAGAAGGAATTGGCCACCGTCCAAGAGGCGAATAAGGGGCTTCAGGCAGTTGCCGCGAAGGCAGAGGAGGCTCGCCAGGGACGTGTCCCAGCGGGTGAGTTGGCAGTGGCTCAATTGGCATTGAGCTCGGCTGAGAAGCAGATCGCCGACCTCCAGCGCGAGCTGAGGGAGGCGAGAGAAGAAGCGAGTTCGGCGGATGGTCGAGCCAAGGCCACCGCGGAAGAACGTAAGGTTTCTGACGCCCTTGTTGCCGGGCTTCAGGATGATTACACTTCTCTTCAGAGCTTCATCACGGATCTCTCCCTCTTCAGAGTGCATTTTCTTTTCGCAGGTCGCATCCTTGATAGCGCGGAAGAGGCGAGCTCGTTCAACGCGCGGCAATGCGTGGCCACGCTCGTCGACTCGGCGACGTTGTCGGCGACATGCATCCGAGGCTACCTCCAGGAGATATCGCCCACGGAAGTAATTCCCAGCGACCTCGTCGAGGTGTGGAAGTACTTGGAGAAGGCGCAGTCGGTCGTTGAGTTCATGACGCGATAGGCGTTTCGGCGCGGAGCGGCGACGGCGCTTAGCCTTGGGCTTTCTCACTTTCCAGAGGATTTTGATCTGGACGACGTGACGAGTGGTTACCCGTCATCACCTGGCGCGGTGGAGATCTCCGAGGTGATCAAGTTGACGGGTCGCGCCGCGGTGTACTCCGAGCGCGTCTGGGCGATGGGCGCCTCCTTCCTTACAAGGAGACGGTCGTCGCGCCCAACGACCTTGAGCCGCAGCACCGGGACTTCAACGTCGAGTATCCCTTTCGTGCAGCGATGGCGGGTGAGCTGACGACGTATCCGTCGAACCCGTACACTCCCTTCATCCGCAATCGCAAGGGTTCCGGCAAGTCGTCGTCGAAGCCTGCAGAGTTAACTAGGTTGCCCTGGGGCGTTAGTAACAGTTCTGCCGTTGGGCATACTATGTATTTTGAGAGAATTTGCGACATGCTATTTAATGAGATATCGTGTTTGTTTTGTGATTTGTCATGTGTTTTTCGATTGAGGGTTGAACGAGTCCCCGGGCGCGTCCGCCCTTTTTATGGGGTTGACCTCGTTTGTAATGTGTTTGTGGTTTTTGGATGTTTTGTTATTGCGGGCGACCGGAGTCGGAGAGCCAGTCGCAAAGCGACTCCCTTGAGCGCTCTGTACTTCACCGTTTTCCCTTGCGCGAACGAGGTCGGGTGGCCGAGTCCCCGAGCGTGGTACTTGGTTGTTCTAGGCGCGACTCGAGGCTGGGTGAGGACTTGGCGCGTTAGTTTGAACGCATCACTCCTGCCTGGCCCGTTGGGTCAGTCTCATGGCGAGTCCTGGGCATGCTCTCATACTTGGCGTTTTCTCGGGCCGCTCGTGTTGAACTGGTCGTCAGTCCCCGAGCGTGGTACTTGGCCGTTCGAGTCGCTATGTAGAGGATGCGGAGGATCATGATCGCTGTGAGATGCGAAGGCAGTTATCTTGGCTCGTAGAGCCAGTCGGGCTGGGCGACTCCAATGGGGCTCCAGGTAGGCGTTTTTCGTGGACGATGCAAGACCTGAGGTGACCCAGTGCTCTTGCACCGCACTACTTAGCCGTGCCGATCGCTGTACCAAAGGTTGACTTCTGCGGTTAGCTTGACGCTGTTATTACGAGTGCGAGTGCCACAAGACATGGAGAGTAGGCGCAATTTGCGGTAACCGATTCTTTTTATTTCATAGCGACTGGAGGGTACATATGTGGGGTTCTAGGAGTAGAACTTCCGTAGGAGGTTTACATTCCATGGTCGCTTGCCGTCGAGTTTGCCGTCCCCGCGGACGTCGATGAGGTAGTAGGCGTCGTTGCCGAGTACTCGCCCGATGGCGAATGGTCCCTCCTACGGAGGGGAAAGCTTGTGCATTCCCTTCTTGTCCTGGATGAGGCACAACACCAGGTCGCCTTCTTGGAAGGTGCGAGTTTTCACCCACCGGCTGTGGTAGCGGCGAAGTCCCTGCTGGTAGATGGCGGTGCGTGACCGAGCGAGGTCACGTGCCTCGTCGAGTTAATCGACTCCGTCCTGGCGGGCGAGTTTGTTTGCAGCCTCCGTGTAGTGGACGACCCGCGGCGAGTCGTGCTCGAGGTCGGTGGGCATGACTGCCTCGGCGCCGTACACCATGAAGAAGGGGTGAATCTCCGACTGTTGACTGAGGTGCGGATACCCCAGATGACGGAGGGTAGCTCGTCGACCCAGCACCCGGCGGTGCGCTCGAGTGGTACTTGGAGTCGCGGCTTCAGGCCGTGGAGGATGCTTTGATTGGCCCGTTCCGCCTGGCCGTTGGATTCCGAGTGGGCCACTGACGCGAGGTCGAGCCGGATGTGGTGTTCTTTGCAGAATTCGGCCATGGCTCCTTTGGCGAAGTTGGTGCCGTTGTCCGTGATGATGCTCTTTGGGAACCCGTAGCGATATATGAGCTCGCGTAGGAATTTAGTGGCGGTCTTCCCGTCACACTTTCGGACTGGTTTGGCCTCTACCCACTTTGTGAATTTGTCGACTGCGACCAGGAGGTGGGTGTAGCTGGAGGGAGCCTTTTTGAAGGGGCCTACCATGTCCATGCCCCACACGGTGAATGGCCAGGTGATGGGGATTGTCTTGAGCGCTGAGCTCGGCACGTGCGTCTGGTTTGCGTACTTCTGGCACCCGGCGCACCGCTGGACAATGTCGACGGCATCAACGTGTGCGGTGGGCCAGTAGAAGCCATGCCGCATGGCCTTGGCGACCAGAGAGCGGGCGTCGGCGTGGTGGCCGTAGTCGCCGGAGTGGATGTCGTGGAGGATCTTACGTCCTTAGGTGGGTTGGACGCAGCGTTGGAACACGCCGGTGACGCTGCGCTTGTGGAGCTCGCCGTCGATGATGGTGTAGGACTTGCATCGGCGCATCATCCGGAAGGCCCGTCTGCCTGGCGGCAAGGTACCGCCTGTGTAGGCGTAGGGCTTGGTCCAGCCGTTCGCCTGGCGAAAAGTACCAGGGCTGCATCCGGCTGCAGCGGGACTCCGATGTCGATCTCCCTTGGGGGAGAGACTGAAGGCTTGGTGATCGTGTCGAGGAAGACGCCGGCGGGTGGTGCGAGTCGAGACGACCAATGCGAGAGAGTGCGTCGGCCTCCTCGTTCTTCCGCCTGTCAATCCACTCAACAGAGTAGCCTGCGAAGTGTCCGCCCAGCTTGTCCACTGCTTGGCGGTACGCCGCCATGGTGGGGGAGACGGCATCGCAGGTGCCGACGACTTGTCCGGCGACGAGGTCGGAGTCTCCGTAGCAGCGTATGCGGTTGACGTTCATCTCCTTGGCAGCTCGCATGCCGTGGAGTAGTGCCTCGTACTCGGCCATGTTGTTGGTGCAGGGGGTGAAGTCGAGGCAAAGGACGTAACGGAGCTTGTCGCCCTTCGGGGAAGTCAGCACGATCCTGCGCCTCCCGCGTTCTTAGAGCCGCCGGGCGTGCTCTAGTAATGGAGGTATGGCAGCTTTTCTGGCTGCTAGGCATCTTCCCAATCGGCGATGAGGTCCGCTAGAGCCTGCGACTTGATCGCCTTTCGCGGCTCGTACTTGATATTGTGGATGCCGATTTCGACGGCCCACTTGGCGACTCGCCCAGTCGCCTCACGGTTGCGGATGATGTCCTGCAACGGTGCTGAGGAGACGTCCGTGATCGGGTGCTCCTGGAAGTAGTGCGGCAGGCGCCGCTGTGCTCTGAAGACCGCGTATACCAGTTTCTGGTATTGCGGGTATCGTTGGCGCGACTCGGTGAGGACCTCGCTGATGTAGTACACCGTTCGCTGTATTGGGCGCTCCTTTCCTTCCTCCGGCCGCTCGACGACCATGATGGCGCTGACGACGCGCTCGGAAGCCGCGACGTAGACCAGCATGGGTTCTTTGTCGGCAGGGGCGGCGAGTAGCACCTTCTTGAGGTTGCGGAGTGCGTCGTCCGCCTCCTTGTCCCACTGGAAGGTGGGGTTCTTACACATCAGACGGTATAGGGGCATCGCCTTTTCGCCCAGGCGGGGGATGAAGCGGCTGAGAGCCGCTACTCGCCCGGCCAGCTTCTGGACGTCACGCATGCACTCGGGTTTGCCGAGTCGAGCGATCGTGTCAAGTAGATCACCCTCGCGAGTGGATTTACGACCACGTCATCGATGTAGACGTGGATGTTGCGGCCAATTTGGCTCGCGAGGCACTCTTGCATGCACCGCTGGTAGGTCGCCCCGGCGTTTTTGAGGCCGAAGGTCATGGCGGTGTAGCGTATATTCAATGGCGTGATGAACGCCGTCTTCTCCTCGTCCTCGATAGCCATTTTGATCTGGTTGTATCCAGAGTAGGCGTCGAGGAAACATAGCGACTCCGAGTCCGTGGTGGAGTCGATTATTTGGTCGATCCGCGGGAGGACGAACTGCTCCTTCGGGCAGGCGCTGTTCAAGTTTGTGTAGTCGATACACATCCTCCAGGTCCCGTTCTTCTTCTCGACCAGGACTGGGTTTGCCAGCCACTTGGAGTACTTGATTGGCCGGATGAAGCCTGCAGCGAGTAGACGCTGCACCTCCTCGGCGATGGCTCGGCGGCGCTCTTCATTGAAGGGCCGCAGCGACTGCTTGACGGGTCGCACTTTGGGGTCGGCGTTTAGTTTGTGCTCAGCGAGCTCCCTAGGGACACTAGGCATGTCAGAGGGCTTCCATGCGAAGATGTCCCTGTTCTCACGGAGGAATTCGATGAGCGCGCCTTCCTAGGCTGGGCTCATTCCTGTTCCGATCGTCAACGTCTGGCTGGAATCGCCTGGGACCAGCTCGACGGTGCGGGTGTGCGTTGTTGCCTCGAAGGCTGAGGTGTTTGCGCCCTCTGAATTGGGCTTCTTGAGTATGGTGGGGTCATCATTTTTCACCCCGCTCGCGTACTTGGTGAGCTCGTCAGCATGGTTGGCTTCTGCCGCGATGACGGCATAGGCGATTTCGGCTCCTTTGGCCTCGCACTCGGCGGCCATGTCTAGGTCGCCGTTGATGGTGATGACGCCGCGTGGCCCGGGCAGCTTCATCGCGTTGTATGCGTAGTGTGGCGCTGCCATAAACTTGGCGAACGCCTGGCGCCCCAGGACGCAGTGGTAGGGGCTGTCGAAGGGCACCAGCTCGAAGATGATCCGCTCGGTGCGGAAGTTTGCTGGTGTTCCGAAGGTGACTGGCAGCGTGACCTTGCCGATCGGGTACGCCTTCCGATCGGGGACGATGCCGTGGAACGTGGTGTGTGTTGTCTCGATCATCGACTGCGGGAGCCGCAGCCGCCTGAAGGTGTCCAGGTATAGGATGTTGATGGAGCTGCCGCCGTCCATCAATGTCTTGGGGAGCCAGTAGTCGCCCACCTTTGGCTTGACCACCAGGGCTACTCGTCCTGGGTACTCGATGCGCGGCGAGTGGTCCTGGCGGCTCCAGGTGATGGGCTGCTCCGACCAGTTGAGGAACTGGGGAACGTCCACCTGGGCCACCGTGTTGACGGCGACGACGCGAGTGATGACCTTCTTCTCGCGCTTCGTGTTGAAGCCTATGAAGGTATGGAGCGAGCCGGCCACGTTGCCGAACTTTCCGCCGTTTGGCGGGTTGTTGTCGGGGTCCTCCCTTGCTCGCCGTGCCTTCTCAATCTCCCAGAGGGTGTGGCAGTCGGCGGTCGTGTGCGTTGCGGGCTTGCCTTCCCTGCTATGAAACGCACAAGGTTGGTTAAGGAGGGCCGCAGGGTCGAACCTTGGCTTGGCCTAGTAGTTGCCGCCGTCACGGCGTTGTCCTCCGTCACGGCGAAAGCTTTTGGGATCACGTTGTGCGTGCCCGGCGTTGGCGACGAAGTCGACTCGCCCATCACTGCGGCGCTTGCCGGTGAGGCGAGTGTTGTTGTAGCGTAGGTCGGACCGTCGTCCGCTATCGTTGCCGCTCGTGTGGCGTTGACCTCCCAACTCGTCGTCGGTTTCCTGGTTTGGATCTTCCTCCGCGTACCGTTTGGCGACCTCGAGGAGGTCCGGTATGTTGTCGAGTGTGCAAGAATGTCGCTTGAGCTTGGCGACCAAAGGCTCGTAGCGGCACGAGGTCTTGAAGCAATGGATCGCGGTGTCCAGGTGGATGCCGACCGTGTTGTACCAGAGTTATTGCCACCGCTGGACCCGAGTGGTCGACTCAGGGTCCCTAGACGACGCTCTAGGTCTTCGATGGTGGTGGCACGGGTAGGAGCACTCAAGTGCCCCGACGGCGTCAAGATCTCCTCCCAGGAGTCGATACTATCCTGGGGGAGGGTGTTGATCCACTTACTGCACGTCCCCTCCATCATCAGGGGGAGGTAATGGGCGGCTAGCAGGTCGGTGTGGCCTGCGATCCCCATCGCCATGAGGTATGTATCGAGCCAGACGGCGGGGTCGTACTTTTCTATCTCCTTCGGCGCCTTGAAGTTCGGTGGGTACTTCTCGCCTCGGATCATCGGTCCGAAGCACTTGGGGCCGAGTCGACTTAGCGACCCCATTGGCTCGCCGTCGTGGCGATTGGTTAGGGTGTGTCGCAGGTCGTCGGGCTGGCATGCGCGCCATCTTTGGTTGTTGATGATGTGGATGCGGGCGTCGATGGGTTGACCGTTGGCGGCGATGAAGTTGGTCGCTGTCCTAGGGTCGTTGGTGGAGAGTGCCGTGTTCGCGGGTCGGTGTTGGAGCTGCAACGGCTCTGGTGGCGGGCAGTTGAGGGTGTTTGCCGCCATTGGGCGGCCGCTTGAGGTAGCTCTGCTTCCCGAAGAACGCGCGTACACTCGACCCTGCGAGTCGGCGCCTGCGTTTTGCTGCTCAACGGCCTTTGCGAGCAGGGCCCTGACGTACTGGATCTGTAGGGCGCCGTCGCCAGTGGCCGTGATGTTGTCGGCTGCTGCTCGGCCCGCCACGAGGTTATCCATCGGGGTGGAGAACAGTGGGAGGCCGTTCGCGTCCCGCTCCCGTGAGGAGACTACTATCCGCGCTGATCCTCGGGTGTGCGGTTGTGGAGGTGGGCGCCAATAGCCGACCCTGGCGGGGCCGGGCGCTTCTCCTGGTGGCGTTCTCACAGATCGCGCCGCCACGCTGGCCGGGTCGTTTTCGCCGGTTCAGGCGCGCTGAACGGTGGGGTTCAGGCGCGACCTGATTCGCTGCTGGTGGTAGCGCGATAGATCCTGCGCCGTCACCTGCTCGAGGCGAAATTTTTCGCGCTCGGCTTGCTCCTTGTGCACTGCCTCCGCCAGCTTCAGGCGGAGTTCCTCGACCTCCGTTGCCACGGCGTTAGGAGGGATCGGGGTGGAGAAGGGATCCTCCGGCGGATCGGTGCCGGTCGCAATGTAGGTCGCGGAGGTCGGCGGAATTTTCCGACCCAGAGTCGAAGTCGAAGATCCCAAGGATGGAGGGATCCTCGAAGTCTCCCACGTTGGAGACCTGGGTGATGGAGCCCGCGGGTGAAGCCGCGGTGATGGATCCGGCGAGTGACGCCGAGGTCGCTGAGTCGGCGTCGTCGTTGAGGGCGCCTTCGCGCGGGCTGAGTTTTTGTCCACGCATTACCGTGGGAAAGTTGTACTCGGAGGCGAGGCGATGGATCGCGGATCTGGCTCTCGAGAGTCGATCGGCGTAGGCGACTTCGCGGATGCGAGCCGAGTCCTCCGAGACGGCGACGCCGGTGAGACCGACGAAGAGGCTGATCATGCCGACCGGCGGGATCACGCCAGGCGTGACGGGTCGCGCCGGGACGTAGCTGCTCGGCAAGATTTGGAGCATCTCGCCGATCGCTATCATGCGCGATGGCGACCGCCTGCTGATGGGCAGATTGATCTCGGCCATGAACACCGGCCAGACCGGTCAGGCCCCACAGTGGGCTCCACTGTCGTGGGAATGGTCACGGCAGATGCTGCAATCGGCAGCGAGTAGTAGAACAAGGGGAAAGGGCGGCCAGCCATCTGCGGTGCGAGATGAGGGCGGAGACACAGGGTTTTACCCAGGTTCGCCCCCCCGGAGGGTAAAGAACTACTCCTGCTAGATTGTATTATGATGGTGGTACAATGGACGAGCTCGACGGCTAGGCGGCGAGTCGCTTGGGTGTATGATGGAACATATCTCTACACGCCCTGCAGGGAGGTTTATATAGACTCACCTCCCCTAGGGTTTTCATATCTCAACCGAATCAGTTAAGTCTTCGGTAATCGTTTAACCTAACTCGACTGGGCCTATCTACTCGCCTGGGCCTTCAGCTTCCAGTCGCTTGGATCCACACCGGGCCTTGATCCAGTCGCCGTCTTGAAGGCCCACTCACCAATTCCTGGGCTAGTCGGAAACGTCCTGCTGGGTATACCCCGGTAGGCATATCCCCATCAAGGATTGTACGGTTTTGGAGGTACATGCCTTGCGACCTCAGTTTCCCAACTTATCCGAGTAAGCCTGTTATTTAATTATGTAGTTGGATAGGTACATGACACTCCTCCTTTCACCATGGGCGGAGTCGGCAAGATCCCCGTCGCCAAGCCAAAGAGACGCAGAGCCTCCTCTAGCACTCAGCCGGCCAAGAAAAGCAAGCCCACTCCAGCAGCTCCTGCTGCCTGGCCGAGACTCGTGGTCACTGGGCCGAGTCACGCGCTGAGTCGTCCATGACCCGGTTGTCACCGGGTAAGTTTTTGTACTCTGCTTTCTTTGTTCTTTTCTTTTTCGTCACTGATGTTCTCTTATATATGTGTCATTGTTTTTAGTGCTGCACCTTTGTCGGCGAACCAGGCTGCTTCTAGCATTGCCTCGCTGCTAAGGCCCGCGCCTCCTCCAGCTGACTCGGTGGCACCGAGTCCCGTCCGAGTCGAGGCTCCCACTGTTGAGGCTCACGCCTCTCAGTGTCAGTCAAACCCGGTGGTTCATTCGGCTGGCGCCCCTGGCGCTGGCCAGAAACAATTTTCTGATCTTGGTGCCAGTGATTCTGGCCCCGAGAAACCTTCCGCCACTAGTTCCTCTAGCATCGGCCCTCAGGCTGGTGTGAATGAACAACTTCCTGATCTTGGAGCCAGCAAAACTGCTGAGCCCAGTCAGTCGGCTCCACGTTCTTCTCCAAATCCCCCTACTCGCTCTCCAATTCTGTCAAAGTGTTGGACCCAGCCCAAGGCTTCTGGCTCTACTCGCCCTTTACCCGGAAAATCCACCTCCTCCAAGCAGACAACGTTGGTCTGCGCTCCGGGTTCTGCTCCCCAAATCTGGCCTCTGACGTTGGCGAAAATGGTCGCTTCAACGGGTAAGGGGGGCGAATCCGCGGATGTCGGGTTAGGTGATGGCTCTAAGGATGTTACCCCTCCATACGTCCGCTGCTGCGACTCGTGCCAATGTGGGTTCTACCCTGAAAACGGGTCAAGTTCTCACTCGGACGCTCGGTGGTAAGATCCTTGGTTCAGCTGAGCCTTATGCTATGGCATGGAATGCAGCCGGCGAGCAGGAGGTCAGCACCCGTGCCAGCAAGAAGCTGAAGCTGGGCCCTAAGCCGTCTCTGACATGACCCAGCAGGCCATTACTCTAATGGCCCGCGTCGACGAAGTGAACGAGGTAAAGTAACTTCTTACTCTTTTGTATTGTTGAGTATTTCCTTTATACATATCACCTAGTACCCGAGGTTACGACCGAGTAAGGAACTTACTCGGCCGTAAGCTCTCACTAATCAGTTTAGTCCTCAAAGCTTGCATGTTAGAGCTTCGATCCCTAGCCCTCGAGGTTACTATTGACGAAGGAACTTACTCGGCTGTAAGATCTTAAGCTTTTTGATTTCCTTATGATAAACTCATATGTTAGAGCTTCAATCCCTAGCCCTCGAGGTTACTGTCGAGTAAGGAAATTACTCGGCTATAAGCTCTTAAGCTTTTTTATTCAACAGGCTGCTAGACTTGACCCTTTCTTACTGTCTGTCTTCTTTGATCAGCTCACGCATAACAAGCGCACCAAGGTGCACCAAGCTCTCGTTCTGGCGCATCGCAAGCTCGAACTTGCGTATGAAAAGCTTTAGACTGATACCCACGGACAAGGTACCAACCTTAGTCATTCTTTCCCTATTCGGTGTATTTTTCTTTGGTACATTTCCTCAATTTTCTCTTGCTCTTTTCTCACAGCCTCCGCTCAGTCCACCATCGAGTTTCTTCACTCACAGATCAGCGAGGCCAAGAGTAAGTTTCATGCCTCACTAACTCGATAGCTGAATGTTTTTGTTGGTGCTGACAAGTAATTTGTTCCGAATAAGCAGAGAAGCACCAAACCGAGCTCCAAAAGGAGCGAGATGAGGTGACTCGGCTGAAGAAGATGATGGCTGAGACATAGCAGAAGCACTTGGCCGAGGTGAAGGGGCTGAGGGAGGAGCTTGCCGAGAAGAACGAGCAACAGGCTGCCAGTGCCAAAAAGACCAAGAGGCTTCTCGACGAGGCCGAGTCATCGGTCGAGTCGGCAAATCTGAACTTTGATGCCCTCCAAGCCAAGGCCAGGACTTGGCATAGCAAGCTCGCAACCATCAACTTCTTTCTCGGTAGTGAGTTCTTACTCTTTGTGCACCGTATAAGTCATTCTGGACTTCTTCCATCTACTTTTGTTATTTTTCTAACTTTCTCCTTTTGCTTGTAGAGATTTTCTTAAGGCCAATATGTTTCCATCCGAGCCATGAAGAAAATGAGGGCCGAAGCTGGTGCTCCTGCCGACGGCGAGGTGTCCATGGAGGAGCTTCTCGAAGCTGTGTTCGAACGGGTCAGGGCCCTCAAGTCTTGCAGTATGGACTTGCTTAAGTCGGCTATCCATGCGTTTCGCATGCTCTGGCCGGATGAAGACCCACCTGAACTCATCGAGCCACTTGCCGAGAGATTGCTCCTTACTGAAGACCGGCTGGATCAATGGCGTGAGTCGGCTGGCCGAGCTGCAGCAGACAAGGCTCACTCCTTCGTGCTTTCATGGTACGAGGACATCAACCTTGATGTTCTTGCTCGCATAAGAGGAGATGGCAAATGGATGAATGATCCGGAGCTGATCAAGAAACGCCAGGAGCAAGCTTACGCCATGATCGAGTATACCATGGTACATGCTTGGTGCGACGGGCCCAGCTTCCCCGACCTTGGCGATCCACTCGTCGAAGTTGCTAATGAAGAGGGCGGCGACAACAAAGCAACCGAGTCAGATGGTCCGGATGACCCGGCCACAGATGCCCCTCACTCGGCCGATGCTCCAAGCAATGCTCCTGTCTCTGAGAGTGCTCCTCCGAGTCCTTCTGCTTCGTAGGCTAACACATACTCGAACTTTGATTAAATCCTCGGTATGCCGGGTACAGATGTAACATACATTGGACTTTAAGTTTGATTATGCGCTTTTGATAGGCTTTATATATTTGCGTCATGTTCTAAGTGTGAATCATTCTAGGGCAAGTCCCCGAGCTTCATTTTGCCGTGTCACCTTTCCTTGACTTTGGCCCCTGTCTACCTTTTTCGGTGTTCGACATTAGAGTCTCAAAGTACTAAGGATATAGTTAGAGGGTATGAAACTTGGATCACTTGGCCGAGATTACTCGACACGTAGTATAATGTGACCTGCAGAGAGTTATGCAGAAATCTAAAGCCGGCTCGCGTTTCTCCTTTGTACTTATCCGGCGTTCGTGTTTACCCTTCATACATCCTTTTCTCTTGCTTGCCATGAAGCCGTGTTTTCGGACAACAGCATAGTCGAAGAGTTGATTTCTTCCGAGTAAACACTACTTTTTCCGAGATAAATTTCGGGTGTCACGCCAGCCGACATAAAATAATTGAAATGGAGAACTTAAGGGGTAGTCCCCGAGTCAGTTTTTCGAATCATACCATTTTATTATCAGCACATATCCGTCACACACATCCGACATATGAGAGTTCGAGTGATACATGCATTGCTTCTCCTAAGTATAGAGAGGACGAAGTAGCGCCACATTCCATGGCCTTTTGGTCTCATCTGCTGACCTGTCCGCCTTGTTCTTTTGTGCTTTACGAGCATCTATGAGATAATAGGAATCATTGTGCAATGCTTTGCTTACAATGAATGGACCTTCCCATCGGGGTGATAATTTATGCATTCCCGCTGTGCGCTATACCAGCCTTAGCACCATATCCCCTTCTCGAAAAACACGAGGTGGCACTTTCCGGCTATGGTAGCGTCAGAGATTTTGTTGATATATAGCGGATCTGGATAATGCCAGTTCCCTTGCTTCTTCGAGTAAGTCTACTCCATATTCTCGAGCCTCTTTTACCTCGGCTTCCGAGTATTGCCTTATCCTTGGCGACTCATATTCTATGTCGGTAGGCAAAACTGCTTCTGCCCCATACACAAGGAAAAATGGCGTATAACCAGTTGACCGATTCGGAGTTGTTCTTAGACTCCATAGCACTGAGGGTAGTTCCTCTATCCAACAACCAGGTTGAAAGGGCATGTATTCCCCCATGTGTGGTTTTGTTAATTAATGACAATCTCTATGGACTAATGTGTAAATTGAATTTCACTTGTAGGTTTGTCCATTGGCATCGCTTGGGCCATGTGTTGGTCTCAAGGTTGGAAGATGAAGAAATGTCCAAGGGCTTTTTTCCCATTGGAATCATGAAGAAAGAAGGAGCTTGAAGGTCGATCAAGGCATGTGCAAAGAGTTGCATCAAGATGGATCAACCTCAAGTAGGGATGAAGAAGGGCGAGCTCAAGATGCGCCATCTCTAGAAGATCTCATGCTTGAAGCTTGCCATCCTCGTGCTCATGGAATGATGAAGATAAGTTCAAAGAAGAGGTTTCCCTATGGAGTATGGGGGAGCAATTTGCAAGTCTTCATCTTCATCAAGCAAGAGCATCCAAGAAAGGTGTTCCCACTATAGAAGAACAAGGCGGTCTACATAAAGTTCAAGTGGGATGCTCAAGGCAAAGGTATGTTCTTGATAGGGCTTTTCTTTTGCTGGTCTCGTATTGTTAGTTGGGAGACCGGGTTTAGGATAGATAGTCGTACTATCAAGAGGGGCTCGGGTGTCTCGTTTGCATCGTTCGGAGAGAGCTCAAACCTTTGCATTCATAGCCTCATCTTTCTTGGTTGTTATTTGGTTCGTGTCCATGAGAGGATCTAGAGCTTGTGGTCATCATCATAACAAGCTATAGTTTATAATTTAAGGATTTCACTTGCATATCTTATTGCGGATTTTGATCCTGCAAGTTTTCCGGCTCCACACCTTGGGGGATAATTCACATATATATTCATGGTATTTTCTCCCAAGGTGATACCGAATATTTCCAACAAAATTGGTTTCATCCTATTTGGAGTTCGGATGCAAAAGTTATTGCGTTTCTGGTTTTCTGGTTTCTGGAATTTCCCTGACTAGAAGTTCTGGCTTGCCATCGGAAGTTCCGCTAGGTCATATTTGCTGCCGAAAGGTCCGGTGAAAGTTCCGGGTCTTCTTACGCTCACACTCAGTAACCTTCTGTTTTGGATGTGCTATTTGACAGAACTTCAGTCGGAATTTCCACCGGAAGTTCCAGCCAGGGACCGGAAGTTCCGCTCAGGCCAAAAGTTCTGGTTGAATTTCCGGCTCTTGTTCCGCTCACATTCAGTAACCTTCTGTTTTCGTTGTGTCTATTTGACGGAACTTCTATCGGAACTTCCACCGGAAGTTTCGCTCCCATCGGAAGTTTCGGTGAACCGGCGGAAGTTCCGACCATGATTCGCTTTTTCAGTTTCTCGCTCCGCAGTTTTTGACCGTTGGCTGTGTGCCACCGGAACTTCCGGCCTCCCACCGGAAGTTCCGTCCAGGAGTCGCGAATGCCCATAACGGGCAGATCTGGGAGCCCTTTAAAAGGGGCTCCTCTTCCCCTTCGTGGGTACTAGCTTTTCTTCTTGGTTCTTGGCTTTCTCTCTCTCCTCCATTCTTAACCTTGAAGAAGCTTTCCCTATCCCTTTCCCTTCCTATGATTCTTGCATCTTTTTGAGATATTTGTGAGAGGAGATCTAGATCTACAATCCCCCAAGCCAAATCCCTTCTTTGTGAAGGAATCATTGGGATCTAGATCTTGGAGAGTTTTGTATTCTCCTCTTGTGTTCTTCCTCCCTTATTCCCCCAATAGCTTTTGTAGCTTTGTTGGAATTTGGGAGAGAAGGACTTGCCCTTGCATTTGGTGCATAGGTTTGAGTTCTCCTCGGAGATTCGGCGAGTTCAAGCTTGTGAGCTTGTTTCTCTTGGGTTCCTTGGAACCCTAGACAGTTATGTGGTTGGGTTGTTGACCTTTTGTGGTCTTGTAGCCTTTTGTGGTTTTGTTGGCCTTTTGTGGAATTTGTAGCCTTTTGTGGCTTTGTTGTTGGGAGCCTCCAATTGAGTTGTGGAGTTATCCCCAATCTTGTACGATTTCGGTGACCGCCCTCAAGCGTCCCATAGTGGAGCGAGTTCCCGCCTTTTGTGGTGCGCACTCGGGAGAATAGGTGAGCCTTTTGTGTCGTCGGTGAGTTCCGTGCTTCCGCATCCGGGGTGAGGCCTTGTGTGGCGTTGGGTGAGCTTCGAGCCACCACACCTTGAGGTGAGCCATTTGTGGCGTTCGGAGAGCATTGTGCCATCACACCTCTCCAACAGAGACGTAGCTTCTTTGGAAGTGAACTCCGGGAAACAAATCTTCGTCTCCGCGTCCATCGGTTATCTCTCAACCGAGCCCTTTACTTATGCACTTTACATTGTGACAGCCATCATGCTTGAAGTATTTATATCTTGCTATCACCTTGTTGCTTGTATTTCTTAGCATAGGTTGTTGGTGCACTTAGGTGAACTTAGTGGCTAGATTTTGTGCTCAATAAATTAAACGTTAGTTTTATTCCGGATTTACTTGAGCCTAAACCGTAATATTTTAAAACGCCTATTCACCCCCCTCTAGGCGACTTCCTTTGTACTTTCACAGGTGACCTCTGGAGTGGTTCCATCAAGCGGGGTTTTATCCCTGACAGAACTAAGCCATTAGCCCGTTCAACTTGTCCATTTGATTCTGGATGGGCGACTGATGCTACATCGAGTCTTATTCGGTGTTTCCCACAGAAGCGAGCAAAATCTCCTTCGGCAAAGTTCGTGCCATTATCAGTGATCACACTGTGTGGGTAACCATATCTGAGAATTATATCCCTTAAGAATGTGACAGCTATTTTACCGTCCAACTTTTTGATTGGTTTCACTTCTATCCACTTGGTGAACTTATCAATCATGACCAAAATATGAGTCATGCCTCCCCTTGCTGGTTTGGATGGTCCTACCATATCTAGGCACCAGACTGCCAAAGGCCAAGTGATTGGTATAGTCTTTAATTTAGACGCTGGTAAATGTGACTTGGATGCATAGTGTTGACAACCACTACATCTTCCGACTAACTCTTGCGCTTGTGCCAATGCGCTTGGCCAGTAGAATCCATGTCGGAATGCCTTGGCCACCAACGCTCTTGATGACGCATGGTGCCCACATTCTCCTTGATGAATATCCAATAAGATCTCCTGGCCTTTCTCTGGGCTGATACAACGCTGCAGTACACTCGTCACACTTCGCTTGTATAGTTCCTTGTTGATTATGGTGTATGCTTTTGTTCTTCGTGATGTTTGCCTTGCCAACGTTTCATCACTCGGCAAGGTCCCGTCTTTTAAGTAGTTGAATATTGGCTGTGCCCATGTTGGTATCAGTGGTTCCGGGTCTGCTTCAACATCAATGTCCATTGGCTCCGTCGACATATGCTCTGCCAACATGACCTAAGGAGTCCCCGGGTTTGATTCGACGACCCCTGAATTGACGGATCAGTCCCCGAGTGACTCAAACCTAGCCCCGAGTCAATATCCATTGGTACCACGTCTGACTCCTGAATCGCCGGTGTAACCCTGATCGAGTCGGATTCTGGTGACGGCTTGATCGATGGTTTCGTGAGGTTCTCCAGCGCTACCCCTGGTGGTATTGCTTGCCGAGATGATCCTAGTTTGGATAGTGCATCTGCTGCCTCATTTTCTGCTCTAGGAACATGATGGAATTCACAGCCGTCAAAATATCCCGAAATTTGTTGCACATGGAAACGATGTAATGCCATGTTTCCGTCCAGTGCATCCCAATGTCCAGACACTTGTTAAATCACCAAATCCGAATCGCCAAAACACATGATCCTTTTGATAAAAAATTCCTTGGCTACTTTGATACTATGAACACGTGCTTCATACTCGGCAACATTGTTGTAAGCAGCAAAATGAATCTATAACACGTACCTCAGTTGATCCCTCTTTGGAGATGTGAGCACTATACCGGCGCCCAGACCCATTTTCTTCTTGGACCCGTCAAAATGCATTTTCCAGTAGTTCGGATCTGGCGGTGGTGGTTCGTACTGCATTTCCATCCAGTCTACAAAGAAATCTACAACAGACTAAGACTTTATTGCATCTCGCCTATCATATTGTGGAGTATATGGTGCCAGTTCTATGGCCCATTTTGCGACTCAGCCGCTGGCATATTTTCTGCCCAATATATCCGAGATAGGTGCCTCGCATATTACCCGGATTGGGTGTTCTTGAAAATAATGTTTCAGCTTCTTTGCTGCCATATATACCCCATATGTCATCTTTTGATAATGCGGGTAATTCTATTTCGAGACAGAGAGCACTTCTCTCAAGTAATACACCGGTCTTTGGACTGATTTGCCCCCTTCTTGACGTTCAACCACTATTACTGCACTTACAACTCTGTTAGTTGCGGCGACATAGAGCAACATTGGATCTTTGGATAGTGGTGATGCTAATATTGGTGCTGTTGCCAACATTTTCTTTAATTTATGAAAAGCGCTATCAGCTTGCTGTGTCCATGTGAATTTGTCTGATTTCTTCATCAGTTGATATAGTGGTAGGGCTTTTTCACCTAGCCGACTAACAAACCTGCTCAATGAGGCCAGTCATCTAGTAAACTTCTGGACATCGTTGAGGGTTTTTGGCAATTCGATTCTTTCGATGGCCCTGATCTTTGTCGGGTTGGCTTCAATTCCTCGGCTCGATACAAGGAATCCGAGTAACTTGCTAGCTGTGACACCAAATGTACATTTTTCCGGGTTAAGCTTCATCCGGAATCTTCTCAAGTTTGCGAATGTTTGACGCAAGTCCTCAATTAGAGTATGACTTTGTTTGGTTTTTATTATCACGTCATCGACGTATACTTGAACGTTTTTGTCCAATTTATCTTGCAAGCATTTTTGCATGCATCTTTGTTATGTTGCGCCTGCATTTCTCAATCCAAATGACATGGTACGATAGCAATAAGCCTAGTATAGGGTGATAAAAGCTGTCTTTATTTGATCATCCGGATTCAGTGGTATCTAATGGAATCCTGAATACGTATCCACAAACGACAATAACTCACACCCAGCAGTAGAATCTATGACTTGATCGATCCGTGGCAGGGGAAATGGATCTTTTGGACACGCCTTATTGAGGTTCATGTAATCAATACACATGCACCATACCACTGCCACGTTCGGGTCATCTTTTTTCTTCTCGACCAAGACTGTAATTGACAACCAGTCCGAGTGCAGTACTTCCATGATGAATCCAGCCGCTAAAAGTCTGGCAATCTCGGCAGCTATCACTTTCCTCCTATCTTTGGCGAAGATACGGCGGGGTTGCTTCACCGGCTTGGCATCTGGACTTACATGAAGAGAGGATGCTCAGCCAGCTCCCTCGGAACTCCTTGCAGATCTTGAGTGGACCATGCAAAGATATCCCGATTCTCACAGAGGAAGCTGGTGAGCTTGCTTTCCTATTTGTCTGTGAGGCCAGCCCCAATGGTAACTGTGCGCTCTGCGAAAGTCTCATCTACCTGTACCTTCTTGGTTTCTTTGGTAGCTTGAAATGATATATTGCCATGCGGGTTGGTGAGTGTCGGCATGACATTTGTGCTGCTTTGGCCAATGCTTCCACTTCCAACATTTGACTTTTTTCTTGTGCTATGACGAGCGACTCAGCCAGTGAAGATCCGGCTGAGGCACAAGCAATAGATATTTTGTAGTCCCCTTCAACTGTAATCACCCCACATGGGCCTGGCAGCTTCATCTTTAAGTAAGCAATGTGGGTAGTAGCCATGAATCTTGCCATAGGCGGCCTGCCGAGTAAGGCATGATATGAGCTGACCAAATCCACTACCTCAAACTCTATGGCCTCAGTGCGACAGTTCTCTCTGTTGCCAAATAAGACATCGACCCAGATTTTGCCAATTGGCTCACAGGACAATCCCGGCACAATACCGTGGAAGGTGGTTTTAGTCGGCTCCAGCATGTTCATGGTAATGCCTAACTTGAGCATTGTATCCTTGTACATGATGTTGATGCTACTGCCACCATCAATTAGTACTTTTGAAAACTTGACGTTGATATCTGGGCCCATGAATGTTGGATCCAAAACTAGGGCATATCCTCCTGGAGTTGGCATGATCTTGGGGTGATCTTTTATATTCCAAGTTATTTGTTGCTCAGACCAATGCATGTACTTGGGTATTGTCGGCATCATGGCATTCACCTCCATCATTCGTTGCTGCTGGCTCTTTTTTTCATTTGGCTCTATGACAAAGACAACATGGCTCTGGTGATGTTCTCTGTACTCATTTCTAGTTCCGTGACCGACATGAGCGTCGTCACCTCTTGGATTGTGCACCTGGTGCACAACTTCTCTTCTTTCTTGATTCTGATACCTCGGCTGCCTGTTTTCGTATCTGTTATCTGCTCCCACTGTCTGAGCATTTCCTCCTGTAAGTGGTGGAGGGGGAGGTGGTGGAAGCTGCTTATTCGGCGAATCCACTCTATCTCCTTTCTGAAACCAAGTGCATTGCCTTGTTTTGTGATTGGCCGGTTTACCCAGACTAGGCGTGTGAAACTTACATGGCTGGTCCAGCATCATATCATAGGTATATTTCTGCCGGTCCTGATATTGCTTCCTCTGATCGTACGACCTTTTGCCATCATTCTTTGGCACCCATTGTTGTTGTCCACTTGTCCTTTGACGCTGACTGCTTCTAGCATCTGGATGATCCTGACTCATGGCCGCAACCTGATACCTGTAATCTGGCCTTTCGTCTCTTCTCTTGCTTCTGTATTCGGACCTTTCCTAGCGCCTTTGCGACCCGACAGTGTCATAGGTCTGATTCTCAGTCATCCCGTCTGCCGACATGAGCAGCGGCTGAGTCGGGTCTCCTAACGCATACGAATCAGCGATTCTTATCGTCTCTGCCAGGCTTGCCGGCATATCTCTTTGTAACCTTTGCCACAACACACTTCCATGTCTACATCCTTGTGCAAACCATGCGATTGCCTGTGACTCGATTACCTCTTCACAAGAGTTACGCAATGTACACCACCTTGTGAGGAACTCCCTGTCCGTCTCATTCGGTCTTTGCTTGTACATCGCTAGTTGCTGTGGGCGATTCGGCCTCTTGTAAGTGCTTGTGAAATTTCTCACAAAAGCGTCATGAAAATCAATCCAGCTGTTAATGCTTCCGGGTGGCAACTTACTCAACCATACCCGAGCTGGTCCCTCCAGCATCTGTGGTACATAACATACCGCTCATCTCAAATTTCCCTGCACGATCTTCATAGCAGTTCCATAATCTACAAGCCAGTCCTCTGTCTTAGTGCTTCCATCATACGTTTTTGTCCCTCTGGCCAGCTGGAAATTTGGCACCGGTGGCTCCTTCATGATCCTTGGGCCAAAGCACGGTGGACACTGCGGACCTTGCGATTCAATTATCTCTGCCATTTTTATTCGGTCAAGCTTCAGCCTGGCATCATCCGGCTGAAGGTTCCTGCCTCCGAGTCTTGCTCCCATTGCTTGATATGTGTGATTCGGCAGTTCATATCCGTCATTCACCATAACCGAGTAACCATCATTATACTTATTTGCATTCGGGTCAGCAGGCTGCTGAGCTGCCTTTCCCGCGCTTTGTTGTCCTCTTTCAGGCTGAGCTGGTGCGTTATTCGGCGCTGAATTTCCTCCTCCTACCGAGTGAGTTCCGCGCCTAGCTTGAGGTGCAAAATTCTGCCCTCCATTGTCATTTCTTTTCCCTGCTTGCCTTTCACGGCCTGCATTCTCCTGGTTTTCATTGCCTTGTGCATTATTCCTTCTCGCCCTCCTGCGCATGTGCCGGGTTTCCTTGAACCACTGCCGGATCATAGGCGACCATCTGCTTGTTTCTTCCAGAATCCACATTTTTTTCATTTTTCGGCCTACGCGCCGCTCCGGGTGAGGATGCCGTGTGCCCAGCCGATCTAGCCGGGACATGAGTCGCCGAATGTACCAGCTGTGACCTTCCTGCTATACCCGAATTTGCTCTGTAATACACCTCATTCAGCATGCTAGCTGCTTTTACTAGTTCATTGACTCGTTCTTGTTGCCTTTTCTTTGCTTCTCCCTCCAAATGGGGTAATTATGCCATCGCTGCTTCTGCTGCTCGCAGATTAGCTACTGATGTGTTATATGTTGGCCGCATGGCTGTTTCGTTGCTGTTCTCTGGCGTTATTTTTGACGTCGCATCTGCCAGCTCCTCGTTGAGGTTCCTTCCTCTCAATATCGTTGCATCAAGCCGGGTCTTTGCGCCCTTGACTCGATTTGCTGAGTTAAGCTCTCGGATGGTGATATCCACGTCCTGCTGTAACTGTGCTAATTCCTTTGCTTTCTCCAAAACCTTTATCCTGGCTTCCTCCAACTCAGCTTGCACACGTGCTGGGTCAGTTGCCTGTGCCACTGGCTCTACCAACTTGTCTATCGCTTCCTGCAGTTCCTTAGCTCTTTTACTCCTAGCTATGTTTTCCGGCTTTTCCAGTGGTGCCTTTGCTGTCCTTGCAGCCTTTGGCGTTTCCTCATGATTTCCTCCCTCAGCATTCTCATTCACTACTGGACCTATTGGGGGAGCTGTGGGGTTTGGGGCTGTCATCATTACCTCCATGGAGACGAGTTGGTGAAGCTTCCCAGCGACAGGAATCGCTGGCGGATCCGGCGCCAGGACGACGCGCTCGGGATATGCGCATTCCACGCGCACCGCGACTTAGACCTGGTTCTCACCGAACTTGATGAAGCGACCGCTCCTAGGGAACGGCTGGGTCCCGAAGCAGCCCTCGTTGTCGCTGAGGAAGTTGAGCGATCCAAACCTCTGGATGAGGCCGGAATAAACGCGCTCGCCGGTCTTGGCAATGATGTTGCCCGTCCGGATGAAAACTCCATCAAGCACCTGCTTCTGCCCCACGGTGGGCGCCAACTGTCGCGGTGGTGGCATGGAAGATGCCATGGGTAGGCTTAAGTTGGGGGCCGAATGGGTGCTTGTGGTCACCAGGGAGGGAGTGCACGGTCGAGCCATGCACGAAGAACAAGAAGAACTCTCCAGACTTAGCAATTTGATTGATACCCAAAGATTACAAGTGCTACTTGAGCGGTATGAACTATGGTTCAGTGCACTCGTTCACTACTTGGTCCAACCTCCTCCTACTAGAGCTAGGCCCTTCCTTATATAGGCAGTGCTAGCTAGCTTATACCCCTTTGGGTTCTTGGGTTTACTATTTGGATCTTGGTCCCTACAATGTGGGACGGGTCATGGGCTTGCCCTAAGCCCAATGGCCCAGTCCATAAAGCTTGATAGCTAACGGTCTTCTGGTACGTTGCTTCCTGTTCCTTTTGGCGTCATGCAGTAACTATGTACGTCAGCGTATGCTTTGGGCGTCACCCGACTCCTTTTGTGTCACCCGGCGTCGCCCTTCTCTTTTGACCACGCTTTACCATGGTCCCTCCTGAATCTTACTCGGAAAGGTGCCACGCGTCCTACTTGACTCTCCCCTTCCTCGGTAGACTCGGCTCGTCGATTCCTGCAAGAATTACAACTTTGTCTTATGCGGGCTGACATAGTTTATATGTCAGCCGTTCATGATTCTCTTACCCGGCCGTTCTTACCCGGCCTAGTTCTTTCTTTACTCGGAGCTAGCCAAGCTGCGCTATGTTTCACCTCTCGTGATCCTACCGGGGGTTATCCCCCCGACAGTTGTAAAGCTCCATGGTGTCATTGAGGGCCTCCAATTGAGTTGTGGAGCTTCCCCCTCAACTTTGTTGTAAAGGTTTCAGTTGGCGCCTTCAAGGTCACCGGTTAGTGGATTGTGAGGCCTCCTTTGTGGGGAGCTCACCGGAGAAGAAGGTGAGGGCTTTGTGGCGCTCGGGTGACCTTGTGTGGCCCCGACACCTCTCCAACGTATATGTAGCTCCCTTGGGAGTGAACTACGGGAATTACATCTCTGTGTACCCGCTCCGCTTATCTCGTTCCCTACCTTTACTTCTTGATCTTTATCGTTCTTGTGGTTGTTATAAGTTATCTTGCATATAGGTTTTTCACCTAGTTGCACATCTAGATAACTTTCTTTCTCTCTAAGCCTAAAAGTGTGAAACAAATTAAAATTGGTAGTCGCCTATTCACCCCCCTCTAGTTGATTCAAAGTCGGTACTTTCAATTGGTATTAGAGCCAATGCTCTTATTTCGGGCTTTACCGCCTAAGAGACGATGGCCGATGAAGGGGGTAGTGAAAATGAAAACTCCAAGAACTTGGCCACCATGGATGAACTCAAGCTATTGGAGACATCCATGATGTCCAAGTTTGAAGAAATGATGACTATCTTGCACTCTCTCAAGCCAAACCCCATGATTGATCTTGCCACACCCCAAACCACCGAGCTTCCTCCCACCGTTCCCGTGACCGCCTCCGGGGGAAATCCCACGGCCGTCACCACTCACTTGGGACTTGGTTTTATTGCACAAACATCTACCAAGGTTCCAAGTGAGAACACTGAGGAGCCCGAAGACTCAACTTCCAAAGAGGAAAGTGGAGGAAAGGACTACTCGGCGGTGCCCCCACCGACGAAGTACATTCCGGATCCACCCATTTCCATGCCACACATCATTCCTCAAGGAGTACCACCTATGCTATATACTTCAAATTTTGCCGATTGGCAATATCTAATGCCCTCACATATTTCCATCTCTTATATTGAGTTACCGAGGATTGTGGAGGATGGTTTCTCTCCATATGACCCTAAGAAGTTGAATCGAGGTGAAGTGGTGGACAAGCAACTCAATGCCACGGCTTTGGGGATGATTCAAAAGGCCTTGACTCCCAAGGACTTTGCTCACATTCGCCAATTCAACACCACAAAGGAAGCATGGGATCAACTCACCGAGCTATTTGTTGGGAATGCAAGCATCCAAAGCTCGAAGTTTTATGAAGTCAACAACGAGTGCGATGGTTTTGCTATGCAAGATGATGAGACCCCCGAAGACATGTATAGGCGGCTCAAGATCCTTTGTTGCACTATGAGGGATCTTGGTGCTACCTATGTTGATGACAAGTTCATGAAGAGGAAGTTCATTCAAGCTCTCCTTCCGTTTGAAGAACAAAAGCTCAACTCTATCAAGGGAAGAACCAACTTTCACCTAATGACCTCCCAAGAAGTCTTGAGTGAAGTGATTTCCATGACCATTGCCAAGAAGAATGTGGAGTCCGCCCGTGCTAGGGCCATTGGATCAACCAAAGTGAATCTTGCTTTGAAGGCCAAGTCTATTGAAGTTGATGATGATGATACATCAAGTGAGTGGTCTCAAGAGGACCTCAAGTGTGCCTTCAATGAACATCTTGCTCTCGCTTCAAGGGCCTTTTGGAACAAGTCCGGGCTCAAGTCAAGGTCAAGGGACAACTCAAGATTCACTCACCCAACAAGTCTCCCAAGGCAAGGTCATGCTACAATTGCAACGACAAGAGTCACTTTGTGGCCAAGTGTCCCTTTGAGAACCTTGAAAATAATGGTGGTCATCTCATTCGCAAGATCAAGTTACGGCCTCCTCATACTTTGAACAAGAACTACGTCGTCAAGAATGTCGCCAACAAGGAAAGAGCTATAGTGGTCCATGAAGAATACCTTTCGGGCACGGATGAAGATGATGATGATGAATTCCAAGGTGGAGAGATTGTGGGAGTTGCTGCTATTGCTACTACCTCTACTCCATGATTGTCCCTCTTCGACTCACCTAATGAGAACATCATATCCTCCAACCAAAAGTGTCTCATGGCCAAGGCCACCGAGGACCAGGCTTCCGGTGGATCAAAATGGGTGCTTGATAGTGGTGCCACAAGTCATATGACTGGAAGCAAGTCTATCATGACGGAGATAAGGCCAAATATTGCCAACACCATGGTCTCCTACGGTGATAAAACAAGTTCTCAGGTTTTGGGTTTTGGAAAAGTGGTGGTAACCCGTGATGTATCCTTGGTTGACGTCATGCTTGTGAAAACCCTCGGTTACAATTTACTTTCCGTTCGTGCTCTTGCCATTATGGGTCTCAATTCTTTCTTTAATGAGCACTCTATGGTCCTCATGTGGAGCAAGTCTCTCAAGGTGGCTTTCATAGGGTATATATAGCATGAATTGTATGTGGTGGACTTTTCGGGGACCACTACTCCTCATGCTCTATGTATCTATGCTAAAGCCGACAAGGGCTGGTTGTGGCATCGCCGCCTAGCCCATGTTAACATGAGAACTTTGAAAAGACTTCACTCTGAGGGCCACATCCTTGGTCTTAACGATTTTTCTTTTGCCAAAGATCGTGTTTGTAGGGCGTGTAGTGAAATGAAGATGCATGAAACTCCTCACAAAGTGCTCAATCAAATCACCACGGAAAGATGCTTGGAGCTCTTGCACATGGACCTCTTTGGCCCTCCTTCTCATGATTGTCTTGGAGGCAAGAATTATTGCTTGGTTATTGTGGATTATTTCTCAAGATACACTTGGGTGTTCTTCTTCAAGTACAAGAGTGAGACTCAACAAATCCTCATCGATTTCTCCAATGAAGTTCAACGGAAACACAATGCAACCATTCTCTCCGTTCGAAGTGACAATGGCACCGAGTTCAAGAACTATACCCTGGATGAGTTTCTTAGTGATGAAGGAATCAAGCATCAATACTCAACTCCCTATACCCTCAACAAAATGGTGTTGTCAAAAGGAAGAATCACACTTTGATGGATGCGGCTCGGTCTATGTTAGCTGAATTCAAGTCTCCATACAACTTTTTGGCCGAGGCCATCTCCACCGCTTGTCATGCAACCAACCGGCTCTACCTTCGCAAGAAAAAAAAGACCCCCTATTAGCTGAGTGTTTGGTTGCAAGTGCTATATTATCAAGAAAGGAGTTCGTTTGTACAAGTTTGAATCGAAGGCTCAAGAAGGGATTTTTGTCGGGTAATCAAATCAGTCCCATCCTTATAGAGTATACAACAAAGCCAATGGAAGAGTTGAAGAGACGAGCAATGTGAATTTTGATGAAGACCATGCGTCCCTTGTTAGGCAAGACAGTTTTTGTGATCCAAGTGATGAAATTCCTCCTAAGGACAAAAGAAGAATGGGTGTAGGTTTCCACCTCCCCATTGAGGATCCCCTTGTGGACGAAGGAGAAGGACCAAGCTCTACTCAAGTGGAGCCCTCACTCTCACAAGACCATCTTGCCTCTCAAGGACCTACTATTTTGGCACAAGCTCCCTCAAGCTCTTCCAAGGCTTCTCATGCTCATGAATCTCCAAGCCCCGAAGGTCAAGGTCTTCATCAACAACATCAACCTCCCCAAGATGGGGATTCTCCTCAAGGCACCTCCCAAGATCAAGCTCTTCATCAACAACATCAACCTCCCCAAGATGGGGCTCCTCCTCAAGGCTCTTCCCAAGGTCAAGCTCGTCAAGATCAAGGGCAAGCTAATGATAATCAAGGCTCTACTCCAAATGATGACTCTCCCAAAGTGGAAATTGATGAAGATGATCCTCGTGTTCATGCTTATAGTCAAGGCGGGAACTCCAATGGTGGCAATGACCAAGTGGTTGCTCAAGAATCTCGTGTTGAAGCACAAGCTCACCGTAAAGCCTATCGTCTTGCCAAGATCGTTCGAGATGGCCATATCCTTGATAATGTTTATGGAGATTTCAATAAAGGTTCCACTACTAGGAGGCAACTAGCCTCCTTTAGCTCTCACCATGCTTTTATCTCTCTTGTGGAGCCACAGAAAGTCTTCGAGGCTCTTGAAGATGATGATTGGCTTGATGCTATGAACGAAGAACATCACAAATTCAAGAGGAACAAAGTATGGACATTGGTTGAGCGGCCCAAAGATTGTCAAAACATCATCGGTACCAAATGGGTTTTCAAGAACAAGTGTGATGCGAATGGGATAGTTGTGTGCAACAAGGCAAGGTTAGTTGCCCAAGGATACTCACAAGTTGAGGGCATTGACTACGGTGAGACTTATGCCCCCGTTGCTCGCCTTGAATCCATTCATATGCTTCTTGCTTTGGCTACTCATCATAACTTCAAGTTACATCAAATGGATGTTAAGAGTGCTTTTCTTAATGGTCCTTTGAAAGAGTTGGTATACGTCAAGCAACCTCCGGGCTTTGAGGATCCACTTTTCCCGAACCAAGTCTACAAGCTCAATAAGGCACTCTATGGCCTTAAACAAGCCCCACGTGCATGGTATGATTGCCTTAGAGAGCTCTTGTTAGACCGTGGCTTCGAAGTGGGCCTCATTGAGCCCACTCTTTTTACTAAGAAAGTTGGACGTAACTTGTTCGTATGCCAAATCTATGTTGATGATATTATCTTTGGGTCTATTAACAAAGCTTTTAATGAGTATTTTGCCAAGCTCATGACCGATCGCTTCGAGATGTCCATGATGGGGGAGTTGAAGTTTTTCCTTGGGTTTGAAGTCAAGCAATTGAGGAAAGGGACTTTCATCAACCAACCCAAATACATCCAATACATGCTCAAGTAATTCAAGTTTGATCAAGTCAAAGGTTCCAAGAATCCCATGCCAACTAAGGTTAATCTTGATCTCGATCCTAAGGGTAAGGATGTGGATCAAAAACTCTATCGCTCTATGATTGGTTCTTTGCTCTATCTTTGTGCATCCCGACCGGATATTATGTTGAGTGTGGGTATGTGTGCAAGATTCCAAGCCACACCAAAATAAAGCCACATGGTGGCGGTCAAGAGAATCTTTCGATATTTTGTTCATACCCCAAACTTAGGGTTGTGGTACCCCAAGAGAGCCAACTTTGACCTTGTTGGATACACGGACTCGGATTGGGCTAGTGACAAAGTGGGAAGGAAGTCAACCTCCGGAGCCTGTCAGTTTCTTGGAAGATCCTTGGCGTGTTAGTCCTCGAAGAAGCAAAACTATGTGTCTAAGTCCACTGCCGAAGCTGAATACATCTCCGCCGCGAGTTGTTGTGCTCAATTGCTATGGATGAAGCAAACCTTGAAGGATCTTGGACTCTCTTTTGACAAGGTTCCTCTTCTTTGTGACAATGAGAGTGCTATTGCTATTGCTCACAACCCCGTGCAACACAATCGGACTAAGCACATTGAGATTCATCATCATTTCATTCGGGACCATGTTGCAAGAGGATACATTTCTTTGGAGTATGTTCCCACCAAGTCAAATCTTGCAGATCTTTTCACGAAGCCTCTTGATGAAGCAAGGTTCCGAGAGTTCAGGCATGAGCTAAATATCATAGATTCAAGCAATGTTGCTTTAGTACCTTGCACACCTACCCATTGTTGGAAATATGAGAAATTTACCAAGTAATTTATGCGAAATAAATAGCAGGTAAAACATGACTAGAACGATCGAAAATAAACTAGCCAAGTAATCTGACAGAAAGTGTGAATAGAGTTGCAGATAGATTGAAATAAGCTGAACAAGATGAAGAAAGAAAACATACAATAGTGCGCCGGAGTTGGAGTTGTCACCCATGTCGTCGAGGAAGAGGTTCTCGATGGAAGGGAAGAAGTCGTCGTTGGGGAAGATGTCATCGGCGTCAGTGAAGGAATCCGTGATGAAGCCAGTAGTCACGTCGATAGAGCTCCCCAAAAACCTTATCGCCATTCTCCCGTACAGGACTCGAAGAGGCGGGGTTCCGGAGGCCTACTGTCCCGGCTCGCGGTGCACACCGCAAGTGGGGATGGGGAATAACTGGTGGCAGCTTAGTGCTCTAGAACTTGGAGGTGATGGTTCTGATAGATGCCTGAGGAAAGGAGCGACCTTCTACTCTTATAGGCACGGGTAGACATGCGAACAAGTGACGTCGGAAGAGGAAATGAACAGGCACCGACCGAAGCCAAATAGCCTCCACTAAGTTCGAATTAAATCTCCACTGAGTCATATTTAAAACCCATTAGTAGACTGTTCAAATTCTACACACCCGTTCATATACCAGTCATGCGTGGCAAAAAAGAACTCGGCTCGGCGAGATTCCCGCAACCCGCGGCGCGCGCGCGTCGTGACGAGGCGTGGCATGGCGAGGCGGGCGGCGGCGGAGGAGGAGCGCGCGTGTGTAACTCTAGCCTTCTCCTTCTCATCCTTTTACCAAGTGGTAGGAGAGCCTCCCTTATAAGCTGGTGCAAACCTCCTTCAACTAGCAATGTGGGACTAAACATTTGCCCCACCTCTTGCCAAGCATGAATGGGCCACATGGGCCTCTAGGATTTCCAGGAATTATTGGAATGGAAAAATGGGCTGGGCTATTTTGGGCCAAAATTCCAACAATCCCCCACCAGATCCGAGAGGCACATGTAATTTGCCTTTGGTTCCAAAACACTGTTTATATACCGGTACTATAGTGGAGACTGTTAAGTTGAACTTCCACCTAGATTTCTATGCTACACTAGGCTGCGAGTTATACAGTGGACTATGCCTTGAACTGCAAGTTTGCTGCAACCTAGCTTCACATGAAGTCTTGACCGATACTGGGCTACTATGGTACTTCCCCGCGGGTGGAGCTTATGCGTCATACTCCATGGCCTTTCATGAGTTTATTATAGAGACCCAACTCTCATAGACTGCGATGTTTGACAGTTAGACTCATATAGGTGTGTTCTTCAAAAGATATTCTGCAGGACAACATCTCTGCTTAAGATTAAGCCATTTAGAACACATTAAGATAAAAATCAACCTGCCATGCAGAATAGGAAAGTATTGCATCTTCATGGAGTGGTGTTCAATAAAGTAGGGATACTTTCCTCGCAGTCTACCAACAGCTTGTCTCCCAATTCTAATTCACGGGATCTCCGATCACATAGATTGGTTTGCCACTATGGAAAACTCATAGTGTGGGTCTCATACCCATCGCCTTTGATGTATCACATTGCGTGATAGTCCCTTTGTGAAGGGATCTGCCAGGTTCTTAGATGTTTGGATATAATCGAATGCAATAACTCCGAAGTTTCTCATTTTCCTGACAGATTTTAGTCTCCTCTTCACATGTCTTGAGGACTTCATATTATCCTTAGAACTGTTCACCTTAATAATCACAGTTTGATTATCACAATTCATTGGAATTGCGGGTATAGGTTTTTCAACCATAGGTAAGTCCATCAAGAGTTCATGAAGCCACTATGCTTCAACAGTGGCCGTGTATAGTGCTGTGAGTTCTGCTTGCAAGACTTGCAAGAAAAAGCGCCACCACCAAGTGTAAACACATATCCACTCGTGGACTTTATCTCATCAACATCAGATATCCAATTTGAATCACTATAATCTTCCAGTACCCTCGGATACCCGGTATAGTGAATGCCATAGCTTGTAGTGCCTTTTAGATAGCGCATGACTCTTTCAAGATCTTGCCAATGATCATCTCCAGGATGTGAAACAAACCGACTGAGTTTTCTAATAGAAAACGCGATGTCAGGCCTTGTAGCACTAGCCAAGTACATAAGCGAGCCAATTATTTGAGGGTATGTCAATTGATCTCTAATGATGCCTCGATTCTTTCGAAGTAGGACACTAGGATCATACGGTGTTGGAGAAGACTTGCAGCCGCTATACCCAAAGCGACTCAAAATATTGTCCACATAGTGAGACTGAAGCAGTGTGATCCCACTATCATCATATCTCAATAGTTTGATGTTCAAGATAACATCAGATACTCCTAGATCCTTCATCTCAAAAGACTGAGATAAGAAATCCTTGACCTCCTCAATTACAGTAAGGTTGGTCCCAACGATCAGTATGTCATCAACATACAAACATAGAATAACTCCTTTGCCCCCACCATGGCGATAGTATACACACTTGTCAGCTTCGTTTACAACAAAGCCTGCAGTGGTTAAGGTTTAATCAAACTTTTCGTGTCACTGCTTAGGTGCTTGTTTAAGACCATATAATGACTTTAGCAGCTTGCACACTTGTCTTTCTTGACCATTTACTCCAAAACCATCTGGTTGATCCATATAAATTTCCTCATCCAACTCTCCATTTAGGAAAGCCTTCTAAACGTCCATTTGATGAACTAGAAGACCGTGTGAGGCAGCCAGAGAAAGTAGTACTCGAATGGTGGTCAACCTTGCTACATGTGAGTAAGTGTCAAAGAAGTCTTCACCTTCCTTTTGGGTATAACCCTTGGCCACAAGCCTTGCCTTGTACTTCTCAATAGTACCATCAGGCCTTAGTTTCTTCTTAAACACCCATTTACATCCTACAGGTTTGCACCCATAAGGACGATCAGTGATCTCCCATGTTTCATTAGCTAAAATGGAGTCCATCTCACTACGGACGGCTTCCTTCCAGTAGTCAGCATCAGGAGATGCATAGGCTTCTAAAATAGAAGTGGGAGTATCATCCACGAGGTATACAGCGAAATCATCACCAAAAGACTTTGCAGTCCTCTGTCTCTTGCTCCTTTTAGGAATTTCGTTATCCTCCTTGTTAGGATTTTCTAGGTGTTCGACTGGAATGATTACTTCATGAATTATATCTAATTCCTGATTTGATGATTTAGGCATATCCTTCATGGGAAAGATATCCTCAAAGAAAGTTGCATCATTCGACTCCATGATTTTACCAACATGCATGTCTGGTACTCTGGATTTTACTACCAAGAATTGATAGCCAATGCTACTAAAAGCATATCCCAGAAATACACAGTCCACAGTTTTTGGTCCAAGCTTGCGCTTCTCGGGGACTGGCACATGAAATTTTTCCAAACAGCCCCAAGTTCGTAGATAAGAGAGATTTAACCTTTTCTTCTCCCATTCTTCAAATGGAGTAATTTCTTTGTTCTTTGTGGGAACTAGGTTTAGGACATGACATGCGGTCAGTAATGCCTCCCCCCACCATTCCTCGAAGAGACCCGATGTGTCTAACATGGCGTTAACCAAATCTATTAGAGTGCGGTTCTTTCTTTCGGCTACCCCGTTTGACTGGGGTGAGTAGGGAGGCGTCCTCTCATGGATTATACCATGTTCCGCACAAAAGGAGTCAAACTCGTTGGAAAAATACTCTCCACCACGATTAGACCTAAGCGTCTTAATCTTTCGATCAAGTTGGTTTTCTGCTTCAGCTTTATAGACTTTGAAGAAACTCAAAGCCTCATATTTTGTTTCAGAAGATACACATGACAATATCTCGTAGAGTCATCGATCAACGTCATAAAATATTTCTTTCCACCTTTTGTCAACACACCATTCATCTCACAAAGATCAGAATGTATAAGTTCTAGTGGTCCCAAATTTCTCACCTCTGCAGTCGTATGTGACTTGCGAGGTTGTTTTGCTTGTACATAGGCTAGGCACTTAGATACTTTGACAATAGTGAAATTTGGGATTAAATTCATTTTAGATAACCGCTTCATGCAACCAAAATTAACATGACAAAGACGTGAATGCCAAACATTTGATATAAGATCAGATGAAACATGTTTCACAACTTTATTACAAACATCTGATAATGATAGGTGGAACAGACCTCCGCACTCATATCCTTTACCAATAAAAGTACCAAACTTAGATAGTACAAACTTATTGGACTCGAAAACAATCTTGTAGCCATCGCGCCATAGAAGAGATCCGCTAACAAGATTCTTATTTATTGATGCACGTTCTTCAGGCATACGGTCTTTCCCGAAGTGAACTTCAGATCGACCATACCAACACCATGAATAGAAGCATGCGAGCCGTTCCCCATCAGCACGGACTGAGTCCCTCTGAACTGGTATGAAGAAAACATGGAAATATCAGAACAAACATGTACATTAGCGCCCGTGTCAATCCACCAATCAGGAGAATGACATAATGAAAGAACAATAGGTAATATACCATACCCAACATCCTTCATCTCAACGTCGCCCATGACAATATTAGCAATCTTACCGCTGTTCCCATGCTGGCGCCTGTCATAGCGGTTGGGGCAGCTAGGAGCCTAGTGATCAGGATCACCACACACATGACAGGAACCTTTCTTCTTATCAGTCTTCTTCTTGAAATTGGTAGACTGTGAGGGCTTGTTCTTCCCATCGAACTTGCCCTTTCCATCAAACTTGCTCTTGTTCTTGAACTTGTGGGATTGGAAGTTCTTTTTCTGTACCAAGTTGGCACTTGAACCTCCCTCAACAACTCGAGCACGTGTGTCTTTTGCTCTCTCTTTCTCTTCCACATCAAGAGTCCCAATGAGATCCGATAAGGAAAACTCCTGTCTCTTGTGATTCAGAGAAGTAGCAAAGTTCCTCCATGAATGAGGAAACTTGCCAATAATGCCCCCGGCAACGAATTTGTCTAGTAACACACAGGAGAAGTACTCAAGCTCTTTGGCCAGTGCATGTATCTCATGAGCCTGCTCAACGACGGAGTGATCATCAGACATCTTGAAGTCATAGAATTGCTCCATGATATACAGTTCACTGCGAGCGTCCGAGACCCCAAACTTGGCCTCAAGAGAAGGCCACATGTCCTTGCCATTATCAAATGACATACAGGGTTCAAAAATGTTCTCCCCAAGCACAGATAACAGAGAAGCCCTGAACAGCTTGTCATATTTATAGAAAACTTGCTCTTGGGCAGGAGTAAGCTCTCCCCCAGGCTTGCCAAGAGTAGCGTCATAGCAGTTCATGTTCTCAAACCAGAGAACTGCTCTCACGCGCCATCTCTTATAGTGCGTACCCTAAAAAACTGGTGGCTTCACAGATGCCACAAAACCACTTGGAGTAAATTGCCGATAATAAGGTTTTTGGATTGTTGGAAATATGAGCAATTTACCAAGTGATTTATGCAAAATAAATAGCAGGTAAAACATGACTAGAATGATCGAAAATAAAGTAGCCAAGTAATCTGACAGAAAGTGTGTAGAGAGTTGCAGATAGATCGAAATAATTTGAACAAGATAAAGAAAGAAAACATACAGCAGTGCGTCGGAGTTAGAGTTGTCACCCATGTAGTCGAGGAAGAGGTTCTCGATGGCAGGGAAGAAGTTGTCGTTGGGGAAGATGTCGTCGGTGTCGGTGAAGGAATCCGTGATGAAGCCATTAGTTGCGTCGATAGCTCACCTCAAAAACCTGATCGCCCTTCTCCCGTACATGACTCGAAGAGGCGGGGTTGCGGAGGCCTACTGTCCCGGCTCGCGGTGCACGCTGCAAGACGGGATGGGGAAGAACTAGTGGCAGCTCAGTTCTCTGGAACTTGGAGGTGATGGTTTTGATAGATGCCTGAGGAAAGGAGCAACCTTCCGCTCTTATAGGCACGGGTAGACAGGCGAACATGCAACGTCAGAAGGGGAAACGAACAGGCAGCAACCGAAGCCAAACAGCCTCCACTAAGTTTGAATTAAACCTCCACTGAGTCGTATTTAAAACCCATTAGCAGACTGTTCAAATTCTGCACACCCGTTCATATACGAGTCATGCGTGGCAAAAAAGAACTCGGCTCGGCGAGATTCCCGCAACCCGTGGCATGCGTGCGCGCTTCGTGACGAGGAGAGGCGAGGCGGGCGGCGGAGGAGGAGCGCGTGTGTGGAACTATCTCCTTCTCCTTCCCATCCTTTTACCAAGTGGTAGGAGAGCCTCCCTTATAAGCTGGTGCAAACCTCCTTCAACTAGCAATGTGGGACTAAACATTTGTCCCACCTCTTCCCAAGCATGGATGGGCCACATGGGCCTCTAGGATTTTCAGCAATGATTGGAATGGAAAAATGGGCTGGGCTATTTTGGGCCAAAATTCCAACACGCATGTCTCAATGTGTATCTTTGTTTGGATGTAGGCATGGATTTAGGGGGAGTGTCGTTCCTCTTATGAACAAACACTATCCCTATTATGCACACATTAAAGTTTTCATACTCTATAGTCTCTAAAGGAGACCATTTGAGCTTCATGATGAGTGTTGGTAAAGAACCCAAGATATATCTTCGCGGTGTCAAGCCATTTACTCTTATATAAAGTGGCCTCGGCCACCGACCCTCTTGTGTTTCTTGTTTTGTTTTTTCCTTATGTTTTTGTTCTTGGTTGTTCTTGTGTTTTCTTGGTATTTGTTGTTTTTGGTTCTTCACAGTTTGAGCTCTCCATCTCAAGCCTTTCCTTTCCTCAATCCCTCTCTATTACCTGCACAAGTTCTTCATTGTTATCTTCCTATCCTGAGAAAGTTTTTCTGGCATCACCAGAACTTCCGGCCAGCTGCCGGAACTTCCGGTCAACACGTAGTTCTTAGGAACCACCTGCTGACCTGGATAGTTTCTACCTGGATTGGAACTTCTGGTTCACTAGAACTTCCGGTCATTAACCAGAACTTCCGGTGTGGCTCTCTGTCCTATATAAAGTGGGCCCTGGGGAAAACGGGATCTTCTTCCTCTTTTCCCAAAGACCCACTTCTTACTTGGAGCAGCCGCCGGCGAAGATGACTCGGCGGAGGTGCTCCGGCCCCTTCGTCTTTTGCCACCCTTCCTCAGATCTCCTCCGTGGGAACCTTCCCCACCTTGATCTCCCGCCATGGACTCCAGTATTTGCCCTCAACTCCCTCCATTAATGGAGATCTTGCTTTCTCACCATTGCTTGAGTTAGGGCTCACCTTGTCTAGGCTAGTTCTTCAGGTAGAACATGTTGGGAGATCTTGGTAGGCCTAGGGAATCTTACTAGGGTAGATTGGTCCAATACATTCCTGGAAAATCCGTACTTGTGCAAGTATATCTAGATCTATGGAAATTACTGCTTGAATCACCTAGTTCGTGGTCTCACCGGAACTTCCGGTGAGCCACGACCAGAACTTCCCGTAAGTTCCAACGCTTTAGCGGAAGTTCCGGCACCAGTAATTTTTTTTCTTGTCTGTATTTTTCCAATATCCCTTTTTGTGTCTTCTTTCGAACTTGTGCACTTACCCCACCTTCCCTCCCTACTCTTTTGCTTTCTTCTCAGGGCATGGTGGTAGCTGCAAAGGCAAGCGCGCCCGTCGACCATCCTCCGATATTCCTCCTGAGATTGATGAAGACGATGTTGAGTTTGTGCGTCCATCCACTCAGACTGCCCGTCAGAAGTCTGCTGCTGCTGAGGGAAAGCGGCCTGTTCTTGCCTCTCAGAAGGCCACTGCCACTGGGCCTGACAAATCTATGGCCAAGATCTCTAAGTGGACTCAGAAGGCTTACTCTGCTTTTAGGCGTGTGGATCCTTACCTTGTTTCTCGTGACCATCATTGCTTGGATCCTCTCTTCCACAACTATCGTCAAGAACAAATCTTTGCTAAAATTTATGCTACCAAGACAAACTTTGTCGTTGCTCCTCAGGAATACATCAACGTGGCTCACATTTGCAGAAGGCTTGGGCTGATTCCCCTCATGGAGCATCGTCATAACTATGATGAGAATGCTATTGCTCAGTTCTACACTACTCTTCACTTGAATTTGAGGTCTTCTACTGAAGGGGTTATGAAGTGGATGACTAATGGCGTGCTGCTTACCGCCCAATGGTCCGAGTTTGCTCCTCTCCTTGGCTATCCCATTCTTCATGGCAAAGGGGAAATTGGATGGCGTGTTCATACCGGTCAAGCTACTGAACCCGAAGTCTTGGAGCCTCTTTATATTGACAGATGGGGAACTTGTGGTGTCGTGAACCATCTTCAGCCAGTTTTTGACCTCATGCGCAGGGTGTACTTGAACACAATCTCTCCAAAGGCCGGCAACTTTGATCAGTTTCATGCCTATCAAGTTGACCTCATGTATCAGACTTACCTTCACCGTGACTCTGATAGGAAGCTGGATGTCATGCATTTCATCTACACTGAGATTTGGCAAGCCATCATTGACAAGCGCTCCTACCCTTATGCTCCATATGTTCAGAATCTCATTAATCACAAGTGGCTTGAGGTGTCTGGTACGCGCTTCTCAGAGGACGCCATCATCATTCATGAGGAGAATAAGCTGTGTGTGAGCAAACACAATAAGCCTAGGTCCCAAGAATAAAAGGAAGAAGCTCTCCAGAAGGCTCGTGCTGATGCTGGTGGTCCCTCTTCTGCTCATGGTGGCTCTAGTGCTGGTGGTCCTTCTCTTCAGAGGCAGCCGTCTTGGGCCAAGAAGCTGCTAGGAAAGGTGAAGAAGACTTTTTGCTTTCCGCGGAATCACAAGTATCAGTCTTATGTCGATCAGCGACACACTGTTCGGCGCCAGAAGGCTATCATGTCAGCTCTCAACATTCCCTGCTCTCCAGTCACTAGCTCCATCACTGCTCCCATGGATGAATGGGTTCGCGACAACTGCCATTGGTCTGAGGATGAGTCTGAGGAGGAAGTCACTGGTCCCCCGCCTGAGTGGAACAATGCCTCTTGGGACCCCGAGCCTTCTCCTCCTCTTGTTCATGGTTGGGGCGATTAGAGTGATCTTTTCTTCCTTTTTGGTGTCTCGATGCCAAAGGGGGAGAAAGATCTCGGTTAGATTTCTCATGGCATTTGCATGGGCTGAGTCGCGAGCTCGCTCATTCCTTTGATCTTTTCTAGCTCGCAAACTCTCTAGTTTATTTGTGTGTGCTTGTGGACCTCTTTGTGCTTGTGAACCTATTTGTGCTTGTGGACCATGTTATTTGTATGAGACTATGTGGTATGTAATGCTATGTTATGCCTAGTGAATGGTATTATTGTTGTTGGCTTATGGGCTTATGTATATGGTGGTGGAGAATTTTTAGTCTCCGTTGATATTTCTTCTATTGTCTCCACCACATTTGGTTGGTGCAACGGTATGATCTCTATCTTATCTTTCCCTTGCACTTGTGCTATCTTTGCAATATAAAGGGGGAGCCTCCTTGTATGTGTGCTAGTCTTGTCCTTAGAGCATTATCTCTACCTTGCACACATATAGGGGGAGCTTGTTCCATCCATTGCAAAGATTGCTTCTATCTTATGCAAATCTTTGGGATTGTCATCAAACACCAAAAAGGGGGAGTTTGAAAGGACTATATTTTCCCATGATATTTTGGCGATGATGACAATCTCACTTGTGATCTAACCGTGTGCTTGAGTTTTAGGCAAAATGCGTTTGGTGATTCCTATGAATTGTGTGGACGCTCTCTCTGGGATCTCCTGAAGACGACGACCTTTAGTTTTTTTCTTTTTCTATATCTTTATTGCTTTAGATAGCCGTACTATCAAGAGGGGGTCCATCTCGGAAGGCTGTGGGAAATCACTTGTTCTTGCACAAACCCCAAATACACCACCATAGCCATCCTACTCTTCTGCGAGAGAGCGAAGTTCTGAACTATTGGAGAAGTTTTTGTCTGATCGGAACTTCCGCCACCGCCTCAGGGATTTCAGTGGGGACTATTAGGGACGAAGTTCTGATCAAACTTCCACTGGAAGTTCCGGCCAGCTCCCAGAACCTACTGTTTTCATATGTTCTATTTGCCGGAACTTTGCATCGGAAGTTTCAGTCAGGGATTTTCGTTGCTTCTTCCACTGAGATCCTGAGCGAAACTCCTGCCCAGGCACCAGAACTTCCGGTCAGACAAGTTCCGTGACCCAGTTATTCCGCCCCTAGTTCTGCTCCAAGTTCCGCTCAGAATCAATATACTTCTGTTTGGAAGTGTTCTATTTGATGGAACTTGGGCCGGAACTTGTATCGGAAGTTTCACCAGAACTTCCGGTCATTTTGATCGGAACTTCCAGTCAGGCTTTTGGAGCCTGCATCAACGGGCTGATGACCGTTGGGACTATGCTGGGCGGAACTACTAGCCGCTCACCGGAAGTTCTGGTGAGGTCGCGAAGGCTCTAATGGTTCAGTTTGGAGGGGGCCTATTTAAGGTGCCCTCCTTCTTCCTCCTACCTAACTCTACAATTTTCTCTCTCCTCCATTAATACTCGAGCTTCACCTCACTATATCTCTCTCCCTAGACAGTCAAATCACTTGATCTTTTGAGAGGTCAGGGATGTGACCTAGATCTACACTTCCATCAAAGAAGATTTGATTTCCCCCACCTATCCTTTGTGGATCTTGTTGCTCTTGGGTTTCTTGAAACCCTAGATGGTGTAGGGCATCCTCGGAGCTAAGGGCTTGTGTTGTAAATCTCTATGGTGTCGTTGAGGGCCTCCAATTGAGTTGTGGAGCTTCCCCCCTCAACCTTGTTGTAAAGGTTTCAGTTGGCGCCTTCAAGGTCACCGGTTAGTGGATTGTGATGCCTCCTTTGTGGGGGAGCTCACCAGAGAATAAGGGGAGGCCTTTGTGGCACTCGAGTGACCTTGTGTGGCCCGACACCTCTCCAACATATACGTAGCTCCCTTGGGAGTGAACTACGGGAATTACATCTCTGTATCCCCGCTACAGTTATCTCATTCCCTACCTTTACTTCTTGCTCTTTACCGTTCTTGTGGTTGTTGTAAGTTATCTTGCATATAGGTTGTTCACCTAGTTTCACATCTAGATAACTTTCTTTCTCGCTAAGCCTAAAAGTATGAAACAAATTAAAAATTGGTAGTCGCCTATTCACCCCATCTAGTCGATTCAAAGTCGGTACTTTCAATGTCTTTATTAATATTACATAAAGGGTGGTATGTTACAAAACCCTAGCATTATTATGAAATGAAATAAAGATGATCTATTACTAGTGTCTATGATCTATTAATCTATGATGTGTGTTTGATCTCTCCCTTTAGAAGGTATGTGTAGTCGGCCACATATCATTTGTATTTGGGTCTAAAGAAGAGGGTGAAATCATTTGGATGTGTTTGGAACCATACCCGAAGCTATTGTGACTAGAAGCACGGCTAGCAACATGCACGGTCGCAGGAGGAACAAAGAGAGATCCAGTAAGCTAATTACAATATCCATAGGGGACCCTTAATTCCGGTGGTCTATATGGGTGACTGCTCTCAGAAATCATGGTGGTTATTTAGAGACGACATCATTCCTGGCTCAAAAATGACTGCCTATGAGCCTTGTTGTGAACATCTTATTTGGAACTCTCTCTACACATATCATGACATAAGAAATAGGTTATCCTAATTATGATTAATTACAACATGCTAGTGGTGTTTCCCACATCCCCAAGAACATTTTATCCCTATTGAGTTCATCCACCATTCCAAATGCTTTTGTTACTTGTTTCCTTTTTTCTTGTTTTAATTACTTTTCTGCATTCAAGCCAAAAACCTTTCAAACACCCTTTACTTGAAATCAAAGGCATCTTACAAGTATCCTTTGGTAGATAGTGACGAGGGGAATAAATACCTTAACCAAATAGATCTCTATGGGTTCGATACTCTTATTTCGAAACTAGCTATAATCGATATGTGCACTTGCAATCATCAAGCTATTTTTTGGCACCAATGTCGGGGAGCTAAGCTCTTTTAGTATTTGTTATTAGTTGCTAATTCTACTATTTGTTTTTATAATTTTTTTATCAGTTTCAGGTAAATACTATGGGCGAGTACCGACATATAATTCAGCTAGAGGCTGTAAAGTATTAAGGTCCACCCATGGACGCTTAATTAAAATCCAAGAACTGTCATGACCCAGGATTAGGGCTAGACAAATACCAGATCTTCATCTGACATAAGCCTAACCTAAATTCCGAAGCGCGCATGGAATGATTGGTAACATTATAGAACATACAAACCATATGTTAATAAGGTAAACTCTTAAGACAGTTACAAACCAGTCATACAAACCAAGGGTCGCAGACCCATCATTACACCAAACAACGGAAGAAAACAAGTTGTTATAAACAAAAAACTTAGAAAAGGGCCTAAGAGGCCTTAAACAGAAGTAGCGACCCTTCCATAGATCCTAGGCTGCTTCCCGGGAACCCCGACTACTCGTCGACTTCGACGTAGAAACCACCTTCAGTTGGAGTAGCTTCATGCGGTGACCCAGCATACCACTACATGATGTAGTACACTATAGTCGTTGACATAACACCAATGAAACACCGTTCACTAGTATTACACCCCTCAGAGTAGTACAACAGAAAAACAGCAGGTCCAAGACATGACTATTTTTACAAATCAACTCTTTACACAAGATCTAGAGAACACTCTAGGTTAAAGAGAGAGAGAAAGAAACTTATTATGAAGAAGAATCAGGAATAAATAACTCATAGCTACCATACTTATAAAACTAGTAACTGAACTATTGGCTTGCATTGCTGCTATTGCAATATTCTACAGAAGTAGGTTCTATGGTTAGAATTCTATTCTTATCTAATCAGCAACTTCGTCTTCACTTGAGTTGATGTATATGTTGACTTTCTTGACTTCATTGAAGGGCATTAGCTTTTTATGATGATTCCTGGAGCATAACTTGATGTAGAAATCATCTGTATTGGCTTTAGAACCTAGCAAGGGTTAATAAGATACTTTGAGTACGAGCATACTCAACAAGTTCACTAGAAAAGGAGTGTTTGATGCACTATAGCTACAGCCACAGACCATAGGTCGTAGGCAATGCAAGTTTTCATAAAAATTTCTTCAATGGTTGCTTTTATTATGAAAAGCTATGTCCGTCAGCCTTCACGGGTTTACCAGAACCTTCATGGGGTTCCTTTCTCGCCGCGTTCGCAGCTCCTTCCCGGAACAGGGAGTAACAAGTTACAGTTCTTACACTCTCTAGAGGTGCGTCACTTTACCCATGAGAGATCTTAGCTTTGTTGCACATCCGGGCCGCGAACCCGTTCACACTTCCTTGGTGTGAGGCCCAAACTAAGACCCGAGCCAATCACTGCCTTCTCCGCGACCCCGCATGTCTCCTTGGTGTACGCCAGCCCACCTATTGAATTACGGCAATGGCAGTACAAACCGTTTAGATGCCGGAACTATCGTAGGATGTTGAGGGCTCCCACCCATATGCTGCATATCCTCTACGAATTACCATAAATAATATGCATGCTACGAGTGATAACAGGCACGACCCGCACATCCAGCTCCATGCGAGAGGAAAAAGATACCGCTGACTTCTTCGTCCCATTCCAAATCTCATGTTCAACGCGTAATATACGGCGCAAGAATCACTGGCGACATTGGTTGTTAAGTCCTAGATAATATGTTCCTTTACCACCGGAACTCTTATAGTAGGTTATTACCTCATGGTAAATAACCTATAATCACATTATTATGAAAATAGTGTTTTCTGTCCTTTTTCATATGCAGGTGATGACAACACTAGATTTGTAAAATACTTTACAGAAAATAATCAAAGGACATGAGCAAGTGTGAACTTGCCTTTTGTGATTGCAAGATTATGCACTCACGGTCTTCAAGACAATATAAGATCCAATAGCGGAAATCTGCATCATTGGTCTAGTAAGGACTAATTTTTAAAGAAGCAAGATGCTTTTATGCATACGTAATGTAATGCTAGTGGATAAACGCGAATCCCGAAAATAACGTTGTTCTAGGGTTTGGATACTGGAAAGGGTTTCCTTGGGATGTGTTGCCCTTTTAGATTAAGTTTTATACATGTGCTTATTATTATGGCTTGTGAGTATGTGGAGAACAACATGTATTTATACAACAACAAAATATACAGTATGGAATGCTACATAAGGTTGTTTACATCTTAATTGTTTATCTTCAAGTTACAAGTAATGTCACTTATAAAGAATTTAAGTATTAACAATCTTATTATACAAGTAAAGTATAAAGCAAAGTGATTATGATTAGTTGTTATTTGTTTTTCTGAAGTGGAAAAACGAAAAACTTTTGAAGAAAATCTTACTCAATTAGGCAGAAGCATTTAAGCTTTTAAGTTAATCTTATGAGGTGTTCTTTCTAGTTATAGTCTTTAAGTCAAAAAGAATTGCCTTTACTAGAATAATGAAATTAGTAGTATTTGAGACTTATCTATCTTGGGTTTTAACTGGGTTGGTTTGGTATTAAGATGCTTTATAACTTAATTATAACAGACCAAAGTTAACTATAAAGCATATAATAAAGTCTTTAGCATTATACTGAAAGCTTGGTAACTAGAAGTAACTTTAATAATGTAGATAGACGTAGGGTGTATTACTTATGATACTTGTATCTTGTTCATTTTATATTGTTTCCTTAGAGTTATTTAAGAATGGCATTACTTCTATTGGAGTAGTGATTTCTTTATATTATAATGGTATAAAGGGATTTATCTCCCCATAAGGGTGTGGTTAAGGTTTATGAATAAGTAAACAATATTATTTATTACTTATGAACTCACTTATAGTGTTTTGATTTGTTTATAAACTTGTGGTTAAAGTAAAGGAATAGGATTTATCTCTTTACAAATTATTCTTGGAGATTTTATGGTGTGCTAAATCATTTTGGATTCACACAACATTATTTAAGACTAATACTTTTTATTAGATTCAATTCATTCATTTTAAGAAATATTAACAAATTTTATTTGTCATTTTATGAATTATTAACTAAAGAAATATGTTTAAATTAAAGTTATAAAAGTGTTTAAATATGTAGGTACTAATTTTGTGATTATTTTGGTATATTACATTTATTTTTGTGATTTATAAATAATAGGAAGTGATTTTAATAAGGTTTATTACTTTATAAATACTTAATAAATATCAAATATTTAATTAAGTGAAATATTAATGTATAATTATAAATTTAAAGTATAATTCTTATTTTTCTAAGATTTTTAGTATTTTATTTATATTTTTAACATCTATCATTATTAAAATATAAATTATTAAAGTTTTATTACTTATAAAACCTTTATTAAATAACATTTTTTTAAATAATCATCGTAATAATATTTGATAATAATTTTAAGTTGTAGATTTTATTTTTCTAAATTTTTTCATATATTAAACATATTTTTCTGAATTATAAAACAAAAGTTATTGATTTTATAAGATTGGATCATTTTATGAATTTTTTTAATTAAATACTAAAAGTATTTATTAAGTAATGCTTATGTCAGCATGCAATGAAGGGTTTTTCTCACCAGGGCCTATTCTATCCCCAGTCACTGACTGGTGGGACATATGCCATGTCATTTCTATGTTTTTATTTATTACAGAAACATTATTACAAATTCTAAAATAAATAAAACATGAATATGGCATCAGCGTGATGTCACGCTGACGTCATCTATCTATGATCCTCTCTGGTTGATAATCAAGCCTGCGATTGAGTGCGCGCGTGGGGTGGTACCCGGTCTTAATGGAAAGAGGACGTCGCCGTGAACCTTATAGTGGCGGTGCCGCTCTGTTTTGGTCATCGGAGGTTGGTCGGCGGCGAGTGTTTGCGGCGGTACATTCATCATCCCCGTGGGTTGATAGCTACGGCACGCGAGCAACGAATCGGACAGGACCACGAGGTTCAGAGCCTCACCAGGAGCATGATGAAGGGCTTGACGAGGCCGGAGGTGGTCGGGAGCGATCTAATCGTCGGCGATGAACTTCGTCGGAGTCGGAGAAGATTGTAACGATTCGTTCGATCCTGTACATCACGTCTCGATTCCTTCCTCCAGGATGACGAGGGCGACGACACGGAGCTCATAGCATCCTCGGACGACTCCGGGGTGGTCTCTGGACGGCGGCGCGCATCGGCAGTTAAAGCTAGGGTTTGGCCTCTGAGAGGAAACAAAGAGGAAGAAGGGGATTAGGGTTCTCCAGCGGGTTTAAATAGACGACGTAGAGCGGTGGCGCGGATCTTGACGCGACCGGCGATGGGGTGGCCGCCCGCGAGCTTCTTCGCCGGATCGTGAGGTCACCGGTGGCTCGAGTAAGACGATGCAGTTAGAAGGTCGAAGAGGTACGGGCTTCTGGCAGGCTGATGCTGGGCCAGGTGGGCTGCAGTGTGGCGCATGTGAGCGACGAGTAAGCAAGAGAGGAGATGGGTCATGGGCCAGATTTGGCGTGTCCTCTATTTTTTCCTGGATTTATTCTTTTTTTTCATTTTATGTTTTGTTTTTAGATTTGAATTTAAGCAATAACTTTGACTTATCTTTATGGAATTTTATTTGCTCAACATTTGCAGCAACAATGAAATTATTAAGAATCAATTGGTGAACTTTTATTATATATTGTTTAGGGTTTCTTTATTTTCTTTATATAGATACCTTTTCTATAATGATTTGTGAGTGCCCTTAATATGAATTTAATTTGACAAAATTCATAAATTTATTATAGAATGTATTACTATTAACTAATGAGATTTTATTTCCATTAATATATAGTATTAAGGCAACTTTTATATTTAATGATACTTCATTATTATTTGATACATAAAGTTTTGAATACTTAATAGGGTTAATACTATTCTCATAATTTAAGAAATAATAATATATATTTTTTTTATTATTATTACCAACCAAAGAGTTGAAGTTTAAATTGAAAATGCCTTTCATAAGTTCTTAGAAGATTTAATATTCTCATATTTCTTTTATTGATGTGAATAAATATTAATGGCTAAACACATTGTCTTTATGTTTGAGATCTTTAGTCATATCATCCCTTTGAAACAGAAAGTTATTTTCTAGAAGGTCATATGGATAGGATTTGATAAAGATAACTTCTAAGCACATATAGCTATGATAATTGGAAATGATAAAGATGTGCTTGATTGATTTCTTATAGGAAAATATTCCAATAAAGCATTGTGGAAACAAGATGATAGATCAATTATTTGAGATGGATACTCTATTTGGTTAAAGATTTAGGGTTTAGGCTTTAACAAAGATTCCTATATTCCATACATCATAATTCTGGGCTTCTACTTAAGGAATTCCTTTCCTAGATATATTACTTCTCTATGTCCATCATCATGTGTTAACATGATGAGCTTTGCTTCACAAGAATATTCTTATCCACCTTTTATTCTTCTAAATCCATTTATAAATCCAATGAGCTTGTCATAAAAGCCTTTCATAATTATTTATATCTATACTTGGCTTATATTAACTACTCTATTACTAATAATTCCCAATCCAACAAGTGGTTACTTCTAACTCCATTCATACTCTTCCTTAATCATCCTTCACTAATATCACTTCAATAGATGTATACATCAAATCCTACTTCACCTCTAGTGCTTAGTATTTCCAAAGAGGAAAATACTACTTGTTTAATCCAATGTTGCTCTAACATTATTTTAATCATACTATCTTGTCTCTACTTGACTCCAGTATCTAGCATTTCAACCTCACATTATATTAATGTGACTTGTAATGACTAATCTAGGATAATAAATCTATACTATGGTTCAATCATGTTTTATCCACGAATGTCACTTATACTTGGTATAAGCATTCAATATTGGTGAGTAAGGCATGATCATTATGATCCTTTGATCCTTTATGGTTCAGGTTTCCAGTTGACTAAACAAGGCTTCATCAATACAACACTAGAGTTGTATTCTAATTATCTTCTATTTAGCTCTATTGGATTAAGAGATATAATTCATTGACTATACCTACTTGATCCATTAGGACTACTCCTGGTAACTATCTTTAGACTTCATTCTTGTAATCTTCTTTGTTACTATATTGATTTGATTTCCTCCAATCACTCCCATCCTATAGATGACATCTAAAACTAGCATTACCATCTACCTGTTCTTGCTTCATTCTCTAAGGACTTAGAGTGATTGTTATGATAAAGACAAGAGTTGATAGATCAAGAATTGATAGTTTAGGAATGGGTGAATCAATAGTTGATTACTCAACATTGATGAACAATATATATTGAGATAGGATTCCATAAGGATTGATATGGAAAGAAAGATATATGGTGACTGATCTTGACTTTGGTTTCTTTCCTACTCAATCTCACTTAAAGAATTAAAGTTAGGTATTTCCCTGATACTCATGGTATAAGTAGATGGGGTTAAGACATAGTTGTTACATTCTTATTATTTGTGTTATATTTATAAGTTGGTATTCATGAGTGATTATAATGAATACTATGCTATGATCACCTAAGGATCAAATATAATTCATTAAGTAATGTATTAGGGTTTAATTTTATTACATTTGATCTACCCTTAGATCAAATCATGTTTACCCAAAATAAGGTTTTAGCAAAGCTCATATTGAAACTTATCGTAGTCAACTTGCTGATCTACTTCAATTCCATCAAGTTACGAGAGGCTTCAATCACTTCGGCAAGTTTTTATTTAAAAGAGCGAAAATTATTCAGATTTTCTATGCATGAATGCAATGTACACATCTCTGTGTTCAGCTTATTTCTAAGCTCTTATGCTGGGATGTTACAGACTCTCCCTCTTAAAATAAACTTCATCCTCGAAGTTCGCATACTCTCACGTTTCAGAGTAAGGAATTGTCTTGCATTGATTACGATACGTCTCAACTCCATGTTAACCTCAATGGGAATAATTGTAATATCCTGTATCCAGGCCTTTTCATTGAATCCTCATTATACTTGGCAATTTGTAACTGGGTGTCTCCAATACTCCAAAGTTCTCCTACTATTCTACTATAGGGATATGTATTTATTATAAACTCCTTAATTAGTGGTCTTTTCTTTAGTTCATTTTCCTAAGTAGGTATCCTAATCCAACTCCTTATCTTAATCATTAATCTTCTTTATTATACTCTGTAAGGTCTAGGAAGTCTCACTAAAACAGAGTTTTTCTATTCTATCAGACACCAATGATAGTCAAAAGAATAATCTTTGATTTATCATTGTATGAGTTGTATTGGTAGTCCTTCCGAATATTGGTTTTGAACACATTTAGTCCAAACCCCATTGAAATTTCTTATATCTCTGTTCATGACCAATTAGATGTGTTTTATTTCCTCTTAAGGATTACTTAAGAGTTGTTTCTTCAAGAATTAGTATGTTAGGCTTAATCTTTTATCACCTTCAAGCTTTTACCTTATTAAGATTTAGATAAAATTTCATTATCACCTATAGTACTTCTTCAACTTTTATTTATAATGTTTATTCTCCCCCTTAGGGTTTACTAATAGTCTTCAAACTACCTATTTAGTATTTATTGGCTTTATAAGTAGAATATTGGTCTATATCCATCTTATACTCTACCTAGTTAGAGTTTGATGAAATATTGTACGGTGTATCCACACAGTTGTGGATCTCCGAAGCAAATCTTTCAGCACTATATGTCGTACTTACTATTGGACATTTTCTCTTTGATAGGTCAATTTTCACGAAGAGTCTCGAAAGACGATCGCTTAAGTTTTATATTCCTTTAGATCTTACTTAGCTTAGGCCAAATTTTATGCTCTTTATGCAACCATTAAGATGATTTGGTTAACTATCTCAACCAGCACCAGCTGCGAACAAGATACCAACTGTGGATTAATTACCATTATGGATCAAATATCAACTACGGATTATCCCAGGGTGTAATTATTACCCTACGGTTTCCGACATACTTCTAGCATTCTCTGAATTGTCAGAGCTTGAACACCATCTTGGTTTCAAAACTTCTTCTTTGCACTTATTCATGATGCTTCCATGAACTTGGTACAACTACTTTATTAACTTCTTAGCAACTTACCTACTTTAAATGATCTTTAAGTTTATTACTCCTTGTTGCTCCAACTATTTTCTATAATAATCTTCCTTCTTATTGCTATTTAGCAATTATCAAACTTGATTCAGCCTTCAAATTGTTTTGATACACCTTACACTTGGCTTCATTCTTCATGCAAATCTTCATCTGGGTCTTCGGAACTCGTCACTCCCTTACACGAATTCCCATTCCTATCTAGGTCTATAACATCAAGTAGTAACTGGATGTTGCAACATGCATTTGCACACCAAGTCAAACTTCATGTACAGATTTAGTCAATCAAGAAGTTCCAAGAAAAACAAACAAATCCAAATGTGGTACATATAACACACAATATTCTAAGCCCAGAATATATTAGTTGAGTATAATATCTCAAGAATTCAGGCTTAGTTGTGTAGTATATGACACCTCCTCATATAGGTTTACATTGTGATACTTAGCACATAGAGTCAAACTATTCTTTATCTCAATATTTACCCAAATTGCTCAAGTGCAACAGGATAATATTAAGCAAAGTGGTCTCGATTTGGTTTTGACTAACCTTTGGTCTCACCTTTGGGAATGGTTAACTATATTTAGCCTTTCTTTGTTAGCCAACTAACCTCACACGATCTCTCCAAATGACTAATCAGATTCTATTTGTTAACTTAAACCAAAGATTATTAGAAATTTTTAACACCCATGACTTCTATCATAGCTCTACCATGTTATTTTCATACTTCTATTTCAAGCTAATTCACTAAGTACTTGTCATACGTATACTTACATCATGGTTTCTGAACTAATCTCACCATGATCTTTTTATGTTTTGCCTCTTTATCATGATTTTAGAGCTAATCTAACTATGATAACTTTACTTCGCACTACACTGTTATTAAATCTTAACATAATTTCACTTCATCACGTAGAATTCTCAAGTGAGTCCCACATGATTACTACTCGTTACATCAACATTTATCCTAATGACATTCATCATGTTATCTTTGGTTATTAACTAACACTAAGATTTTACTGTTCTTACTTAAATTCTGGAATTAGGCTACACCGTTAAGACTACTTCAATTTTTAGCTTACACTTTCCTACAATCTCTTGGTGGTTTATGTCTCCCTCGGAGGACACTAAAGAGCACTATACTTGAGAAAAGATCAATAATTACTCCTAAGAAAGAATGACTTAAGCATATGACTTAGGTGTGACAAGGTTATCCTCAAGTGGATACTCATCGCAAGTCATAAGAATATTTGGTTTAGATAAGATTGCTTCTATAGTCACTATCCAACCTACAGATCTTCCTAAAAGGGTTTCGATCCTAAGGTCAAAGCAAATGCTCTGATACCAACTGCGGTGACCCAGCATACCACTGCATGATGTAGTACACTATAGTCGTTGACATAACACCAATGAAACACCGTTCACTAGTATTACATCCCTCAGAGTAGTACAACAGAAACACAGCAGGTCCAAGACATGACTATAGTTTACAACTCAACTCTTTACACAAGATCTAGAGAACACTCTAGGTTAAAGAGAGAGAAATAAACTTCTTACGAAGAAGAATAAAGAATAAATAACTCATAGCTACCATACTTATAAAACTAGTAACTGAACAACTGGCTTGCATTGCTGCTATTGCAATATTCTACAGAAGTAGGTTCTATGGCTAGAAATTTTATTCTTATCTAATCAGCAACTTCGTCTTCACTTGAGTTGATGTATATGTTGACTTTCTTGACTTCATTGAAGAGCATTAGCTTTTGATGATGATTCCTAGATCATAACTTGATGTAGACATCGTCTGTACTGGCTTTAGAACCTAGCAAGGGTTAAGAAGATAATTTGAGTACGAGCGTACTCAACAAGTTCACTAGAAAAGGAGTGTTTGATGCACTATAGCTATAGCCATAGACCATAGGTCATAGGCAATGCAAGTTTTCATAAACATTTCTTCCAAGGTTGCTTTTATTCTGAAAAGCTATGTCCGTCAGCCTTCATGGGTTTACCAGAACCTTCATGGGGTTCCTTTCCCGCCGCGTTCGCAGCTCCTTCCCGGAACAGGGAGTAATAAGTTACAGTTCTGACATAAGGTTGTTTACATATTAATTATTTATCTTCAAGTTTTACTTTACAAGTAATGTCACTTATAAATAATTTAAGTATTAACAATCTTATTATACAAGTAAAGTATAAAGTAAAGTGATTATGATTAGTTGTTATTTGTTTTTCTGAAGTGGCAAAACGAATAACTTTTGAAGAAAATCTTACTCAATTAGGCAGAAGCATTTAAGCTTTTAAGTTAATCTTATGAGGTGTTCTTTCTAGTTATAGTCTTTAAGTCAGAAAGAATTGCCTTTACTGGAATAATGAAATTAGTAGTATGTGAGACTTATCTATCTTGGGTTTTAACTGGGTTGGTTTGGTATTAAGATGCTTTATAACTTAATTATAATAGACCAAAGTTAACTATAAAGCATATAATAAAGTCTTTAGCATTATACTTAAAGCTTGGTAACTATAAGTAACTTTAAGAATGTAGATAGACTTAGGGTGTATTAATTATGATACTTGTATCTTGTTCATTTTATATTGTTTCCTTAGAGTTATTTAAGAATGGCATTACTTCTATTGGAGTAGTGATTTCTTTATATTATAATGGTATAAAGGGATTTATCTCCCCATAAAGGTATGGTTAAGGTTTATGAATAAGTAAACAATATTATTTATTACTTATGAACTCACTTATAGTGTTTTGATTTGTTTATAAACTTGTGGTTAAAGTAAAGGAATAGGATTTATCTCTTTACAAATTATTCTTGGAGATTTTATAATGGATAAGAATTCTTTTATAACATAATTTATACTTATGGTTTAAAGATAATGTAATAAAATTGTATTTAAGGTGTGCTAAATCATTTTGGCTTCACACAACAATATTTAAGACTAATACTTTTTATTAGATTCAATTCATTCATTTTAAGAAATATTAACAAATTTTATTTGTCATTTTATGAATTCTTAACTAAAGAAATAGGTTTAAATTAAAGTTATAAAAGTTTTTAACTTTTTATTTAACTCAAAAGTGGAATATCACATTTTTAACATGTAGGTACTATTTTTGTGATTATTTTGGTATATAACATTTATTTTTGTGATTTATAAATAATAGGATATGATTTTAATAAGGTTTATTACTTTATAAATACTTAATAAATATCAAATATTTAATTAAGTGAAATATTAATGTATAATTATAACTTTAAAGTATAATTCTTATTTTTCTAAGATTGTTAGTATTTTATTTATATTTTTAACATTAATCATTATTAAAATATAAATTATTAAAGTGTTATTATTTATAAAACCTTTATTAAATAAATTTATTTAAATAATCATCATAATAATATTTGATAATAATTTTAAGTTTTAGATTTTATTTTTCTAAATTTTTTCATATATTAAACATATTTTTCTGAATTATAAAACAAAAGTTATTGATTTTATAAGATTGGATCATTTTATGATTTTTTTTAATTAAATACTAAATGTATTTATTAAGTAATGCTGATGTCAGCATGCAATGGAGGGTTTTTCTCACCAGGGCCTATTCTACCCCAATCACTGATTGGTGGGACATAGGCCATGTTATTTCTATGTTTTTATTTATTACATAAACATATTACAAATTCTAAAATAAATAAAACATGAATATGGCATCAGTGTGATGTCACGCTGACGTCATCTATGTCTGATCCTCTCTGGTTGATAATCAAGCCTGCGATTGAGTGCGCGCGCGGGGTGGTACCCGTGCTTAATGGAAAGAGGACGTCGTCGTGAACCTTATAGTGGCGGCGCCGCTCTGTTTTGGTCATCGGAGGTTGGTCGGCGACGAGTGTTTGCGGCGGTACATTCAACATCCTTGTGGGTTGATAGCTACGGCACGCGAGCAACGAATCAGACATGACCACGAGGTTCAGAGGCTCACCAGGAGCATGATGAAGGGCTCGGCGAGGCCGGAGGTTGTCAGGAGCGATCTAATCATCAACGATGAACTTCGTCGGAGTCGAAGAAGATTGTCATGATTCGGTCGATCCTGTACATCCCAGCTCGATTCCTTCCTCTAGGATGATGAGGGCGACGACACGGAGCTCATAGCATCCTCGGACGGCTCCGGGGTGGTCTCTGGACGACAGCGCACATCGGCAGTTAATGCTAGGGTTTGCCCTCTAAGAGGAAACAAAGAGGAAGAAGGGGATTAGGGTTCTCCGGCGGCGACGCTGGGTTTAAATAGACGACGCAGAGCGGTGGCGCGGATTTTGACGCGACCGGCAATGGGGTGGCCGCCAGTGAGCTGCTTCGCCGTATCGTGAGGTCGCCGGTGGCGCGAGGAAGACGACACAGTTAGAAGGTCGAAGAGGTACGGGCTTCTAGCAGGCTGATGCTGGGCCAGGTGGGCTGCAGTGTGGCGCGTGTGAGCGACGAGTAAGCAAGAGAGGAGATGGGCCATGGGCCAGATTTGGCGTGTCCTCTGGTTTTTCCTGTTTTTTTTTTCATTTTCTGTTTTGTTTTTAGCTTTGAATTTAAGCAATAACTTTGACTTATCTTTATGGAATTTTATTTGCTCAACATTTGCAGCAACAATGAAATTATTAAGAATCAATTGGTGAACTTTTATTATATATTGTGTAGGGTTTCTTTATTTTCTTTATATATATATATACCTTTTCGATAATGATTTGTGAGGGCCCTTAATATGAATTTAATTTGACAAAATTCATAAACTTATTATAGAATGTATTACTACTAACTAATGAGATTTTATTTCCATTAATATATATAGTATTAAGGCAACTTTTATATTTATTGATACTTCATTATTATTTGATACATAAAGTTTTGAATACTTAATAGGGTTAATACTATTCTCATAATTTAAGAAATAGTAATATATATATATTTTTTTATTATTATTACCAACCAAAGAGTTAAAGTTTAAATTGAAAATGCCTTTCATAAGTTCTTAGAAGATTTAATATTCTCATAATTCTTTTATTGATGTGAATAAAGATTAAAGGCTAAACACCTTGTCTTTATGTTTGAGATCTTTTGTGATATCATACCTTTAAAACAGAAAGTTATTTTCTGGAAGGTCATATGGAAAGGATTTGATAAAGATAACTTCTAAGAACATATAGCTATGATAATTGGAAATGATAAAGATGTGCTTGATTGGTTTCTTATAGGAAAATATTATAATAAAGCATTGTGGAAACAAGATGATAGATTAATTATTTGATATGGATACTCTATTTGGTTAAAGATTTAGAGTTTAGGATTTAACAAAGATTCCTATATTCCATACATCATAATTCTGGGCTTCTAATTAAGGAATTCCTTTCCTAGATATATTACTTCTCTATGTCCATCATCATGTGTTAACATGATGAGCTTTGCTTCACAAGAATATTCTTATCCACCTTTTATTCTTCTAAAGCCATTTATAAATCCAATGAGCTTGTCATAAAAGCCTTTCATAATTATTTATATCTATACTTGGCTTATATTAACTACTCTATTGCTAAAAATTCCCAATCCAACAAGTGGTTACTTCTAACTCCATTCATACTCTTCCTTAATCATCCTTCACTAATATCACTTCAATAGATGTATACATCAAATCCTATTTCACCTCAAGTGCTTAGTATTTCCAAAGAGGAAAATACTACTTCTTTAATCCAATGTTGCTCTAACATCATTTTAATCATACTATCTTGTCTCTACTTGACTCCAGTATCTATCATTTCAACCTCACATCATATTAATGTGACTTGTAATGACTAATCTAGGATAATAAATCTATACTATGGTTCAATCATGTTTTATCCACCAATGTCACTTATACTTGGTTTAAGCATTCAATATTGGTGCGTAAGGCATGATCATTATGATCCTTTGATCCTTTATGGTTCAGGTTTCCAGTTGACTAAACAAGGCTTCATCAATACAACACTACAGTTGTATTCTAATTATCTTCTATTTAGCTCTATTGGATTAAGAGATATAATTCATTGACTATACCTACTTGATCCATTAGGACTACTCCTAGTAACTATCTTTAGACTTCATTCTTGTAATCTTCTTTGTTACTATATTGATTTGATTTCCTCCAATCACTCCTATCCTATAGATGACATCAAAAACTAGCATTACGAGCTACCTGTTCTTACTTCATTCTCTAAGGAATTAGAGTGATTGTTATGATAAAGACAAGAGTTGATAGATCAAGAATTGATAGTTTAAGAATAGGTGAATCAATAGTTGATTACTCAACATTGATGAACAATAGATATTGAGATAGGATTCCATATGGATTGATATGGAAAGAAAGATATATGGTGAATGATCTTGACTTTGGTTTCTTTCCTACTCAATCTCACTTAAAGAATTAAAGTTAGGTATTTCCCTGATACTCATGTTATAAGTAGATGAGGTTAAGACATAGTTGTTACATTCTTATTATTTGTGTTATATTTATAAGTTGGTATTCATGAGTGATTATAATGAATACTATGCTATGATCACCTAAGTATCAAATATAATTCATTAAGTAATGTATTAGGGTTTAATTTTATTACATTTGATCTACCCTTAGATCAAATCATGTTTACCCAAAATAAGTTTTTAGCAAAGTTCATATTGAAACTTATCGCAGTCAACTTGCTGATCTACTTCAATTCCATCAAGTTCAGAGAGGCTTCAATCACTTCGACAAGTTTTTATTTAAAAGCGCGAAAATTATTCAGAATTTCTATGCATGAATGCAATGTACACATCTATGTGTTTAGCTTATTTCTAAGCTCTTATGCTGGGATGTTACACTTCATCTATAGAAAAACATCAACGAAGCAAGGCTGAGTACAGGGTGTACTCTGCAAGACTTATGGCTAGTGGAGTTATTTTTCCTAAAGCCATCTTTTGTTTTTAAAAACAAGGAGGAAAAGAAGCTCATCTAGTCAGATCATTTTCAAAGGTGATAAGAAGACTACAGCTCTAGCTCTTAGAATCATCTTTTATAACCACCAAGAAAAATCATCAACTGAACCTCTCTTCCCGGACTATCCCCTCAAACAACCCCGAGGATGTATTCTGGATCTCACATTAGTTTGCCAAGTTTTATCATTCGGTTATAGTTCTCTATGATCTTCACGTCTGTTCCCAAGTTGTCCATAACCATGGACACGACCTTTAGAAAAGATTAATACCCTGCAGGGGTGCACAACTTTACCCACATGTACCAACCGATTCTTAATGCCAAATTATTATCCCTCTTCCTTGGAAGGCCGGCAGAGAGTGGTTGACCACGACCTTTACCCTTCTTTCGCCGAGACCATGAGTCACGCACTAAGGAGATGCCACCGTAACGGGTCGAGTCCCGAAGTCGGTCCCTAGCGATATGAACAGGGTTCAAGATTATGGATGTTGGGCATCTCTTGTTCCCTACCACACTTACCTACCTGTATGAATTCACCTCCTTCACTTCCATCCAAGAACAACCAATATGCGTATGTCGAATGGGACGCTCAAAATAAGTTACTCAATGAATCTACCAGGAAAGTTAGTTGGTCGAGGGGGTTTCCAGGCCCCCGTGTGGTTTTACGCTCATCTTGGTTCAAGAGGAAAGAACAACGGGTCCTAAGGGTGACAAGTATGGGACTGCAAAAACCACAACCCACGTGGCCTCCCATACAAGCCTTAGCATGTTTATACCCATCTCTGATCATTTCACAATATCCTATCATACTAGGTTCATTCGCATCTCCAATGCATCATCTGAATGATCAGCATTGGACCACTAAGCATGGCTAAGATTGACTGAATTGTGGCACTAGCGATGCTCGTAAGCCAAACCCTAGTTATGCTAGGAGCAGTGGATCAGGTATTATTGTTCACAAAAGGGAACATGCATCAGATATGATCACTCTATCTACTGATAAAAGACTGTTGAACTGAATGCATATGGCGAGAATGAAATACTTTGTAAACATAGGATTCATATGTATGAGTGGGGCTTCGCTTGCAATTCCGTTGTTGGACTAGTACTGCTCTTCAGTGGCATTAACTTCATCCTCGGGTTCGATTCCTATTCGCGAAGAACCAATCATCAGAAAAGGAAAAGCAACATTCAACACATGGCATGTGCAATTATCATACAATATGGATGATATGACAAGTTAAATAGTGTTGAAATGAACCCTAGAACTTGCTTGGTCATTTTAAATGGGGTCCGAGAGGTCCAAACCCTAGAACACGGGGATCCTCGAAATCACCTGTGGGGTTAAATTGGTTATTCTAATTAAACTTGTCATGAAAGTTGGTTAACAATGTATGATTATATTGCTATTGTATAGATCTTATTTTTTTGAACATTTTGGTATATTATTTGATTTAAAATGAATTAGTTATGAATTTCTCCATTTTTAATTCATTTTAAATCATTTTTGGAATATTTAAATTATTTTTCAAGTTGGGCCCACATGTCATATATTTAAGAATTTTAGAAAACATTTATGAAAAAGATTAAAAATCTTACAGGTAGGGTCCACCTATCAGGGATTTCTTATTTACAGAAATTATTTACTGAAAACATTTAAAATAAAAGGAAAAAGATTTATTTCCTCATGCAGATGTCAGCATGGCATCAACAATGGAGCTCCTCCTCAGATCGAGATTGGACCTGGCGATTGGGGGCACGGGAGCAAGCAGGACTAGGGGCATTCGACGCATCGCATCGCGCTGAACACACTAGTGGCGGCGCCGCTCCTTATTGGTCACCGGAGCGTCGTCTCCGACGAAGAACATCGGCAGCGGCAGCGGGCTCAGGCGGGAAGGACAATACATGGGAGAGGAAGGAAACGGAGGGGTGCTTGAGCACCAGCGGCTCACCAGGAAGCCGATGGAGGGGTCGGCGAGGCCAGGGAGGTCGGACGAAGGCGAATCGATGGCGGCGAGCTCCGTCGATGATGGAGAAGACGACGTCGTGGAGCTCGACTTAGAGCACCCTAGCTAGATTCCTTCATCCAGACAAACGAGGACGACGAGGCGGTCCCAATGGTGCCCTCAGCATGGAGTGGGGTGGTCGGAGACGGTGGGGAGGAGGAGGACTTGAGAGCTAGAGTTTCGGCCCTGGAGAAGAACGAGAGCAGGAGGAGGAGGAAGGGTAGTGGGGCACGTCTAGGGTTCGTCGGCGGTGGACAGGGGGTCTTGTAGGCATCCGGAGGCGGCGGCGTGCATCTCCACGCTGGCGAGCGACGCGGTGGCGCTAGCGAGCTGCTTCCGTCGCTGCCAGAGGTGGACGACGAGGATAGCCTCGACAAAACGATACGGGACCGGGTGGGCCGCTGCTGGGCCAAGGTAGGCTGGCTGTGGGCGGCAGAAAAATAGAGAGGAGAGAGGGAGGTTGCTGGGCTGCGTCCCAGATAGAGTTAGGGTTAGTTTTTTTATTTTTGGAAACATTTTCTATTTCCGTTTTTCAATTCTCTTTGTATTTTCAAATTCCAAACTGTTTTGAATGATTCAAAAATATCAAAGATTTTTATAAAGTGTATAAAATACTCAGGGACCCTTGAAAACCATTTTGGGATCCATTTGTTTTGATAGTTTTCAAAATATTTCAAAACCATTTGAATGGTTTGAGAGGGAACAAAATTACGGTTTTGTCTGTTCTTATTTGTTTGAACCAAGGTGCAAGTGTAATGGGTGCATGCAATGCTCAAACATGTCTTTATTAATATTACACAAAAGGTGGTATGTTACAGATCTACCCCACTTACAAGAATCTCGACCCGAGATTCCTAGGTTTTAGAAAAGAAGGCAGGGTACTCAGATCGAAGACGATCTTCGCGTTCCCAGGTTGCTTCTGATTCAGAGTGATGAGACCATTGAACTTTCATGAACTTGATGGTTTGACGATGAGTTTTGCGCTCGGTTTCATCAAGAATACGAGCAAGGTATTCTCGGTAGGTTAGACCATCTTGGAGATCCAAAGTTTCATGGTCCACACCACGAATGGGATCTTTGAAGCAACGCTTGAGTTGAGACACATGAAAGACATCATGAACCTTTGGAAAAGTTAAAGGTAGATCCAATTTGTAGGCAAGCTCACCCCGCTTGGAGAGAATGCGAAAGGGACCAACGTAGCGAGGAGCCAATTTTCCTTTGATACCGAATCGATGGACACCCTTCAGAGGGGTGACCCGGAGGTAAACTTGATCACCAACTTCATAATGAACATCAATATGATGACGATCATAGTTGGTCTTCTGACGAGATTGAGCGGCCTTCAGACGCTCGCGAATTATGCGAACTTGATCTTCTGCTTCTTGGATCATGTCCGGACCAAAGAATTGTCTTTCACCGGTTTCTGTCCAGTTTAGCGGTGTTCGACATGTTCTCCCATACAGGAATTGGAAAGGTTCCATGCCTAAACTGGATTCAAAACTGTTGTTGTAAGAGAACTCCGCAAAAGGAAGACATTTCACCCAGTTCTTGCCAAAGGATATTACACACGCTCTGAGCATGTCTTCAAGAATTTGATTTAATCTTTCAGTCTGACCACTGGTTTTAGGATGATCGGCTATGCTAAAAGAGACATGAGTTCCCATTGCTTCTTGCAAACTTTGCCAGAATTTGGAAGTAAACAGACTTCCACGATCAGAGATGATCTTCTTGGGAACACCATGAATAATGACGATCCGAGAGATGTATAAGTCATCCATTTGACTAGCACGGATATCTTCTCGAACCGGGAGGAAATGAGCAACTTTGGATAACCGATCAACTATTACCCATATGGCATCATTTCCTTCTTGTGTTCTTGGGAGTCTAGTAATGAAATCCATACCAATTTCATCCCATTTACACTCAGGAATTTTCAACGGCTGCAGAAGTCTAGCAGGCCTTTGGTGTTCAGCCTTCACACGACGGCAAACGTCGCACTCTGCAACAAAACAAGAGATTTCTGGTTTCATTCCACTCCACCCGAATCTTTGACGGAGATCTTGGTGCATCTTGGTACCACCAGGATGAATAGACAGAGGGGATTCATTAGCTTCCAATAGGATTAGATCTTTGATTTTCCGACTGTTTGGCACCACTAGACGGCTACCAAAATAGAAAGTACCTTGATCATTGATGGAGAAACATTTAGCTTCACCACTTTCAAGACGTTCTTTGTTCTCGATGATCTCACCATCTTTTTTGGGGCTTTCTTGATTTGGTACTCTAGAGAAGATTTTATTACAAGGTTAGCAAGGAATCCACAAGGAATTACTTCAAGGTTAAGACGCTTGATTTCCTCCTAGAGAGCAGGTGGGGCTTGTGAAATCATTAGATTATTGCAATAAGACTTCCGACTTAGCGCATCAGCAACGTCATTGGCTTTGTCGGGTTGATAGTTGAGACCCAAATCATAATATTTAATGAGTTCCAACCATCGTCTTTGCCTGAGATTCAGATCTGGCTGGGTAAAGAGGTACTTCAGGCTTTGATGATCCGAATAAAGTTTGCAACGGTTACCGATGAGGTAATGTCACCATTGCTTAAGAGCATGAACAACAACAGCGAGTTCGAGATCATGGGTTGGATAATTGTTCTCATGTGGCTTCAACTTCCGAGAAGCATAGGCCACTACATGACCATCTTGCATCAACACACAACCAAGCCCTTGAAGATAAGCATCACAATAGATGACGAAATCCTTGCTTGTATCCGAAAGGACAAGCACATGAGCAGTGGTTAGCTTAGTTTTCAAATCTTGGAAGCTTTCTTCTGCCTTTTTTGACCATTCAAACTTCTTATCTTTCTTAAGAAGATCATTCATAGGATTAGCTATCTTGGAGAAGTTCCCGATGAATCGGTGGTAATATCTAGCCATTCCAAGAAAACTTCGGACACTCTTCACTGAAGTAGGTGACTTCCATTCCAGAATGGTCTGAACCTTATCCGGTATGACAGCAACACCACTTGCAGACACAACATGACCAAGGAAGATGAGCTCTTGTAACCAGAACTCACATTTGGAGAATTTGGCATAGAGTCGATGTTCATGAAGTTTAGTCAACACCAAACGTAGATGTTCGACATGCTCTTCTTAGGTTTTGGAGTAGATTAGGATATCATCAATGTATACCACGATGAACATGTCGAGATATTCCATGAAGACGGAGTTCATGAGCCTCATAAAGGTGGCAGGGGCATTGGTTAATCCAAAGGACATCACTTATACTCGTAAAACCATAACGAGTTGTGAATGATGTCTTTGGTATATCCTCCTTTCTGATCTTGATTTGATGATACCCTGATCTTAAGTCCATTTCGGAGAAGACAGTGGCACCACTTAATTGATCAAAGAGGTCATTTATCCGGGGAAGAGGGTACTTATTCTTGATTGTCACCGTGTTGAGTGGATGGTAATCAACCACCAATCTTGGAATATTTGTATCCCGCTTCTTGACAAAAATGGTAGGGCAACCCCAAGAGGATGTGCTAGGTTTGATGTAGCCTAAGCCTTCTAGCTCTTCCAGTTGCTTCTTCAATTCTACCAACTCATGAGGAGGTATACGGTAAGGTCTTTTGGAGATAGGAGAAGTTCCAGGAACTAGCTCTATGACAAACTCCACACTTCGATCAGGTGGCATGCCAGGCAACTCTTCAGAAAAAACATCCGGGAAATCACAGACTACATGGACATGTTGGACCTCGAGAGTAGGTAGGATATCCATGCATACAACTCCGAGAAGCGTTTAAGGACTGCTGATGGATACTTTGAACAATCAGTCCAATACTTGACAGTTATGCCAGCAGGACAGGTCACAGTAACTGTTCTAAGTGCACAATCAATGACGGATTGATACTTGGTTAACCAGTCCATGCCCAGAATGGCATCAATATCACTTGACTTGAGTGCAATGAAAGAAGTGGGAAACTTCTGGTAGGCTATGCCGATCTCATTTCCGTGACTAACCATAGTGGTGAACCAGCTAGAACCCTGGGAATGGATGGTCAAAGGGGTGGTCAGGGGTTATATATTTATCCCATGATCCTGAGCAAACAATTTTGACATGAATTTATGCGATGCTCCGGAATCAAACAAGACTGTTGCGAGAATTGAGTTGACACGGAGCATACCCAGAATGACGCGTGGATCTTCCTGAGCTTCCTCAATAGTGACATGGTTCAGGCGACCGTGTCTAGCACCTTGAGATTTATCATTCTTCTTTGCCTACTGATCATTGCGACCGATATCCCTTTGGGAACACTCCCTTGAATAGTGACCAGGCTAACCACAAGAGTAACAGGTGTGGCATCCCGCAAAACCACTACTAGAAAATCGCGTTGAATTTGTGCATTGCATCGTCATCATCATGCATTGTTTGCCAAAACTATTTCGCAAAGCCCGTTTTGTTTTCTAAAACGCCCCATCTTTATTCAAACGCCAAACCCCGGGTGATGCCGGATATTTTATTTGTCTAAAAACCACTTGCAAAAGTTCATCGCAAATTAAATAAAAAGTTAAATTATTTTAGCGGGGGCAGTCGAACGGGCCGGTTCGACCCGAACGACCACCCCCAGGATTTTAAATCGGTCCACCTGAACACCCCAGACAAAACCTACAGCTACCAGTTAATCTACCCTCTCTCCCCCTCCACCTCACCCCGCCCAATAACGTGTCGCCACCTCAACCTCTCTCCCCCTCTACCCAATCCTAAACTGCCACTTGGCCTCCCTCTCTCCTTTTCCCCCTCTCTCTCTCTCTCACCAAAGACACCACACCCTCCCAAAGACACACCACTCACACGCACTTGGCTCCCTCTCCTGCCCGCGTGGCCCCACCACCATTAACACGCACTGCACCAAGACGCTCCCCTGCCTCCCCTGGGACCCACCCCCTGCAGGCCCCACCCTCTGGCCCCGCTCTCCTCCCTTCTCCTCTTTCCCCAACCCCGACCCCGCTCCTCAGCGTGCTCTCGCCGCCCCCGCGCGCCTCTGCCGCCAAGGCGTCCTCCTTCCCCACCGCCGCCGCCAGCCCTTCCTCCTCCGCACTCGCTGCCCTTGAACCACCCTCCTCCCCTCCGGCGTCGGCTCCGCCTGACCCGGCCAAGACCGCCGCCTCCTCCTGGCGCCGCCTCCCTGCCTCCCAAGCTCGCCCGCCGGTCCTCCCCTCACCGAGCTCCACCAACCCGCACGCCGCCTCCTCCCCGCATCCCACGCCACCGCCCGAGCCCGTCTTCCTCCCTCCCCGAGCTGCCTCCTCCTCATGGCGCCGCCCTGCCTCTCTCCGGCGATCAGATCGCGACTGCCTCCGCCGCTGTTCTCCTCGGCTGCGCCTCCGACCTGCGCGGCCGCTGTGCTCCTCCGCCTCGCGAGCATCTCCCCACCAGCCATGACGACCTCCGGCGTGCGGCTCACGCCACCGCCTCGACCACCTCCCTGCCCCGAGCCGCTTCGCCAGTGGCCTCGCCCGACTCAACGCCCGCCGCCTGCTCCAACCTCGCTGCAACCTCTCAAGGCGCGCTGTCAGCCCACCCGAGCCCGCCTGCACTGCCGCCGCTGCACTGGCGTCCCGTCTGGCGCCGCCATCAGCCTCATTGCGTCCCCTCTGGCCGGAATCGTGCTTCCTCCCCGCGTGTCTCCGCCATGTCGTCGTCGCCTGTGCGGACCGCCTCCGTCGCCAGGGGCCTGCCGGCCGCCGTCCTCCGCTTCACCTGGGCCTTGCGGTCACGCCTACAAGAGCTTCGGCCGTGCCTGCCTCGCCCCTCCTCCGCCGGCCTCGACCCCTCGACGCCCGTGCAAGCTTCCACCCTGACAGTGCTCCCACGCCATCCCTGTCTAGCCACGGCTTCGTCCAGGACATGTGTGTGTGTGTGTGTCGCTTCAGAACGCTAACGCTATGACAAAGATGACCGTACACATGTGCATGTCGCTGTATGTGTTTGTTTGGTCCCGTGGCATACCTTGAGCCTTTGGTATGTCGCTCCATGAACCAGTTCGACCATCTGTGCAAAGCACCACAAGATCTTCGTCAGGGAGCCTCAAGACCACCGGAATAGAAAGCCAAAGACGCCGAGAACCTGCGGTACCCGGAGGTCGTCACCGGACCAGAACATCAAGACCTTCCTGGACGCCAAGATCTCCCTCGCGGAAGCCGAAGACCGTATCGATTCCTAAAAACCCCCTCCGAGCCGCCAAGATCGCCATGGAACGGAGCAAGTACCACAACGCCAACGACAAGAGGCCGAACAAGATCTTCGACATGGAACGCCATGATCGCCAACCCGGAACACCGAGTGCGCCGACACGAACCCTAAGACCACACCTCGACACGCCAAGTTCACCAAGAACCGTTCCCGGAGTCCGGTTGTCGAGCCGAACCCGTGGAACCCCGAACCTCCCCAAGATCTACGCTAAGGCACGACAAGGTCTACCTCACGGACACCGAGAACTTTCCCCTGAACGCCACGACCGTCGACATGACCGAGACCCCGATGCGACAAGACCTACCCCGGAGTCCGAGAACGACCCCGTCGAACCCTGGACCCTGAGACCGACCCCGAACCCCGGAACCCCAAGATCGTCGAGACCCCTCAATGTGTGACCCCTCTCCTCGAGCCCTATTTTATAATATAATAACAACTTGTCGCATATTGAATTGTCATACTCGCATGCATATTGTGTGGTTTGGGGGCCTTATGCCGATTCACCTGCATAATTAAATATGGGGCCCATATGCGGGCAAATTTAGTCTCATATCGGCCTCATTTAAACTTGTGTAGCGAACCAATACTATAATCTTGCCTTGTTAAAACAACATTTAAATTGCGGGGGTTCTAAACAACTTGAACCATCTAATTAATTGTCGGGACCCCGGTTCCCCTTAATATGACCTAATTGCATCGCACCTTTTCCATGCCATGCATCATGCCGATCTTCTGCCGTTGTATTAAATATTGCATCCAGTGTTTATTCTAGTGTTTTGCTTCTTCGCGGATAAGGCCGTTGAGTTGATGTGAGCTTCGCCCCGATCTTCGGTTGAACCCTTCGACAATGTTTTCAGGCGAGCATCTCCCTCTTTCTACCTATCTTACTTTATAGTCTTTATTCCCCTCCTGTTGATCTATTGCTATCTGTGTTGCGATGCTTTAGTTCCGTACCTGTGATATACCGTGCAGCCCTATATTGCCTTGGACACATCCTATTACCTGTTGTTTGGTAGATAGTTGGACTTGCGCGTCGTAGTTGCTTGCTCAAGTGCTGATGTGTGTCGTCATATGCCACAGTTGATGATGTATTGCCGCATGTTGCTGTTGGAGATGATTCTAGTTTTACTTACCGTTCACTTTAATTTCTGTTTAACAACTAAAATTGAAATAAGCAGAGGCATCGGTGGGTGATAGAAAATATTTGGTTTCCGAACGCCCACTTGTGTCCCGTAAGACCTCGAGTACTTGATACCTGTTCCTTGATTTATCGCGCTATCCACATCCGGGAGGTATATGGGACCCCCCTGAGCCAGAGCTTGATTCAGTCTTATTTCTTGGGGCCACAACTAGTTTGAGGTTTTATTTACGATCCTGTACTTATGCCATGCTACTTTCTGTATTTAAATTGTGCGAGCACTGCATCTGTTTAGGATCGGGACACGATTCGCGGTGTCGACAAGCCCTTTTGGGTTCCCGATGCTCACCGTCCACCCAAACCTTGAGTCCGTCTCGGAGCTTGCTTACTTCGTTGCGGGTGTACTTCAAGGGGTGGCCCCCTGAAATATTTCTGAATCCTGTGATTGTTCAGTCGTGAAAGCCTCGTTGGGTTTTGATTTGGTTTTTCCGAGGTTGATCGAGCGTGTGTTGCTATTGGTGCACCCCGGCCGGGTAAAACTTTCTGAAAGCCGTGTCCGCGGATATGGACGACTTGGAGCACAGTATCTCGATCATAGACAAGCATAACTAAAGTTTATTGCTATAAATTTGACTTTATAATGACTAGTAATCAGCTTCACTATAATGGAATGGTTAATAATACTGCCCACAATTGCTTGTTTGAATTGTCGCTTGCGACCTTGAACCTGACTAGTAAATCTTGCAACTACAACGAAATGGCTTAATAAAAGTACCAACAACTGCTGGGTTTTGGGTTTATCTCATGCTATCTGTACCTGATTAGTAATTGTTGCAACTATCACGGAATGGTTAACTAAAAGTGCCCACTGCTTACTTTCTCCGGATGATTATCTATACCTGACTAGTAATTACTGCAACGATAACTGAATAAATAAAACTGCCAACTGTGTGAGTTCCTCGGTTGACTTCCTCGTTTGGTCTCGAGGGGGAAACGCCAGGATGGGTTTGTTTGATGCTAGTATCAGGTTGGATCCGAATAGGTCTTTCTTACCCCCTCTGATTGCCGCCAGTTGTTTCGAGTCTCTATAGGTTGTTTAGTGCATGCTGCCGCTGCCGCTTCAGTCCACCATACCTATGTAGGCGAGGACCGCCGAATTCTAGACTCGCCGTGTACTGGCCTCAGTACTGACGCTCCTTCTTTTTCCTTTGCCCTTTGTCGGCACCCCTTTTGTTTAAGCAGGTTTGAGATCGACGTCGTTAGCAGGGTTACCCTTCCGGCTTGGCCTGGGCAGGGTTATGGACGCCATTGGTTATTCTTCAGGGCTCTTAGCCCCATTTGCATCTTGTCCGTAGTCGGACGCTATGTCATTTTCAAGGTGATTTGGATCTTTGTACCGTATATTTGTATTCTTGACTCATGGAGTCGCCGTTATCTATATATCTGTTCTGTGGGTCCCATCGAGGACTTTTGTGTAATGTTATTACTTCGTTTTCCACCCGCACGAAAGTGCCTGGTGGGCACCTTTGAATCGTTTCTATGCGGGTTTGGCGGTTTTCGCTCAAACTTGCATAGGTCCGATTCTGAGGGTGTTACAGAGTGGTATCAGAGCTCAGCAGTTGCGATACCCCACAAGTCCAGCCTGTAGGATAACCAAGCTAACGGCCGAATTAGAGTGTCAAAACTATTTTTAAAAATCGGTTGGATAGTTCTGATTAGGTCTGATTTTACTCCTTACCCCTCTGCTGTTCTCCTCTTACCTCTACGTGTTTTGAATCCGCTCTCGTCTCTTTCTTTGAGTCCAGGGATTCTCGTGGTTGGGTTCCGTCGTACCTTCAGGGTTTCGCTTCCTTCTTTGATAACGGTGTTCTACCGTCCGGTGTTCAAGCTGCCTGATGGATCCGTTTGCTGTGGTATCCTTCTTTGTTCCTTGTTTGTGTTTTCCGGTGTTTTCCGACGCGACGACATCATCTACGCCAGATCCGATGTAGAGTCTGCATCACTCCTCTGTTTCCGAACCTCGATTGTCGGGATCTTCAGTCTGATTCCGAGAATGGTTGCACGCTTTTCCACTGATGGTGCGGAGTAATAGTTTGGGTGCGTGATGGATTGGCCCCCATGCCGACTACCCCTTCTATTCGCTTGTGTACATTGTAGTGGATGAGAATGCATCGGTTCCCTCTTTCCATCGAAGTTAGGGGTGGCTTTATTTGTTGATGCCTTTACCTTCGACCTTTTGTTTCCGGAGTGTTCCCTCGACGATCACGGACAACGACCCCTTGTTAGTGGTGTCGCGAGGATCTACCCGAAGCGAGAAGATGCAGATCGCCGACCTTCCTTCCGGTACCATGAGGCGGATCTCGAGGGCGAGATCCCTTGTTAGTGGTGTCGAATTGTGGCATCCCGCAAAACCACTACTAGAAAATCGCGTTGAATTTGTGCATTGCATCGTCATCATCATGCATTGTTTGCCAAAACTATTTCGCAAAGCCCGTTTTGTTTTCTAAAACTCCCCATCTTTATTCAAACGCCAAACCCCGGGTGCTGCCGGATATTTTATTTGTCTAAAAACCACTTGCAAAAGTTCATCGCAAATTAAATAAAAAGTTAAATTATTTTAGCGGGGGCAGTCGAACGGGCCACCCCCAGGATTTTAAATCGGTCCACCTGAACACCCCAGACAAAACCTACAGCTACCAGTTAATCTACCCTCTCTCCCCCTCCACCTCACCCCGCCCAATAACGTGTCGCCACCTCAACCTCTCTCCCCCTCTACCCAATCCTAAACTGCCACTTGGCCTCCCTCTCTCCTTTTCCCCCTCTCTCTCCTCTCTCTCTCCCACCAGCACACCACCCCTCCCAGCACACACCACTCACACACGCACGCGGCTCCCCTCTCCCTGCCCGCGTGGCCCCACCCAGCCACAACACGCACTGCTGCACGACGCTCCCCCTGCCTCCCCTGACCCACCTGCAGGCCCCACCCTCCGCCCGCCTCCTCCCTTCTCCTCTTTCCCCAACCCCCGACCCCGCTCCTCCCCTGCATCGCACGCGTGCTCCGCCGCCCAAGCCCCGGCGCGCCTCTGCCTCGCCGCGTCCTCCTTCCCCACCGCCGCTCGCCCGCCAGGCCCTTCCCCTCCTCCGCACCTCGCCTGCCGCGCCGAACCACCCCCTCCTCCCTCGCCTCCGGCGTCGGCTCCGCCCCGACCCCGCTCAGCACCGCCGGCCGCCTCCTCCCTGGCGTCGCCGCGCTTCCTCCCTGCCTCCCAAGCTCGCCCGCCGGTCCTCCCCTCACCGAGCTCCACCAACCCGCACGCCGCCTCCTCCCCGCATCCCACGCCACCGCCCGAGCCCGTCTTCCTCCCTCCCCGAGCCGTCTCCTCCCTCCGCGAGCGCCGCCCTCGCCGTCTCTCTCCGGCGACCGCATCCGCGACCGCGTCTCCGGCCGCCGTTCTCCCTCCGGCCAAGCGCCCCTCAGCGTGCTCCGCCGCGAGTATCTCACCTCGCCATGGCGACCTCCGTCGGCGTGCGGCTCAGCGCCGCCACCGCCTCGACCACCTCCCGTCCCGAGCCTCGCCGCCTCGCCAGGGCCTCGCCGACTCGTCAACGCCCGCCTGCTCCAACCTTCCGCGGCAACCTCGCTCCACGCGGCCTGCTGTCGTCCACCCGAGCCCGCCTGCCTCGACTGTCGCCGCGGCACTGGCGTCCCGTGCCGGCGCCGCCATCAGCCTCCGCGCCCCTCCGCCGGAATCGTCCTTCCCCGCGTGTTCTGCCATGTCGTAATGCCGTCGCGGACCGCCTCCGTCGCCAGGGGCCTGCCGGCCGCCGTCCTCCGCTTCACCTGGGCCTTGCGGTCATGCCTACAAGAGCTTCGGCCGTGCCTGCCTCGCCCCTCCTCCGCCGGCCTCGACCCCTCGACGCCCGTGCAAGATTCCACCCTGACAGTGCTCCCACGCCATCCCTGTCTAGCCACGGCTTCGTCCAGGACATGTGTGTGTGTCGGCTTCAGAACGCTAACGCTGCGTACAACATGACCGTACACATGTGCATGTCGCTGTATGTGTTTGTTTGGTCCCGTGGCATACCTTGAGCCTTTGGTATGTCGCTCCATGAACCAGTTCGACCATCTGTGCAAAGCACCACAAGATCTTCGTCAGGGAGCCTCAAGACCACCGGAATAGAAAGCCAAAGACGCCGAGAACCTGCGGTACCCGGAGGTCGTCACCGGACCAGAACATCAAGACCTTCCTGGACGCCAAGATCTCCCTCGTGGAAGCCGAAGACCGTATCGATTCCTCAAACCCCCTCCGAGCCGCCAAGATCGCCATGGAACGGAACAAGTACCACAACGCCAACGACAAGAGGCCGAACAAGATCTTCGACACGGAACGCCATGATCGCCAACCCGGAACACCGAGTGCGCCGACACGAACCCTAAGACCACACCTCGACACGCCAAGTTCACCAAGAACCATTTTCCGGAGTCCGGTTGTCGAGCCGAACCCCGAACCCCGAACCTCCCCAAGTTCTACGCTAAGGCACGACAAGGTCTACCTCACGGACACCGAGAACTTCCCCTGAACGCCACGACCGTCGACATGACCGAGACCCCGGATGCGCCAAGACCTACCCCTGAGTCCGAGAACGACCCCGTCGAACCCTGGACCCTGAGACCGACCCCGAACCCCGGAAACCCAAGACCGTCGCGACCCCTAATGTGTGGCCCCTTTTCCTCGAACCCTATTTTATAATATAATAACAACTTGTCGCATATTGAATTGTCATACTCGCATGCATATTGTGTGGTTTGGGGGACTTATGCCGATTCACCTGCATAATTAAATATGGGGCCCATATGCGGGCAAATCTAGTCTCATATCGGCCTCATTTAAACTTGTGTAGCGAACCAATACTATAATCTTGCCTTGTTAAAACAACATTTAAATTGCGGGGGTTCTAAACAACTTGAACCATCTAATTAATTGTCGGGACCCCGGTTCCCCTTAATATGACCTAATTGCATCGCACCTTTGCCATGCCATGCATCATGCCGATCTTCTGCCGTTGTATTAAATATTGCATCCAGTGTTTATTCTAGTGTTTTGCTTCTTCGCGGATAAGGCCGTTGAGTTGATGTGAGCTTCGCCCCGATCTTCGGTTGAACCCTTCGACAATGTTTTCGCAGCATCTCCCTTTCTACCTATCTTACTTTATAGTCTTTATTCCTCCCCTGATCTATTGCTATCTCGTGTTATGCGATGCTTTAGTTCCGCACTGTGATATACCGTGCCCTATATTGCCTTGGACACATCCTATTACCTGTTGTTTGGTAGATAGTTGGACTTGCGCGTCGTAGTTGCTTGCTCAAGTGCTGATGTGTGTCGTCATATGCCACAGTTGATGATGTATTGCCGCATGTTGCTGTTGGAGATGATTCTAGTTTTACTTACCATTCACTTTAATTTCTGTTTCACAACTAAAATTGAAATAAGCAGAGGCATCGGTGGGTGATAGAAAATATTTGGTTTCCGAACGCCCACTTGTGTCCCGTAAGACCCCGAGTACTTGATACCTGTTCCTTGATTTATCGCGCTATCCACATCCGGGAGGTATATGGGACCCCCCTGAGCCAGAGCTTGATTCAGTCTTATTTCTTGGGGCCACAACTAGTTTGAGGTTTTATTTACGATCCTGTACTTATGCCATGCTACTTTCTGTATTTAAATTGTGCGAGGAGCACACTGTACTGTTTAGGATCGGGACACGATTCCGCGGTGTCGACAAGCCCAGTTTTGGGTTCCCAGTCGTTCACAGCCGTCCACCCAAACCTTGAGTCCGTCTCGGAGCTTGCTTACTTGCTATGGTGTACTTCAAGGGTGGCCCCTGAAATATTTCTGAATCCTGTGATTGTTCAGTCGTGAAAGCCTCGTTGGGTTTTGATTTGGTTTTTCCGAGGTTGATCGAGCGTGTGTTGCTATTGGTGCACCCCGGCCGGGTAAAACTTTCTGAAAGCCGTGTCCGCGGATATGGACGACTTGGAGCACAGTATCTCGATCATAGACAAGCATAACTAAAGTTTATTGCTATAAATTTGACTTTATAATGACTAGTAATCAGCTTCACTATAATGGAATGGTTAATAATACTGCCCACAATTGCTTGTTTGAATTGTCGCTTGCGACCTTGAACCTGACTAGTAAATCTTGCAACTACAACGAAATGGCTTAATAAAAGTACCAACAACTTTGGGTTTTGGGTTTATCTCATGCTATCTGTACCTGATTAGTAATTGTTGCAACTATCACGGAATGGTTAACTAAAAGTGCCCACTGCTTACTTTCTCCGGATGATTATCTATACCTGACTAGTAATTACTGCAACGATAACTGAATAAATAAAACGCCAACCGTGTGAGTTCCTCGGTTGACTTCCTCGTTTGGTCTCGAGGGGAAACGCCAGATGGGTTTGTTTGATGCTAGTATCGTTGGATCCGAATAGGTCTTTCTTACCTCCGATTGCCGCCATTGTTTCGAGTCTCTATAGGTTGTTTAGTGCATCTTGCCGCCGCTTGATCCACCATACCTATGTAGGCGAGGACCGCCGACTAGACTCGCTGTAATCGCCTCAAGATCGACGCTCCTTCTTTTTCCTTTGCCCTTTGTCGGCACCCCTTTTGTTTAAGCAGGTTTGAGATCGACGTCGTTAGCAGGGTTACCCTTCCGGCTTGGCCTGGGCAGGGTTATGGACGCCATTGGTTATTCTTCAGGGCTCTTAGCCCCATTTGCATCTTGTCCGTAGTCGGACGCTATGTCATTTTCAAGGTGATTTGGATATTTGTACCGTATATTTGTATTCTTGACTCATGGAGTCGCCGTTATCTATATATCTGTTCTGTGGGTCCCATCGAGGACTGTTGTGTAATGTTATTACTTCGTTTTCCACCCGCACGAAAGTGCCTGGTGGGCACCTTTGAATCGTTTCTATGCGGGTTTGGCGGTTTTCGCTCAAACTTGCATAGGCCCGATTCTGAGGGTGTTACAACAGGTAACTCTAGTGTAAGAACCAGCATGAGGAGAAGCATTACCAAAAGACTTGGGTGCATAAGGAGCATGAGGCACAACACTGTATGGAACAAAGACACAACGCTTCTTCTTACGAGAGGAAGAAGCACGAGAATTTACTTCTTCATGCTTCTAAGAGACCTCCATATCCTTCCTTCCAAGCTCCAGAGTAAAAGCCCGATTGTGTAGTTCCTGGAAAGACTAGATCTTGAAGGGCATCAACTCATAGCAAAGTGCGGGGTTAAGTCCCTTATGAAATATCTCTTGCTTATCTTCATCATTGGTTACATCCCTAGTTGCATAACGAACCAGGCGGGTAAACTCACGTCCATATGTTTCAATATCCCAGCGCCCCTGGGTCAGATCCAGAAACTCCCTCCTTTTGAGATCCATGATGGGATAAGGGATATAAGAGGCACGAAATGCTACAACAAACTCTTCCCAGGTAACAACATGTCCCTGAGCTTGCAGATTCAAAAAACCTTCCCACCAAACACCAGCCTCACCTTCCAGTAAATAGGTGGCGAAGTTGACGCGATCATCTGGACGGACACGAAGAGCACTAAACTTGCGCTCTATGGTGTGAATCCAATCATAATCTTCAAGCGGATCCTTGGGGTGGGTGAAGATTGGAGGAAAAGCTCGGATTAAATCTCCAAGTGTGACACAGTCATCAGGACGACGTTCAGTGTTCTACACCACATGCTCAAGAAGGCGTTCGTTCCTCAGACGGTTGGTCTCAATTTTGTTGAGAATCTCGGCCATTGTGGGAGGTGGCGGAAATTTGTGTTCAGCATTGTTGTTCCCTTGACGACCAATAGAACCACGAGTACCAGACGACATCCTGAGGAGAAAACAGAAGCCATGAGAATGGATTCACCAAAAAGGGTACATCAAAAGATGATGAAAAGCATATCGAAAGATCATGGTAGAGGTGAACATGTGGACGAATATTATATCAACCCATTAAGTATGGCAGTAGAACAAGCATACGAAACATATACGATACCAACTTAGATACAAACCATAACGATGGAATGCAAGCATGATATGGTACCAACAAGTCACAAAAGAATAGAGAATAGGATTATAGGCATCCTTAGCAAAGTTGAAAAACAATGCTTCAGTTGCACGGATATATCTTGGAAACTCTGAGCCTTGCAACCGAGTACGGAGTACTAGTAAAAACAACCCAAACCCGTATATCATAAAGGTTTGAAATGATAGACGAGAAATGAAACTTTGCAAAGCAAACGAGGTAAGATAACTCAGCAATAGAACAACCTTGGATAAGGAGTAAAAACAGTCATATTCAACATTTTGCAAATAGTTTTTATCTTTCAAATAGTTTTCTCAAACTATAGACTCATCATCCACCAGCAAGAAGGGTTTCCTACAGGCAGTCCTGCTCTGATACCAAAATCTGTCACAACCCGGGATCAGGGCTAGACAAATACCTGATCTTCATCTGACATAAGCCTAACCTAATGTGGCACCCCGGATTAACGGTCTGAGAATACCCGTTATGCCTGCAATTCACATTCCCATGATCAGTGAGCGGTGAGCATAATCGACAAGTATCATTACCACATCCATAATTACCTAATACAAGTACTTACATTAATGCCATTATGGCGATACAACAACAATAGCGGAAGTCTTCAAGCACAGAGCCCATGTCATGCCTTAACCTACAGGCAACTGACTAGGAGGACGGCCTAGCTAGCATAGACGTCAGCATCCCCATCATTTCTCTCGACCATCTAAAAGTCTGGCCAAGTAAATAGCTAGGGACAATGCCGGTGAGTACTTTGAATGTACTCGCAAACCACCTTAATAAGACAATAATAAAAGGTATTCAATATGGCTATGGTAGGATGGCTCCAAGAGAGTTTCTTTTATAATGTATTTTCTCTTGTAGATATATCTTTGTTGGAAATTTTTTGTAAAACATTTTTGGAAACATTTTTGAAAAGTTTTAAAAACACTAGGATTGGGTCACCCATTTGTTTTTCCTTCTGGTCATCTCATGACCAAACTCCTTCCTCCTTTTTCCGACCATCCCATGGTCAAAACATTTCCAAGCCATTGCTTTTTCGAAGTCCTTTTTGAAATCAAAACCATCACCGTTGTACAGCCACCAGCACAACCGTCCATGACCGAGGACTCGGCTATTCAAATAGATTTACACTCTGTAGAGGTTGTACACTTTACCCACACCATCCGATTACCCGTCCCTGATCTACACCGATCGTGGGTCGAATAACCAGTCAAGACCTTCCGAATGCCCTCTCCGATACAAGTGCGTACCCTATGAGGTTAATCCCCTCAAAACCAGGACGCCCTATATAGTCACAAGCCAACCGGTGCGCGTTTTGCACCCCGCAGGGTGTGCGCTTTCAATGAGGGGTTCATAGTATCATCTGGCCACCATTTAGACAGTATTTACCTTCCCAGACTGATGTTTCACATGGGACTTTACAAGGGAAAGCCCAGCCACCGGGAATTTTTTGTCCCCCGTAGTAGTTTGAGACACCTATACCGGATTAGACAAACTTCCAGCCTAGCCCCGTCCCATTCCAGAGTAATGTGGTTGCACGGGTTAATTACGCTAGCTTCAAAATTGGCTACCCCGACTATTTTCGTAAACATTTTTCCTCCATCTTTTGTCCATCTTTTTGTAAAACAAAACCTTTCTCATTTTCCAAACCACTTGGTAGGCCATGCCTCACCAAGGTTTTCTCATAAAACGGTTTTGTAACTCTTTTCCCGGGGTCTTCCCATCCTACACTTTTGTTTAGGCTAAAACAGGTTCTCCAAGGGGTTATGGTGTTAAACACCATCTACCATACTAAGGGAAGGTAGGTATTATACAAATGGTTTGTACCTAATGGTACTAAGGGGTAATTATTTGGAGGAGCCAAACATTCCCCATATAAAGTATATAGTAGTAAAACCAATGCACTTTGCATAAATGAGTAGATAAAACATCAATAGATAATAATAGGACAAGGTGTATGAGCAAGAAGGTGGCTTTCCTGTGACCAGCGAGATGTCCCGTGAATTCTTTAGAATACCAGAAAGCCAATAATAATATGGATATCAAGAATAACACTCCTAAGCTTTCTTACAATCGAAACTATCGCCGTTATCGGGCATACATGCAAACAAATAACACCACCATCAATACAAGTCATACAACCACCAATACATACAACAAGAAATTTACCAAGCAAGTTTATAGATCATTAAGGATTAAGGATTTGGTTGGGGATGCGAAGGAATGCTTAGGTTGCATGTGGGGATTCCCTATTTACGATTTAAGGTCCAAAACCACCTAGATAAAGGGTTTTGGAGCAAGGCCAAGTTCTGTATGATAACATTGTGTAAAAATGATACCATCAGATATGTAATGATAAAATGAATGCAGCAAAAATGGTTTCACTATTTTATCAATTTACATTGATTTATAGTGATTTTTATAGTGGATAAAATCCTAGTTTAAGGAAATAAATTACCAGAACTTTTCTAGTGTTCCAAAAATTACTTCCTTTGGTGATTAGATAGTATTTCATGTACTGATTCAAGAGGAGTTGGATTCACCTTAAAACAATTAACAGAATCCCCTTGAGAAATTCACAAAGGAAGTACTCTATTAGATTTGTCTTTTTCATCATATTTAATTTACAGAAGATTTTGAGGTGACTTCAAAAAAGTTATTGAAGATACCTTTCTGTAGAAATTGGAATCAACCTGTTTGGATTTACAGAACTCAAATAGTGAATTTATTGGTGGACAAACCATGCACATAACAGTTTAATTCACCAAAATTTAACAGGGGCTCATAAAATTACAAGCTACTGGATTTTGGAAGGAATTGATATATAGGTGTACAGGGAGTTGGAATTAGGTCAAAAACTCATTTGGTTTGATCTAGGGAATTTTCTAAAGTCAGAAATGCCCTGTTCTTATTAATTTTGCTACAGGTAATCTAGGAAGCAATTTTATGTGGGGCTAGTGGGAAAATCAAGGTATGGATAATCTACTTCAGTAACAATTTGTATTTACCCCATTTGGATTTATCAAACTCTCTGAAAGATTTTATTAGTGAAAAGGACACCTCTAAATACATGTTTTAACATATTTATTATAAACATCAGATGGGGTAGCCAATGCCTCTGCATGTTAGGGAAAACATTAGTGTGTTTAAAAAAATTTAGATCTGGGCATTTTGGATTGTTTTACATTTTTATTTGCATTTAAACCAAAGCACTAATATTCAGATCTGGAAAATTTATTAAAGGTTAAAGAAAAAGGACAGGCCAGCTCTGTGGCGTACTGGGCCGCTCTTAAGGGAAACCGGCCCACCCGGGCATCGTGCATGCACGGAAGGGAGAGGGTATCCGCGGGAAAGGGCGCACCGGCCCGCGACCCACTTGGCTGAAGAGGTATCTGGCGATGTTGGCCGTTCGATCTAAAAGAGATCGATGGCCGCGGCACTGTTGCCTTCCTCATGTCCCGGCCGACCGCGGTAAACCCTAGGGCGGAGCAGCGAGGCACGGGGCGTCTCACCTGAGGGCGGAGGAGGGCCGGGGAGGGTTCAGGGCGACGCAGTGAACCACACCGCGTCCAGAGATGGGTGGCACGAGGGAAGTTGACGTCGGGAACGGCCTAGCGCGGCGGCTGCCGAGGCGAGCTGGTCGGTGCTCGCCGGAGCTTCGTCCTTGAGCGGTCCTGGACCAAACAAAGCACATGGGGAGGGTCAGAGAAGGTAGGGAAACATGGTAGGGGGAGATGCAGGGTGAGTGGAGCAAGGAGGAGGATGTTATGCCCGTTTTCATGCTCGGGGCCGAGATCTTCTTGTTCTTCCTTTCTCGGGCTAGGCAGAGCAGTAGGGGAGGGATGGCTCCCTGGGGAGGTAGGTGGGAGGGAGAGGAGTGGAAATGAGAAGGGAGGAGAGGCTAGGATGGCCTCTGGCCTATTTAACTTGAGGGGAGAGGGTCCATGGGGGACATAGTGTAGGAGGGGTTTGGGGAAGAGGGTACTGGCCAGCCATTGGGCAAGAAGGGCGGTGGAGAGGTGAGAGAGAGGTCTCTGGTCATGCTAGTGGACAGAGAGGGGAGTGGTTGCCCTAGGGTGTAGATATTTACAAGACAAGGCATAAGGCCTACACATCTCTCATATGCTCTCTCCAAGGGATACAAGACAAAAGCTACAGTACATTGCTATAGGGATTTCGACCAGAGGAGGTGGGAGCTGCTGGAGAGATGTATTGAGCAAGCTTGGGTATGGGGTTGAGTTGGAATGGCTCATGTTTTAATCAAGTTTCCCATTTAGTCATAATAATGATCATGAAGGGAAATTCTAAAATTTGATCTTGGCAAGATGAGGTAAAGGTGCTGGTAGTTGGGTATGGTCAAGGGAATTCTCCAAGATTTATTTGGGATTTTTCAAAGGATTTTTAGTGCATTTATTCAAAAAGTGCAGAAGTTGTTTCTAGAAGCTCATTTAATAATTTTACATTGGACAAGGTTGGGTTTTGATGTGAGATGGTCCCAAATACCATATTTCACATTGGAGTATTTTATTGGAATTTATTTGGATAGAAAAGTATTTTTAAGTAATTATTTCTTGTTTCTGCCATTTAAGAAAAAGGGAAAAAAGAAATAATAAAGTATCTCACAAATATTTATTTTTGAGATGGGAAGGTGGGGTTTGATGGATAGAACTGAAATATGCATTGAGTTGGCAAAGTGGTTTGGAGAAAAACAAACTTGCCTTTGAAGACAAGGTTTGGAGGATTTTGCCTAAAATGGAAAGTAAATAGATTTAGGATCCAAATAATTATGGGAATTATTTGGGGAATTATCATAACCAAGGTAGATGATGTAAACTTGATGTATATTTCATGTACATCCTTGGGTTTTGAAGAAATTTGGAGAAAAAGGATGGAAACTAGATTTGGGGGAATCTAGGGTTTGGTTATTTTTATGCCACTAAAGCATGGTTGGATTGGTGAGCTCATAGCTCTCCTTGGTACAAGGGATAGATGATAGATATAACATGTTATATAAATGATCAAGGAATCAAGAGTTGGGCTTGGTTCTATTTGAGGTGATACAGAAGAGATAGCAAACTTTGTTAAAAATTAAGGCTGCCATAACAGGATTGTCATGATGCCTTCTAAACCATGTGGGTTTAAGAAGCACAAAGCTTCAATATGTTAAGGCGAAGTGGGGGTTGATAGGACATGGTTAGTGGATCATAACCATGCAAATATTTGCTCAAGGGGTGGTGGAATATAGATGTGGGCTTTTGCCAAACTAGGCAAGGTGATAAGACTTGCAGAGAAGATTATTATCTTGACTACAAAACCATCAGGTATGAGTTGGAACTAGAAGGGCTTATGTAACACCCCTGTTTTTAGCAAATAATATATTAGGGTTTGTTTCTGCATCATGAGCATCATTCCTATAAAATGCATTGAAGAAAAATAAAACAAAACCCTAATCTTCCCCCTCTCTTTGAAATACATCCAAATGGTTTTCATATTTTGAAAAGTATCAAAATGTATGGATCCCAAATGGATTAAAAGGGCCCCTAATTATTTTCTATACTTTTGTAAAGCTTCTAGTATTTTTGAAGTTACAAACAGGAAATAGAATCAGAAAAAGAAAAACAAGTCTTTAAATAAAAAACAGCAGCCAGAGCTTCCCAGGTCGCAGCCCAGCTAGCCCAGCACCCTTCTCCCCTCTCCCTGTTACCCACTGTGGCATCCCGCAAAACCACTACTAGAAAATCGCGTTGAATTTGTGCATTGCATCGTCATCATCATGCATTGTTTGCCAAAATTATGTTTGCAGAACCCGTTTTGTTTTCTAAAACGCCGCTCTTTATTCAAACGCCAAACCCCGGGGCCTCCGGAGTATTTTATTTTGTTGCTATCGGTTTGCAAATGTTCTAATTAAAATAAATAAAATTTATAATTATTTTTGGCGGGGCAGTCGAACGGGCCAAAGCGACCCGAACGACCGCCCCAGAAATAAAACAATCGGTCCAACCAACCCCATCTAAATCCTAAACACACCCACTAGTCTACCCAACCCACCCTGGCCACCTCACCCTAGCCATTAGCATCGCGCCACCTCACCGAGCCACTCTCCCACCCCAATCACTTCCCGACACGTGGCCAACCCTCTTCCTCAGCCCAACCTCCCAGCTACCCCCACCACTCCCTCACCCCTCAGCCGTCCCACCCATGCCATCGATCCTGGCCCCCTGTCCCCTGGCCCACCCAGTCAAACAACCTCCCCACGCCACACCGCCCCAACCCACACCCCACCCCGGCCACGTCCCACCTACCGCCTCCTCTCTCCTTCCCCGTCTCCCTCCTCCACCACCCGTCCCCGCGGCGCCTCCCTGGCCTCTTCTTCCTCCATGGCAGCTCGACCAGCGCCTCTCGGCCCGCTGCCGCCAGGCTCCGCCCAGAGCGCCTCCCCACGCCCAGCAGCCCCACCTCAGCGTGCTCCCTCACACCGCCTCCGGCCGCCTCTCGCCGCCTCCGCGACGACCCCTTCCCCGAGCCGCCGGAGACGTCCGCGACCTCGCCTCGAAGCGCGCCCGCCGCCCGAGTTCCCGACGGCCGCCTGAAAGCCCGCTGACCGCTCGGCCGCGTCGCGCGCCGCCGGCCAGATGCCGCCCGGTCCACCTCGCCCCTCGGCCTGTCCGACCGCGTCAACCGCTCGACGCTGGCCGGCGCTCCTCTCGCTCCGCCGCCACTCAGAGGCCGCCGCCTGCCGCTGCGCCCGACCACCCGCCCAGCGTCGGCGAATCTCCGTCGTCCACCTTCCGCGCCCGCCCCACCACGCCCGCCACGTCATCTCGTGGGCGCTGGCGTGTATGCGTGTCTGCGTGTATGCGTGTGCGTGTATGTGTGTGCGTGTATGCGTATGCGTGTATGCGTGTGCGCGTATGTGTGTGCGTGTATGCGTGTATGCGTGTGCGTGTATGTGTGTGCTCGTGTATGTGTCATGGAAAAACGCGTGTGAACCCTATGGCCGTTCCGAGGCAACCCGAGCTCGCCAACGACCTTCGGCGCCGAACCCTCGACAAGATCTTCATCACGGAAACCCCGACGCCATGATCTCCCTCGCGGAATCCGAAGTCCGTACCGTTTCCTCGACACCCTCGATGCGCCAAGATCGCCGAGACCCTAGACGCAAGCTCTCCTTCAGGGGACGACAAGTACCTCCCGCGAACGCCAAACCCTAACCGGAAGGATGCCAAGATCGCCACATGTACCACAAGTGCCGCGACCCGAACGCCAAGTCCGCTTCACGGAAACCCCGACGCCAAGATCTTCCTCTCGGACCCGAAGCCGTCAAGACCCTGGAGACCCCGACATCGAACGACAGGATCATCGGCACGGAACCGAAAACACATGTACGACAAGTGCTTCTCGAGGACGCCATGACCCGACGCCCCCGGATGTCAAGACCGCCTCGATGGCGTGGGACCCGACAAGACCTGCGCGACGACAAGAACGGCACCGCCCCGGAAGGAACCGATGCGCCCCGACACCGAGACTCTGAGCGACAAGTTCTGCTCCCCGGACGCCAAGAACTACCCCGTACCGAGAACGAGAGAACGATCCCGCCGGAAACGACCTCGCCGAACCCTGGACCCCTGGACCCCGACCCCGAACCCCGGAACCCCCAAGATCGTCGAGAACCCTAAATGTGTGACCCCTTTCCCGAACCCTATTTTATAAATGAATTAACAACTTGTTGCATATTTAATTGTCATATCGCATGCATATCTGTGGTTTGGGGGCCTTATGCCGATTCACCTAATAAGTAAATATGGGGCCCATATGCGGGCAAATCTAGCCTTATATTGGCCTCATTTAAACTTGTGTAGCGAACCCGTATCATCTTTGGCCATGTTAATACAACATTTAAATTGCGGGTCTTCTAAATAACTTGAACCATATATTAATTGTCGGGACCCCGGTTCCGCTAAATATGACCTAAGTGCATCGCACCTTTGCCATGTCATCCATCATACATGCATCATGCCGATCTTCCGCCGTTGTATTAAATATTGCATCCGGTGTTCCTTCTAGTGTTTTGCTTCTTCGCGGATTGGACCGTTGAGTTGATGTGAGCTTCGCCCCGATCTTCGGTCGAACCTTTCGACAATGTTTTCAGGCGAGCATCTCCCCCTTTCTACCTATCTTACTTTTATAGTATTTATTTCCCTCCTGTTGATCTATTGCTATCTGTGTTGCGATGCTCTAGATTCCGTACCCCTTGATATTCCGTGCAGCCCTATATTGCCTTGGCCACACCCTATTACCTGTTGTTTGGTAGATAGTTGGACTTGCGCGTCGTAGTTGCTTGCTCAAGTGCTGATGTGTGTCGCCATATGCCACAGTTGCTGATGTATTGCCGCATGCTGATGTTGGAGATGATTCTAGTTTTACTTATCGTCACTTTAATTTCTGTTTAACAACTAAAATTGAATAAGCAGAGGCATCGGTGGGTGATAGAAAATATTTGGTTTCCGAACGCCCACTTGTGTCCCGTAAGACCCCGAGTACTTGATACCTGTTCCTTGATTTTGCGCGCTATCCACATCCGGGAGGTATATGGGACCCCCTGAACGAGCTTGATTCAGTCTTATTTCTTGGGGCCACAAACTAGTTTGAGGTTTTATTTACGATCCTGTACTTATGCCATGCTTTATGCTTTATTTACGATTGTGCGGATAGCACATGTCTTTGTTTTGGATAGTGGCACGATTCCGGTGTCGACAAGCCCGTTGGGGTTCCCAGATGCTCACCGTCCCCACAGACCTTGAGGCCGTCTCGAGCTTGCCTACCTATGGATTCTACTTAAGGGTGGCCCCTGAAATATTTCTGAATCTTGTGATTGTTCGATCGTGAAAGCCTCGTTGGGTTTTGTTTTGGTTTTTCCGAGGTTGATCGGCGTGTGTTGCTATTGGTGCACCCGGCGGGTTAAAACTTTCTCAAAGCCGTGTCCATGGATATGGACGACTTGGAGCACTGATATCTCGATCATAGACAAGCATAACTAAAGTTCTTGTTATAAATTTGACTTATAATGACTAGTAATCAGCTTCACTATAACGGAATGGCTAATTAATACTGCCCACCATTGCTTGTTTGGTTGTCGCCATGCGACAAATGTATCGACTAGTAAGTATTGCAACTTCAACGAATTGGCTGAATAAAAGTACCAACAAGCTTTGGGTTTTGGGTTTATCTCATACTATATGTATTTGATTAGTAATTGCTGCAACTTCAACGGAATGATTAAATAAAAGTGCCCACTGTTTACTTTATCAGGATGATTATATACACCTGACTAGTAATTGTCACAACTATAACCGGATAAGTAAAACTGCCAACGGTGTGAGTTCCTCGGTTGACTTCCTCGTTTGGTCTCGAGGGAAACACGGATGGGTTTGTTTGGTGTTAGCTTGTGTTGGATCCGGATAGGTCATTGACCCCCTCGATAACCGCCAGTTGTATCGAGTCTCTATAGGTTGTGTAGTGCATCTTTGCCGCCGCTTGATCCACCATACCTATGTAGGCGAGGACCGCCAATTCTAGCCTCGCTGTCTTGGCCTCGATCGACGCTCCTTCTTTGTTTTCTGCTTTGCCCTTTGTCGGCACCCCTTTTGTTAAGCAGGTTTGGAGATCGACGCCGTTAGCAGGGTTACCCTTCCGGCTTGGCCTGGGCAGGGTTATGGACGCCATTGGTTATTCTTCAGGGCTCTTAGCCCCATTTGCATCTTGTCCGTAGTCGGACGCTCGGTCTTTTCAAGGTGATTTGGATCTTTGTACCGTATATCTGTACTCTTGGCTCTTTGAGTCGCTGTTATAAATCTGTTCTGTGGGTCCCATCGAGGACTGTTGTGTAATGTTATTACTCCGTTTTCCCCCCCGCACGAAAGTGCCTGGTGGGCACCTTTGAATCGTTTCTATGCGGGTTTGGTGAATTTTGCCCAAACTTGCATAGGTCCGATTCTGAGGGTGTTACAGAGTGGTATCAGAGCTCAGCAGTTGCGATACCCCACAAGTCCAGCCTGTAGGATAACCTAGCTAACGGCCGAAGTAGAGTGTCAAAACTATTTTTGAAAATCGGTTGGATAGTTCTGATTAGGTCTGATTTTACTCCTTACCCCTCTGCTATTCTCCTCTTGTCTCGACGCGTTTTGAATCCGCTCTCTTCCCTTCTTCGAGTCCAGGAATTCTCGTGGTTGGGTTTCCGTCGTACCTTTAGGGTTTCGCTTCCTCCTTTGGTAACGGTGATCTACCATCCGGTGTTCAAGCTGCCAGATGAAACCGTCTACGGTGTTACCATCCTGTATTCCTTGTTTGTTCCTTCCGGTGTTGTCCGACGCGACGACATCCTCTACGCCAGATCTGATGCAGAGTCTGCATCACTCCTTTGATCCGAACCTCGCTTGTCGAGATCTTCAGTCTGAATCCTGAGGGTTGGTTGCATAATCTGTCTATTCGTGTACAGAGTAATGCTTTGAGTGCGGGATGGAGTCGCGACCATACCACTACTCTTATCATTCGCTTTTGTACATTGAATGGTGGATCAATGCAATTTTACTCCTTCCATGGAAGTTAGAGGTGGCCTTACCACTAACTTCGTCCGTTGACTATCCGGAGTGTTCTCTCGACGATCAGGAGCAACGACCCTCGTTAGTGGTGTCGCGAGGATTTACACGAAGCGAGAAGATGCAGATCGCCGACCTTCCTTCCGGTACCATGAGGCGGATCTCGAGGGCGAGATCCCTTGTTAGTGGTGTCGAATTGTGGCATCCCGCAAAACCACTACTAGAAAATCGCGTTGAATTTGTGCATTGCATCGTCATCATCATGCATTGTTTGCCAAAATTATGTTTGCAGAACCCGTTTTGTTTTCTAAAACGCCGCTCTTTATTCAAACGCCAAACCCCGGGGCCTCCGGAGTATTTTATTTTGTTGCTATCGGTTTGCAAATGTTCTAATTAAAATAAATAAAATTTATAATTATTTTTGGCGGGGCAGTCGAACGGGCCAAAGCGACCCGAACGACCGCCCCAGAAATAAAACAATCGGTCCAACCAACCCCATCTAAATCCTAAACACACCCACTAGTCTACCCAACCCACCCTGGCCACCTCACCCTAGCCATTAGCATCGCGCCACCTCAGCTGAGCCACTCCCCACCCCCAATCACTTCCTGACACGTGGCCAACCCTCTCCCTCTCAGCCCAACCCTCCCAGCTACCCCCACCACTCCCTCACCCCTCAGCCGTCCCACCCATGCCACTGATCCCTGGGCCCCGCCCTGTCCCCCTGGCCCACCCCCAGTCAAACAACCTCCCCACGCCACACTGCCTCCCCAACCGCCCCTTGACCCACCACAGGCCACGTCCCACCTACGCCTCCTCTCCTTCCCCGTCTCCCTCCTCCACCACCCGTCCCCGCGGCGCCTCCCTGGCCTCTTCTTCCTCCTTGGCAAGGCCAGCGCCTGGCTGCTCTCCCGGCCCCGCCAGCTCCGCCAGCGCCTCCCCGCCGCCCGCAGCAGCCCCTACCTCACAGCGTGCTCCCTCACACCGCCTCCAGCCGCCTCGCCTGACGACCCTTCCCCGAGCCGCCGGAGCGTCCGCGACCTCGCCTCGCAGCGCTCCGCCGCCTGCAGTTCCCGGCGCGCCCGCCGAAAACCCGGCGACCCGCTCCGGTGACCGCCGTCGCCGCGCCGCCAGATGCCGCCCGCCCGGTCCACCTCGCCCCCTCCGGCTCCGTCGCGTCAACCGCCGCTCCGCCTCGACTCGCCGCTTCGCCTCGCCAGGCTCGGCCGCGCCACCCGCAGGTTGCCGCCGGCCGCCGTTCGACCACCCCGCGAGCCCGCGTCCCGGCGAATCTCCGTCGTCCACCTTCCGCGGCCCGGCCCCACCTCACCGGCCCGCCACGTCATCCTGTGGGCCGCTGCGCGTATGCGTGTCTGCGTGTATGCGTGTGCGTGTATGCGTATGCGTGTATGCGTGTGCGCGTATGTGTGTGCGTGTATGCGTGTATGCGTGTATGTGTGTGCTCGTGTATGTGTCATGGAAAAACGCGTGTGAACCCTATGGCCGTTCCGAGGCAACCCGAGCTCGCCAACGACCTTCGGCGCCGAACCCTCGACAAGATCTTCATCACGGAAACCCCGACGCCATGATCTCCCTCGCGGAATCCGAAGTCCGTACCGTTTCCTCGACACCCTCGATGCGCCAAGATCGCCGAGACCCTAGACGCAAGCTCTCCTTCAGGGGACGACAAGTACCTCCCGCGAACGCCAAACCCTAACCGGAAGGATGCCAAGATCGCCACATGTACCACAAGTGCCGCGACCCGAACGCCAAGTCCGCTTCACGGAAACCCCGACGCCAAGATCTTCCTCTCGGACCCGAAGCCGTCAAGACCCTGGAGACCCCGACATCGAACGACAGGATCATCGGCACGGAACCGAAAACACGTGTACGACAAGTGCTTCTCGAGGACGCCATGACCCGACGCCCCCGGATGTCAAGACCGCCACGATGGCGTGGGACCCGACAAGACCTGCGCGACGACAAGAACGGCACCGCCCCGGAAGGAACCGATGCGCCCCGACACCGAGACTCTGAGCGACAAGTTCTGCTCCCCGGACGCCAAGAACTACCCCGTACCGAGAACGAGAGAACGATCCCTGGACCCCGACCCCGAACCCCGGAAACCCCAAGATCGTCGAGAACCCTAATGTGTGAACCCCTTCCCGCAAACCCTAATTTATAAATGAATTAACAACTTGTTGCATATTTAATTGTCATATCGCATGCATATCTGTGGTTTGGGGGCCTTATGCCGATTCACCTAATAAGTAAATATGGGGCCCATATGCGGGCAAATCTAGCCTTATATTGGCCTCATTTAAACTTGTGTAGCGAACCCGTATCATCTTTGGCCATGTTAATACAACATTTAAATTGCGGGTCTTCTAAATAACTTGAACCATATATTAATTGTCGGGACCCCGGTTCCGCTAAATATGACCTAAGTGCATCGCACCTTTGCCATGTCATCCATCATACATGCATCATGCCGATCTTCCGCCGTTGTATTAAATATTGCATCCGGTGTTCCTTCTAGTGTTTTGCTTCTTCGCGGATTGGACCGTTGAGTTGATGTGAGCTTCGCCCCGATCTTCGGTCGAACCTTTCGACAATGTTTTCAGGCGAGCATCTCCCCCTTTCTACCTATCTTACTTTTATAGTATTTATTTCCCTCCTGTTGATCTATTGCTATCTGTGTTGCGATGCTCTAGATTCCGCACTTGATATTCCGCGGCCCTATATTGCCTTGGCCACACCCTATTACCTGTTGTTTGGTAGATAGTTGGACTTGCGCGTCGTAGTTGCTTGCTCAAGTGCTGATGTGTGTCGCCATATGCCACAGTTGCTGATGTATTGCCGCATGCTGATGTTGGAGATGATTCTAGTTTTACTTATCGTCACTTTAATTTCTGTTTAACAACTAAAATTGAATAAGCAGAGGCATCGGTGGGTGATAGAAAATATTTGGTTTCCGAACGCCCACTTGTGTCCCGTAAGACCCCGAGTACTTGATACCTGTTCCTTGATTTTGCGCGCTATCCACATCCGGGAGGTATATGGGACCCCCCTGAACCAGAGCTTGATTCAGTCTTATTTCTTGGGGCCACAAACTAGTTTGAGGTTTTATTTACGATCCTGTACTTATGCCATGCTTTACTGCTTTATTTACGATTGTGCGACAGATAGCACACTGTACTGTTTTGGATAGTGGCACGATTCCGCGGTGTCGACAAGCCCCGTTTGGGGTTCCCGATGCTCACAGCCGTCCCCACAGACCTTGAGGCCGTCTCGGAGCTTGCCTACTCCGTTGCGGATTCTACTTAAGGGGTGGCCCCCTGAAATATTTCTGAATCTTGTGATTGTTCAGTCGTGAAAGCCTCGTTGGGTTTTGTTTTGGTTTTTCCGAGGTTGATCGAGCGTGTGTTGCTATTGGTGCACCCCGGCCGGGTTAAAACTTTCTGAAAGCCGTGTCCGCGGATATGGACGACTTGGAGCACAGTATCTCGATCATAGACAAGCATAACTAAAGTTTACTGTTATAAATTTGACTTATAATGACTAGTAATCAGCTTCACTATAACGGAATGGCTAATTAATACTGCCCACCATTGCTTGTTTGGTTGTCGCTTGCGACAAATGTATCTGACTAGTAAGTATTGCAACTACAACGAATTGGCTGAATAAAAGTACCAACAACTGCTGGGTTTTGGGTTTATCTCATACTATATGTATTTGATTAGTAATTGCTGCAACTTCAACGGAATGATTAAATAAAAGTGCCCACTGTTTACTTTATCAGGATGATTATATACACCTGACTAGTAATTGTCACAACTATAACCGGATAAGTAAAACTGCCAACGGTGTGAGTTCCTCGGTTGACTTCCTCGTTTGGTCTCGAGGGGGAAACACCAGGATGGGTTTGTTTGGTGTTAGCTTCAGGTTGGATCCGGATAGGTCATTCTGACCCCCTCTGATAACCGCCAGTTGTATCGAGTCTCTATAGGTTGTGTAGTGCATGCTGCCGCTGCCGCTTCAGTCCACCATACCTATGTAGGCGAGGACCGCCGAATTCTAGCCTCGCCGTATCGGCCTCGATCGACGCTCCTTCTTTGTTTTACCTTTGCCTTTGTCGGCACCCTTTTGTTAAGGTGTTTGGAGATCGACGCCGTTAGCGGGTTACCCTTCCGGCTTGGCTGGCAGGGTTATGGGCGCCATTGGTTATTCTTCGTGGCTCTTAGCCCCATTTGCATCTTGTCCGTAGTCGGACGCCGGTTTTCAAGGTGATTTGGATCTTTGTACCGTATATCTGCATTCTTGGCTCTTTGAGTCGCTGTTATAAATCTGTTCGTGGGTCCCATCGAGGACTGTTGTGTAATGTTATTACTCGTTTCCCCCATAAAGTGCTGGTGGGCACCTTTGAATCGTTTCTATGCGGGTTTGGTGAATTTTGCCCAAACTTGCATAGGTCCGATTCTGAGGGTGTTACACCCACGCGCAGCACCCCACGGCCCATCCTCAGCCCAGCAGCGGCCCAACTGGCCCGTACCCCTTCGGTGTGTCTTTCTTTTCTTCTTCATCGCATTCGACAGGAAGCAACTCGCTGTCTTCGGCTTCGCCATCGATCTCCGCCGCCTGATCCCCACCGTCCCTCGAGCTCTGGAGTGCAGATAAGAGTGCCACGACCCATATGCCTCGTCCTTATCACTTACCGCACCCTCTCACGACCTCCCTCTCTCGAATCCCCTCTGGCCGAAACCCTAACTCCGCATAATCGCCGGCACCACACCGCTCCAGTCCTCCCCGCCCGCAGACGAGGATGCTGGAGTCACCACCTCTTCTCCTAGAGCTTCATCACCAATGGAATCAAGCTGGCATGCTCACAATCAAGAAAATCGAGGCATCCTTCCCCGACTCCGGCCGCCACCTTCATCGTCGATTCTGGCCACACCCGGCCTCGCCCTGCCTCGACGACCTTCCCACGAGCATCTTGGTGAGCGGGTGGTTCTCAGGAGCCTCTCCACCCTCCCCCTCCCTCTCTCAATTGTTTCCCACGTCGACCACTACCGTGTGCCGCCGCTGTCGCTCGCCGTAGCCACCGCTCCGATGACCCTTTCCTAGTGGTGCCGCCCCTCTTAGGCTCCCCTCGATGCGCTGATTCAAACATGCAAAGCCTCGCAGCCCCGCGCGCTCTCCAGCATCGCTGTCGGCCATAGTCTGCCACTTCGCCTCCGTGGTGACGTGAGGCCGCGTCAGCAGCATGCAAGGTTGGCCACGCTGGCAGCCTATGTGTCCTCTGGCCCACAGGTCAACTTCTCTGGCTAGGATCTGCCCCTATGGAAAACGACCCAGACCATGTGTTGACGTTAGCTTTGAGTCATGCTGACGCAGTAATCCAATTTAAAATAATTTAAATAATCCAAAAAGTTTTTATAAATTCCAAAAATGGATTTAAATTGAGAAAAATCATAACTAATTCATTTTAAATGAGAAAAATATAAATAATATATCAAAATGTTCAGAAAAATGAGAGATATCTCTTTAACCTATAATCATGCATGTTTTAGGGTTTAAATTCAATATAATGCAACTTTCCATATCATCATACTTGCTTGAGCATTGCATCTGTGCCATGTGTTTATTGTTTCCCCTTTATTTCTGGTGTTTGGTTCTTCCCGGTAGAATATTATGTCGAGATTGAGCGAAGACCGAGATCAAGACCATCGAAGATCGACGAACAATACTTGACCAACTATAACCAAGTCAAGTACAAGGCTCCCGAAGATCTTCTTTCTGGTTATCAACGGGCAAAGGCAAGAATAGCCCCACCATGATATAACCCTATGATTTCGAAAGTATTTCAATTTTTCCATGATTCATACGATTCTACTCTGATCTTTTATTGATAGATAGATTATCCTCTCTGTTGCATTACTCCCTTTGAGCTTAAATTACCTGATCCACTTCTCCTAGCATAACTAGGTTTGGCTTGTGTGCACTTCTAGAGCTTATATCTGTGTCCTGCTTAGCCATGCATAGCTGTTAGTTCTGGTTCATCCAAATGATGTATCAGATGCAGATAATCTAGTATGACAGGAGAACGTGATAAGATGATATCAGAGGTGATATGAGAATAAACATGCTAAGGCTTGTATGGGAGGCCACGGTGGGATGTGGTTTTTCTAGTCCCATGCTCCCCACCACTAGGAACCGAGTTCTTGCCTTTGGAACTGAGACGAGCGTACAACCACACGGGGCCTGGAAAATCTCATGATCAACTAACTTGCCTAGTAGATTCCATGAGTCACATAGTTCGGGCGTTCCATTCGACATATGCATAGAAAATATTTTGAAAGATTTGCCGAGTGACGGTGCATTCATAACAGGTAGGTAAGCGTGTCCATGGTTGCTTGGGGTCGATGGGGCCACTAGTAAACCAACCTCGCCTCACATCTTTAAGTACCGGCTTCGAGATTTGACCCATTATGGCGGAACCATACTTATTGCGTGACTCATGGTCTCGGCTAAAGCAAGGTAAAGGTCGTGTCTAACCACCCTCTGCCGGCCTTCCAAGGAAGAGGGCTAATGATTCTGGCATTAAGAGAAGGTTAGTACGTGTGGGTAAAGTTGTACACCCCTGCAGGGTAATAATCTTTTTGAAAAGCCGTGTTCATGGTTATGAATGATTGGTGACCAGATTCTAAGATCATAGAGAACATGAACCTAATCGTAAAACTTGGCAGATCAACGTGTGCTTAAGGATGCTTCCTCATGGGTACGAGGGGGTGATCCTAGTTCAGGTGATGATGATTTGGTGGATATCAAAAGATGATGATCAATATTTCGGATATGTCTCTCTCTTATCCCCTATTAAAATATTCTGATTAGACGAGCTTCTCCCCCTCTTGTTTTATAAACAAAGATGTCTTTATGCAAAACAACTCCACAAGCCAGAAGTCTTGTGAAGTACACCCTGTACTCACCCTTGCTTTGTTGATACTTTTGGAAGAGTAAGTGTTCCTCGAAGATCAGTTTGGTACTACATTGACATTGACGAGTAGCTTGGGGTTCCCGGCCGGCAGCCTGGAATCTATGGGCTGCGACGTCATCATTATGCTTCAAGCCTCATAGGACATTTGTTAAGTTTGCTATACTTAATAGCATAATTTGCCTTCCGTTGTTTGATGTTTGTGGTCAGTGACCTCTGCTTGTAATAATTTGGTTCTCTACTCAGTTATGAGCTTGCTGTAGTAAATTTTGTGTCATATGGTCACTGTTGTGTTATCGATTCATCACTGGATATTCTTGAGCTCAAGGTTAAGCTTATGTCCGACGGAGGTCTAGGATTTGTTTAGCACTGATCCCGGGGTGTCATAGGTTTTGGTATTAGAGCAGTACCGACCATAGAAAAACCTTGCTATTGGTCGATGTTGAGTCTAGTGCTTGTGAAAACTATTTTGAAAGATGAAAAGTATTTGCGAAAACTCTAGTATGCTTCTTTTTCTCCTTATATTGTTTTGCTCTAATTCTGGGTCATCTTAACTCGTGTTGATTTGGAAAAGTTTTGCCATCTCATCTCATCTTTCAAAGCTTAGGTGCCTCTTTAGGCATGTCGTTTCTAAGCCAGTTGACCTAGTGTTGAATTCTTTAGAGTTGTGTGTGTTGTGAATTCCTTGTTCCCTTTGCTCTTATTCATCTGAGAGATTCATTTACATCATGATCTCTCTATCTTTTGGACCCACAGTATTATATTGTTGGATCTATAGTGTTCTGTTCTAGGATTCGAGGTTTCCTTTTGCCTCGTGTGCCTCCTTTTTATTTGCTTGGGTACTTCAGAAGTTGTTTCTTCTTTTGGAAGCTACCTTGTGATTATTACCTTGTAGTGTATGCTATGTCACTCAAGTAGTAGTTACTTCCTTTCTCGGGTTTTAACCCTTGGATTTGAACCTAAGATCCCCGATTGTGTTGGATTCTGGTGTTGTGAATCTTGTACATGACGCTGATATTTAATCCAAGATCCAATCCTTTGACCCCTGTCGTTAATTTTCACACATTACCTCAGGATGGCTGGTAATACAATTCCAGTCTTCAAGCTTGTGGTCTTTGTCACGATTGCATTCTGACAACTAAGGACTTCTCCTACCACTAGCCGTGGAAGATGTTCTTTAATGGAACCAAATAGATCACGACAAGAGTACTCCTCGTGAGTCTCGCATCTATATTCGTGACTCCGCCACACCTTACCTCTTCTATGCATCGGTTTTTGGAAAATTGTTGACTTATGCATCCACATCTTGGGATTCTATCATGAGCATGTTCATTTTCCCTTGTTGTTTTCCGACCTTTGTCTACCAGTTGGTAGCCAAGTAGCTATCTGCATTGGTGTCTTCCGATGCAAGATACTCTTGTGGTCCGTCATGATAAACCATTTCGGAATGTCTAGGAGAAAAAACTCCAGTACCTCGTCATATCTAGGACGAGGTCAAAGTATTGTAATCCGCAGATCAAGAAGCATTGATTATCTTCTATCTGTTCTATCTTGAAGTATCACACTCTTTTATACTAAGAGATCATGCTGAGATTCATGAACTTCCTAATGAAGTGATTCTTCACACATCTTTATCCACCCTTCCTCGAGCTTTCGTGCTCGTGAGTGATGCGTCTGCATAATAATGTGGCCATCTGAGATACTTAGCAATTATTACTGTTGCGAACTCTAAGGACATTTGATTTATTCTTAACATGATTGGTTAACCCTATCACTAAGAAAAGAATGATCGTGCTACCAAGTCCATCATTTTGGTGCACTCTCGTCGGTCAAAGAGTTAGGCTTGTGCTGAAGCTCTGAGACTGTGTCTTCTTTCCTTACTAAGCAAGTTTCCTTTCGAACTAAGTGACATATCGGTGGTTCGTGATATTCTGGATGTCTCCCTAGGAATATAGCCATGTTGCCACATGACCGTCTTGTCAAGTTCTTGAGCAAGCAAGTTCTTTGAACTTCTCTTTTCTCCAAGGTTCCGTACTAGATAACCCTGAACTAGTTGGTTGATCCTAAACAACAACTTGGAGAGTTGGAAGATAAAAGTGCTATCCGACTCAGTTCTTTCTAAAAGGGATGTATAGTTTTGTCCGTGCTGAAGAAAGATAGTATCTCCTTTGTGGACATGTTATCTCCCCCATCTTTGATTTGATTTGGGTTATCGTCAAACCAAACTCAGTTCCAAGGACTATCTTGATGATGTTTCTACTCGTGATGTTTCACCTAGGTAAACCTTCATGCCCTTTGGTCTGACCAATATTTTTGTCTTGTTCACGCAACATATGAGTCCATATTCTTGGAGTGTCTCGATAAGTTTGTTGTTGAGCCCATCGATGACATCCTTACCTTCTCCATGTTAGATTTGATTCATATGGAACATTTGACATTAATGTTGGAAACTTTTGAGATCCATCTTCGAGTCATCTCGAAGTAAGTGTTCTGGATGTTAGAAGTGACCTTCTCTAGTTCATGTGCAAACGTTGAAAGATGTCGCCGTGGATTCGAGTAGAGTTATTTCCTTTCCTTAAGGATACATGTGTGGTTTATTGTTAGTACTTTATGTATGTGCAGTTGTCTCTCGACAAGTTGTTAAGTACATGGGTCTAGCAATCTAGCTCATTCTTCTGGAGCTTAACATTGTAGTCTATATCTTGAGAAGCTAGTAGCTTTACCTCTGTGGTAAATGTTGCAAACTATCTATTCTGACATGCTAAGCCTGAAGTATCATACCGCCTAACCAAAGCTAAATCTCAAGCAGCAATGATGGTTGGTGTTATTCAAGGTTTTGACAGAGGTCTCTTTGTAAATCTGGCAAGAATGATGTAATGGTTGACACACTTAGCCGAAAAGGCCTTTTTCATATCCTCTTGAATCAGCAATAACAACCACTCTTCATGAGGCTTCTTCTATAGTCTATTTTAGAAGTTGTGCTTATAGTTTCCTTGTATCCGAAGTATGACCTTTACCTCAAACATTAAGGAGAACATTTAAAGTAGTGCTGCTAAATGTCTCCCGGTCGATCCTCCAGACCCTTCCATATTGGCAACCGTTTTGTTGTGCCCAATGATTGAAGTCTGAGAATGAAGTTTCTTTCTTCTTGTGTCATCAGGAATCTTCTTAACTATTTATCTTAGTGGTGCAAAGTGATATCACGATCTTTGGCAGATATTTTGATAAACCTGGATGGATAAAGAGTTTCCTTCGTTCTCTCAACCATGTTTTAAGAGTGACTATGATTTTGGTAATCAGAAGTTTTTCTTGATACATGTTTCTTGTGACTCTTATGAGTCCTCGCCATAAAACACCTTTCTGTCTTGACCTTCTGTTGGATGAAAGAGTGTCCTCTCTATGTCAAAAGTAGTTCAACAGCTTGGTTTTGTTGATCCATATCTCTGCAACCTGAAATCTCTACTTAAGCCGTTTAGTAGAGGTTCCCTATCGAAGTATGTGGTCATGTTCTTTCTGTTGGAAGCTTTCTTCTTAAAAAGCATCAAAACCTCCTGTAAGTTCCATGATCTCAATCCTTATGAAGACCAACTATCTAACAACTTGAAACCTTATCCTCTTGTTTCCTCCGCTACCTTGACGTCTTTCATGTCGTCATCTCAGAGTTGTTTTTGAACACTCCATCCATGAGTTGACCATGAGATACTCTGTGAGTTGGATATTGTGTTTCCCTCTTATCCTTAGAAGTGACCCTGTTTCGTTCTCTCTATGTTTCTCTTCCTACCTTTGGAATCTTGGGTCGAGATTCTCGTAAGGGGGATAGAGCTATAACACCCCAGTTTTTAGAAAATAATATATTAGGATTTGTTTGTGCATCATGAGCATCATTCATTTAAAATACATTGAAGAAAAATAAGACAAAACCATAAACCCTAATCTTCCCCCTCACTTTGAAATACATCCAAATGGTTTTCATATTTTGAAAAGTATCAAAATGTATGGATCCCAAATGGATTAAAAGGGCCCCTAATTATTTTATATACTTTTGTAAAGCTTCTAGTATTTTTGAAGAGATTCAAAAACAATTTTGAATGAAATTACAAACAGGAAATAGAATCAGAAAAAGAAAAACAAGTCTGTAAATAAAGAACCGCAGCCAGAGCTTCCCAGGCCACAGCCCAGCCAGCCCAGCACCCTTCTCCCCTCCCCATGTCACCCAGCACCCCGCGACCGATCCTCGGCCCAGCAGCGGCCCAACTGGCCCGTACCCCTTCGGTGTGTCTTTCTTTTCTTCTTCCTCGCGTCCGACGGGAAGCAGCTCGCTGTCTTCAGCTTCTCCATCGATCTCCGCCGCCTGATACCTGCCGTCCCTCGAGCTCTGGAGTGCGGATAAGAGTGCCACGATGCCTCTGCCTCGTCCTTATCCCTTCCCTCACCCTCTTGCGACCTCCCTCGCTCGAATCCCCTCTGGCTAAAACCCTGGCTCCGCATAATCGCCGGCACCCCGCCGCTCCAGTCCTCCCCACCCGCAGACGAGGATGCTGGAGTCACCACCTCTTATCTTGGAGCTTCCTCACCAACGCAATAAAGCTGGCGTGCTCACAATCAAGCCAATCGAGGACTCCTTCCCCGACTCCGGCCGCCACCTTCGTCGTTGATTCTAGCCACACCCGACCTCGCCCTGCCTCGACGACCTTCCCATGAGCATCCTGGTGAGCGGGTGGTTCTCAGGAGCCTCTCCACCCCCTCCCTCTCTGGATTGTTTCCCGCGTCGACCACTGCCGTGTGTCGTCACCATCGCTCGCCGTAGCCACCACTCCAATGACCCTTTCTTAGCGGCGCCGCCCCTCTTAGGCTCCCCTCGATGCGCTGATTCAAATGCGCAAAGCCTAGCAGCCCCGCACGCTCTCCAGCATCGCTGCCGGCCATCGTCTGCCACTTCCACCGCCGTGGTGACTTGAGGCCACGTCAACAGCATGCAAGGTTGGCCATGGTGGTAGCCTATGTGGCCTCTGGCCCATAGGTCAGCATCTTTTGCTAGGATCTGCCCCTGTGGAAAACGACCCAGACCCTGTGCTGACGTTAGCTTTGAGTCATGCTGACGTAGTAATCCAATTTAAAATAATTTAAATAATCCAAAAAGGTTTTATAAATTCCGAAAATGGATTTAAATTGAGAAAAAATCATAACTAATTCATTTTAAATCAGAAAAATACAAATAATATATCAAAATGTTCAGAAAAATGAGAGCTATCTATTTAACCTATAATCATGCATTGTTCAACAAGTTTCAAGACAAGTTTAATAAGAACAACATAGCAAGCCCTCTCATATGCCTCCAGAGTTTCCCCGAGTTAGGGTTTGCACCCCTCGGAACCACGATTAAATTGTCGAGCATGTTTTAGGGTTTCAATTCAATACAATTCAATTTCCCATATCATCATACTTGCTTGAGCATGGCATCTATGCCATGTGTTTATTGTTTCCTCTTTATTTCTGGTGTTTTGTTCTTCCCGGTAGAATACGATGTCGAGATCGAGATCGAAGACCGAGATCAAGACCATCGAAGATCGACGAACAAGACTTGACAAACTATAACCAAGTCAAGTACAAGGCTCCCGAAGATTTTCTTTCTGGTTATCAAAGGGCAAAGGAAAGCATAGCCCACCATGATATAAGCTTATGATTTTGAAAGTATTTCAATTCTACCATGATGCATACGATTCTACTATGATCTTTTATCGATAGATAGAATATCCTATCTGTTGCATTACTCCCTTTGAGCTTATATTACCTGATCCACTGCTCCTAGCATAACTAGGATTGGCTTGTGTGCACTGCTAGAGCTTATATCTGTGTCCTTCTTAGCCATGCATAGCTGTCAGTTCTGGTTCATCCAGATGATGTATCAGATGCAGATAATCTAGTGTGATAGGAGAACGTGATAAGATGATATCAGAGGTGATATGAGAATAAACATGCTAAGGCTTGTATGGGAGGCCACGGTGGGATGTGGTTTTTCTATTCCCATGATCGCCACCACTAGGAACCGAGTTCTTGCCTTTGGAACCGAGACGAGCGTACAACCACACAGGGCCTAGAAAACCTCACGAGCAACCAACTTTCCTAGTAGATTCCATGAGTCACATAGTTCGGACGTTCCATTCGACATATGCATAGAAAACCTTTTGAAAGATTTGTCGGGTGAAGGTGCATTCATAACAGGTAGGTAAGCGTGGTCGGGGTTGCTTGGGGTCGATGGAGCCCCTGGTAAACCAACCTCGCCTCACGTCTTTAATTACCGGCTTCGGGATTTGTCCCGTTATAGCGGAACTATACTTATTGCGTGACTCATGGTCTTGGATAAAGCAAGGTAAAGGTCATGTCTAACCACCCTCTGCCGGCCTTCCAAGGAAGAGGGCTAATGATTCTGGCATTAAGACAAGGTTAGTACGTGTGGGTAAAGTTGTACACCCCTGCAGGGTAATAATCTTTTCAAAAATGCATGTTCACGGTTATGAATGCTTGGTGACCAAATTCTAAGATCTTAGAGAACATGAACCTAATCGTAAAACTTGGCAGATCAACGTGTGATTAAGGATGCTTCCTCATGGGTACGAGGGGGTGATCCTAGTTCAGGTGATGATGATTTTGTGGATATCAAAAGATGCTGATCAATATTTCGGAGATGTCGCTCTCTTATCCCCTTTTAAAATACTCTGATTAGACAAGCTTCTTCCCCCTCTTGTTTTATAAACAAAGATAGCTTTATGCAAAACAACTCCACCAACCAGAAGTCTTGTGGAGTACAACATGTACTCATCCTTGCTTTGTTGATACTTTTGGCAGAGTAAGTGTTCCTCGAAGATCAGTTTGGTACTACATCGACATCGACGAGTAGCTTGGGGTTCCCGGCCGGCAGCCTGGAATCTATGGGCTGGGACATCATCTTTATGCTTCAGGCCTCTTAGGACATTTGTTAAGTTTGCTATACTTAATAGCATAATTTGTCTTCTGTTGTTTGATGTTTGTGGTCAGTGACCTCTGATTGTAATAATTTGGTTCTCTTCTTAGTTATGAGCTTGCTGTAATAAATTTTGTGTCGTAGGGTCACTGTTGTGTTACGGATTCTTCACTAGATATTCTCGAGCTCAAGGTTAAGCTTATGTCAGACGGAGGTCTGGGATTTGTTTAGCCCTGATCCCGGGGGTGTCACAGGTTAGCCAAAGGCAAGAGTGGGCTTTGGGAGTACTAAATATGTACTACAATATGGTTCAAGTACATTCTCGAGAATGCATATAGGTTGGAAAAGGTAGAGCTCCAAAGATTGAATCTAGATAAGGAATCCAGACTTAGCCATTTTGGCAGATTTAGGGTTTTAGACTAGTGTTCAAGGGTAGCTGATTTTGAGAAAAAGATAGGTTCCAGACTCATGATCAAGGGGATGATGTTGAAGTGTTAACTACGTAGATAGGATCCATGCTTAGATTGGGTCTCCACTGAGTTGGAAACTATCAAAAGGGATTATCCCTAATTAATCTGATTAGGAGATGAGATGATCACCTTAGTGTCTTAGGATACATCCAAACTTGGATGCTTGATATGAGATTGATGATCACAAGCATAGATTTGGTCCTAAAGGATGAGCTACTATATTATCTCACTCTAGTTCCTAAGCAAACAATGCAATCAGCAGATGAAGGCAATTCATCTTATCAAACTTATCCAACTACTACTAGGGTTACCATCAAGCCTAGCTTGAGGTAGGGATGGGTATTTTGAATTGGTTATGTTTTGAAGTAAGATAAGTACCTCTTGGTATTTCTACCAGGATTGGAAAGAAGAGGTTTTGAATAAAGGTTTTGGAAAACCTAGGGGTAAGAGTAGTTGAGAGTTCTGTCTTGAAAACATAAGGACATTATATTATAGTTCTCCATAGTTTTGTTAATAGAACTAGTAAAATATGTTTTTTTTGTCAAAGTTATCTTGGCTCAGGTTTTGAAATGCCAGAACATTTGAGAATATGAAAGATGAGCCAAGACATCTCTTTTGTAAAATAGCTTTTGTCAACTAGTGTTGGGATAAGAAGTATAGCACCTAATACACAATCAGTTACAAGAACTCAAGCAACTAAATAAACATAGCACATGTGACAAGAAAAAAGTTTTTGTTCCCCCTGATTTTTGCATTTTGGACAACAATTCAGGATTGCTGAAATTGGGATGTTACACATAAATTCTGAAGCGCGCAGGGAATGATTGGTAACATTACAGAACATACAAACCATACATTAATAAGGTAAACTCTTAAGAGAGTTACAAACCAGTCATACAAACCAAGGGTCGCAGACCCATAATTACAATAAACAACAGAAGCAAACAAGTTGTTCTAAACAACAAACATAGAAAAGGACCTAAGAGGCCTTAAACAGAAGTAGCGACCCTTCCATAGATCCTAGATTGTTGCCCGGGAACCCCGACTACTCATCGACTTTGACGTAGAAACCACCTTCAGTTGGAGTAGCTTCATCTGTAGAAAAACATCAACGAAGCAAGGATGAGTACAGGGTGTACTCTGCAAGACTTTTGGCTAGTGGAGTTATTCTTCCGAAAGCCATCTTTTGTTTTTCAAAATAAGGAGGAAAAGAAGCTCGTCTAGTCAGATCATTTTCAAAGGGGATAAGAAGACTATAGCTCTAGCTCTTAGAATCATCTTTGATAACCACCAAGAACCATCATCAACTGAACCTTTCTTCCCGGACTACCCCCTCAAACAACCCCGAGGAAGTATTCTGGATCTCACATTAGTTGGCCAAGTTTTATCATTCGGTTATAGTTCTCTATGATCTTCACGACCGTTCCCAAGTTGTCCATAACTGTGGACACGACTTTTCGAAAAGATTAATACCCTGCAGGGGTGCACAACTTTACCCACACGTACCAACCGATTCTTAATGCCAAATTATTAGCCCTCTTCCTTGGAAGGCCGGCAGAGAGTGGTTGACCATGACCTTTACCCTGCTTTCGCCGAGACCATGATTCATGCACTAAGGAGATGCCGCCGTAACGAGTCGAGTCCCAAAGTCGGTCCCTAGCGATGTGAACATGGTTCAAGATTACGGATGCTGGGCATCTCTTATTCCAAGAACAATCAATATGCGTATGTCGAATAGAATGCCCAAACTATGTGACTCATGGAATCTACCAGGCAAGTTATTTGGTTGAGGGGGTTTGCAGACCCCGTGTGGTTGTACGCTTGTCTTGGTTCAAGAGGCAAGAACATCGGGTCCTAAGGGTGGCAAGTATGGGACTGCAAAAACCACAACCCACGTGGCCTCCCATACAAGCCTTAGCATGTTTATACCCATCTCTGATCATGTCACAACATCCTATCATACTAGGTTCATTCGCATATCCAATGCATCATCTGAATGATCAACATTGAACCACTAAGCATCGCTAAGCTTGACTGAATTGTGGCACTAGTGATGCTCATAAGCCAAACCATAGTTATGCTAGGAGCAGTGGATCAGGTATTATAGTTCACAAAAGGAAACATGCATCAGATAGGATCACTCTATATACTGATAAAAGACTGTTGAACCGAATGCATATGGCAAGAATGAAATACTTTATAAACATAGGATGCATATGTATGAGTGGGGCTTCGCTTGCGTTGTCCGTTGTTGGATTGGTATTGCTCTTCGGTGGCATTGACTTCAGCCTCAGGTTCGGTTCCTATTCGCGAAGAACCAATCACCAAAAAAGGAAAAGCAACATTCAAGACATGGCATGTGCAATGCTCATACAATATGGATGATATGAAAAGTTAAATAATGTTTAAATGAACCCTAGAACATGCTTGGTCATTTTAAAAGGGGTCCGAGAGTCCAAACCCTAGAATAGGGGATCCTCGAAATCACCTATGGGGTTCAATTGGTTCTTCTAATTAAAATTGCCATGAAAGTTTGTTAACAATGTATGATTATATTCCTATTGTATAGATCTTATTATTCTGAACATTTTGGTATATTATTTGTAATTTTCTGATTAAAAAATGAATTAGTTATGAATTTCTGCATTTTTAATTCATTTTAAATCATTTTTGGAATATTTTAATTATTTTCCAAGTTGGGCCCACGTGTCATATATTTAACAATTTCAGAAAACATTTATGAAAAATAATAAACATCTTACAGGTAGGGTCCACCTATTAGGGATTTCTTATTTATAGAAATTATTTACTAAAAACATTGAAAATAAAAGGAAAAAGATTTATTGCCTCATGCTGATGTCAGCATGACATCAGCAATGGAGCTCCTACTCAGATCGATATTTGACCTGGCGATTGGGGGCACGGGAGCAAGCGGGCATAGGGGCATTCGACGCAACACATCACGCTGAACATACTAGTGGCGGCACCGCTCCTTATTGGTCACCAGAGCGTCGTCTCCGACGAAGAACAGCGGCGGCAGCGGCGGGCTCACGCGGGAAGGACATTACAGGGGAGAGGGAGGAAACGGAGGGGTGCTTGAGCACCAGCGGCTCATCAGGAAGCTGATGGAGGGGTCGGCGAGGCCAGGGGAGGTCGGACGGAGGAGAATCATGGCGGCGAGCTCCGTCGGTGATGGAGAAGACGACGTCGTGGAGCTCAACTCAGAGCACCCCGGCTCGATTCCTTTAGCCAGACAAACGAGGACGACGAGGTGGTCCTAACGGTTCCCTCAGCATGGCGTGGGATGGTCAGAGACGGTGGAGAGGAGGAGGACCTGAGAGCTAGGGTTTCGGCCCTGGATAAGAACAAGAGAAGGAGGAGGAGAAGGGAAGTGGGGCACGTCTAGGGTTCGTCGGCGGCGGCCAGGGGGTCTTGTAGGCATCCGGGGGTGGCGGCATGCATCTCCACGCCGGCGAGCGACACAGTGGCGCCAACGAGCTGCTTCCGTCGCCGCCAGAGGTGGACGACGAGGATAGCCTCGACGAAACGGTACGGGCCCGGGTGGGCCGCTGCTGGGCCAAGGTGGGCTGGCTGCGGGCGCGCATGGGCGACATTAAAAGGGAGAGGAGAGAGGGAGGTTGCTAGGATGCGGCCCAGATAGAGTTAGGGTTAGTTTTTTATTTCTGGAAACATTTTCTATTTCTGTTTTTCAATTTCTCTTTGTATTTTCAAATTCCAAACTGTTTTGAATGATTCAGAAATATCAGAGATTTTTATAAATTGTATAAATACTCAGGGACCCTTGAAAACCATTTTGGGATCCATTTGTTTTGATAGTTTTCAAAATATTTCAAAACCATTTGAATGGTTTGAGAGGGAACAAAATTAGGGTTTTGTTTTTTATTATTTGTTTGAACCAAGGTGCAAGTGTAATGCATGCATGCAATCCTCAAACATGTCTTTATTAATATTACACAAAAGGTGTTATGTTACAATAACCCTAAGGGGTATGATATTAACCCCATGCTTTTGATCTTTTGCATTCAATTTTTTTTGCAGGGGATGGTAGGGAAGATCCCTATGAGTACGTAGGTTTCTTCGAAGAAACATGTGGGACTTTTCATCTAAATATATTTAACGAGGATGAGGTTAAATCTTCTCTTTTTGTTTAAACTCTTATAGATAAAGCCTGTTCTTGGTATATTCAAAGTCCTAAGAAGATCACTAACTCCTGGGAGAGGCTGGCCTCTTCATTCTTAGTTGATTTCTTTCCTAGTACAAAAATCTTGGACCTAGACGTATGATCACTAATTTTAAAGGGAGACCTAAAGAAAGCTTACATGAAGGATACACAAGGTTCAGGGGACTGCTTGACCGTTGCCCCCATCACACATTCCCTCCTTATTTTGTAATACATACTTTCTACGCAGATTTGAGAACTAATTATATAAATGAACTAGACCCTTCACCAATTGGTCGTCTACCTAATTTAGTGTTGAAAGAGCCTATAATTTGCTAGATACAGTACATAGGATAGAAAATGCTTATTGTGGAGCCGAATTAAATGAAGAAAATCCTATAGAATACAATTGTTTTAAAAACTTCCTAGATTCAGGCGAAGTAGAAAATCTAATTGGAAATTTCAACCTTGATCCTGGTATGATTGTCCAAATCATTAAAGCCTATGCTGAGCATTTGCAGATTCCAAAGGAGTGGGAACGCTACACACCGCCTTGTAAGGTAAAACCCCATAGAGATAGTCTCCAAGACAAATACTCGCAAATGCAAAAGAAACTGCTAGTTGAGGATGAAACTATCCTTACCAAAAGAATAGAGAGTAAGAGTGAAGGAAATAAAAGGATAGGTAAGTTAACCAGGAATCTGGGTACTATCAAGAAGAACATTGGCATAGTAAAAGAACTCCTAGAACCTGATATATTTGAGGATGAGATGATAATGGTGAGTTGAGAATATTATGATATAATTAGAGGTAAGTCTGATGGTAAGAATAAAAATCAACAGAAAATCCCCTTTTGTTTAGGAGAATCTACTTATGTTGGGTTTTGTGACTTAAACTCTTCTATAAACATTATGCCTTACATTATCTATAAAGAATTATGGTTTCATCTTGATGAACCAAATTTTGAGTCATCTAAGGTTACATTTATGCTTTTTGACAGAACTTTGGAGTGGACTCATGGTATTCTTTGCAACGCCTGCATCTTTGTAGGAGCATTTGTGTACCCGGTTGATTTTTATATTATCGATATGCCTTTGAATTCCTCATGCCCAAAAATTTTTGGTAATCATTTTTATAGCTCTATGAATGTTGATATTGATAACAAGAAACAAGTTTTGTCTCTACAATTTGGGGAAGAAGTCCTAGAGGTTAATCATAGTCAATTTACAAAGTTGCCTTATGAGAAGAAGATTGAGGTCAAACAAGAAAGGAATGTTGAAGAATTGGCGGCAATATATTTCAGCACTCCACAATCCGAGATGGAGAGGATCTTAGTAACTAATGATTCACTTCTGAACGATTCTGCAAAAGAAGATTTGGATAAAATCCTCAACACAACACCAGAAGTTGAGAATCTCCTTAGAGAAGAATTTGAAGAGCTAGAGAGAATAGGAGATGAGGATCCAGCGCCTTTCGTTTTGAAGCCTCTCCCTCTAGGGATCAGGTATGAATTCTTAGACAAGGAAGGTAAGTGCCCCATAATTCTAGATGATAAACTCTCTCCTGAAGAAAATAAGAAATTGTTAGAAGTACTTGTCGAACAACATGAGGCTTTTGGATACACTCTTAGTGACATTAAAGGGATAGATCCTTCCATAGTTACACATAAAATACCTATGGTCAAAGATGTTAAACCTTTTGTTGATAATAAAAAAAGATTGAATCATAGAATGAAAGAAGTAGTAAGTAAGGAGGTCATATGTATGTTAGATAATAATATCATCCATCCAATCTCCGATAGCAAATGGTAAGTCCAACCCATTGTATAACCAGAGAAGGTTGCATAACCATAGTTAATAATGATAAAGATGAGCTAATTCCTGCTAGAACAATAGCAGGGTATACAATGTGTATAGATTTTATAAAATTAAACCAAGAAACCATAAAAATTCATAAACAAATACCTCTCATGAATAACATCTTAGAAATGATGTCTGGTAACTCTCATTTTTGTTTTTTTTTGACGGTTAATTGAGCTATTCTCAAATTGCTATTCAGCCCGAAGACCAAGAGAAAACTACTTTTACTTGACCTTATGTAACTTATGCTTACTTTGTAATGCCTTTTGGTTTATGCAATGCAGCTGCTACTTTTCAAGATTGTGTTTTGAAGATATTTGACAGTTTTGTAGAAAGTTCAATGGAAGTTATCATAGACAACTTTGTTGTGTACGGGATTGCTTTTGAGAAATGTCTTTATAATATTAATAGAGTTTTGCAGCTGTGTAGGCAAACTAAGCTAGTTCTCAATTGGGAGCACTGCCAATTTATGGTAAGATAAGGTATATTTTTTGGTCATAAAGGTTCTAAAAAAGGAATTAAGGTTGCTGATGCGAACCATGTTACTTTAGAAAGATTACAAATACCACAAGACGTAAAAGGGGTAAAGAATTTTCTTGGGCTTGCAGCTTTCTATAAGCGCTTTATTAAGGATTTTTCTATCTCCTAGATAAAGACACACTTTTCTATTTTGATAGAAATTGCATTGATTCCTTTGAACAATTGAAAAAGGCACTAGTTTCTGCCCCCCTTATTCAACCGCCAAATTGGGATGAGCCTTTTGAAATTATGTGTGATGCTAGTGACTATGTTGTTGGGGCTGTTTTAGGACAAAGGTATGGATTAAATCTAAATATTATCCAATATGCCAGTCGAACTTTCATTGAAGATCAAAGAAATTATGCAACAATTGAAAAAGAATTTTTAGCTATGGTTTTCGCTTATGACAAGTTTATCCATTACAGTATCAATTCAAAGGTAATAGTTCATACCGACCATGAGGCTTTAAGGCATATCCTAGCTAAGAAATATTGAGACCCTGTATAATTAAATGGGTCTTGTTATTACAAGAATATGACCTACAAATAATTGATAGGAGAGGTAAAGATAATCATGTTGTCGATCATCTCTCACGTATGGAGGGTATTATGGAGGACCCAACTCCTATTAACGAATCTATTCTAGGTGAGTTTCATGCTATCCTAGAGCACATAATCCTTAGTTCACGGATTATGCTAACTTTCTTGTGGGTAAGTTTCTACCAAAAGGAATGAACTTCCATCAAAGGAAGAAATTCGTTAATGATTTAAAGCATTACTTTTGGGACGATCCTTACTTATAAAAGCACAAAATTGATAGGATAATTAGAAAATGTGTGCGTGATCACGAGATGAGAGCTATTCTTGAGGCCTGTCATGATAGTCCTTATGGGGGACATCACGCTGGTGACCGTACAACAGCCAACGTCCTACAATCAGGATTTTACTGGCCGACCTTGGTCAAGGATGATCATGCTTATGTTAGGAATTATGATGATTGTCAACATATGAGTAACATTGGAAAAGACAAGAAATGTCTATGAAATATAACCTCGTAATAGAACCTTTTGATGTTTGGGGGATGGACTTCATGGGACCTTTTGTCCCCTCTAATGTTTATACTCATATTCTTGTTGCTTTTAACTATGTTACCAAGTGCTTGGAAGTTATACCCACTTCTCATGCAGATGTGGCTACTTCCATCAAGATTATTAAGGACATCATTTTCCCAGGTTTGGAGTCCCCCGATTTTTGATTACTGATGGTGGAACTCATTTTATGAATAGTACTTTTAGGAATATACTTCAACAATATGGAGTCGATCATCGAGTAGCCTCACCGTATCACCCACAAACCAGTGGGCAAGTGGAGCTGTCCAACCGGGAAATTAAAGTCATACTCTAGAAGACATTGAATAAGTCAACAGAAGATTGGGCTATGAAGCTCAGTGCCACATTATGGGCGTATCACATGACATTCAAGAATCCAATGGGAATGACACCATATAATATGGTCTATGGTAAGGCTCGTTGGGCTATTAAAACTATGAATTTAGATTTAAAAAGTGCCGAGAAAAACGTCTCTTAGATATTCATGCTTTGTATGAACTCAGAAACGAGTCTTATGAAAATGTAAGAATATACAAGGAAAAAGTAAAGAAATTGCATGATAGAAAAGTAGAGAATAAGGAATTTAAGTCTGGATATAAGGTTTTTCTCTACTACTCTAGGCTTAAAATTTGTGCAGGAAAGATAAAATCCAAGTGGGAAGGACCTTATGAAGTAGAGAAGGCATACCCCTCGGGGGCGGTAAAGCTGAAAAACAATACTCCTTCTTCATCCTAGATAGTTAATGGGCAACATTTAAACACTATAGCATTGGGGAAGTCAACACGTTAGAGCTAATTTCTTTAATCACGACCAAGGAATATATCAAACAAAGTGAGGTAACAAGATCTTAGCTGCTTTGTTTTTGCATTTCTAGAAACTTTTCAGATCATTTTTTCTGTTCTTTGCTTCCCTCTTATTTTTCTGAGGTAGACCTGGTATAGGAGGGCCATACAGGTGGACGCGCTTGTACCAGTGGTTGTTGTATGCTCGACATTCCTTTCTCTTTTCTCCATATCTTCCAAAGTTCGGGATGACCGAGCGGTACGGACCCATGCGACCGTATCAGTGGTCGTTACGCTGCCAGTACCCCTGGTGTGTTTTCTAGAGTTATGGTATGACCGCGCCGTATGGGCGCATCCGCCCGTATGGCAGGCCATTATGTTCCCCGTGTTCTCTAGTTCGCTTGATATTGATAAAAAGAGAGAGAGTGATAAAAGGGTCGGTACAGTGTTGGTACGTCCGCATAGTATGGACGGGCCCCGCCCATACTAGTACCCGCAACCAACTATAGGTCCCTTTTATTTAGGTTTACTTTTATATTTTGACTTCACCTCTTCTTTCTTTCATCTTTTTCCATCACCGTTTAGATCTAGGGTTTATATTTCTTAGTCTTATGCTATGGCACCTCAGATCTCACTTGATCGTTCAAGAAATATGCAACCTTTTCATATCAAGTAGATCTGGACCAGGAAGGACGAGGTACCTGCTGCCCAAGACAAGAGAAGGGAGCTCGAGAGGGATTATTTGTGCTCCTCAACTAGAGAGTCTACCTGTAGCACCCCGGGAAAACCACCACTAGAAAATCGCCTGTTGTTTATATTGTTTGTATCATCATGCATATGTTTGCCTGAAAACTGTTTTACTAAAAGACATATTTTGTTTTCTATATTAGTCCCTTCCCTTTTATTTCAAAACAAAAACCTGATCTCTCCGGATATTGGTTTGTCTACAATGTGCTTGTAAACTATTTTGTTTTAAAAATAAATAAAAGAAAACATTTTATAAAGTTTCAGGGAGAGGCCACCGGCCTTCCATTCTGTTGTAGTCGCAATACTTACTAGTTAGATACAAATAGCATGAGGCATCCCAAATCTAGCAGTTGTTGGTACTTTTATTTAGCCATTTCGTTGTAGTAAAGTTGATTACTAGTCATTCAAAAATCAAATTTATAGCAGTACTTTAGTTATAATTGTCTATGATCGAGATACTGTGCTTCAAGTTGTCCATAACCACAGACACGACTTTTAGAAATATTTACCCTGAAGGGGGGCACAAATAACAAAACACGCACTATCAACCTCAGAAAAACCAAATGAAAACCCAACGAGGAATCGTGACGAGATTCATAGTTGATTTCAGGGGGCCACCCCACTAAGCTACCAGCTATGAAGTTGGTTGGCTCCGAGACGGACCCAGAGGTTTGCGAGAACGGTTGTAAATGATTGGGAACCCGAAAGTGTGACTAGGCTTGTCGATACTGCAAAATCGTGCCGCGATCAGTACAGTAGTAAATGCTCCTCGAGTAATAGTAGTAAATAAAGTAGTAAAACATGGCATAAGCATATGATAGTAATAATGCCCCAAACTACTTGTGGACCCAAGAAATTAAATATGACACAAGCTAGAACTAAGGGGATTCATGGTCCCACATGCCGATAGTGCGATAGTCAAGGAACAGTTATCAAGTACTCAGAGTCCTACGGGACACCAGTGAGCGGTTAAAAACCAAATGACATTTATTGTCCACCTATGGCTCTACATTAGTTATAACTATTCCTACCATTTTAATATAAGTTGTAATTTAAGTCATGATCATCTCCAATATAAAGCATAAGGCAATTCTCCAACAACTATGGAACATCGACGGCAGGAAGAAACACCCGTTCAAGCGACTACGACTCGCAAGGCCAACTATCTACCAAACAACAAGCAATAGGAGGTGTCCATGGAAATATAGGCTGCAAGGGATATAAAGTGGTACGAAATCTAAAGCATCGCAACACTGATAGAAATAGATCAACAGGAGTAAGTAAAGACTATAAATGTAAAATATGTAGAAGGAGGGAGAATGCTTTCCTAAGAAGCACTACATAAGGTTTATCCGAAGATCGGGTCGACACTCGCATCAACTCATCAGCCTAATCCGTGAAGAAGTAAAACACTAGAAGAAACATTGGATGCACTACTTAATACTTCGGCAAAAGATCAAGCATGATGCATGACATGACAAATGCATGTATGATGCATGACATGACAAAGATATAGTGAAATTATGCAATATTAAGCGGAACTGGGCTCTCAACATGTAATTTATAGGTTCATGTTTTTAGATACCCCGCAATTTAAATGTTGGCTTAAAGACAAAACATGTCACCGATTCTCTATAAAAATTTAAATGGGCCAATATAAGACTAGAAAAGCCCGCATATGGTCTTCATATTTAATTATGAGGTGAATCGGCATAATTCTCCCAAAACCACAATATATGTATGCAAGTATGAACAATTTATATGCAACAAGGTGGATAACATATATTTAAAAATATGGGTCTTGGAAAGGGGTCACAAATTAGGGTCGACGGTATTGGAGGCTCGAAGGGGTTTGAAAGGGCTCGGGCCTCGGATCCGTAATCGGGCTCTACACTCTGGGGAGAAGAACTTGGCGTTCCGAGGGATCGGGTTCCATCCTCGGGTTCCATGAGGGAGAACTTGTGATTTCGAAAAGTTTGGGTTTGGCCTTCGAACTCCAGAATCAGGCTTCGGTTTTCATGAAAAAGAACTTGATGATCCAGATCGGCCTTCGGGTGACACTACATCGGTGCATCCACGACACCATAACCACCATCGAAAAACCACTAGCACCTGAGGTAACCCACATGGCAGGAGAAATGTTGAAATCAAAAAGATATGCGTGCACTGTTTTGACCTACAGGTGCCCCTGCTAGCAGATTAGTGTAGATGGAGTTGCTTCCTTCACAAGCGAACAAGGCGAGGAAGGGGACGACCAAAACAGAGGTATTCGACACCTGCAGGAGGCGATGCGGTAAGAGGTCGGTGCTAGACTAGGAGACATGTTGGCGAGCTTGTTGGAGTGGTAGAGGACGTCGCGGATGCACAGAAGGAAGGCGCTGGAACCGAAGGCGGCCGTAGGAATCAGGGACGACGACAGGGCGGCGGAGCTCTGGGAGGTGAGGCGGTAAGTCCTGCATGAGGCAGGGGGCAGAGCGGTGGCATGGGCTAGGAGGCAAGGCGAGGTTGGGAGGCATGTCTGGTGCGGGACCGGGCGAGGTAGACGGTGCCGTCAGGCGGTGGAGAGCCACTACAAGGAAGGAAGGGCCTCCGGGCGGCAGAGGTGGAGGTCGATGCCAGGGGAAGAAGGGTGAAGCGGCGGTGCTGCACTGGTTGCAGAGGGCGCATGCGCGAGCGGAGGATGCGCCGGCAACGGGGGTCAATGGCGGCGGGGCATGGCGGACATGGGAGAACTGGTGAGTAAGCTCGCGCGGGGAGGCACGGGTCGCAGTGAAGGGGAGGGACGGTGGGGTGCTGATGGCGTCAGTCGTCCTGGATGGGAAGGGAGAGATGGCCTAAGCAGAGAGGAAGGGGGCCGAAGTAGAGAACCGGGAAGGCGACGGTGTTGGGCGGGGAAACGCGAGAGGAAGCACAGGAGGTCGCGTGTGGGAGGGCGGCGCGAGCATTGACGGAGTGGGGTCGGGTTTGCGGGATCGGGGAGCGCAGGGAGGAAACGTGGTCGTGTCGGCGGGTTGGCGGTTTGCGGCATGTGTTGTGTACATGAGGGCATGTACATTAGTTCAGATGGCCCCTGTCTGCAGTAATCATCCATGTCACTTCTAGACAGTATTAAAAACTATCTGTACAATGGGTGTCGTATTGGCCGGCTGTAACCCAAACCACCACCAGCGAAGAAAAAAGAAAAGGAATCAGCAAATTGGGTTGACTAACTGCAAATTACCGACGCCTAAGCATACAATGGGGAAAAGGCTGTTGAGAACTACCGATTTTTTAGGATATCGACCGTCTGAAGAATTGCAGACACCCTTGCTCTCTCTCCTTGTTCTCTCTCTTCCATGTCATTTAAAATCCTACATGTAACATCTTACAGACAGCTGATTGTACACTATTGTACACGCCCTGAGTAGCTGGTGTGTGTCGGTGTGGTCATGTTGGATGTGTAGCGGGGTGGGTCGGGGTGTGTTGTGTGAGTGGAGAGGTGTGAGTGGCTTGCGTGCGTGTGTGGGTGGGGGGAGGGATTGGGTAGGGCTGGCGTCGGGGTGAGGGAAATAGTGGGGATCTAGGGTTTGGGATAGGTTAGAGTTTTAGGGTTAGGGTTTGGCCTAGTGGGGTAGTAGGTGGCATGTTTGCTGGGCCTTTGGGCCTGGCCGACTAGGCTGCCTCCCCTACTAAAAAAATATTTTTATTTTTATATAGTTTTTTTAGTTTAAACAAAAGGGTTTTGTAATATAGTTTTAGACAACAAAATATCTGGGATGTTCTAGGGTTTATATTTGAAATAGATAAGGGGTTAATTAGAAAACAAAATTAGGGCTTTTAGCAATATAGTTTTAGGAAAATAGATGAATGTTGATGTCATGACAATGCATAGAGATAAAGATATGCGATTTCTAGTAGTTGTTTACCCAGGGTGCTACAATCGGGCACCAAAGTTGCATCGTTGGGCTCTGATGTTGCCTCGTCAGCCAATGGCTTGCCTAAAGAAGGATTGCCCTCACCCACTGCGGTAGCACCGTCCAAATGGCCTACACACATTGCCTCGCTGGGCTCCGAAGTTGCATCGTCGGGCACTGATGTTTCCTCGTCGGCCAATGGCTTGCGTAAAGAAGGGTCGTCCTCACCCACCGCAGCAACGTCGTCTTAATGGCATACCAAAGTGGCCTCGCCGGGCATTAAAGTTGGTTTATCGGGTACCAAACTTGCCTTGTTGGCTATTGTTTCATTGGAACCAAAGTTGGTTCGTCTGGAACTGTAGTTTCCTCGTCGGGTATCGAAGTTGTCTCGTCAGAAACAAAGTTGCTCTGTCAGACACCAAAGTTGTCTCATTAGGCACAAAAGTTACCTTGTTGGGCATCAAAGTTGTCTTGCCGAGAATCGAAGTTTCCTATTCGCGCACGAAAGTTGCCATGTTATGCACCAAAGTTGATATTTCGAGGATCAAAGTTGCCCCGTTACTCATTGAAGTGTCTTATCACACACCAAAGTTGCTTACCGTTGCGCCATAGTTTCCTACTTCTATTTGTGAATCTGTTTTCAATTGTTTATAAGTTTGTCCACCATTGCTATTAGGTTGCCTAAAACTGTAGTGAAGTTGCATGGTTTTGTTTGTGAACTGGTTCATGGATCTTGTGCCCTTCTCCTACGTGGCTCCCTTTCCTAGTGATCCTGCTCCTCCAATGATGACTTTGACTGACGCTCTCCTTTGCAGCGTCTCCACATCACTATGCAATTGAAAAACGTAGAAGTGCTTTAACTACCACCTCCATAAAGTTGCCTTTCGCATCTATGAAGATGCCTACCACTCTGTTGCATAGAATTTTACAAAAGTTGTCTACGCGTGTAAAGTTTATCATCGCTCTCGAAAGTTGCTCTGTCGTTCACCAAAGTTTCTTAGTCAGGCGCCAAAATTGTCTCTTAAGTTTTGTGCTTGAAACATATATAAGAGCACAAAAGTTGCATACTGCTATAGTAAATTTGCTTACTGATACACGAAAGTTGCTTACCGGAAACTACTGTAGTGAAGTTGCAAGCCGCTGCACTGAAGTTGGCGTGTTGTTCCAGAGTTGCCTACTTGCTTATTAAGTTGCTTACCTTTGTTATGAAGTTGTTGTCCGATTCGTTTGGTTGTTGCAAAGTTAATTACTCCCTTCGACCTATATTAGTTGACTCACTTGTCTAGATACAAGTGTATATAACACTACAACTTGATTCGTATCTAGATGAATCTAAGTCAACTAATATGGATCGGAGGGAGTACCTCTAAGTTGTTGTACGTAAACGAGCAACTAATGTGTGATCTTAGACAACAAATTAGCAGTACTCAGGGACCAACTTTTTACACGTGGGACACACCGTTCATTATCTCTCCCTATTTCTGTTACCATTAAATTCTCCCAATCCCCTAGCAAGGTCTCCATTATATACAACCATTCGGCAAATCAAGAGGATCTTTTTATACTGCATTGATGCCGTAGCGTGAGTCTCCGTTCACTAACATCCTAAAATTAAATCAACTGGGGCCAAATGATGGCATCAAGAGGATATTCCTCCCTGCCTCCCCTACTCTTCCTTAACCTCCGCCTCGGTGTACGACCCAATGAGAAGAAGATAGTGTACGACTGTCTGAGCGGGGCCAGGTTGCTACGGGCAGTGGGCCACTCCAGCACCTCCCTCCTCCACAGGGGGCACGGACGCCAATGACACGACTAGTTCTTGATGAGGTAAAGGAGCTTGGAGCCGTCCTCTCCCTCCTAGGCGGTTGTCGATGCGGAAGAGGATCTGGTCGCGGTTCCCTGCTCCGGTCCCCTCAATAGTGATTCTTGGCCCTACCGGCAGCGAGACATCGGCGAGGTCCGCAGGTCTTCTAGGATGGAGCGGCGGCTGCTCGACGTTCGTCGGCTACACTGACCACATGAGAATCTATCCGCTGGGTTTCTCCTCCATGCCTCCAGGTTATGATCTCGAAAACCTTTTGTAAGAGAAAATAATTAAGGAGACAAATTAACTGCCAGAGTACAAGAATTCTGCAACATATGGCAATTGTGACAAAAATCTACATTGTGTAAGGCTTCGCCTTTGCTCAGGCCTTCCTGCTAGATAGCTCATTGATTTGATTTCGTTCATTTGTGTTAGATTGTATAGCTTATGTATATTGTACTTGTACTTGTACGTGTCTATTGTAACGTACCTCTGGTACCTCCTATAAATATATGTGATAGGATACTCCTAGAGGGCTGGGCCAGTTACCCCAAATTACTTGTCTTACATGGTATCAGACTAGATCAGCCGCCACCTAGGGTTTCCTCTCCTAGCCGCCGCCCCTCATCCTAGCCGCCGCTGCCCATCATCTCCTCTGCCGCCGCCTGGCCTCGCCGATCCACACCACCACTGCCGCCCCTACCCCACCTTAGATCGCCGCCACCATCATCATGATGGCCTCTGCCTCTGGCTCCCTCTCGGCCGGTTACCTTCCGACCTATCTCGCGACGCTCCTCTCGCACCCTATCGATGTCGCCGCCATGACAGCGCCTCTGGTCGGGACCATCAGCGTCGTTTCTCTCCTCTATGACGTCGTACCAGCTGCTGCCCCTTGCCTCCGCGGCTGGCACCGCACCTGCGTCCTCGCGCCTCTGGCGCACGTGCAGGCCCTGGTTCCCGCTCTTGGGGTCTCATCGGTGCCTTTCCTAGGCGCTCCATCAGCGTCTGCCTCCGGTGCCCCGCTGGCGCCCGCCCTCGATGCCCCGCTAGCCTCGGCTTCGCTGCCTCCTATGTCTGCGACTGCGGCTCCCGCGGCCTGCGTGCCGCCCGCCTTCTTCATGCCAGGGCTGCTACCTGTGCCGTTCCACTTCGGCCACCTAATCACCATCAAGCTATCAAAGGATAACTATATGCTTTGGCGTGCGCAGGTTCTTCCGCCCCCTGGGAGTCACTACTTGCTCGGCTACATCGATGGATCTCTTACCTGTCCCCCCTATGCTGGTGGATAGCGTGAACGGTCTGGTGTACAACCCGGCGCACCGTGTCTGGACAGGGAAAGAGAAGGCCAACCTCTCGGCCATCCAGGGGTCGCTCACCCCGGAGGTTGCCAGGATGCTCATCTTTGCCAAGACCTCCCATGAGGCGTGGACCATCCTGGAGTGCTCTTTCGCGTCGCAGTCTCAGGAGCGCTCTAGCGCTCTCTATCGTCATCTTGGCGAGTGTGATAAGCTCGAATCCACGTCGATGGTGTTCTACAACAAGGTCAAGTCCCTCGCCGACACGCTGGCCTCCATTATCCATCACCACATCGATGCTGAGTTCAACTCCTACATCGTCAATAGCCTTGACGAGGATTATGATGGCTTGGAGGAGATCATCAACGAGCGTGGCAACTCGTCCTCACCGATGCAGGTGCATGAGCTATACTCCCGCCTCATCCTCACCGAGGAGCGTGTGGAGGCGCGTCGCTCTCACAGTTGTGGCTCCTCCTCGGCAAACGCCACCTACAAGGGGGTCACGGCCCTCCTAGTGCGCCATCATCGGCTAGCTCGGGAAAGGCCCGGCCACACCGTCCTAGTCGGCCCCTTCTCTTGGGGGTCATCCTCTCCGCGTGTGCCAGCTGCGTGGGCGCGATTGTCATTGGGCTTCCAAGTGTAATCGCCACTTCTAGAAAATCTTCCTTGGCCTCTACAACGATGACAAGGACCCACAGGTTGCTTAACGTTAGGCCGCCATGGCTGACCGCCCAGTGCCAAAGGAACAACAGGGACACACGCATGCCTACTCCGTCGACCCCCACTAGTTTCATGGTGGTGTCACGGCAGATGCCATTGGTAGGCTTTAGTTGGGGCCGGATGAACGCAAGAGGAATCCGAGGAGGGTGTGCACGGTGTTGCCGCACACGAAGAACAAACTAGAGCTATGATGAACCTGTAATCTTATTCCTTCTTCTAACTTACAAGTGCTCCTTGAGCTGTTTGCCTAGTAGCTAGAAGCAAGAAGAAGAAGTGCCAGCCTTGGTTCTGTGGTTGCGCCTTCCTATAACCCTAGCTCCACCCCTCCTTATATAGGAAATGGGAATAGCTAGATTACATTTTGGATCCTAGGGTTTACTGTTTGGGATTTGTCTTTACACTGCGGGTCGGGTCAATGGGATATCCCTAGGCCCTTAGTCAGCAAAGATACGTAGCCAACGGTCTTCCAGTACATAGACGCCAGTTCCTTTGGCGGCACTCCTCACTTTTATGCGTCACTTGGTACTTTAGCGTCACCCGACGCCTTTAGTTGTCATTCGGCGGTGCCCTTATCTTTTTACTCAGCTTTAGCGTGGTCCTTCCCGGACCAGACTCGGAAAGGTACCTCTTTCCTTCTGTAAACACCCGGATTTTGAATCACAAATGCCTGTTATGCCATACATCGCAATCCCTGGATTACCATTTTTGCGAGACATAACAGATTAGATATCACAGTACATCATCCATTACAAACCATACATAAGGTCTTACACAAATAAGGATCTCATGATCCAGTTCTTAATACAACTCAAACAGCGGAATAAGTAAAGATAACGATAGCGTGGGCGAAGCTCCATCTTCGGGGTCACGGGCAATGCTGACGATGGGAGATGATCCTAGTTGTCGTAACCTTCCTGCGGTCCATCATCCTGATACTCCTCATCATAGTCTAGCCACGGGAATAGCCAGGGACAAAGCCATGAGTACTCTTTAAGTACTCGCAAACTAATACTAACCAGTTAAGGGGTTTTTTATAGTAGGATACTAAGCTCTAGGGTTGTTTTGCAAAAATCTAGATTTACTCTACTAAGTTCAAAAGCAAAGAAAGCTAGTTGAAAGTCTTATAACACCTAAGTGGGCACTTGAATTTCATATCACAACTCTTTTGTGGTCAAGTCAAAGTCACACATTATTTCACAAGTTGTTTTGAAAACATCTGACGGGGGAACAGTATGGCCACTCCAACTGTCCATAACCACGGACGCGGCTATTCGAATAGTTTGACACTCTACAGAGATTGTACACTTTCACCACAACATTCGATACATCCGTCACGGACAATCCTGAATTCACCATACTCAGTAGTCGAATAATCAATCCTAACCTTTCAATTACATGCCCTAGTATAGGCACCTCTCCTGTGAGTTTGGCCTCCCAACCATGACCAACTGTCATCTTGGGTACCGCACAGGTGGACAATCTTCACAAGGTAGCCTCAGCTCAGACCTAGGCTGCAAGGGAACCCATACTAAGGTATATAAATTTGAAGTCAAGCCCTACCCAATTTTCGGGTATTGTGGTTGTACGGTAAAATTGGAATGGTATCGCATCCAGACAACCATCATTTTTATAAAGGGCTAAGGCTCATGCCTCAACATTTGCATCATCAAAATCATCAAAACATTTCAGTAGAATGACTGATCATTCTAAGGTTTTCATAGCCATTTTCACCAAGTATTCTCATCTAAAGTTGATCAAGTTTTATGCTTAGCACTAGCATCTATAAGTGGGGGTAAAGACTAATGAGGGGTGGTAAACAAGTGAGGATTAGCTAAGTTTAATCTCATGCCTTAGGATGACATCAAGATTATCTAACTTAGGCCAAATTTTATGCTCTGTATGCTACCTTCAGTTATCTTCTTAGAATCTACTATAAGTCACTAAGTAAACTCTAAGGAGAAAGCTTTGATAAGGAAAATAAATTATTAAGCTTGCAAGTAAAACTAGTATTGGGTATCACGTGGTGTAAGCTTGCTAAGCTAATAGCTTGCTAATTCAACTAGTAGTATTAGGCTTGCAAGTATTGGCTTGTTAAGATATCAGTATAAGCTTGCCTTGTGCAGAGCAGTGGTTGAAGTTCTCCTAGGCTTCTTCCTCGTAGTATCCTCCTTCCTCCTCGTATCCTTGGTCGGTACTAGCGTCTATAAATAAATACGAGGTACACAATCACCAAACAATACTTAACTATTGCTAATCATCACACAAAGGTTCACACTAGGTGATCTATCATCATCACTAATATTACAAGGATTAAAACACTTGTCTTATTTATTTTATTTAAGAAAAGTAATTTCTACTCATTGAAAAACTACTTAAGATTTAATATTCTCCATCTCAAACATGGGATGATGTTGACACATGTCATCACCACATATTTTAGTACATGGGAATGTGATTTAAAGTGGTGTCACAATTTAATAAGGTTTAACCTTTTTATTTTATTTAATTAAAGTGACTAGAAATGCCTATGTGGCATTCATTTATTACTTGATCATTATTTCTGTAAGTAAACCTATATATTTTTATATATTCTGAAAGGTATGGTCAAATGTGATTTTTGAGAGTTGGAACCAACTCAAAAGCTTTTATGGTTGAATTTTGAAAAATGTTTGAATGCAGAAAAGCTTGGCGAGGCTCATCGGGGCGTGGGGGTCGTGGGAGGCTCATCGGGGCTCCGGCGATGGTCGGCAATGGGGGTGAATGAAGAAGTTGACGACGGCTATCCTCCTGGTACCGGCAGCTTCTCCTGGGGCGGCTCCAATCGACGGTGCCTCTCCACCTCTGCAGCAGCGAACTCTGGTGAAATTCCGGCCACCTGGTGCTCGCCTTGCTCCGGGAGTGAGTGGGTGTGATCAGTGAGGGGTGTGGAGTGAACTGGTGTGAAGAAAACGAGCGGGGGAGGCCTTCTTTTATAGTGCGGCGAGGGGACCGAAGGTTGTAGGCTGAGCTCGTCGTGGTCGACGGCACAGAGGGCTAATGGCATGGGCGACAGTAGGGGGCGGCGTTGTGCTCCCTGGCGAAGCTCAACGGCGTGGTGGAGAGGCGTGGGGCGATGCTGATCGGTTGGAACACGTCGACGCTCTGGGCGGGTCCGACAGCGATTTTAATGGCGCACAACGTGCGTGGTCCGCGCGGCGGCGAACGGGCATGTCTGCGGGGTTGCTGGGGCGGTGGTGATCACGCACGCAAGCGGCGAGGGCGGCGTGCGGTCTGTGCGAGTGTGTCGAGCGGGGAGCTCTCGGCATGGTCGCGGAGAAATTGTGCGCGTGCTTGGTGGGTGGTCTAGGGGCTGGCTGCGCTCGGGGCTGGGATAGGGAGTGGCTGTGGACGGTGATGTGTCTGTGAGACAAGGTTGGCGAGGCTAGAGAGGCATGTAGCTTGCTGTCAACATTGGGGGTGGCAAAGGGGCTCGGCATGGTCACCATTAATGGCTCTGCCAAGCTCACAGTGGTGCTAAGGCTTGTTAATTTGGCTAGTTCATCTACTGAGAGTATAGAGTGAGCTAGAGAGGGAACAAGGTCGGCCAAAATCACTGCACACTATAGTCTTTGTTGTTTGTTTATTTGCTGATCACAAGGTGTCTGATGAAATGGCCGAAAGAAATTCAAATTTGAATTTTGGATTCAAACTTGGTGGGTTTTCTAGACACATACTAGGGAGTATCTGGTTAGTTGGATTAGTCAAGGGGCACTGGTTTTGGTTGGGTTTTGAAAAGGTTTGATCTTCATATATGATAAAGATTCAATTTTCACTTGTGATTTGAATGAGGTTGCCAATTGTTTCTGCAAGTTTGAAAGGTGGGATTTGATTCACTTTTACTTAGTCTAGCAAGGGGTAAAAATAATTGGAAAAGTTTTTGTTTGAAATCTTGGACTAGAAACACTCAAAGTGACCTAGTGAGCAAGATTGGCATGACCATTTTCTTTATTTGATTTGTTTTTATTTTCTCTTGATTTGTTTCTGCATGGAATTGTTTTATATGATGTTATATTCATCTTTAAACCATTTTTTTCTATTTAGGTTAATCACACAAGTTCATTCATGCATTTATCAAATCATCACATACACACATGCATTCATATGATTTTAATTAATCAAAGTTTTTGTTAACCCTAATTTTAGTGATTAGAGTTTGATAATCATTTTTTATATTTTTGGGATGTTACACCTTCCTTCACTCGTCTCCTCTTCGTGAGACTCTGCATGTCGTTACCTATAGATAGAGATTCCTTATCCTAAACCAACCGACATACTTCTTATGTCGACCCAGCACAGGCAATCATGACGCAAAAATTATAACTCGGCATGTGTCAACCAGACTCGGCTAAGGCCAAACCGGGTCAATGCTAACTTTCACCCCTCATGACCCTATCGGGGGTCACCCCCCAACATTAGTCCCCGAAGCTGGTGAGGTCTAAGAGGTTCAGCTGTTAGGCGTCTCCAGGTTCCTTTAATGAATACGAAACTTCGTTTCTTATCTAATATTTCTATGTCGGATTGCCTATTTCGCCTATCTCGATCTTTGCTGAGTCAGATACTTATTTCTTCTTTGTTTGGTCTTTTCCAAGTCTCTTCTGGCTCTGTCGACTCCTTTTTGGCTTAGCCGAGTCATTTTTGGCTTAATCTTTATTTAAGCACTGGCGGCGCGTAATCATTGCGCTTTTCCATAAAACCTACTCAAATCTTAATAGCATAGTGATTGTGGTGTAGTAACACCCGTCACTATGGCAGTCACATCGTGCAGTGCCTCGGGCCTCTCGTTGACCAGTGCGATGCGGCTCGAGACGTGTATCATGTGCACGTGGCGCGATACGACGCGCCGGTTGCCCATGCACACAGCCACATCGACGGGCCTCTCGTTGACCAGTGCGATGCGGCTCGAGACGTGTATCAAAACACACCTTGATCCCATGATTGGGGCTTTACTGCACCCGTAAGTAGGGGCATGGGGAAAAACCGCCCCGCTGCTTCAGTTTTCCCCAACCGCTTTCTTCTTACTTGTGCCATTCCTTTGCGGTTCCCATGTCCACCTCCCCCAAATTTCTTCCTTGCCTGCATTTCTTTCACCAGTGAGGTTATGTCACTCCCTTTTCCTTCCTAGGCTTTGTCTATGGGGCCTAGGCAGTCCATGCTGCTTTCGACGGAGGAAGCGCACAAGGTTCTCGAGGACATGGATGCCCGCGACGCTGGTGAGGAGGTGGGGGGTCATGAAACCGCCAACGAGCGTGGCGGTTGGAAGGGCTCAGAGGTCTCCATGGAGGAGGTTAAAAGGATTCGCGCCTCTCGTAGGATTCCTCTGGGGGTTGCCTGTCGCCTCCTGGTCGGTGAGTTATCCCCTAGCCCTGAACCTGATGAGCGCGTATTCTTCCTTTCTCATTTCGAGCGTGGTTTCGCTCTTCCTGCTAGAGATTACTTCACGTATTTTCTCTCGATGTTTCATTTGAAAACACACACCATTTTCCTGCCAATGATATTGGCTCCTTGTCTTACTTCATTTCCATCACAGAGGGTAACCTTGGCCTCTGGCCCACTGTTAAACTTTGGGCAAAGTATTTTTTGTTCCGGGTCCAGGTAGTTCCCGATCCGGGTGTCCCCTTTGACCAAAAGCGGCCTACCCAGTGTGATGCTTCTAGCATTACGCCTAGAAGAGGTTCTGTTTTTCCTCGGGTCCAGGGTCTGGACTCCTACAAGAAGTGGAATAGAACCTTCTTCTATGTCAAAAACACCACTCAGATAGACATTATCCGGCTACCTGCGTTCAAGGATGAATTTTTGGATAAAGCCTTCTGGAAATTTGACCCGAGAGAGCGATACCTGATAGTCAACGAGGCTCACATCCTTCTGGAGAGGTTGCTAGATCCGAAGGAGGGGCGCACACTAACAGGGGAAGATTTAATGCGTACTTTCATTAGTCACCGAGTCAGCCCCATTCAGCTACGCCCGCACAAGATATGATTTATGAGCGGTCTCCTTGACCCCACTCACCACTCGAATTTCGATCTCTCCAAGAATGCCATTGCCCGCCGAGTCAGTTCAATCTTTAAACTCACCATGCCTGCCGACTAGAACTGGACCTTTCCCCCTTTGACCGCGAGAATCCTGGGTAAGTTTCTGGGTAATTTGATTTTGCAGACATATGTTACTCGTCCTCTGCTATATTTCTGGTACTCGGCGTCCATTTGTTAACCTTTCTTTCTACTTTTCACAAAATCTTACTGCCCAAGAGGGCGACAATGCTTGTCCGCCCCCAGCTAATATGAGGACCGCATGGTTCCTGATGACAAGGATTTTGACTCTGAACGCTTCATGCCCATTCCTTATGACGCCGCCGGTCCTTCTCTGGGTAAGACTCCTACTCGAGTATCTTTGAGGGATTAGCCAGACAATGATGACGATGACTGTCAAGTTTTGGAGGTATATTACCCTTGTCTCATGCTTTTGGCTTATCTTATTGAGTTTGCATTTGCTGATGTAGTCGGACAGGTGTACGAGGGAGGCCGAGTCAAGCTTCAGCCGGCCAAGCCGACTAAAAAGCGTGAGACAATATCTAGTGGCACTCAGCCGGCAAAGCCCTCGAAGAAACGGGGAGCAGCCGCCTCTACTGCTTCCGTTGCCGAGTCGCCCAAGCCCTCCAAAGCCCGCATGTTCTCGTGGCGAGCATACCATGACCCTGTTGTTTTCGGGTAAGTTTTGTTGTTATTCATTTGTGTCCTTTTCCTTCGTACTTCATTTATGAATATGCTGCCTCTTCTTTTAAGACTAGCGTTAGTTGTACCACAGACCGCCAGTTGTATCGCCTCACCAATTGTTGTTTGCTCTTCTCCGGCTCGTGCCGAGACTCGGATTCCTACTCTGGTCTGGGCCTCTTCATCTATGCCGGATATCCCCGAATCCCAGCCAGAGGCCAACCTAGTGACTTGGCAAGAGGAAGGGATTCAGCAAGAACAACCAGCCGTCGAGAGAGGTTTAGATAAGGGGCCCGGCACGAGCAGCATTGACGCCGAGTCAAGAAAAAGTAATACTATGACCGCCCCCTGATGTCTAAGCAAGAAAGAATATAGCCTCGCAAGTTCATTAGCCAGTTCAGCCAGCTCTTTCGGCTCCTTCCTAGCAACAGAGGAGGAATCCAACTCTGCCTCCTCCAGCGCAAAAAAGCCAATCTCAGCCTCCTTTGTTGGGTCAAACCAAGACTGCCCCCATTAAGCCCACAAGGTCCAAGCCGCAAAATCTGAGCTTCATCCAAGGCACTCATCAGCATCAATAGCAACAGAAATAGCCAACCACAACAACAAAGGCACTCACTTTGTTGGGTTCCTTGGATAAAACTGCAGCTGTTCGCGAGTCTAGTAACCTTGCTAGCAAGGCAACACTTCATCACAACCCTGCTGCTATTAGGGCCACCGCTGGGGCTGCTAAGAACCATGGCTTTGTCGTGACCCGGACAGTTAGTGGGCAGAGTCTTGGCTCCTCTGAGCCTTTCGCTCTGGAGTGGAATGCAACTGGTGACCATAAAGTCTCCTCGAGTAACCCCTCGGCGCAAGCCAAGCAAGGAATGCAGCTTGGCTCACAAAATGTGGCTGAGATGACGCAGCAAGCCATCAACCTAATGATGCGTGTCAATCGAATCAACGAGGTAAAAACCAACTCACTCTTTTATGTTCTGAGTATACATATATATATATTCCCCAGTCCCCGAGGTTACTTCCGAGTAAAGCATTTACTTGGCTATAAATTTTACCGACCCGGATCTTACGTGCTCGTAATCTTTCTTAACAACTCTCCTACAACTCCCGCACCAAATGCTTCCAAAATCTATTATGGAAGTATTAGAAGCTTTCTGGGATATCGTTGCCAAGGTTAAGGGCAAGGGTAAATCCTCTTACTCGGCTCTCTTCCGACCGACCATTTTCTCCTTATTCTGACTTCTTCCTGGTATTCTCTGTTTTGTAGCCACGTCTCAATCTACTCTAGAGGAGCTGCATAAGTGGATCTCGGACGCAGAAGGTATCGCCCTTCTCCTTATATATCTCATTTTATCTGGCTTGGATTTTTCCTCTCCATATTTTTATAACTTGGAGTAGCCGAGAAACTCTTGCTCACACAGAAATTTGAAGAAAGCATTTCCATGCTGGAACTGATGGATCATTTTCTCGAACAAGCAGGGCAACACCAGCTTGAGATAAAAAAAAGAGCGAGACGATGTGATCCAGCTCCATCATAAGATTGCCGAGATGGGGAAAAAGCATCAAGCTAAAGTTGAAGGGTTGCGCCAAGATCTTGCATAGGAGCGTGGTCAGCTTTCGGGTAAGATTGAGAAGATGGAAGGGTTTCTAAAAGATGCCGAGTTATTAGTAACCTTGGCTCATTAAGATTTCGATGCTTTTCGAGCCAAGTCGAAAATCTGGCAATCTGAGCTCGGCCGCGTCAACTCATTCATCGTTAGTGAGTCCTTAATATTTTTGTTATATTCTTGTTTCTGACATTTCGAGTTTAATTTTTTCATTCCTGATGACTCTTCTCTTTCTCGCAGAAAACTTTCCTAAAGCCAACATGTTTGCCCTGAGGGCCATCAAGAAAGTTTGGTCTGAGTCAAGTGAGCCACCAGATCCCACTGGTGAGGTCGCCATCGATGAGAATCTGGCTGCACTTTCTGAGCGCGTGAAGACCTTGAAATCTTACAGAGTCGACTTGCTCAAGGCTGTTATCCATGTATTTAGTACATTGTGGCCCGAGGAGGAACCTCCCAAGACCATTGACATGCTCGCAACAAGACTCATGCTTTCTGAGGAAAGAATGGACAAGTGGCGTGAGTCGGTCAACAAAGCTATTGTAGACAAGGCCCTGTCTTTTGTTCTATCTTGGTACAAGACCATCAACTTAGATGTTCTGAATAACATGAGAGCAGGTGCCAATTGGACCAGTAATGGCTGCAAGTGCACAGATCGTTTGTAGCTAGTTTTGAAGTTAAGATGTCGATCCCACAGGGAGCCCAAAGGTAAGTGTTTATGAGTGAAATCTCTATCACACTGAAAGTTCTTAGAGGTATTCGAGTGAATTGTCTGCAAGTGTTGAAATAAGAATAGAGTTTGGATTAAAGGAAGGTATTTAAATAAATCTAAAATGTAAACTTTAGAAATAAGAAAGCATAAAAATAAAGAACGATTGATTGTTGGTTGTTTTCTGTAGATGGCAAAGTAGGCGCAGGGAGACTCAGTTCATGGTGATAGTGAATGTGCCATGTGGATGAGCGATAACTGTAACAATTATATTCTTATAAGTATGTGTGTAGGCGAGCAACCCATAATTAGCCGGAACTCCTCTTGGTTGATTTCATCCCAACTTCAATAATCCTACTAGTTTGTTACCAAAACCATGGTCAGTCACTAGACGATTAAGATCCTTCAGGTTGCTTAGCAATTAAGCTCCTTGGATTGCGCTAATGCAATAAGCACATTGATTTGTCGTGATCCTCGAGTCAAACTAGTTTCCCATTGATATCCCCGTGTCACTTAGGGTCCGCCGGTCTGCTAGCGAACAAGATCCTATCTATGTAGAACAAGGTATCATATTGTCTAGTCCCTTAATTGGACAACAAGCATTAAGCATCCCATAGATAGTCAAGCACACATAATATTGTAATTAAAATCAACCACAAACTTAATGTAAATTGTATATGCACATCACATCTCACTAATCCCTTATAGCTCCCACGCCCATGGGAACTTACTCAGACATGAGAGAAGAAAGCATCATCGACATAATTAAATAAAGGGAGTTTTTCTTGATATTAACATGGATATCCACAATAAGAATAGAAATAAATCCTACAAAATTCAAGATGGGAAGAACAATCTCAAACCATCTTGCATCACCTCCTAGATGCCTGTTATGCCGTACATCGCAATCCCAGGATTACCATTTTTGCAAGACATAACATATTGATAACATAGTTCATCATACATTAAAAACCATAATAGTTGATGGGGATACGCCTATTGGGGTATACTCAGCGGGACGTTTCCGACTGGTCCAAGGGCTGGCAAGTGGGCTTGCAGAACGACGAGTGGACCGAAGCCCAGCAAGGTATCAGGCGACTGGAGGTTGAAGGCCCAGGCGAGCAGATAGGCCCAGTCGGTCTAGGTTAAATGATTACCGAAGATGTAACCGAATCAGTTGAGATATGTAAACCCTAGGGGAGGTGACCCTATATAAACCTCCCCATGGGGTGAGTAGAGACACGTTCCCTCATACACCCAAGCAACTCGCCGCCTAGTCGCCGAGTTCGCCCATTGTAAACACCTCCATAATACAATCTAGCAGGAGTAGGTCTTTACCCTCCGGGGCGAACAGGTAAAACCACTGTCTTTGCCTCATCTCGCACCGCAGATGGCTGGCCCTTGCCCTCGTTCTACTACTCGCCGATTGGCATCTGCCGTGGTCATTCCCACGCGATGGCGCCCACCGTGGGGCTGGCCGGCGGTGTTGTTACGGCGAGATCCAATCTGCCCATCAACGAGGCGGCCGCCACCGGCCGCATGATAGCGATCGGCGAGATGCTCCGGATCTTGCCGAGCAGCTACGTCCGGCCGCGACCCGTCACACTGGCGTGATCCGCCATCGGCACGATCAGCCTCTTCGTCGGCCTCACCGGCGTCGCCGCCTCGGAGGACTCGGCTCGCATCCGCGAAGTCGCCACCGCGATCGGCTCTCGAGCCGATCCGCACGATCCACCGCCTCGCCTCCGAAATGCGCCCACAAAGAACGTGGCGAGAACTCGCGGCCGCAGAAGACGCGGCCCTCACCGGCGACGCCGACTCGGCGACCGGCGTCACTCGCGGATCCATCACCGCGGCCTCATCCGCGGGCTCCATCGCCGTGTCTCCAGCGGGAGATTTCGAGGACCCCTCCATCCTCGGGATCTTCGAATTCGACTCCGGGTCGGAAAATTCCGCCGACCTCCACGACGGAGCCAGTCGCCATGCCGCGACCTACATGGCCACCGGCACCGATCCGCCGGAGGACCCTTTCTCCACCCCGATCCCTCCTAACGCCACGGCGACGGAGGTCGAGGAACTCTGCCTGAAGTTGGCGGAGGCGATGCGCAAAGAGCGAGCGGCGAAAAATTTCGCCTCGAGCGGTGTGACAGAGGCATCACGCTACCAGCGGCGGATCAGTCACGCCTGAACCCACCGTTCAGGCGCCACGAACTTCGGCAGCAACGACCCGGCGCGCATAGCCGAAGCGCGATCTGCGAGAACGCGCCACCAGGGAAGCAACCGCCCGGGATCGACGGCGATGGGTGCCCCACCACCCAACCGCACCTCCTGTGGACCAGCGGATAGTCGTCTCCTCACGGGAGAGACGCTAACGGCCTCCCACCGTTCTCCACCCGATGGACAACCTCGTGGCAGGCGAGCAGCGGCCGATAGCATCACGGCCACGGCGGCGCCCACAAATCCAAGATGCGTCGGCCCTACTCGCGAAGGTGGAACAGCAAAAGCGGCGCCGACTCGCAAGGGCGAGTATACTCGCGCTCCTCGGGAAGCAGGGCGGCCTCAAGCGGCCGTCCAGCGGTGGCAAACACCCTCAATTGCCCGCCACCAGAGCCACTACAGCTCCAACGCCAACCCGCGAATGCGGCACTCTCCACCAACGATCCCAGGCCAGCGACCAACCTCGTCGCCGCTAACGGAGAACCAATCGACGCCCGCACTCACATCATCAACAACCAAAACTGGCGCGCACGCCAGCCCGACGACTTGCGGCACACCCTAACTACTCGCCGCGATGGCGAGCCTATGGGTCGCTTCATCGACTAGGGCCTAAGTGCTTGACCAATGATCCGAGGCTAAAGTACCCACCAAACTTCAAGGCGCCAAGGAGATCGAAAATACTCCTCGTGCGACCCATGTGCGGCTCGACACATACCTCATGGCAATGGGGATCGCGGGTCACACCTACTACGCCGTTACCTCCCACCGATGATGGAGGGGCGTGCGGGCAATGGATCAACACACTCCCCGGGCGATGTCGACTCACGAGAAATGCGAGCACGTCGAGCACTTGAGTGCTCTTACACTCGCGCCACCACCATCAAGGACACAGGCGATCGTCCGGGGACCCCGCGAGTCGACCATAGCGGGTCCAACGGTGGCAAGAGCTCTGGTACAGCGGTCGGCATCCACCGGACACCGCGATCCATTGCTTCAAGACCTCGTGCGCTCTGAGCCTCTAGTCGCCAAGCTCAACACGCCCGCACACTCGACAACATCCCGACCTCCTCGAGATCGCCAAACGATACGCCGAGGAGGATCCCAACCAAGACGTCGACGACGAGTCCGGAGGGCAACGCCGCGGGCGGCAACGACGGTGGCCGAACCGACCTACGCTACTGGCACTCGCCTCACGTGCAAGCGCCGCAGCGAAGCGGTCGACTTCGTCGCCAACACTGGGCACGCACAACGCGACCCCAAGAGCTACCGCCGTGACGGAGGGCAACGACGCGATGGCGGGAACTACAAGAACAAGCCAAGGTTCGATCCCGCGGCCCTCCTTAACCAACCATGTGCGTTTCACAGCAGGGAAGGAAAGCCCGCCACGCATACCACCGCCGACTGCCACACCCTCAGGGAGATCGAGAAGGCACGGCACGCGCGGGAAGACACCGACAACGACCCGCCAAATGGCGGAAAATTCGGCAAAGTAGCCGGCTCGCTCCATACCTTCACAGGCTTCAACACGAAGCGCGAGAAGAAGGTCATCGCCAGCCGCCGTCAACGCGGTGACCCAAACAGACGTCCCCGGTTCCTCAACTGGTGAACAGCCATCACGGAGCGGCAAGACCACTCGCCACGCCAGTACCGGGGCGAGTCGCCTTGGTGGTCAAGCCCAAGGTTGGCGACTCGGCTCCCCAAGACACCGATGGGCGGCAGCTCCATCAACATCCTCTACCTCGACACCTTGAGCGGCTCGCTCCTGCGATCGATGATCGAGACCACCCACCACGTTCCACGGCATCGTCCCGGTCGAAGGCGTACCCGATCGGCAAGGTCACGCTACCCGTCACCGGTACTCCAGCGAACTTCCGCACCGAGCGGATCGTCTTGAGCTGGTGCCATTCGACAGCCCTTACCACTGCGTCCTCTGGCGCCAGCGTTCGCCAAATTCTTGGCGGCGCCCTCTGCGATAACGCGATGAAGCTCCGGGCGTGCGGAGTCATCACCATCAACGGCGACCCGACATGGCCGCCGAATGCGAGGCCAAAGGAGCCGAACTGCGACGCCGTCGCCATCGGCGAAACTAATCACGCCGACAGGCTCGCCAAATCTGCGGCCGGGTTAACAACGACCCCACGATACTCAAGAAGCCAAACTCGGAGGGCACAAACACCTCAACCTTTGAGGCTACGACGCACGCACTCACCGTGAGCTGGTCCCAGCGACTCCGGCCGACGGTGACGATCGGGACGAGCATGAGCCCAGCATAGGAAGCGCGCTCGAGTTCCTCCGTGAGAACAGGGACATCTTCGCATGGAAACCCTCCGACATGCCTGGTGTCCCTAGGGAGCTCGCTGAGCACAAATTAAACGCCGACCCCAAAGTGCGACCAGTCAAGCAGTCGCTACGGCCTTTCAACGAAGAACGTCGTCGGGCAATCGCCGAGGAAGTGCAGCGTCTACTCGCTGCCGGCTTCATCCGGCCAATTAAATACTCCAAGTGGCTGGCAAACCCAGTCTTGGTCGAGAAGAAGAACGGGACCTGGAGAATGTGTATCGACTACACAAACCTGAACAGCGCCTGCCCAAAGGAGCAGTTCGTCCTCCCGCGGATCGATCAGATAATCGATTCCACCGCGGGTTCGGAGTCGCCGTGTTTCCTCGACGCCTACTCTGGGTATAACCAGATCAAAATGGCTGTCGAGGACGAGGAGAAGACAGCGTTCATCACGCCATTCGGAGCCTTCTGCTACACCGCCATGACCTTCGGCCTTAAGAACGCCGGAGCAACCTACCAGCGGTGCATGCAAGAATGCCTCGCGAGCCAAATTGGCCGCAACATCCACGTCTACATCGACGACGTGGTCGTGAAATCCGCTCGCCAAGGCGACCTACTCGCCGACCTAGCAGAGACCTTCGCCAATCTGCGAAGGTACAAGATAAAGCTCAATCCAAGCAAGTGCACCTTCGGTGTACCCGCCGGGCAACTACTGGGATACGTCGTCTCCAAACGAGGGATCGAGGCAAACCCAACGAAGATCGACACGATCGCCCGGCTCGGCAAACCCGAGTGCCTGCGCGACGTCCAGAAGCTGGCCGGGCGAGTAGCGGCTCTCAGTCGTTTCATCCCCCGCCTGGGCGAAAAGGCGATGCCCCTATACCGCCTGATGCGCAAGAACCCCACCTTCCAGTGGGACAAGGAGGCGGACGACGCGCTCCGCGACCTCAAAAAGGTGCTACTCGCCGCACCACTACTCGCCGCACCAGCTGACAAAGAGCCCATGCTGGTTTACGTCGCGGCGTCCGAGCGCGTCGTCGATTGTAATGGTCGTCGACGACAGAGGAAGGAAAGGCGCCGGTCCAGCGGCGGTACTACATCAGCGAGGTTCTCACCGAGTCGCGCCGATACCCACAGTACCAAAAACTGGTATCGCGGTCTTGAGCTCAGCGGCGCTGCGCACTACTTCCAGAGCACCCGATCACGGTCGTCTCCTCGGCACCACTACAAGATATCATCCGCAATCGCGGCGGCCGGGCGGAGTCGCCAAGTGGCCGTCGAGATCGGCGTCCACAATATTAAATCTGAGCCACGAAGGCGATTAAGTCGCAGCATCGCGACTTCGCCGCGGGGGAAGAGGCCCAGCGGAGAAGCCGCCGTACCTCCATTATTGGAGCCTGCACTTGACGGATCCAAGAACGCAGACGGCGGAGCGGGATAGTGACCTCACCGAAAGGCGACAAGCTCCGCTACATCCTCCGCCTCAATTCACGCCTGCACCAACAACATGGCTGAATACGAGGCCCTACTCTGGCATGCGAGCCGCAAAGGAGATGAGCGTCAATCGCCTTCGATGCTACGGAGACTCGACCTCGTTGCGGGGCAAGTCGCGGCACTGTGGACGATCTCCCCACCATGGCGGCATACCGACAAGAGGTGGACAAGGTGGCGGCCACTTCACGGCTACTCGTCGAGTGGATCGACAGAGGAAAAGCGAGGCCGACGCCTCTCTCGCATCGGGTCGGCTCGACTCGCACCACCCGCCGCGTGTTCCTCGACACAATCTTCACGCCATCGGTCTCTCCCGAAGGAGATCGACATGAGTCCGCTCCAACCCGAGGCAGCCTTGGTCGCACTCATAACCGAGCAGACGATTGGACCAAGCCCTACATCGCCTACACAGGCGGCACTGCCGCCAGATTTAAACAAATGCTCGAATGATCGCTGCGATGCAAGTCTTACACCATCATCGATGGCGAGCTACACCTGGCGCAGCGTCACCGAGTGTTCCAACGTTGCGTCCAACCCGGTGAAGGCGCAAAATCCTCCACGACATCCACTCGGTACGGCCATCACGCGCCGCCGCTCCTGGTCGCCAAGGCCATGCGACACGGCTTCTCTGGCCCCACCGCACACGCCGACGCTCGACATCGTCCAGCGATGCGGATGCAATCGCCAATCAGGGCCGCGTCGAGCTCGGCGCTCAAAACAATCCCCATCACCTGGCCATTCGCTGTGTGGGGCATGGACATGGTCGGCCCCTTCAAGAAGGCCCCCTCTGGTTACACCCACCTGCTGGTCGCCGTCGACAAATTCACGAAGTGGGTAGAGGCCAAGCCAGTCCGGAAATGCGACGGGAAGACCGCCACTAAGTTCCTACGCGAGCTCATATACCGCTACGGGTTCCCCAACAGCATCATCACGGACAACGGCACAAACTTCGCCAAGGGAGCAATGGCCGAATTTTGCGAAGAACACCACATCCGGCTCGACCTCGCATCGGTCGCATCCGAATCAATGGCCAGGCGGACGGGCCAACAAAGCATCCTCCACGGCGAAGCCGCGACTCAAAGTACCACTCGGCGCGCTGGATCTTTGGGTCGACGAGCTCCCTCCGTCATCCGGGAATCCGCACCTCGGTCAACAGGTCGACGGGATTCACTCCTTCTTCATGGTCTACGGTCAAGCAGTCATGCCCACCGACCTCGAACACGACTTCCGCGGGTCGTCCACTATCTGGAGGCCGGAACGAGCTGGCCCGCCAAGACGGGCTCGACCAGCCTCGGCGAAGCACGCGACCTCGCCCGATCGCGCACCACCATTTATCGGCAAGGACTCCGCGCTACCACAGCCGCGACGGTGAAAACCCGCACCTTCCAGAAGGCGACACGGTGTTGCGCCTCATCCAGACAAGAAGGGCATGCACAAGCTCTCCTCCGTGGAAGGCCCGTTCGCTATTAGGTAGCGTACTCGGCAGCGACGCCTACTACCTCGTCGGCGTCCATGGGGACGGCGAACTCGGCGTCAGCGGCCATGGAATGTAAATCTCCTCCGGAAGTTCTATTCCTAGAACCCCACATATGTATTCTCCGATCGCTATGAATAAAAAAAGCGGTTATCGCAAAATTCGTCTACTCTCCATGCCTTGTGCCATTCGCACTTTCGTAATTAACGTCATGCTAAAATACGAAGTCAACCCTTGGTACAGCGACGCACGCTAAGTAGTGCGATGTAAGAGCACCGAGTCATTTCAGGTCTTGCATCGTCCACGAAACGCTCCGAGCCCCATTGAGTCGCCTAGCTCGGTGGTTTCTGAACCAAGACAACGCCTCGCTTCTCACGCGACCCTGGTCCTCCGCATCCTCGGCGTAGCGACTCGAGCGGCTAAGTACCACGCTCGGGACTGAACACCGGTTCGTCGCGATCGGACGAGAAAACGCCAAGTAAGAGAGCACGCCTAGGACTGCACGCGATGACCCAGCGGGCAGGAGTAGCGCTCACACCAACGCTCGATCCTCAACCACCCTCGAGTCGCGCCTTGAACTACCAAGTACCACGCCGGGGACTCGGCCACCGGCCCCGTTCACAGACGGTAAAAATCTGAGCACTCAAGGAGTCGCCTTGCGGCTCTCCGAGCTCGGCGAGTCGACTAAACCAACAACACACATGATAAACAACAAAACATCATATATGAGGTGAACCCCACAAAGGCGGACGCTCGGGACTCACCCAAAATCAATCAAAACACGCAAACAAATAGCAAAATGAACACAACGTTCCATTCAATTGCATATCGCATTGTCTTACATTACAAAATATGCCTACTCGGCAGAACTGCTGCTAACACATCTAGGCAAACTACACTACTCTGCAGGCTTCAACGACGAGGCGCCAGCATCCCGGCGCCTCGGATGAACGCGGTGTACGGGTTTGACGGATACGTCGTCACTCACCCGCCATCGCCGAGCGGAAAGGCTGCTCAACCTTGAAGTCGCGATGCGGCGGCTCGGTCGTTCGGTATGACGACCGTTTCTGGTAGGGAAGGAGGTCGCCCATCGCCCGCCAGCGCTCCGAGTACGCGGCATCGTTCCTGCAGCTTGAGAACCTCGGACAGATCCACGCGCCCGGTCGATGAAGGATACCCACTCGTCACATCGTCGAGATCAAGTCCTCGGGAAGTGGGCGAGTCCAAGGCTCATATTGTCGACGCTCATGACGAAAACGCCGACAGCGTCATGAACTCTCGACGCGGGCGCCTTCTCCAAGTACTCCCACACCTCAACGAGGTCACTGGGAATAACTTCGGTGGGCGACATCTCTTGAAGGTAGGCGCGGATGCAGGTCGCCGACAGCGTCGCCGAGTCGACAAGCATGCTCACGCATTCCCTCGCGTCCAGAGAATTCGCTTCTTCTTGGCAGCCAATAACACGACCTGCGAGAAGGAGACAAGTATGAGTACCATGGAAACCACGAACAATACAACCAAAAGACAGGGAAGACGCACTCACCAAGCAATGGGCGGGCGAGTCCCGTGATGAAACTTTGAAGCGATGTAGAATCATCCTGAAGCCCAACAATGAGGGCTTCCGACGCCTTTCGGTCATCCTCCGCGGCCGCAATGGCGGCCTTCGCTCGCCCGTTCGCCGAGCTTGCTTCTTCTTTTGCCTCCCGCAGTTCGCGCTCGAGGTCGGCGATCTTCTGCTCGACGGTGCCTAACGCAGACCGCACCGCCTCCAGTTCTCCAGCAGGGACAAGCTCCTGGCGAGCCACCTCGCTGCGGCAACAACTGAAGCTCCTTGTTTGCTTCCTGGAGAGCGGCCAGTTCCTTCTCAGCACGCTGCTTCGCAGCCAATCGCTCTGCCGACTCCAGCTGCAGACCCTGTACATCTCCAAAATCAGCACACATGAAAATTTCTCAGTGCCCACCTGCTAAAATTTAGCGGGTGCGCTCGAGGGCAGCGATCGAAAATTCCTCGGTGCCCACCCGCTAAAATTTAGCGGTGCGCACTCGAGGGCTAGCGATCAAATTCCTCAGTGCCCACCCGCTAAAATTTAGCGGGTGCGCACTCGGGGACTGGCGATTGCGAAAATTCCTCAGTGCATATCCGCTAAATTTTAGCGCATACGCACTCGGGGACTGGATTCGAAAGTACAAAACAAGTAAATTATAAGAATCAAGCCGCTGCTAAGCACCGACCTGATCCTCGGGGACTGGAGGTACCTGGATGGCCGCACCAAGCATGCCGTGAAGTTGCACCGCGTCCACGGACGCAAGCAGCGCCGGCGTATGCCCGCGACGTTGGTCGATGTCAGCGTCGATGGTCCCTGGAGCGGGGCTCGGGGTTGCGGCCCCACTCGCCGTGGCCGCCTTGGTCGTGAAACGGGGGAAGGTAGCAATCGAGGCGCCCGCTCCAAAGGAAGTCGCTTCCTCCGGCCTAGGCAAGGAAACGACCTCCTTCGTAGACGCGGTCGCCTCCACTGCGGGTCCAGCCGGCGCCGCCGCCACGTCGTCAGAGACGGTGACGATGTCGTCGCCCTTGGCCTTCTTGCTGCCTTCCGTTGAGGCGGCGACCTCATCACTTTTCCTCTTGCGGGAAGGGTCTTCCTCGCCAACGGCGGAAGATACCTTGGCCACGGTCGGGTGACCCATCTTTTTCACTCCGGTCCTGCACATTGAATCAAATCAATAAAGGACAATCAAAGTACTAAAGGAAAATAAGGAATGCCGAATGCACTCACTTGGCGACTGGAATGAAGCGCAGCCCTGTACGAAGGCCAGCCGGTTTTCCAGCTCAGGGCCTAATCGGCGACTAAGCCCCAGCTCCAGGACGTCGGGGGCCCAGGATACAGACGGCTTCTTTGATGTTGACGTAGCGGTTGGCGCCTCCGGGGCGCCTTCGGCGGAGGCCTCCTCGTGAGTTGGGGCCACCGCGGCCGGAACTTCCTTGCGGGGCGAGGCCACCGCGCTCGGGACCTCCTTGCGAGGCGAAGTCGCCACGACCGGAGCCTTCCCTAGCCCAGAAACCGACGCGAATGGCGGAGGCATTGAGGCCAGCGGAGCTTCTGTAGATGGCGCATCTAGCGCGGTTGTCGCCGGAACTGCGCCGTCACCGGCCGAGCTGTGAGCATCAGAGCTGCTCGTTGAGTGTGGCGGTGAAGCCACCTTCGGCGGCTTCATCTTCCTTCTCAGGGGGGCCCTCGCCTCCTTCTTCTCCTTCTTCTTCTTCGCGGGAGTGGCCTGACGGCGCGAGGTGGTCTCTGGGAGTTCGTCGTCGTCATGACGCTCGAGGCTCCTGCTCGCCTCGATCTCGCGCTGACGTTGCCCGCGGGTCTTTCGGACCAGTGGGGCAATCTCCTCTTCGGACTCGTCCTCGTCGTCCTCGTTACCTTTGGCGGGTGGCGACTCGCTTGTATCCTGGGCGGATGGCTCGGGGCTCTCGTTGTCGGCGGGTGGTAACCACCCTTCCACCACTTGGAACAGCTGCGTTAAACACGAAACAGAGTTAGAGTTACCGCGACTGCACACGCTGCGACTGCGAACAAGATAAAGGATTACCGTCGGAGCCGGACGCTTCGCGGTGTAGGGAGGCACCCCAGCCTGCGCATCCACGTATGTCGCCTGGGTGATCTTCTTCAGCGCTGAGAGGTAGTCCTCCAGCTTCCACTCGGCGAGCAGGCTTTGTCGGGTCTCCCGGCCCGTGTCTTGGTACATGTAATGCTCGCGTTAGGCGGCGAACGCCTCCCAAGCCAACAATTGTACAAATTTACCGTCTGGAGCCCCTTCTTCTTCAGACCGCGGATGGTCTGGAGCATCTCGTCGACAACCATCCGCTGGTCGTCGGGGAGCTTGCCGACCTGGAGATGGCGTGGCTCGGAACGATTAGCCGAGTACCGCGGGATCGCCGCTTCGTCTTCCGGAGTCGCCTCGGTCACGTAGAACCATGACTTTTTCCAGTCGCTCGCTGCTTTGGCTGGCAGCATCAGGTCGAAGAAGGAGGCTTTGGATTTGAGTTGGAAAGTTAAGCCGCCCGCGGCTAGCATTGGGCCGCCCGCCTCCTCGCGGCTGATCCGTCCATGGAACAGATCTTGCCACAAGGGAAAGTAGGGCCGGCAGCCCAAGTAGCACTCATGAGCATACGAAGATGGCGAGCTGTTCGATCTTGGGGACCAGATCGAGGCTGGATCCGTAGTAGGCGCAGTAAACGCGGAAGAACAAAGATGTGGGAAGCCCTAACCCCGCCGAGGTGGTGGTGAAACAGACGAACTCTCTCTCGCGGGTTGGGGTGGTTTCCCAGCGAGGATACGCCAGCCGGCCCGTAGGATTCCGGCCTCCTCGAAGGAGGCCAGCTGCGCCCTGGTGCATTTGGATCTACCCCAAGGTTCGGTGGAGAGGGCCATGGCTGAGGATCTGTTCGGAGGTCGGAAGATTGCGGGTCGATTGGATCGCGGAATCAGAGGAAGGAAGATGTGCGTACTCGGAGAAAATGGTGGGCGGTTGGCTTTACGATAGCCTACCATTCCTCTTATATAGTGGGAGTTGCCCGCCAAGTCAGGGGGCCGTTACCGCGCGATGATTACGCCAGAAGTTACCGTTGGGTTACCTTAACGGCTAGTTTGACCACGCCTGGCGGTCCAACTCTAGCCACTCGGCTCGTTGAGTCACTCGCCGAGACCGCGTCCCGTTGGATCGACTTCGTCAAGACGCGACTCGGTTCACGGATTTTTCCTTTATACAGAGCCCGCCGATTATTTGGATGCCAACTTGAAGCCGTATACTCCATCGGCAGCCACTCACGCCTAATCAACGCGGCCTCGGGGACTCTTGATGGGGATACGCCTATTAGGGTATACTCAGCGACGCTTCCGATGGTCCAAGGGTGGCGAGTGGGCTTGCGATCCACGAGTGGACCAAGCCCAAGAAGGTATCGCGATCGGAGGTTGAAGGCCCAGCGAAAGCAGATAGGCCCGATCGGTCTAGGTTAAATGATTACCAAGATGTAACCGAATCAGTTGAGATATGTAAACCCTAGGGGAGGTGACCCTATATAAACCTCCCCATGGGGTGAGTAGAGACACGTTCCCTCATACACCCAAGCAACTCGCCGCCTAGTCGCCGAGTTCGCCCATTGTAAACACCTCCATAATACAATCTAGCAGGAGTAGGTCTTTACCCTCCGGGGGGCCGAACCTGGGTAAAACCCTGTGTCTTTGCCCTCATCTCGCGCCGCAGATGGCTGGCCGCCCTTGCCCCTCGTTCTACTACTCGCTGCCGATTGCAGCATCTGCCGTGGTCATTCCCACGACAATAGTCTTACAAATAGATGATCTCATGATCAGGTCTAATTACAATCAAAGCAGTAGAAATAATAATAGAGGTAGCATGGTCGAGGCTCCATATTCAGGGCCACAGGCAATGCTGGCGATGGGAGATAATTATAGTTATCATAAGCGTCATGCTGTCCATCCTCCTCGTAGTCTCCTTCATAGTCTGGCCATGGGAATAGCCAGGGACAAAGCATGAGTACTTTGAAGTACTCACAAACTAGCACTAAAGCAATAAGGCCATTCTAATAGGAATCCTAAGCTCTAGATTTGTTTGCCACAAGCCTATTTTATTTCAACCAGTATCTAGTAATAAAAGCCTAACTTTAGTTGTCTAAGTTAATTAGGTGGGAACCTACTTTTAACTCCACAACTTGTGGGGTAAAGTCAAAGTCGCCATTCAACTGTCCATAACTGCGGGCACGGTTATTCGAATAGTTTGACACTCTGCAGAGGTGGTACACTTTCACCAGAACATTCGATACATCCGTCAGGGATAATCCTGAATCATCATACTTGGTATGCGGATAATCAATCCTAACCTTTCAATTACACACCCTAGTATAGCCACCTCCCCTATGAGTTTGGCCTCCCAACCATGACTATTTGTCATCTTGGGAACTGCATAGGTGGACAACCACATTCACAAGGTAGCCTCAGCTCACCTCGTTGCGCGAGGGAACCCATACTAAGACACATAAACTTCCAGTCAAGCCCTACCCAAATTCGGGTATTGTGGTTGTACGGTAAAATTGGAATGGTATTGCATCCGAACCCAACCATCAGGTTTTATCAAAGTTAGGTCAAATACTTCATTAATCATCATCTTCAACTCATTGTGTCCATAACACATGTCAAAAAATTTCAATAGAAACTCAGCATTCCAAGGTTTTCATAATCATTTTTTCACATCTAGGTTGGTCAAGATTAAGTTAGCACTAGCATTTACCAATGATGGTGTCACTATTTGAGGGGTACTAAACTAGTGTTTCTACATACATCAAGCTCGAAATCTCTTGATGGCACTTTCCTAAATTTCCACTAATCATCAAATTAATTTCCTATTGGAACAACTTTGCAAAAAGGGTGAAAAGTAAAGCTTGTAAGTAAAACTGGGATTTGGTATAATAAAAAAGGGGTATCACAAAGGCTTACAAGTGAGGCTTGCATGGTTTAGCTTAGCTTGCCTTGGTTGGTAAGGTGGTCGAAGTTATCTTCCTCGTCTTCATAGAATTCCTCCTCTTTGTAGCCCAGATTGGTACTACCTTCTATAAATAAATACGAGCTACACAATCACCACACAATACTTAACTACTTCAATTTATCACACAAGGCTCACACTAGGTGATCTAGCATCATCTCTATCATTACAAGAAAAGGGTGATAAGATTTTATTTATCTTATTTTAGAAAATTAATTTCTACTCATTGAAAAGTTACTTAAGATTTAATATTCTCCACTTCAAATATGAGATCATATCGACCCATGTCATCACCACATATTCTAATACTTGAGAATGTGATTTAAAGTGGTTGGCCTAATTTATAAAACTTAACACTACTATTTAATAATATTTTAGTGGCTAGAGATGACTATAAGTCGTTATGTTAATTTTGGTCTAGGACTACTATATGTAAGTATGTAGATTTTTACAAATTCAGAAAGATCTTGTCCAATGTGATTTTTGAGAGTTGGAATCAACTCAAAATCACTTATGGTTGATTTTAGAAAAATGTTTGAAGTGCTAAAAGCTACCGTCTTGTTATTTTTACTAAGGGTGATCCATAGTTTCAAACTATTTGAATCCAACAGAAGTAATTAGAGATTTTCATCTACATTCAAACAAAATTTGATTCATTCAATTTGGTGCCGTGAATCTTCCTAAATTGATTTTGAAAGTTACCTACAGTATGCGATTTTTCAAATAAAAGACAAATCTAAATTTGAATCGCTAGGCTGCGCGCGGGAATGATAATGGGCTGGCCCAACTACGCAACCGCCGCAGCGGGCCTCAGGGGCTGGTCCTACCTGTCAGCGGCTAACAACACAGGAAGCGGTATCAGATATTCTGGGCCTTACGATTAGAGCGCGATCGATGGCTGAGCGTCATCGTCTCAGTCGCAGGGTGAGCGCGAGACAGAACCCTAGCGCTACGACACGGGTCGTCGGGGGATTACCAGGGCTCCAGCTATGTCAGGAGATGGGGGCAAATGAATGAGTCGACGACGGCGGTTCGAACGGTGGTCGCGACAGCTCCTGAGGTGGCTCCTAGCTTCGGCTCCTTCCTTCCTCTGCAGTGGCGAACTCTGGTGAAATTCCAGTGCGGTGGTGCTCGCCTTGCTCCAGGGTTGGTTCAGAGAGGTTCCTGGGTGAGAGAGGAGTGGAATGGTGTGTGTTTTAGGTTGGGGGAGGGCTCTATTTATACTACGGCGAAGGGGGCACGGCATAGCTCGGGCTCGCCGGTGACGTAGTTACAGTGAGCTATAGGCATGGCCAAGGGGATAGGTCTACGCGGTGCTTCAGGGCGATCGCCATACGCATAGTGGCACGGCGAGGCGCGGTCTAAATCGTTCTAGAATGTCCGTGCTCTACGGAGGTACCGTTGGCAATCGCCACGGTGTACGCGCGGTCAAACGAGCATGTGTGAGAGCTTGATGGGGTCATGGCAAACGTAATGGCGCAGGGTGAGGGCGAGGCGCAGTGTGTGCATGCGGGATTGCTCGGCGCTCTGGCGCGGCGACCGACATGGTCTAGTGTTAAATGGGAACGAATTTGCTGGCGTGGCCTCGAGCGGTCTTTGTTCGGGGCATGCACAAGCAGAGGCGGTGAGGTTAGAGTTACCTCCTAGACATCATTGGCGAGGGCGGCGCGGTCTGTGGTGGTATGTCCATGTCGGTTACGATTCTTGCACTACTCATTTGATCAAGTGAGGGAGCTCCTTTGCACGGGCTGGTACTGAGGGCGTTAAATGCATGATGTGTGAGCTTAGTGAGGTCACAAGATGATCAAAGGTTTGATCAAAACAGTGAATAATGGTTGAGTTTGTACTGTGATCACCAAGTGTTCGATCTAATGCCCGCAAGAACTAAACCATCACATTTTCCTGTGATTTTTTGTGGGTGTTCTGGTACTAAACTTGGTAGTCTCTGGGTGCAATGGTTTTCTAGGTGGTGAAGGTTTGAGTGGTTTTCCAAAAATGGCTATCTTGATACATAAGATAGATTAAATTTTGAATTGCCTCTCAGATGGGTTTTGGATTTGTTTCTGCAAGTTTGGAAAGCTCCATTGGGTTTAGTGTCACTAGGTCTAGCAAGGGGAGAAAAGAAATGGAAAAGTTTCAGTTTGAGATTAGTTGCTAGATATGCTCAAAGTGAGCTAGTGGTTAACTTTGGAAGAAATGACCATTAGGTCATATGCTTTATATTTAGATTTTCTTTTGTTTTGATCTGTTTTGGAAATGACCTAGATGATATGATTTTGATCTTTAAACCATTTCTCATCATTTACAACAATCACACATGGAATTGCAAGCATTCATACACACAACCCTTAAGATTTGAATTTAATTAATAAAAGATTTTGTTAACCCTAATCTTGAATAATTAGAAATTGATCCTCATCAATATTTTTCGGATGTTACGTCGGAGATTCGAGACTGAAATAAAAGAACTTACAAGCTCGAATTGGTGTCAAATTCTTTTCTTCACAATTCCTGTAATCCTAAACATCATCATACAAGTATTCACAAGATTGCACTGAGTTCACTTCCTAACCACGTATATCTTGCTAGCAAATAAATCATATTCCTGAGCAAGTGTCAAAAGTTTAGCTTGGAAAGTGAAACAAATCCTTTTGGTTTCTGTCTTATTGAGAGATGAAATTTTTTGCTGTTTTGTTCCTTTAATCAATTAAGAGTACTCAAATTGGCACCAACAACATTTAATTTAAGAACAATTCATATATTCTCACCTCAAAATTTCAAGACTCTGAAAGCACCTTTTTCGTTTTCTTGTTTTTCAAAAACTTCAGCTCTTTCATAGAGAAATCATGCCACTGTTTTTAACATGTTAATTGGGGTTTTGTTGTGCACTCGTGACCATGCCAATATATAACTGTTGAGCAATAGTGGGTCAGAGGAGTACTACAACTTCACTTGGAATGTGAAGCCACAAGGAGACTAAAATTTTACCCATCATAGAGTTGCAGCTACATACGCTTACATAACTCAATAGCCGAAATCAAGTGGTTTCCCACATTTAGATTGTTCGTTGGCCAGTGGAGTTAATAGTTCCCCATGGAGTATGATAGTGTTGTAATGACACGCGTAAAGCAATGTCTTACTGTAATTATTAGAAAAAACAGTGGCATAATATCTACTACTTCGAAGTATCCATTTTATCAGACAATTTCATTCAAGGGTGCTATCGAGTCTATTTACAATAAGATCAATAGGGTTGAGTAGTTTCTAGAATCAAATCCTTTGGGCTAAACATGGATTCAATTCATATTTTGGATGCCTTTTCTTGTTGTAAAAATGTTGGAAATATTTAACCAAGTTCATTGCTTATTATTTTAAAGCTAAAAGGGGACACTAGCAAAGGAATATAATTTATAGGATAACAAGCAAAGTGGGGAGTGACTCAGGTGCAAGCGACTAAATAGCTGTAGTGTCAATTTAAAGTTGTAGAAGAGGTGATGAAAGGAATGTGGTACCTCCTCTTGCTTGATTCGTTCTCGTACTTGAGTAGAATCCCCTCTATATTTCCTTATTGCCAGGTCACCTGAAATTGAGCAATCTCCGAGAGAAAAAAAGAAACAAATTTGCAATAAAGGTTACAACTAAGTTTTTTGTGTTTTTGGTTTAAGAATGCAAACTGAAAGTAAACATGAAATTTCTGAAGAAGTGAAATAAATAAAAAGAATAAATAAAATATGAATGCAAAGTTTGGAGGTTTTCAAACCTACCCCAAGCTTAGGCTATCGCCATGCCTAGTTGTTGTCCTCGTTCAGCAGCGGGTACGAATGCCTCTGGTAGTAGTCAGGGAAGTGGGTCATGAAGTGACTAAAGTTGTGAGTTAAGGCACTCACATCCTCATTCACACCATGAAGATTTTGGTCGATCTCCCCAATTCAATGTGCTGGTTGAGCTACAGAAAATCCTCATAGGGGACATTGTTGAACCCCTGCTGCTTTTGTTGCTGATTGGGCCATGGGTCCCAAGGTCCCTCCTTCTGCTGCCGCTGTCCTTCCCAAGCAGGGTTGTACTCCTGCTCTTGTTGTTTCTCATCCTGCTTCTCTCCTTCTTTATCTTTCTCAGAGTCAGGATAGAGTGTTTCCATGATCTCCGTCACTTTATACTTGGTAAGGATCCAGTTGTTCCTCTCCTGAATAGAGAAGGCTTATGCACAAGGAAATGGCACCTTCTCATACTGTGCAACATCAAGAAAACCAAATTGATAGGCTCGAAGCCTCCTGTTAGCTCGGTATACACCAAGGAAGCCACAAGAAGTTATATATTTGACATCCATAAGTATGGAGCCATCAACGGCTTGCACAATAGTTATCGGAATTCCACGGGCTTGGAGTAGGTGGGTTACCAATCCACCGATGCGAATACCACCTTTCTTTTTGTTGATCTGGTGGCGCAGGTGCTAGAGGAATAGAACTACAGGAGTGGGACTCTGTGGTGCATCAGGGAAGAGTGCCTTAGTGATCATGGCCATGTCTGTATTGGCCAGAGAGTCTGTATCCCCTCTTCCCAATAAAGTGTTGGCAAGAAACAAAGCGAAGTAGAGGAGGGTCGGGCTCTGAATGGTGAACATCTTATTCTGGTAGAAGTCCCTACCACCGTTAATAGAAATAACCTCCCAAGTTTCTCCACTTGAGACACTATACAGGTTTTTAATAGTTGATTCCCCTTCTCAAGGGAATCCAAAAGCTTCACAAAATTGTTGAAAAGTGATTTTATATGGCCGCTGGTTAACGGTGAAACTCACTGTGCATGCATTACCTTTCTCCTTGTAGTCGTTGTAGAAGGAGGTGATGAAATCATGGGTGAGCTCAATGTAGGTGTAGTGGCTTGCATAGGTGAGGTTGGATAGACCTGCATTTGCACACATGTGGTCGAAGTCCCCCTCATCCCTGCTGAGTTGAGAAAGCCATCATCGGCCCATCGTGTGGGCAGAACCTTCCTCGCTAAAACCATGGCGTACTTGTTGTCGAGCTCAAACTAGAGCTCTGAGCCTTCACCACGTTGGTGCTTGCTCTTGCGAAAAATACTACCGAGCTTGTTCATCTTGAAGCACTGAGAAATTTCAACATAAAACCTTAGGCATATAGTTCTACTCCCTCCATTTTAAAAATAAGATTTTTAGTTTTGTGAATGAAATGTATCTAGACTTCTTTTAGTGTATAGGTTCATTCAAGTTTGGAATGAACCTACTACTAAAAAATTCTAGATACATTTCATTCATTAATCTAAAACATCTTATATTTTGAAACGGAGGGAGTACATGATATATGAACGATTCTATGTGAAGGAATTCAATCCTAACATGAGAAATCAAAAGAGAAGATCAAACAAGCTTGAGTTCGTACACAAATTCAATGAGAGGATTTAAACCATGGAATTATGAAAATAAAGGATGGATAGGGAGAGAAACATACCGATCTGCTGATTCCCCCACTCAAACGAATGAAATCCGCGAAGAATCTAGAGTTCTAGGTGGAGTTTGAGAGTTTTGGAGAGAGAATATGAGATAAATAATGGGGAGGAGGAGAAGCCCTAGCTGCCATAGGGCTTTTAACTGGTCACGCTGAACTATACAGTGGGAGCTATACGGGAGGGTTAGGTAGCTCCCTCCGTATAGATATGGCGGCGCTGACGATTAGGGTTTCTCCACGCTAGAATGCAACTATACGGGCACAACTATACAACCAGACAAAAATGCTCCCACCATATAGTTGGTCGTTTGTAACACCCCATCATTTAGGAACCAACGAAGGGTAGAAATAGGAATCTGAGCATGTGCATTCATTCATCTATAAAATCTGGGTAAATTTTTTGCCAAACAAAAACCTAAAGTGATCAGAGTTTCTTTCACTATCGAGAGGTAGGAATAGCTCTTTATAGTGATTGTTATAAATTTTGACATGACCTTTAGGAATTAATAAGTTTTGGGGGGGAATAATTTGAATTCAAATTTGAAATATAAATCATTTGGAAAATATTTGAGCATTTAATGTTAGTATTATTAAGTTGTTTTCCAAAATGGTTTAATAACATTGTTTGATTATATTAAAGATATAATAAACAATAATAAGAATTTAAGGCAAGTAAATTCAAATAAGAAATGAATTATTATTTCTTTTTTTATTCCTTAATAATATTACAAAGTGAGAATGATACAACAAATAAAAAGAACACATTACATTAAGTGAATTATAATAAAATGAAACTTTATTAAATTGTAAGAATATTATTACAAGATTCTTTACAAAAGGAATTAATTGAAGATTACAATAAAAACCTATACTACACATGTATTCCTATATTACATTTTCAGCATCCAGATCTTGTTCTAGAAAAATAAGAAAAACAACTCAAAAGGAAATAAAAGGTCAGTTGGTTATTTTTACTCTCAGTGGTGAACAGTGAAGTGCACTATTCATATTACTTCATTGAGTAGTTAAAAGGGGGCAAGTTTCACCAATGTTCATTATCTGTTCTTTTATCAAACAAGCCTCAGGACCACATCATCATCAAATTAAAGGGTCAAGTTTCATCAGGAATGTAACTAGCAAAAGGATAGAAGTGAAAAAACCATTTCACTTGATCTAATCCACAACCAGCGCAAACAGCATGTCAACTTAGTCACCTAAATGCATGTAGTGTGCTGTACAAACTACAGCAGCAGCAGCGGCACAAGCATTCAAAAGGGAGTTCATAGCTGTAGCGCAGCTACAAGGAATTCATTTTATCTTCTCAAGCACACTGCAAGAACACACGAAGCCTGCTAAATTCCCAAAAAAACCACCAGCCATAAACACAACAAACCATCCAATCATCCTCAAGATGTTAGCATAAGGACGGTGTGGTGCAGAAGGATAGCAATGTCAAGTACAAGATCATTGGAGGTAGGAGGAGCAGGAGTAGCACCAGTTGGTGAAGAGCAAGACCAACAATCAAGTTGAGTGGTGAGTACAAATAAAACCATCACATGATCAAATCATCCTAGATTATCCAAGCATGTGTTGTTTTATATGAAATCTTCTCAGAAAAACACCCAAGTGGGGTGTATCCATCACATAAGATATTAAACACAGTCAACCATCAATCTTTGCAAACAAAACCAAGATCTCAGCCTGAGCATCACTGATCTTGGGTAGTAATCCATATTTCTATATCCAAATATACCAGCAGCCATAAAAAAAATTTCTAGGCACATCTTTTAAATAGTAGCACCCCAGAAGTCAATACATCTTAAGGATCTATATGAAACAGTAAGGATGCCAAATCATTTTATTAAAGAGCTTAAAGAATCATTGTTTTACACTTAATACTAAGTCACATATGTAAGGAACAGCAGGTAAAAACTTTAGTTTCTACCTAGCTATGCCTCAAACCAGCATCATAGGCCAAATAAAATTCAGATGCATCATAGGTTAACATATCCAGCAGAAGTTTCAACTCAGTTAGCACCAAAACACACTAGGACACATGTAGAATGTAGCCCAGGACTAGAATGAACACTTGTATACCATTCCAAGGAAGGTGTCACAAGTATCTATTCTAAACCAAGCAAATCATACACATAGATTTCACAAGTAAACTTGCAGAAACAAATCCCATCATTTTCCTGGAATAAATAACCAGGAATGATATTTACATTTAAACATTCTATCATAATTGGAGAATCAGAGGAGAATCTAATCAACTCTAGTCTGAATATATCAACATATTCCAGTGTATAAGGGTTCAGGTAACAATTACATATTACTGACAATGCCACTGTTAGCACTTAGCACACCAGACAATGGAGAAATCAATACTACTAGGAATCATATTGTTTTCTTTAAAGGAAGAATCACCAGTGGCATCGATAGTAAATGCCAGGAAGTCAAACACAGGCTCTAGTACTAAAACTAGCTAATCATCATCACTAACAAGATGTCATACTAGATTATAGTCATAGCATCACCATTTGGACAGTATCCAATATCCAACAAAAATTGATGAAATGGATCCCCTAACAATCCCAAATTCACTAGTAGACAATAATCTAGAATAGTATAATCACCACGATTGATCCTAAATAATTCATTATCCTCAATAATCAACACAAGGGGGAATGAACCCTAAGAAAACTGATGAACCCTAATTAGGAATTCTCACTAGAAGCACACATAGGCTAGCGAGAGAGGTAAAGGACAGAGAACATGAGGGGGGAATAGAGAAACTTACCGTGGTCCTCGCTAACATTGAGAAGAGGAAGCAGATAGGCCGACGAGTGCACGGTGGCATAGGGAGCACCCAAGGGCTCTACAACCCGCGCCAAGCCATGGCATGGAGGCCACAACCACACAAGCGGTCTAGCAGCACCGCATGACCATCCAAGACGCGGCAGAGCACCATAGAGGCGGCGGGACACCACATCTCCGACAACCACCAAACCCTAGGGTTCGGGGTGGAGTCAGCCTGGCGGGGAGAGGGGCCTGAAGAAAAATCGAGCAGGACCAGATGGTGGAGCAACGTCGACTGCCTCGCCATGCACCACGGCGACCGCATGGGAAGCCCAGGTAGGCGGAAATCAAGCGGCAACGGCGTCGGCATCAACACACCTCAGTGGGTCGATCGAGAGGAGGAAGAACGAGGGTGACCGAGAAAGAGATGGGTGCATACTGGGCCAGTATGGTCCAGTACCACTCTAGTGGGGGATTTGGCCAGTCCATTTGGGCCAGATTGGGCCTGGTCAACCCAATGTGCTTGGTCCAAGAGTTAAAAGAAATAATTAAATTATTAAGAAAAGATCAAAATACCCCTAGGATTTAATAAGTCCTACAAAAATAAAAAAAATTCCTAAAAATACAAATAATATATCCATGAGTTCATAAAAATACAGGCTACTTAATAAAATTAAGAATTCTATTTTAATAGAATAAATTTAGGTTAAGAATTTTTATAATATATATTCCTTATGAAATTTTATAAAATACGTAAAAATAAATAATTATTTTTATCATTCTTAATTCGTGTAGTATTTTATAAAAATATTAAATTGCTATTTAAAGTAGAAAAATAAAATATTCTAAATTAAAATACCGATTTTTAAAAAGAATATTAAGAAAATAATAATAGGAGTTAAAAATAATTAAAAATCAGTTTTTAACTCTTTTACTAATATATTATATTACAAAATTATTAAATAGAATATTTACAAAATATTAAGAATTATTCTTAATTTTTTTTCTTTATTAAAGAAATTCAAGAAAAATATATAATGGGTAAAACACACAAAGAATATAAATAATAAATGATGTGTTGCATTACTATGCGTATTCATTCTTGCTTCTTTAAATATTGTCCTTACCGGGCAATAATGGTGTTTTGTAGAAATAGAAGCTCAAGGTCGAGTGCAAGCATCCAACTTCACTACCTTGCAATCACAAGGAAAGTTCACACTTGCTCATGTCCTTTGGTTATTTTCTATCAAATATATTGCAAATTTAGTGCTCTCATCACCTACATTTCAAAAAGGTCAAAAAACACTATTTTTGATAATAATGTGAATTATTGGTTACTGATCAAGGGTGATCAACTAATCTATTAAGTCTAGTAGTTGGATTACCACTGCACAAGAATATATCATCTAGGACTTAACAACCAATATCGCCAGTGATTCTTGCGCCGTATATTGCGCGTTAACCATGAGATTTGGAATGGGACAAAGAAGTCAGTTGTATCCTTTTCCTTTCGTATGTAGGCAAAGTGACCTTAACATGATGTTGAGATTACTTGTGCGGATCCAGCATATGAGTGGGCACCCGTAGGCCCCATGATTTTGGTGTCTTGATTATCTATGAGTGTCTTCTGTAGGTATAGAGAGACCTATATGGAACTTGCTAGGGGCATCACCAGCTCATAGTCTTCGGGAACTCATCAGGATTATCCTACCCGAAAGGTGGCTTGACGGAGGTGTAGTCAGCCTCGAAGGATCGTGCAGACATACGGGATCGCGGAGAGGGCAATGATTGGCTTGGATCACCTACTAGGCCCCACATGATGGAATTGTGGACGGTAAAGTACGCCCGGTTGTGCAACATTGCGTTGATCTCTCATGGGAAAAGTAAAGCACCTCTCTAGAGTGTAAGAATTGTAACTTGTTACTCCCTGTTCCGGGAAGGATCTACGAACGCGGCAGGAAAGGAACTCCATGAAAGTTCTGGTCAACCTATGAAGACTAATGGGCTTAATTTTTTATAATAAAATCAATCTTTGAAGAAATGTTTATGAGAACTGCATAGTGCCAAGGACTGATAGTCCAAGGTGGTAGATAGTGAATCAAACTTCCCACCTTGCAGATAATGATATTGTTGGGTAACACTATAGCTCACCCTTTCCTTTGATCCCTTGCTTAGACTCTGAGGAGCTAGAACATAATCCGATGTACGCAATTGAAGGCCAAGAGGATGTCTACTACGAGGAGCCAGGCCTGTCTGAAGGAGTGGAAGGGGTGGATTATGAGATACGTTATGGAGTGGAAAGCAACGAGTCTGAGTAGTTGCCTTAGTTATTAGAAAACCAATTGAGCCGAGCAACATAAATTTTATATAATAAGTTGTTGAGCTCAATTCGGAGTTTAAGTTTAAAACTTTGAATCTTCTGCTATAATAGTTTAAGTTTGGTTTGTAAGTTTAAATCCTTTAAAGTTCTAAACTTCTGGTACTGTAATAATAATGAAGTATGTATGTTTGTAATATGGACCTGTAATGTTTCTTTTGTACCACTCTAAGAGATGTGATATTTAGGGAACAATGTTCTGTGAATGTCATATCAACGACTATAGTGTACTATACATGTAGTGGTATGTTGGGTCACCGCAGCTGGTATCAGATCAATTGGTTTGAACTTAGATTGGAAATCAAATAAAGGGTATTACCAGTAGGAACCAATAGCAAAGATAAAGAATTCTCTAAAAGAGTATAATGGGTATTCAAATGAGAATATTCCATTGTATATTTTAGTGCGATAATTCTATTTTATGATGCAAGATTATGATACTAATTAAAATATTTTGTATACAGAGGATATGGCACCATAGTTTCCAAAACAAACTTTGGTAAGGAAGGAATATACTCTCAATGATTATCAAGGAACATTCACTAATCAACTTCGTCAACTTTTGAGGGTTTTTATTTGTTCAACCAATATTCCAGTGAACACCATAACCTATTATGATGGTCGTATGATATCCAAATATAGTGTGAGTATCCAACTTCCAGAGGACCTTGGGTTATATCACGATTTACCCATGGGTGAAGGTACAAGTCACTTAGTAGCATATCATGTTGCTATTCTGGAGGCGATAGCCAATATCCGGGAGCACAAAGCACAAGAGCTTGAAGGAAGAACATTTTCTGTGATTCCTCATGATTCTATAGACACGGAGCCAGTTCCGGATCATCATAATTTAGTAAAGAAGAATCCTAAGTTAGCTTCCAAGTTTATATCAACTAATAGTTGGATCTTTGTACAAGACACATCAAGTCATAGTGGAAGATAAGAATGACATGTTAGAGGATCTAACTGATCTAGAACAAATGGAGAATGTAACACCCCTAGTTTTATTTAATGCTAACTAGGATTTGTTTGTGCATTCATGAGCATCATCATCATTTAAAATGTATGCAGCTAATGAATCAAAACCCTAAACCCTAGCTACCCTCTCTATTTGAAATTTATTCAAAATGGTTTTGATATATTGAAAAATAAGAAGTATGGAACCCAAATGGTTATAAAGGGTCCCCACTCTATTTTAAATATTTACAAAGTTTCTTGTATTTTAAAACTATCCAAAACAGATTACAAATGAAAAATAAAAAGAGAAAATAGATAACATAAAAGGAAAAGGATTTCTAGAAAACAATCTGCAGCTAAACCTAATCTGGGCCAGAAGCCCATCTCTTCCTCTCTCTATTTGCCTTCCAACACAGCGCCCAGCAGCCTTCGCCTTGCTTTCCCGCGGCCCATCTATCCTGTCTGCAGACCAAGCCGGCCTTGTACCCCTTTGGCCTTTCTTTCTGCGTCGTCTTCCACATGACCGGTGAAGCAGCTGTGTGTCACCGCGGATGCCATCGCCTCGCTGCCGCGCACCAAGATCAACGCCGCCGCCCTCGAACCTCTACAAGATCCCGTCTGCCACCGTGGAAAACCCTAGATTCTCCCCTTTCCCCCTCTCGCAATCTATCTTCCCTTTTCTGCACATGAGCCCGAAACACTAGCCCAGGTGCCACGCCGTCTCGCCGTCTCCGGCCACCCCACGCTGCACCAAGGACACTGTTGGAAGCTCCTCGCCGCCCTCTTCATCCCTGCCAAAGAACGCAAGCAGGGGAGCCGTCTGCTCACCGGAATCGATCTTGAACCATCTTCGGCCACCGCAGTTCTCGCTGTCGATTCGATGCCGGTCGACCTTGCCTCGCCTCCCCAACCCGTCTATCGCGTTCGTGGTGAGCCTACGGTGCTAACGCACCCCCTTCGTCTCCTTCCTCTCGCTCTGTACATCCACCTCTCCGTGCATCTGCCACCATCGTCGCTCACCGTCGTCCTGCCACCGTCTCCGGTGACCTCCCGCTAGCGGCGCCACCACTATTTGGTAGCCCATGCCGCGCTCTCTTCGACGCCCCCATCCACGCATGCACGCACGCACCCAATATCCTGCCCCGCGCTCGATCTGTGAGCAATGGCGAAGCTGACGTCAGCATGACGTCACACTGACGTCATAATCCCTTTTCTTTTGTTTTAATCATTTACTAAAATGTTTTTCATAATTAATAAAAAACTGACATGTGGGTCCTATCTGTAAGTGATATACACATTTTTAGAAATGTTTTCTAATGAAATGAAATGTAAAAGTAATTCCAAAATATAAATTGTTTTATAATATTCTAATAATGATTTAAAATGAATTAAAAATGGGGAAATTCATAACTAATTCATTTGAAATCATAAAAATATAAATGATATATCAAAATGTTCAGAAAAATAAGATCTACCACTTTAATCTATAATCATGCATTGACAAGCAACTTAGATTACAAGTATAACTAGAAAAACAATATAACCCCTCTCATATGCCTCCGAGGTTTGCCTAAATTAGGGTTTGTACCCCTCAGGACCCCGATTAAAGTGTCAAGCATGCCTTAGGGGTTTATTTCAATGCAATTTAACTTGTCATATCATTATCCTTGTTTAAGCATTGCATTGATTCCATGTGTTGATTGTTCCCTTTCTTTCCACTATTTGGTTCTTCTCCGGTAGAATACGATATCGGAATCAAGATCGAGATCTAAGACCGAGACCAACAACATCGAAGGTTATTGACGAAGAAGTCCAGATGATGTACTTGGAGACCTATAGCTGGGTATCAACTGGAAAAAGCAAGCGAAGCCCCACACATGATATAATCCTATGTTTTCAAGCATTTCAATTCTTGCCACGTGCATGCGATTCTAAAGTCTTTTATTGATAGAAAGAGTAATCCTATTTGATGCATGATTCCTTTATAGCCTATATTCCCTAATCCACTACTCCTAGCATAACTAGGGTTTGACTTATGAAGCGTTGCTAGAGTTGTTACATCTGTCGTGCTTAGCCATGCTTAGTTGTTACCACTGGTCCATCCGGTTGTTGAATCAGAGCTACGAATGGACCTAGTTTGATAGTATTACATGGTTTCATCAGAGATGAAAAGTTAAACATGCTAAGGCTTGTATGGGAGGCCATGGTGGGTTGTGGTTTTTGTAGTCCCATACCTGCCACTACTAGGACCTGAGTTCTTGCCTCTTGAACTAAGACCAACGTACAGCCACAGGGGCCTAGAAACCCCCTCGACCAAATAACTTGCCTAGTATATTCCATGAGTCACATCATTCGGGCTTTCCATTCGAAATATGCATTCTGGTTCTTCTCAAATGAGGTGCATTCATATAGGTAGGTAAGCGTGGCTGGGAACAAGAGAGGCACGACCTCCGTAATCTTGAACCCTGCGCACATCGCTAGGGACCGGCTTGTAGAGTTCCCAACCTTTAATAAGGTAGAGATCCCTGTGTTTACAATGCTAGTCCCTGTATCAATAGCTAGAATCCATAGTTAAGATGTAATATCAAGAAACAAAGGTCATAATACAACTATGTAACCATGAATAAAATAATTCATTACATCTTACATAGCTCATTTGGCTATCTCATTACAATGCAGCAGAATAACTATAGCATGGAGTCATTCATCTTCAAAGTGCCACAGGCAATCATGTTGGTTGTAGACTTGTAATCGTAATCATCAAACTTAACTAACATCAAACAAACCTGCAACATAATAAGTTATAGCCACAAGGGTCAATACATTTGATTTGTATTGGCAAGTGATACTATGATAGTATTGTGGAGTCTATCATCTATATGCATTTGGCTAAGTGGAGCTTAGGCTTGCTTTGATCAAAATAGATTTTCCTTATCATTTGAAAACACTAAGTTTTTGCTTGTCAAAAACACCCAAGGAACCACCAATAGAAATTGGTGAACCTTAAACCCTTGTTCAACCACAAGTTTTAACTTAGAAAATTGGGATGAGGAGATTCTTGATAGCTTCCATGTCTTGATGCTCAAATTGTCCTTTGCCAGGTACATGGCTAAGTACTTAGATTTTTCACTCTGCAGAGGTGGTGCACTTCCCCACAAGACTTGGTTTCACCAAGACAAGATCTTTCAAAAGACTTCCCTTATACCAAAATGGATGTGCTCCAAACCTATCAAACCCCTACCACCAACTGTCCATTTGGCTAAGTTATTGCAACCTATATGATCCAGGCATAGACGATAATGCCATGTGGCTGCACTTGAAGCTTCTCAACAGTTGACATCTCAAATCTCTTTGTTCCTGGGTGGCAATCCACAAGTGACATACACAAGGTAAACCATAGAAATGGGCCTTGTGTAACCACTCAACCAAAAACCACCAAGCAAGCCCCTTTTCACCCAGGTGATTCATTCACTTAGTTGTTTTATTAAACAAAACACAAGTCCTTGACATAGAAATATTCCATAGCATGAACATAATCCACCCTTGTTTTACTAGCTAAGTTAAGCATGATAGTAGTAGGAATCTTAACATAGGATAATTCTACCAAGGTTTCATCTACTAGGATTTCCCATGGCATAGTTTATACTTAGCAAAATTTCCATGCAAGTCCTACTTAGAAATATCACTAATGCATAGTGAAAATAATGGGACAAAAGTATGAAGCATCACTTGCCTTTTTGGTAGAGATTATAAGTTCACTCCTTGATCTTGCAATGGTCACACTCTTCAAATTTCACTACATTTCAATCAAGGCACATTTTCAAACTACCATTCAAGCAATCAACACATAGAATAATGAAAACAAAGCAATGCATGGAAGCATGCCAAGGATTGTTTTATTTTGGAAAATTGGTTTCTATAGGTTATAAACATCATAAAATGTCCATTGGTCATATATAAAAGTGGCAAACCATTTGATATTGAGTTAGTGAAAATGGCCATTTAAATCATTTTTGTTTTGCTAGAAATGATTTAAATCAAAGAAATATTTTCTAGTGTTTGACAAATGCATTTTTAAACACAAATGTTGGTGTTTTATGGTCAAGTGTTTAATATTAAAACCATTTGCAAAAGGTTTCACCTATAAACCATTTTTACACTAAATCAATATTTTATGTTGTTGAAAATGCCTTTAGCAAAGCAATAATCTTTATAGGGTTCACCAAATATATTTTTAATTCTAGAACTTGGTGTTTGGGGTCAGAGAGTTTAAATCAAAATAATTCCCAAAGGTTTTTCTCTAAAAAGCATTTTTTAACTTATGAACAATACTTTTATTTGACTAGAAATGATTTAATTCAAAGATTTATTCTCTTGCTTCACAAAATATGTTTTTGAATCCACAAGTTTGTTTCTATGGTCAGTAGGTTCAAAACAATCCATTTTTCAAAGATTTTACTTTAAAAACATTCCTAGAATAAATTTTATATTCAAATTATGCCTACACAAGTTTCTGCAAAAACAACCATTTTACCAGAATCAATTCATTAAACAAAGTGCATGGTTGGATAGTACTTGTTCTGCTTATTCCATTGATATAAAATTTGCAAAATTTGGACGTGTGGATCAAAAGTTATGAATTTTACAAACTTGAACATCTAATAGATCAATTTTGGTTTTTATAAAACAGAATAGGCCACGTGTCTTGTTATGATAGGCTGGTACCGCTTCGGTTGGATCGGCCCCTCTGGTGTGTTGGATTAAAGTGAAATCGTGCGGCTCAGGTTCAACCATACCTCTTCGAGTTATGATCAATCGTAACCAAAGGATCAAGATCCAACGGCCTAAAACAACTAACCCTAAACTGGCGGTGCTAGCGGCGGTGGTTGGCACCGGCGCGGTCAGACGGCGGCGGAGCTGGCGATACAATAAGCAAGAGAGGACGTGGGGTGGCTCACCGAGATCGTCGTGGCACGGGGATGCTCAACTTGCTCGCGTTTGTTGAAGGGGCGCACGGGTTCGACGTGTATTACTCGTCGGAGTTGCGTCTGACGACTGCTTCTCTGTTCGTCATCGCTAGCGAAAACTACAGGTCACGAGAAGGCGAGCGAAGAGGGGCATTATATGCGGGAGAGTTTGGCGAACAAGCGTGTGTCATCTGGAGAGAGAGGGGAGGACGGGATTTACGGGGAGAAGTCGTCGGAATAATGGCAGATGGTGGCGCTGCTCTGGCGAAGACGTTGCCGAGCTTGCAGGGCGAGCGCGAGCTAGGGGAAGGTAACGGGAGGTTCACAGGCCGTTGGGGAACGCGCTCGTGTGGTCGATGGGGCGAGGGGCGACGTCGGCTGGTCGGAATTGGAAGAAAACCTCGTCGGAGTAGTGGGCGGTCTCTGGTGAAATCTGAGCGGGCTGGTGGCGGAGAGGGTGGGGTGAGCGAGGGGAATGATAGAGGAGAGCATGCGTTTAAGTACGAGTGGTCGGGGTCGAGTTTTACTCCGGCAATGAAGCGAATTAACGCGAGAGATTATGGCCAGAAACGGCCAGCGAGGGAGGCGTGGTCGTCGCGGCGGGTGAGGACGAAGAACTAACGGGTGGGGTCTGGTTGACAGCGAGAGAGAGAGAGGAAGAGTGGGTCCAGGCAGTCAGCGTCTAAGGGGGTGAGTTTCTGAGAGGAAAACGGTTCGGGGGAGGGAAAGAAGATGGGCTGCGCTGCTGGGCTGGGTTGGGCCTGCTGGCTGGGATGTCTTCGTTTCTTTTTTTATACAGAATGTTTTTCCTTTTTCTTGAATTCCTGTTTTGATTTTCATTTACATAATTCAAACTCCATTTAAATTGAAACCTCTACCAAAATTTGTGTATATTTAAATACTGTTTATGAACATATTCTAAAGTCCAAATCTTTTAGGGTCTATTGTTAATTAAAATAAATAGACATTTGTTTTATTTCAAATAAGATTTTATTTTGTTTTCAAGCTCCATTTGAAATCTAAATCCTTCCAAACCTTTTCAGTAGGTTTTATTAAAATAAATCAATTTGAATTTATTATTCAAAAATACTTTATTATGTTTTTAAGGTTCATTTAAAATGGAAGAAGTCCTTACTTAAATGAAATTGGATAATAATAAATCCTCATGATTTTATTTAAATAATCCTTTACTCTTTTTATTATACAAAAATATTTTATTTTATTTGCTTGGCTAAGTTTTAATTTGGTTCTTTAAAATAGTCCCTATTAATTATTTTTTCTTTATTTCATAAAATCCATATCTTTTTATTTATAGATCCAAAAATGGTGATTCCAACTTTTATAATTTTATTTAATATTTGTTTATACTTTTATATCTCTTTAGGATTAATTGCTCACAAATTATTAGGGATAAGTGCTTTATTAGCTTTGGAAAATCAATTTCCTGATCTTACTAAATTCATAAGATTTTATCTATGATTCCAAATTAAGTGAAACCAATTTCTATGGTTTTATAATATTTATATTTGTTATTCTTGTTCATTTTGAAATGTTTGTTTGACCAATTTTTATGTGGGTCAAATCCATAGGCAGAGACATAACTTGGAAATGTTTTTCTTCCATTAGGGTTTTAGGGTTTTGGTTTATTTTCCAAGTGTTTAAATTTCAAGATGCATTTATGAAGAATGCATTTCACTTGATTTGAATTTAGTTGGATTCAAACATTAACCAAAGTTTGTTCAAGATGGGATTTTAAGTTTCCATTTGGAATCAACAATTTCTTTTCACCCTAAATTTCAACAATTACTTATTTTGTTTATTTATTTTTCATATTACAATATTTGGAAAATTTTGGGATGTGACAGGCTACCACCCTTAAAAGAAATCTTGTCCCGAGATTTTGGAAAGATAGGGTTACAAGTTGGCTTCAAGGCTACTAGGGTACTACCACCCTTAAAATTTTTCCACTAGATTACTTCTTGGCTTGCTTGGGATCTTGATGAAACTTCTCTGGGCAAACATCTGCATAGTGTCCTTTGTTTCCACACTTGAAACATGTGACAAGGCTAAGATCCCTCATAGGCTTGTTTGTCTTGTACTTCATCTTTTCTGGACAATTGCTTGCATAATGTCCTTGGTTATCACAATTGTAACATGTGACAAGGTTGAGTTCTTCACGTATCTTCTGTGGACAAGTTGATACATAATGGCCTAGATCTTTGCAGTTGTTGCACCACACTTGGCTAATTTCCTCATACTTCTTCTTCTTCTCTGGACATTCATTGGCATAGTGTCCTATCTCTTTGCAATGGCAACACTGCACTTGGCTTTTGTCCTTCTTCTTCCTGGGTTTCTCCAAAGCTAGGAGTTCTTCTAGTTCATGCTCTTCATATCTTATCTCAAAGGTGGGAAAGTCTCCTGGTCTCCTTAATCTTTTTCTTGGATAATACATATGTCACTTCTTCTGTCCACCAGGTTGAGTCATTTTGCATGGAGGTGCAAGCTGAGATTTTCCTTTGTCTTCATCCTTCTTGGTAGAAGTTGTTCCCTCCTAAGGGTTTCCAAACTGTTGATGCACTCCACCTTGTTTCCTTTGTTGCACTATGCAATAGATGGGGCATTGGATAGGGACATGATTATTTCCTTCACATAGGAAACAAGTAGCTTGAGATGTGGGGCATTGATTAGGTGGATGTTTATCTTCACAATTAGGGCATTGATCTTCATGCTCTTTGAAAGTGTGATCCATGTCTGCACAAATATTGCAAGCTTGAGTTCCTTCTTGACAGGCTGGCTTCCACTACCACTTCAACTTCCATTGTGGTGGCTCTTGTATCCACCCTTGTGGTTCTTGTGCTTGTCATTGTCATGACTACGGTGATGCTTGTTGTCATGATGGCGGTTGTGGTTGTGGTGGCTGTTGTACTTTCCATGCTTGTGGGATCCAGAACTCCCACTATCATCATAATGCGAACGCTTGTGAGACGATCCCGAGCTGTGCTTGTCAGAGCTGTGCTTCCTCTTTCTACTTTCAACATGTTTCATCTTGTTCTCCAAGATGGTAGCCTTGTCAAAAAGAGATTGGTAGGTGGGGACATAGGCCACAGATAACTGCAGATTTAGTTCATCGTTCAGTCCTTCGAGGAACTTCTCCTTCCTCTTGGCATCAGTATCAACTTCATCCAGTGCATAACGCGCCTGATTGTTGAACTCCTCAATATATTTCTAAGTAGGACTTGCATGGAAATTTTGCTAAGTATAAACTATGCCATGGGAAATCCTAGTAGACGAAACCTTAGTAGAATTATCCTATGTTAAGATTCCTACTACTATCATGCTTAGCTTAGCTAGTAGAAAACAAGGGTGGATTATGTTCATGCTATGGAATATTTCTAAGTCAAGGACTTGTGTTTTGTTTAATAAAACAACTAAGTGAATGAATCACCTGGGTGGAAAGGGGCTTGCTTGGTGGTTTTTGGTTGAGTGGTTACACAAGGCCCATTTATATGGTTTACCTTGTGTATCTCACTTGTGGATTGCCACCCAGGAACAAAGATATTTGAGATGCCAAATGTTGAGAAGCTTCAAGTTCAGCCACATGGCATTATGGGCTCTGTCTGGATCATATAGGTTGCAATAACTTAGCCAAATGAACAGTTGGTGGTAGGGGTTTGATAGGTTTGGAGCACGTCCATTTTGGTCTAAGGGAAGGCTTCTGAAAGATCTTGTCTTGGTGAAACCAAGTCTTGTGGGGAAAGTGCACCACCTCTGCAGAGTGAAATATCTAAGTACTTAGCCATGTCCCTGGCAAAGGACAATTTGAGCATCAAGACATGGAAGCTATCAAGAATCTCCTCATCCCAATTTTCTAAGTTAAAACTTGTGGTTGAACAAGGGTTTAAGGTTCACCAATTTCTATTGGTTGTTCCTTGGGTGTTTTTGACAAGCAAAAACTTAGTGTTTTCAAATGATAAGGAAAATCTATTTTGAACAAAGCAAGCCTAAGCTCCACTTAGCCAAATGCATATAGATGATAGACTCCACAATACTATCATAGTATCACTTGCCAATACAAATCAAATGTATTGACCCTTGTGGCGGTAACTTATTATGTTGCAGGTTTGTTTGATGTTAGTTAAGTGTGATGATTAGGATTACAAGTCTACTACCAACATGATTGCCTGTGGCACTTTGAAGATGAAGGACTCCATGCTATAGTTATTCTGCTGCATTGTAATGAGATAGCCAAATGAGCTATGTAAGATGTAATGAATTATTTTATTCCTGGTTATATAGTTGTATTATGACCTTTGTTTCTTGATATTACATCTTAACTATAAATGCTAGCTATTGATCCAGGGACTAGCATTGTAAACACAGGGATATCTACCTTATTAAAGGTTGGGACCTCTACACGGCTTCGGGACTCGACCCATTACGACGACATCTCCTTAGTGCGTGACTCATGGTCTCGACGAAAGCAAGGTAAAGGTCGTGGTCAACCACTCTCTGCCGGCCTTCCAAGGAAGAGGGCTAAAACGTTGGCATTAAGATTGGGATGGTACTTGTGGGTAAAGTTGTAGACCCCTGCAGGGTATTAATCTTTTCGAAAAGCCGTTTCCACGGTTATGGACGACTTGGGAACGGACGTGATGATCATAGAGAACTTGAACCTAATCGTAAAACTCGACAAGTTAAACAATGAGTGCTTAAGGATGCTTCCTCATGGGTATAAGAGGGTGATCCTAGTTGACAGGTTTAGCTAATAAATATTTGGTGGATATAAAAAAATGATCGAAGCTAGATATACTGCTCTCTTATCCCCTTTTAAAATATTCTGATTAGTCGAGATTCTTCTCCCTCTTGTTTTATAAAGAAAGATGGCTTTATGCAAAATAACTTTGTAACATACCATCTTTTGTGTAATATAAATAAGTTATGTTTGAGAATTTCATGCATGCATTACACTTGCACTTAGATTTAACCAAATAAGAGCAAGCAAAACCCTAATTATTTTCCCCTTTTAAAACCATTCAAATGGGTTACATATCTTGGAAAATTATGAAAATGAATGGAACCCAAAGTGTATAAAAGGGTCCCACACTATTTCATATACTTTATAAAACTTTCTGTAAGTTGAAAAGATTCAAAACAGATTTGAAATTCAAAATACAAAAGGGAAATCAGAAAAACAGAAAAGAAAAAGATTTCTGAAATAAAAAGCTAATCCTAACCTAGCTACTGGGCTGATCCCAACTCTTCTCCCTCTCTCTGTCGCCCAGTAGCAGCAGCTGCGCAACCTTTTATGTAGCCCACCCGGAGTCCAAGCCTGGCCTAAGAGCATCCCAGCCTGGCCCCGTACCGGTTCGTCGTTTCTGTCGGCCGTCTTCCACCTCCCGATCGAGCTAAGTAGCTCGCTGGCGGTGCCACCGTCGCCGGCGAGCGCCGTGATTCGTGGCGCCGCCCCCGAGTGCCTATATGACCCCCTAGAGCTGCCGCCGACAAACCCTAGACCACAACTTCCCCCTCTCCCTAGCTCTCCTGCGCCATGGCCGACGAACCCTAGCTCTGCCACCGCTCGTCCCCGTCGTCTCCATCCATACCAGCTCAAGCCAATGCCACTGTTGGATGCGCCTCGCTGCCCTCGTCCTTATCCTCGAAGCTCGCATGCTGGGACGCCCTCCTCTCCCCGGAATCGAGCTCGAAGCACCGACGGCTTCCGCAGTTCACACCGTCGATTCGTCGCCGTCCGGCCTCCCCGATCCTCGCCACCAACCCTGCCATGCTCGCGGTGAGCCCACGGTGCTAACACACCCCTCCATTGTTCCCCTCTCCCTCTGTATCCCCCTCCCCGCGTGAGCCCGACGCCACCGCCGCTTGCCGTCGTTGCTCCGCCGTCTCTGGTGGTCAATACACAGCGGCGCCGCCACTTTTGCTCCTCACTGCGCTTCAGTAGCGCTACTTCCGTCGCCCATGAGACCTGGATCAGTGGATCGAGCCTTGATATGATGATCAAGCTCTGCATGACGTTAGCCTGACATCAGCATGATGCAATAATTCATTTTCATTTATTAATTTTTTTGTAAATAATTTATGTAAATAGAAATCTATGACAGGTGGGCCCTGCCTGTCATGTTTTATTAATTTCTGTAAATATTTTCTGAAATGATTAAAATTCTGAAATTGTGGGCCCAAGTTTGGAAATTAATTTAAATATTCCAAAAATGTTTAAAAATGAATAAAAATTTGGGAAATTCATAACTAATTCATTTTAAATCAGAAAATACAAATAATATACCAAAATGTTCAGAAAAATGAAACCTATCCAACTAAGCTATAACCATACATTATTATTCAACTTTGATAGCAAGTTTAACTAGAAGAACCAATTAAACCCCACAGGTGATTCCGATGATCCCCCTGTTTTAGGGTTTGGACTTTCGGAACCCCCTTTAAAGTGACCAAGCATGTTTTAGAGTTCAATTCAACACTATTTAACTTGTTGTATCATCCATATTGTATGAGCATTGCACATGCCATGTGTTGAGTGTTGTTTTCTCTTTTCCGGTGATTGGTTCTCGCGAATAGGAACCGAACCCGAAGCTGAAGTCAACGCCACCGAAGAGCAGTACCAGTCCAACAATGGACAAGGCGAGTGAAGCCCCACTCATACATATGAATACTATGATTACAAAGTATTTCATTCTCGTCATATGCATTCGGTTCAAACAGTCTTTTATCAGTAGACTGAATAATCCTATCTGATGCATGTTATCCTCTGTGAACTATATTACCTAATCCACCGCTCCTAGCATAACTAGGGTTTGGCTTATGAGCGTTGCTAGTGCCACAAGTTAATCAAGCTTACCCATGTTAGTGTTTCGATGCTGATCATTGAAGTGATGCACCGGAGATGTGTATGAATCTAGTATGGAAGGATGTGGTGATGTGATCAGAAGTGGATGATAAACATGCTAAGGCTTGTATGGGAGGCCACGTGGGTTGTGTTTTTTGTAGTCCCATACTTGCCACCCTTAGGACCTGATGTTCTCGCCTCTTGAACCAAGACGAGCGTACAACCACACGGGGGCCTGGAAACCCCCTCGACCAACTAACTTGCCTAGTAGATTCCATGAGTCACATAGTTTGGGCTTTCCATTCGACACACGCATATTGGTTGTTCTTGAATGGAGGTGAAAGAGGTGCATTCATACAGGTAGGTAAGCGTGGCAGGGAATGGGAGATGCCCAGCATCCGTAATCTCAAACCCTGTTCACATCGCTAGGGACCGACTTCGGGACTCGACCCATTACGACGGCATCTCCTTAGTGCGTGACTCATGGTCTCGGCGAAAGCAAGGTAAAGGTCGTGGTCAACCACTCTCTGCCGGCCTTCCAAGGAAGAGGGCTAATATATTGGCATTAAGAATCGGTTGGTACGTGTGGGTAAAGTTGTGCACCCCTGCAGGGTTATTAATCTTTTCAAAAATCCGTGTCCACGGTTATGGACGACTTGGGAATGGATTCTTTGATCATAGAAAACTATAACCGAATGATAAAACTTGCCAACTAAAGTGAGATCCGGAATACTTCCTTGGGGTTGTCGAGGGGGTAGTCCGGGAAGAGAGGTTCTGTTGATGATGGTTCTTGGTGGATATCAAAGATGAATTTAAGAGCTATAGTTGAAGTCTTCTTATCCCTTTTGAAAATGATCTGACTAGACGAGTTTCTTCTCCCTCTTGTTTTGCAAACAGAAGATGGATTTATGCAAAAGAACTAAACTAGCCATAAGTCTTGCGGAGTACACCCTGTACTCAGCCTTGCTTCGTTGATGTTTTCTACAGATGATGCTACTCCAACTGAAGGTGGTTTCTATGTCGAAGTCGATGAGTAGTTGGGGTTCCCGGGCAGCAGCCTAGGATATATGGAAGGGTCGCTACTTTCGATATGGCCCCTTAGGCCCTTTGCTCAGTTTGTTGTTTAGAACACCTTGTTTGCTTCCGTTGTTTGATGTAATGATGGGTCTGTGACCCCTGGATTGTATGACTGGTTTGTAACTCTCTTAAGAGTTTACCTTATTAATGTATGGTTTGTATGTTCTGTAATGTTACCGATCTTTCCCTACGCGTTTTGGAATTTAGGTTAGGCATATATCAGATGAGGATCTGGTATTTGTCTAGCCCTGATCCCGAGTGGTGATAGATTTTGGTATCAGAGCAGGACTTCCTATAGGAAACCCTTCTAGCTGGTCGATGTTGAGTCTAGAATTTGAGAAAACTATTTGAAAGCTAAAACTATTTGCAAAACTCTAAATAGGACTCTTTTTACTCCTTATCCAAGGATGTTCTATTGCTGAGTTATCTTACCTTGTTTGCTTTGCAAAGTTTTCACTTCTCGTCTATCATTTCAAATTTTTAGGATATAGGGGTTTGGGTTGTTTTCTCCTAAGTACGTCGTACTTGGTTGCAATGCTCAAAGTTTCCAAGATATATCTGTGCAACTGAAGCATTGTTTTTCAACATTGCTAAGGATGCCTCTAATCCCGCTCTCCACTCTTTTCTGACTTGTTGGTACCATATCATGCTTGCATTCCGTTGTTATGGTTTGTATCTAAGTTGGTAGCGTATACGTTTCGTATGCTTGTTCTACCGCCATACTTAATGCATTGATATAGTTTTCATCCACATGTTCACCTCTACCATGATTCTTTGATATGGTTTTGCCATCCTTTGTTGTACCCTTTTTTGGTGAATCCATTCTCATGGTTTTTGTTTTCTCCTCAGGATGCCGGCTGGTACTCGTGGATCTGTTGGTCGTCGAGGAAACAACGATGCTGATGAGGAATTTCCGCCACCTCCCACAATTGCCGAGGTTCTCAACAACATTGAGACCAACCGTCTGCGGAATGAACGCCTTCTGGAGCGTGTGGCGCAGAACACTGAACGTGGTCCTGACGACTGTGTCACATTTGGAGATTTCATCCGCTCTTTTCCTCCAATCTTCACCCACTCCAAGGAGCCCCTTGAAGCTTATTATTGGCTCCACACCATAGAGTGCAAGTTCAGTGTTCTCCGTGTCCGTCCCGCTGACCGTGTCAACTTCGCCACCTATCAACTGGAAAGTGAGGCTGGTGTTTGGTGGGAAGGTTTTTAGAATCTGAAAGCTCAGGGACATGTTGTTACCTGGGAGGAGTTTGTTGTATCATTTCGTGCCTCTTATATCCCTAAGCCCATCATGGATATCAAAATAAGGGAGTTTCTGGATCTGACTCAGGGGCGCAAGGATATTGAAACCTATGGGCGTGAGTTTACTCGCCTGGCTCGCTCTGCAACCAAGGATGTGACCAATGATGAAGATAAGCAAGATCTGTTTCGTAAGGGACTTAACCCTGCACTTTGCTACGAGTTGCTGCCCTTCAAGTTTCAGTCTTTCCAGGACTTGCACAATCAGGCTCTTACCTTAGAGCATGGAAGGAAGGATATGGAAGTATCTCAGAAGCGTGAAGAAGGAAATTCTCGTGCTTCTTCCTCTAGTAACAAGAAGCGCCGTGTCTTTGTTCCATACAGTGTTGTGCCTGGTGCTCCTTATGCACCCAAGTCTTCCGCAATAATTCGCCACCACACCAAATCGTGGATCAAACTATCACCCTCCCGCTGGTTCTCACACTGGGGTTACCTGTTACTCCCGTGGTCAACCTGGTCACTACTCAAGGGAGTGTTCTCAAAGGGCTGCCGGACGTAATGATCAGAAGGCAAAGAAGAATGATAAATCTCAAGGTGCTGGATGTGGTCGTCTGACCCATGTCACTGTTGAGGAAGCTCAGGAAGATCCACGCGTCATTCTGGGTATGCTTCGTGTCAATTCAATTCTCGCAACAGTCTTTCTTGAATCTAGAGCATCACATACATTCATGTCAAATATGTTTGATCAAGAGAATGGGATAAATTTTGAACCCTTGTCCACCCCTTTGACCATCCATTCCCTGGGTTCTAGATGGTTCACCACTATGGTTAGTCATGGGAATGAGATTGACATAGCCTACCAGAAGTTTCCCACTTCTTTCGTTGCACTCAAGTCATGTGACATTGATGTCATTCTGGGCATGGACTGTTTAACCAAGTATCAAGCCGTCATTGACTGTGCACTCAGAACAGTTTCTGTGACCTCTCCTGCTGGCATAACTGTCAAGTATTGGACCGATGGTTCAAAGTCTCCGTCAGCAGTTCTTAAACCTTTCTTAGAGTTGTATGCCATGAATGTCCTACCTACTCTCAAAGTTCAAGATGTCAATGTAGTCTGTGATTTCCCGGATGTCTTTCCTGAAGAGTTGCCTGGCATGCCACCTGATCGAAGTGTGGAGTTTGCCATAGAGCTAGTTCCTGGAACTACTCCTATCTCTAAAAGACCTTATCGCATGCCTCCTCATGAGTTGGTTGAGTTGAAGAAGCAAATTGAAGAGTTAGAGGGTCTAGGATACATCCAACCTAGTACATCCTCTTGGAGTTGCCCTACCATCTTTGTCAAGAAGCGGGATACAAATATTCCAAGATTTGTGGTTGATTACCGTCCACTCAACGCGGTGACAATCAAGAATAAGTACCCACTTCCTTGGATAAATGACCTCTTTGATTAATTAAGTGGTGCCACTGTCTTCTCCAAAATGGACTTAAGATCAGGGTATCATCAAATCAAGAACAGAAAGGAGGATATCCCAACGACAACATTCACAACTCGTTATGGTCTTTACGAGTATACAGTGATGTCCTTTGGGTTGACCAATGCCCCTGCCACATTTATGAGGCTCATGAACTCCGTCTTCATGGAGTATCTCGACAAGTTCGTCGTGGTATACATTGATGACATTCTAATATTCTCCAAGACCGAAGAAGAGCATGCCGAACATCTACGTTTGGTGTTAACTAAACTTCGTGAACATCTTCTCTACGCCAAGTTTTCTAAATGTGAGTTCTGGTTACAAGAGCTCGTCTTCCTTGGTCATGTTGTGTCTGCAAGTGGTGTCGCTGTCATACCGGATAAGGTTCAAACCATTGTGGAATGGAAGTCACCTACTTCAGTCAAGGAAGTCCGAAGTTTTCTTGGAATGGCTGGATATTACCGCCGCTTTATTGAGAACTTCTCCAAGATAGCCAAGCCTATGACTGATCTTCTTAAGAAAGATAAGAAGTTTGAATGGTCAAAAAAGGCAGAAGAAAGTTTCCAAGATTTGAAAACTAAGCTAACCACCGCTCATGTGCTTGTTCTTCCGGACACAAGCAATGACTTCGTCATCTATTGTGATGCTTCTCTCCAAGGGCTCGGTTGTGTGTTGATGCAAGATGGTCATGTAGTGGCCTATGCTTCTCGACAGTTGAAGCCACATGAGAATAATTACCCAACCCATGATCTTGAGCTCGCTGCTGTCGTTCATGCTCTTAAGCAATGGCGATATTACCTCATCGGTAAATGTTGTGAACTTTACTCGGATCATCAAAGCCTAAAGTATCTCTTCACCCAGCCAGATCTGAATCTCAGGCAAAGACGATGGTTGGAACTCATCAAATATTATGATTTGGGTCTCAAATATCAACCCGGCAAAGCCAACGTCGTAGCTGATGTGCTAAGTCGAAAGTCTTATTGCAACAATCTGATGATTTCACAAGCCCAACCTGTTCTCTACGAAGAAATCAAGCGTCTTAACCTTGAAGTAGTTCCTTGTGGATTCCTTGCTAACCTTGAAATAAAATCTTCTCTAGAGGATCAAATCAAGGAAGCTGAAAAGCAAGATGATGAAATTACCAAGATCAAGGAACTTGTTGCAAACGGTGAAGCTAAATGCTTCTCTGTCAATGATCAAGGTATTCTATACTTCAGTAACCGGCTAGTGGTTCAAAACAGTCGAAAAATCAAAGATCTAATTCTTTTGGAAGCTCACGAATCCCCTCTGTCTATCCATCCTGGTGGTACCAAGATGTACCGAGATCTCCGTCAAAGATTCTGGTGGAGTGGAATCAAACTAGAAATCGCTCTCTTTGTTGCAAAGTGCGACGTTTGCCGTCGTGTGAAGGCCGAACACCAAAGGCCTGCTGGACTTCTGCAGCCGTTGAAAATTCCTGAGTGGAAATGGGATGAAATTAGTATGGATTTTATCACTGGACTCCCAAAGACACAATCTGGACATGATGCCATATGGGTAGTTATTGATCGACTATCCAAAGTTGCTCACTTCCTTGCTGTTCAGGAAAGCATTACTGCAAGTGTCGTGGGAATGGTCACGGCAGATGCTGCAATCGGCAGTGAGTAGTAGAACGAGGGGCAAGGGCGGCCAGCCATCTGCGGTGCGAGATGAGGGCGGAGACACAAGGTTTTACCCAGGTTCGGCCCCCGGAGGGTAAATACCTACTCCTGCTAGATTGTATTATGGTGGAGGTACAATGGGCGAGCTCGGTGGCTAGGCGGCGAGTCGCTTGGGTGTATGATGGAACGTATCTCTACACGCCCTGTAGGGAGGTTTATATAGACTCACCTCCCCTAGGGTTTACATATCTCAACCGAATCAGTTATGGCTTCGGTAATCGTTTAACCTAACTCGGCTGGGCCTATCTACTACTGGGCCTTCAACTTCCGCTTGGATCCACCGGCCTTGATCCATCGCCGTCTTGCGTGCCCACTCGCCAGTTCTGGGCGGGGAACGCCCGGTGGGTATACCCCGGTAGGCATATCCCCATCAGTAGTCCCCGAGGCCGTCGTTGATTGGGCGCAGGTGGTTGCTGGCAGTCGGAGTATACGGCTTCAAAGCAAGCATCCAGTCGAATCGTCGGCGGGCTCCTAAATGAAGGAAAAAACTAGTCATTCTGATCACAGCTTTGGCGAGTCGAGTCGGCGAAATACTTAGTCACTGTCGTAGTGATCAGGTCGGCGAGCCGAGTGGCTGAAGTTGGACCGTTAAACGCGGTCAAACTAGCCGTTGGGGTAATCCAACGGTAACTTTTGGCGTAATCACCATGTACTAACGGCTCCCTGATTTGGCAGGTAACAACCGCTATATAAGGGGAATGGCAGGCAATCGGAGAACCATCTCCTCGTCATTTCCTCCGATTGCGCACACCTTTGCCTTCCTCCGCATCGCGATCCAGCCGACCCGAAATCCTCCGACCCCCACGAATCCTTCCGCCAATGGCCCCCTCCACCGAGCCTTGGGGCAGATCTAAGTGTACGAGAGCGCAACTGGTGTCCTTCGAGGAGGCCGGGATCCTACGCGCCGGCAGGTGGCGCATCCCTGCGGCCGGAGAGGTTAACCCGAACCCAGGCGAGGGAGAATTCATCTGCTTCACCAGCCACCTAGAACGGGGGCTGGGATTCCCTACGTCCCTGTTCTTCCGGCGCTTCTGCGACTACTACGGGATCCAACCGTCGGACCTGGGTCCGCACAGCATCGAGCAGTTCGCCATCTTCGTGGCGTTCTGCGAGTGCTACCTGGGCTGCCGGCCCTACTTCCCTCTATGGCAAGATCTGTTCCACGGACGGATCAGTCGAGAGGAAGCGGACGACCCAATGCTTGCCGCGGGCGGCCTGACATTCCAGCTGAAGTCGAAGGCCTCGTTTTTTGACTTGATGCTGCCCGCCAAGGCGGCGAGCGAGTGGAAGAAGTCTTGGTTCTACGTTACCGAGGCGACTCCGGAGGGCGAGGCGGCGATCCCACGATACTCCGCCGACCGGCCCGAACCGCGCCGACTCCACGTCGGCAAGCTCCCCACCGACCAGCGGATGGTCGTGGACGAAATGCTTCAAACCATCCGCGGTCTGAAGAAGAAGGGCCTCCAGACAATTAACTTATACAACTGCTGGCTCGGGCGGCGGCTCGTCCCTCTGGCGCAACGTGACCACTACATGTACCAATACACGGGCCGGGAGGACTCGACGAAGTCCTGCCTCACCGAGTGGAAGCTCGAGGACTACACCCCAGCACTGAAGAAGATCACCCAGGCGGTGTACCTGGACGCAAAGGCCGGGGTCGCCCCCTACACCGCGAAGCATCCAGCCCCAACGGTGAGTCACCTCGAATCATTCGCAGTCGCAGTTTATGCAGTCGTGGTCATTCTAATTTCATCTTGTGCTCATTAAAGCTATTCCAAGTGGTGGAAGGATGGCTCCCGCCTTCAGACGACGAGAACTCGAGCTCGTCCGTCCAGGACATGGGCGAGTCGCCTCCCGCCAAGGGAAACACGAGAGCGACGAGAGCAACGGCGACGACGAATCCGAGGAGGAGGTCGCCCCGCTGGTCGGCAAGACCCGCGGGAAGCGTCATCGTGATCTTGAGGCGATTAAAAGCCTTGAGCGTCATGATGATGATGATGGCGAACTTCCGGAGACCACCTCACGCCGCCAGGCCACTCCGTCGAAGAAGAAGAAGAAGAAGAAGAAGGAGGTGAAGGCCCCTCCGAAGAAGAAGACGAAGCCGGTGAGACCGGCCTCCCCGCCGCACTCGGCGAGCAGCTCCGACGCTACCAGCCTGGACAAGGGCGAGGCGCCACTGACGGTAACCGCGCTGGACACGGCCACTGTCCTGAGCGAGGTGCCACTGGCCTCGATGCCTCCGCCATTCACCCTAGTCTCTGGGCTAGGGGCTGCTCCGGTCGCGGCGGCTTCACCTCGCAGGGAAGCTCCCGCTGAAGATGTCTCAGAGGCTCCCGTTGCAGCCTCGACGACGAAGAAACCATCCGTGTCTTGGGAACACGACGTCTTGAAAATGGGCCGCAGTCGCCAACTGGGCCCCGAGCTGGAGAAGCCGGCCGGCATCCGCACAGGGCTACGCTTCATTCCAGTCGCCAAGTGAGTTTTTCTCACCTACTTTCGTCTTTCGATGTATTTTGATTATTTTGCTCACGCGATCAACTTGTAGGACCGGAGCTAAAAAGATAGGCCATCCGACCGTGGCCAAGGTGCCACCCGTCGTCAGCGAGGAGGATCCCTCCCGGAAGAGGAAGGCGGACGAGGTCGTCGTCCCCGCGGATAACGCCAAGAAGGCTAGAAGCGACGAAGTCGTCACGGTGTCTGATGACACGGCGATCACGCCGAGTGAACCCGTCCCGGAGGCAGCCTCACCGACCAAGGAGGGTGCTCCTTCGCCTGGGGCGGGGCAAACCGGCCTCCTTTGGTGCCGATGCCTCCATCGCAATGTTCCAACGCTTCGTGGCCAAAGCGGCTATAGCGAGTGGTACCTCGCCCTCGAGCCATGCACCTAGGGTCGCCGATATGGAGGTCGAGCAGCGTCGCGGGCACACGCCAGCTCTCCTCGCGTCCGTGGATGCGATACAACTTCATGGCATGCTTGGCGCAGCCATCCAGGTATGTCCAGTCCCTGAGGATCAGGCCGGTGCGTTGCACCGGTCTGATTCTTTTAGTGTCTTGTTGTTTATTTTTTGCGTCCAGTCCCCGAGTGCGCACTCGCTGAATTTCAGCAGGTGGGCACTTAGGATTTTTGATTGCCAGTCCCCGAGTGCGCACTCGCTGAATTTCAGCGGGTGGGCACTTAGGATTTTTGATTGTTACCCGAAAAGCGCACTCACTGAATTTCAGTGGGTGGGCACTTAGGATTTTTGATTGCCAGTCCCCGAGTGCGCACTCGCTGAATTTCAGCGAGTGGGCACTTTGGATTCCGCTTTGGTTAACTGTTTGGATTGTGTGCAGGGTCTGCAATGTGAGTCAGCTGACCGGCTTGCTGCGGCACACCCTGCAGAGAAGGAACTGGCCACCGTCCAAGAGGCGAATAAGGGGCTTCAGGCAATTGCCGCGAAGGCAGAGGAGGCCCGCCAGGGACTTGTCCCAGCGAGTAAGTTGGAGGAAGCTCGGTCGGCGTTGGGATCGGCTGAGAAACGTATCGCCGACCTCGAACGCGAACTGAAGGAGGCGAAGGAGGAAGCGAGTTCGGCGGATGGGCGAGCAAAGGCCGCTATTACAGACGCCGCAGAGGAACGTAAAGTTTCCGACGCCCTTGTTGCTGGGCTTCAGGACGACTATAATTCTCTTCAAAGCTTCATCACGGATCTCTCTCGCCCCTTGATTGGTAAGTGTTCCTGCTCCTGCCTATTGCATATACGTTGTATATTGTTTGATGTACTCACTGTCATCTTCTGTCCACAAGTCGGATCCTTGATAGCACGGAAGAGGCGAGCTCATTCGACGCACGGCAGTGTGTAGCCACACTGGTCGATTCGGCGACGTTGTCGGCGACGTGCATACGGGCATACCTTCAGGAGATGTCGCCCACGGAAGTAATTCCCAGCGACCTCGTCGAGGTGTGGAGGTACTTGGAGAAGGCGCCGTCGGTCGTCGAGTTCATGACGCGATCGGCGTTCCGGCGCGGAGCGACGACGACGCTTAGCCTTGGGCTTGCTCACTTTCCGGAGGATTTCGATCTGGACGACGTGACGAGTGGCTACCCGTCGTCAACTGGCGCGGTGGAGATCTCCGAGGTGCTCAAGTTGACGGACCGCGCCGCGGTATACTCCGAGCGCGTCTGGGCGATGGGCGACCTCCTTCCTTACCAGGAGACGGTCGTCGCACCCAACGACCCCGAGCTGCAGCACCGGGACTTCAAGGTCGAGCAGCCCTTTCGTGCGGCGATGGCGGGTGAGCTAACGACGTATCCGTCGAACCCGTACACTCCCTTCATCCGCAATCGCAAGGGTGCTGGCGAGTCGTCGTCGAAGCCTGCAGAGTGAACTAGTTTTCCCTGGGGAGTTAGTAGCAGTTCTGCCGTTGGGCATACTATGTATTTTGAGACAATTTGCGACATGCTATTAATGAGATATCGTGTTTTTTTGTGATTTGTCATGTGTTTTTCGATTGATGGTTGAACGAGTCCCCGAGTGCGTCCGCCCTTTTTATGGGGTTTACCTTGTGGGGTTTACCTTGTTTGTGATGTGTTTGCGGTTTTTGAATGTTTTGTTATTGTGGTCGACTCTCCCGGACTCGGAGAGCCAGTCGCAAGGCGACTCCCTTGAGCGCTCTGTACTTTGCCGTTTTCCCTTGCGCGAACGAGGTCGGGTGGCTGAGTACCCGAGCGTGGTACTTGGTTGTTCTAGGCGCGACTTGAGGGTGGGTGAGGGCTTGGCGCGTTGGTTTGAGCGCGTCACTCCTTCCTGGCCCGTTGGGTCAGTCGCATGGCGAGTCCTGGGCATGCTCTCATACTTGGCGTTTTCCTAGCTGCTCGCGCTGAACTAGTCTTCAGTCCTCGGGCGTGGTACTTGGCCGTTCGAGTCGCTATGTCGAGGATGCGGAGGATCATGGTTGCTGTGAGAAGCGGAGGCAGTTGTCTTGGATCGTAAAGCCAGTCGGGCTAGGCGACTCCAATGGGGCTCCGGGTAGGCGTTTTTCGTGGACGTTGCAAGACCTGGGGTGGCCCAGTGCCCTTGTAACGCACTACTTGGCCGTGACGATCGCTGTACCAAAGGTTGACTTCTATGGTTAGCTTGACGCTGTTATTACGAGTGCGAGTGGCACAAGACACGGAGAGTAGGCGCAATTTGCGGTAACCAATTGTTTTTATTTCATAGCGACTGTAGGGTACATATGTGGGGTTCTAGGAGTAGAACTTCCGTAGGAGATTTACATTCCACGGTCGCTTGACGTCGAGTTTGCCGTCCCCGTGGACGTCGATGAGGTAGTAGGCGTCGTTGCCGAGTATGCGCCCGACGGCGAATGGTCCCTCCCACGGAGGGGAAAGCTTGTGCATGCCCTTCTTGTCCTGGATGAGGCGCAGCACTAGGTCTCCTTCTTGGAAGGTGCGAGTTTTCACCCGCCGTCTGTGATAGCGGCGGAGTCCTTGCTGGTAGATGGCGGTGCGTGATCGAGCGAGGTCACGTGCCTCGTCGAGTTGATCGACTCCATCCTGGCGGACGAGTTCGTTTGCAGCCTATGTGTAGTGGACGACCCGTGTCGAGTTGTTCTCGAGGTCGGTGGGCATGACTGCCTCGGCGCCGTACACCATGAAGAAGGGGGTGAACCCTGTCGACCTGTTGACTGAGGTGCGGATGCCCCAGATGATGGAGGGTAGCTCCTCGACCCAGCACCCGGCGGTGCGCTCGAGTGGTACTTGGAGTCGCGGCTTCAGGCCGTGGAGGATGCTTTGATTTTCCCGTTCCGCCTGGCCGTTGGACTCCGGGTGGGCGACGGATGCGAGGTCGATGTAACACCCTCAGAATCGGACCTATGCAAGTTCGAGCAAAATTCGCCAAAACCCGCATAGTAACGATTCAAAGGTGCCCACCAGGCACTTTCGTGCGGGTGGAAAACGAAGTAATAACATTGCACAACAGTCCTCGATGGGACCCACAGAATAGATATATATATAACGGCGACTCGAAGAGTCAAGAATACAGATATAATGTACAAGATCCAAATCACCTTGAAAACGGTAGAGCGTCCAACTACGGACAAGAAGCAAATGGGGCTAAGAGCCCTGAAGAATAATCAATGGCGTCCTTAACCCTGCCGGGCCAAGCGGAAGGGTAACCTCGCTAACGACGCCGATCTCGTAACCTGCTTAAACAAAGGTGCCGACAAGGGCAAAGCAGAAAACAAAGAAGGAGCGTCGATCTGAGGCCGACACGGCGAGGCTAGAATTCGGTCCTCGCCTACATAGGTATGGTGGATCAAGCGGCAGCAAAGATGCACTAAACAACCTATAGAGACTCGATACAACTGGCGGATATCAGAGAGGGATGAGAATGACCTAACCGGATCCAACCTGAAGCTAGCACCAAACAAAACCCATCCTGGTGTTTCCCCCTCGAGACCGAACGAGGAAGTCAACCGAGGAACTCACCCAGTTGGCAGTTTTACTTATTCAGTTATAGTTGTGGCACCTTACTAGTCAGATTTAGATAATCGTCCTGGTAAAGTAAACAGTGGGCACTTTTAGTTAATCATTCCGTGATAGTTGCAACAATTACTAATCAGGTACAGATAGCATGAGATAAACCCAAAACCCAGCAGTGGTTGGTACTTTTATTCAGCCATTTCGTTGTATTTGCAATACTTACTAGTCAGATACAATTATCGCAAGCGACAAACAAACAAGCAATTGTGGGCAGTATTAATTAGCCATTCCGTTGTAGTGAAGCTGATTACTAGTCATTATAAGTCAAATTTATAGCAGTAAACTTTAGTTATGCTTGTCTATGATCGAGATCGTGCTCCAAGTCGTCCATAACCATGACACGGCTTTCGAAAAGTTTTTACCGGCCGGGTGCACCAATAGCAACACACGCCGATCAACCTCGGAAAACCAAATCAAAACCCAACGAGGCTTTCACGACGAACAATTACAGATTCAGAAATATTTCAGGGGCCACCCTTAAGTAGAATCCAACGGAGTAGACAAGCTCGAGACGGCCTCAAGGTCTGCGACAATGGCTGTGAGCGATCGAACCCCAAACGGGCTTGTCGACACCGTAATCACTCCGCTTCCTAAACAAAGATAAAGTGCTATCTGTCGACAATCGTAAATAAAGCAAAGAAACATGGCATAAGTACAGATCGTAAATAAAACCTCAAACTAGTTTGTGGCCCCAAGAAATAAGACTGAATCAAGCTCGCTCGGGGGTCCCATATACCTCCCGGATGTGGATAGCGCAAAATCAAGGAACAGTATCAAGTACTGGGTCTTACGGGACACAAGTGGGCGTTTGGAAACCAAATATTATCTATCACCCACCGATGCCTCTGCTTATTTCAATTTTAGTTGTTAAACAGAAAGTAAAGTGAACCATAAGTAAAACTAGGATCATCTCCAACATCAACATGCGGCAATACATCAAGAATCGTGGCATATGACGACACGCAACACTTGAGCAAGCGACTACGACGCATAAGTCCAACTATCTACCAAACAACGGTAATAGGTGTGTCCAAGGCAATATAGGGCTGCAGGGAATATCACAGGTACGGAAACTAAAGCATCGCAACACAGATAGCAATAGATCAACAGGAAGGAGTAAAGCACTATAAAAGTAAGATAGGTAGAAAGGGGAAGATGCTCGCCTGAAAACATTGTCGAAGGGTTCAACCGAAGATCGGGGCGACGCTCACATCAACTCAACGGCCTTATCCGCGAAGAAGCAAAACACTAGGATAAACACCGGATGCAATATTTAATACACGGCAGAAGATCGGCATGATGCATGCATGATGGATGACATGGCAAAGGTGCGATGCGATTAGGTCATATTAAGGGGAACCGGGGTCCCGACAATTATATATGGTTCCAGTTGTTTAGAAGGCCCGCAATTTAAATGTTGTTTATCAAGACAAAAGATAGCACCGGTTCGCTACACAAGTTTAAATGAGGCCGATATGAGACTAGATTTGCCCGCATATGGGCCCCATATTTAATTATTAGGTGAATCGGCATAAGGCCCCCAAACCACAGATATGCATGCGAGAAGAATGGCAATTCAATATGCAACAAGTTGTTATTATGTTGTAAAATAGGGTTCGAGGAAAAGGGGTCACACATCAGAGGGGGCTCGACGATCTTGGGGTTCCGGGGTTCGGGGTTCGACAGGGTCCAGGGTCCGGTCTCGGGGTCCAGGGTTCGACGAGGTCGCTTCCGGCGGGATCGTTCTCTCGTTCTCGGTACGGGGTAGTTCTTGGCGTTCCGGGAACCGGACTTGGTTCAGTGTCGGAGTTCATCGGATCTTCCGGGTCGGTGCCGTTCTTGTCGCATGCGGGTCTTGTCGCCTTCGCGGGTCGGGTCGATCTCGACATCCGGGGTTAGGGTCTTCGGATCCGTGAAGTAGACCTTGTCGCACGGGCGTCGATGCTTCCGGAAGGAGAACTTGACGATCCCGGGGCTCGGTGTCCGAGGCGAAGAACTTGGCGTCCTCGAGGAGTAATTGTCGCGTCCGTGACGACAAACTTGGCGTTCCGGGGGAAGTTCTCGGGGTTCCGGCGGTAGATCTTGTCGTGTCCGACTTGTGGGCATCTCCGAGGTAGATCTTGGGGAGAAACCGCACAGGTTCTGAACGAGGCAGGGGCAGCTGGCCAAGACTTGGGTAATAGGCAAGCTGGAAGGCTACCCAGGCCTCACGTGTGCCCTCACGTGAAGAACATCCGAGACCAACCAGGGGCACACCGAGGGTCGACGACGGTGGAGGAAGGCGGCCGCGGCGGTCTTGGCAGCGGGACACACGGGGCGCCTGCGCTGGCGATAGGGCGGCTCGGGAAGCGGCAGACGCGGGTCTGGCGCGAGGCGGTCGCCGGCAGGTCGCGGGCCGACGGCGATGGGGCTCACGAGGCCGCAGAGGGAGAGGCGACGCGGCTGGAGGAGCTCCGGGACGGGTGCGGGACGGCTGGAGGGCGGCGGAGGGAGCTCATGCGCGGGAGGCTGGGGCGGCCGCGCCGCCGCAGGTGCAGGAGGCGAGGTGGGTTGGCGGCGAAAGCGGCGGGCGGAGGTGCGGCGGAGGTCGGGAAACTTAGGGGCGCCGGCGCCACGCTGGGATGCGGCGGAGCGCCCGCAGACGGTCGGGCGCAGGCAACGCGCGAGGGGCCGGAGAAGCGGCGGCCGCTGGTTAGGCGCGTGAGGCGACGCCTGGGGACCGGGAGGCTTGGCCGCGGGGTGAGGCTGCTGGGCGGAGTGGTGCGCGCTGGGCTCGAGGCGGGTCGCTGGGTAGAGGCTTGGGAGGCGGGCCACGGGCGGAGAGGAGGCGGGCGGGCGTGGAGGGGGTCAGCTGGGAAGGTCGGAGGACGGGTCGCCGACGCTAAGGGACTCGCCGGAGGAGCGGGTGCGGGCCGGGCGAGCGAGGCGGGCGAGGAGGTGGCTGCTGCAGGCGGTGCGTGTCGCATGAAGGGGAAGAAGAAGGGAGAGAGGGAGGAGGCCGCGGCGGAGAAGGGCGGCCAGGCGCGTCGCAGAGAGGAGAGGGAGGGCGGCGAGAGGCGGTGGAGGAGAAGGCGGGGGCGGGCTGAGGGAAGAAGATGAGCAGGGAAGGAGGAAGCACGCGCTGCTGGGGAGGGGCGCTTGTGGGTCCCAAGGTGGGGTATGTGCAGGGACGCGGTGAGGGAGTCTGGGGAGCTGAGTGGGGGTTGGTGGGAGCGTGCTGCCGGGTGGGGCCGGCTGGCAGGGGGAGTGGGGAAGGGAGGTCAGGGGACGTCTTTGTGAGTGATCTGGGATGGGTTGGGGGCTGAGGGAGAGAGAGGAGAGAGAGGGGGGGAGAGAGGGGGCTGGCCACGTGGCGGGTTCTGAGTGGGTGAGGGAGAGGGAGGCAGTGAGGTGGCATGGTGGGATTGGTGGGAGTGATGTGGCCAGGGGAGAGGGGGTAGATTTTTAGGTGGGTTTAGGATTAGATGGGGTAGGCAGGTTGGACCGATTTAAAATCTGGGGCGGTCGTTCGGGTTGGCCCGTTCGACTGCCCCTACAAAATAAATAAATATTTTTATTTATTTTTAACAGACTGTTTGCACAACATTTTTAATTAAAACAAAATATTCCGGGGACCGGGCTTTGCAGTTGAATTAAGATGGGGAGTTTGGAAAACAAATCGGGCGTTGCGAAAAATAGTTTTGGCAAACCATGCATGATGATGACGATGCAATGCACAAATTCAACGCGATTTTCTAGTAGTGGTTTTGCGGGATGCTACAATTCGACACCACTAACAATGGATCTCGCCCTCGAGATCCGCCTCATGCTACCGGAAGGAAGGTCGGCGATCTGCGTCTTCTCTCTTCGGGTAGATCCTCGCGACACCACTAACAATGATTCATCCTCCATCTTGAAATCTGCGACACCACCAACAAAGGGTCGTTGTCCCTGTTCGGCAAGAGAACACTCCGGATAAACAACGGCGAAGTTAAAGGTAAGGCCACCTCGAACTTCCATGGAAGGAGTAGAATTGCATCGATCCACCATTCAATGTACATAAGCGAATGATACGAGTAGTGGTATGGTCGCGACTCCATCCCGCACTCAAATCATTACCCTGTTCACGAATAGACAGATTATGCAACCAACTCTCGGATTCAGACTGAAGATCTCGACAAGCGAGGTTCGGATCAAAGGAGGGATGCAGACTCTGCATCGGATCTGGCGTAGAGGATGTCGTCGCGTCGGAAAACACCGGAAAATCACGAGAAGGAACAAGAGAAGTCCACCAGACGGAGGATTCCTCGGATAGCAGGAAAACCAGATGTAGCAACACCGTTAACAAAGGATGAAACGAAAACCCTAAAGGTACGACGGAACCCAACCACGAGAATTCCTGGACTCGAAGAAAAAGACGAGAGCGGATTCAAAACACGTCGAGATAAGAGGAGAATAGCAGGGGTAAGGAGTAAAATCAGACCTAACCAGAACTATCCAACCGATTTTCAAAAATAGTTTGACACTACTACTTCGGCCGTTAGCTAGGTTATCCTACAGGCTGGACTTGTGGGGTATCGCAACTGCTGAGCTCTGATACCACTCTGTAACACCCTCAGAATCGGACCTATGCAAGTTCGAGCAAAATTCGCCAAAACCCGCATAGTAACGATTCAAAGGTGCCCACCAGGCACTTTCGTGCGGGTGGAAAACGAAGTAATAACATTGCACAACAGTCCTCGATGGGACCCACAGAATAGATATATATATAACGGCGACTCGAAGAGTCAAGAATACAGATATAATGTACAAGATCCAAATCACCTTGAAAACGGTAGAGCGTCCAACTACGGACAAGAAGCAAATGGGGCTAAGAGCCCTGAAGAATAATCAATGGCGTCCTTAACCCTGCCCAGGCCAAGCCGGAAGGGTAACCCTGCTAACGACGTCGATCTCAGAACCTGCTTAAACAAAGGGGTGCCGACAAGGGCAAAGCAGAAAACAAAGAAGGAGTCGATCTTGAGGCCGATTACAGCGAGGCTAGAATTCGCGGTCCTCGCCTACATAGGTATGGTGGATCAAGCGGCGGCAGATGCACTAAACAACCTATAGAGACTCGATACAACTGGCGGATATCGAGGGATGAGAATGACCTAACCGGATCCAACCTGAAGCTAGCACCAAACAAAACCCATCCTGGTGTTTCCCCCTCGAGACCGAACGAGGAAGTCAACCGAGGAACTCACCCAGTTGGCAGTTTTACTTATTCAGTTATAGTTGTGGCACCTTACTAGTCAGATTTAGATAATCGACCTGGTAAAGTAAACAGTGGGCACTTTTAGTTAATCATTCCGTGATAGTTGCAACAATTACTAATCAGGTACAGATAGCATGAGATAAACCCAAAACCCAGCAGTGGTTGGTACTTTTATTCAGCCATTTCGTTGTAGTTGCAATACTTACTAGTCAGATACAATTATCGCAAGCGACAAACAAACAAGCAATTGTGGGCAGTATTAATTAGCCATTCCGTTGTAGTGAAGCTGATTACTAGTCATTATAAGTCAAATTTATAGCAGTAAACTTTAGTTATGCTTGTCTATGATCGAGATACTGTGCTCCAAGTCGTCCATAACCGCGGACACGGCTTTCAGAAAGTTTTACCCGGCCGGGGTGCACCAATAGCAACACACGCTCGATCAACCTCGGAAAAAACCAAATCAAAACCCAACGAGGCTTTCACGACTGAACAATTACAGGATTCAGAAATATTTCAGGGGGCCACCCCTTAAGTAGAATCCGCAACGGAGTAAGCAAGCTCCGAGACGGCCTCAAGGTCTGCGACAATGGCTGGAGCGATCGGGAACCAAGCGGGCTTGTCGACACCGTAATCACTCCGCTTCCTAAACGATGCAAGGTGCTATCCGTCGCACAATCGTAAATAAAGCGAAAACATGGCATAAGTACAGATCGTAAATAAAACCTCAAACTAGTTTGTGGCCCCAAGAAATAAGACTGAATCAAGCTCGCTCGGGGGTCCCATATACCTCCCGGATGTGGATAGCGCGCAAAATCAAGGAACAGGTATCAAGTACTCGGGGTCTTACGGGACACAAGTGGGCGTTCGGAAACCAAATATTATCTATCACCCACCGATGCCTCTGCTTATTTCAATTTTAGTTGTTAAACAGAAAGTAAAGTGAACAATAAGTAAAACTAGGATCATCTCCAACATCAACATGCGGCAATACATCAGCAACTGTGGCATATGACGACACGCAACAGCACTTGAGCAAGCGACTACGACGCGCAAGTCCAACTATCTACCAAACAACAGGTAATAGGGTGTGTCCAAGGCAATATAGGGCTGCAGGGAATATCACAGGTACGGAAACTAAAGCATCGCAACACAGATAGCAATAGATCAACAGGAAGGAGTAAAGCACTATAAAAGTAAGATAGGTAGAAAGGGGAAGATGCTCGCCTGAAAACATTGTCGAAGGGTTCAACCGAAGATCGGGGCGATGCTCACATCAACTCAACGGCCTTATCCGCGAAGAAGCAAAACACTAGGATAAACACCGGATGCAATATTTAATACACGGCAGAAGATCGGCATGATGCATGCATGATGGATGACATGGCAAAGGTGCGATGCGATTAGGTCATATTAAGGGGAACCGGGGTCCGACAATTATATATGGTTCCAGTTGTTTAGAAGGCCCGCAATTTAAATGTTGTTTATCAAGACAAAAGATAGCACCGGTACTACACAAGTTTAAATGAGGCCGATATGAGACTAGATTTGCCCGCATATGGGCCCCATATTTAATTATTAGGTGAATCGGCATAAGGCCCCCAAACCAGAGCATATGCATGAGAAGAATGGCAATTCAATATGCAACAAGTTGTTATTATGTTGTAAAATAGGGTTCGAGGAAAGGGGTCACACATCAGAGGGGGCTCGACGATCTTGGGGTTCCGGGGTTCGGGGTTCGACAGGGTCCAGGGTCCGGTCTCGGGGTCCAGGGTTCGACGAGGTCGCTTCCGGCGGGATCGTTCTCTCGTTCGATGCGGGTAGTTCTTGGCGTTCCGGGAACCGGACTTGGTTCAGTGTCGGAGTTCATCGGATCTTCCGGGTCGGTGCCGTTCTTGTCGCATGCGGGTCTTGTCGCCTTCGCGGGTCGGGTCGATCTCGACATCCGGGGTTAGGGTCTTCGGATCCGTGAAGTAGACCTTGTCGCACGGGCGTCGATGCTTCCGGAAGGAGAACTTGACGATCCCGGGGCTCGGTGTCCGAGGCGAAGAACTTGGCGTCCTCGAGGAGTAATTGTCGCGTCCGTGACGACAAACTTGGCGTTCCGGGGGAAGTTCTCGGGGTTCCGGCGGTAGATCTTGTCGTGTCCGACTTGTGGGCATCTCCGAGGTAGATCTTGGGGAGAAACCGCACAGGTTCTGAACGAGGCAGGGGCAGCTGGCCAAGACTTGGGTCATGGGCAAGCTGGCAGGCTAACCAGGCCTCACGTGTGCCCTCACGTGAAGAACATCCGAGACCAACCAGGGCAGGGCACGGCTGAGGGTCGACGACGGTGGAGGAAGGCGGCCGCGGCGGTCTTGGCAGCGGGACACACGGGGCGTTCGCGCTGGCGATAGGGCGGCTCGGGAAGCGGCGGACGCGGTCTGGCGCGAGGCGGTCGCCGGCCTGAGGTCGCGCCGCCGACGGGCGATGGGGCTCGACAGGCCGCAGAGGAGAGGCGACCGCGGCTGGAGGAGCTCCGCGAGACGGGTGCGGGACGGCTGAGGGCGGCGGAGGGAGCGCGCGCGGAGGCTCGGGCGGCCGGGCGTCGCGCAGGTGCAGGAGGCGAGGTGGGCGGGCGAAACGGCGGGGCGGAGGTGCGGAGGTCGGGAAACTTGGGCGGCGGCGCCACGCTGGGATGCGGCGGAGCTGCCCATATCTGGTCGGGGCGCGGGCAACACGCGAGGGGCCCAGAAGCGGGCGGTCTTGTGCCGCTGTGTGTGAGGCGACGCCTGGGACCGGGAGGCTTGGCGGGGGTGGCGTCATGGAGTGGTGAGTGGCGGGCGGGCGGAGCGGGTCGCTGGGTAGAGGCGGCTTGAAGAGCCTGCGGCCACGGCGGAGAGGAGCGTGGCGGGCGCCGTGAGGGGTCAGCTGGGAAGGTCGGAGGACGGGTCGCCGACGCTGGCGGGACTCGGCCGAGGAGCGGAGTGGCTCAGAGCGAGGCGGGCGAGGAGGTGGCTGCCATGGGCTGCAGGCGGCGTCTGACATTGCGGAAGGGGAAGAAGAAGGGAGAGAGGGAGGAGGCCGCGGCGGAGAAGGGCGGCCAGGCGCGTCGCAGAGAGGAGAGGGAGGGCGGCGAGAGGCGGTGGAGGAGAAGGCGGGGGCGGGCTGAGGGAAGAAGATGAGCAGGGAAGGAGGAAGCACGCGTCTTGCGTGGGAGAAGCGGGTGGGTCCTGTGGGGCGCTGGGCCAGGCAGGGGACGCGGGTGTGAGGGAGTCTGGGGAGCTGAGTGGGGGTTGGTGGGAGCGTGCTGCCGGGTGGGGCCGGCTGGCAGGGGGAGTGGGGAAGGGAGCGGGTCCAGGGGGACGTGCTGCGCGCGTGTGAGTGCTGGGGATGGGTTGGTGGCTGAGTGAGAGAGAGGAGAGAGAGGGAGAGAGAGAGGGGGCTGGCCACGTGGCGGGTTCTGAGTGGGTGAGGGAGAGGGAGGCAGTGAGGTGGCATGGTGGGATTGGTGGGAGTGATGTGGCCAGGGGAGAGGGGGTAGATTTTTAGGTGGGTTTAGGATTAGATGGGGTAGGCAGGTTGGACCGATTTAAAATCTGGGGCGGTCGTTCGGGTCGGGTTGGCCCGTTCGACTGCCCCTACAAAATAAATAAATATTTTTATTTATTTTTAACAGACTGTTTGCACAACATTTTTAATTAAAACAAAATATTCCGGGGACCGGGCTTTGCAGTTGAATTAAGATGGGGAGTTTGGAAAACAAATCGGGCGTTGCGAAAAATAGTTTTGGCAAACCATGCATGATGATGACGATGCAATGCACAAATTCAACGCGATTTTCTAGTAGTGGTTTTGCGGGATGCTACAGTCGAGCCGGATGTGGTGTTCTTCGCAGAACTCGGCCATGGCTCCTTTGGCGAAGTTGGTGCCATTGTCCGTGATGATGCTGTTTGGGAACCCGTAGCGATATATGAGCTCGCGTAGGAATTTAGTGGCGGTCTTCCCGTCGCATTTCCGGACTGGTTTGGCCTCCACCCACTTTGTGAATTTGTCGACCGCGACCAGGAGGTGGGTGTAGCCAGAGGGAGCCTTTTTGAAGGGGCCTACCATGTCCATACCCCACACGGCGAATGGCCAGGTGATGGGGATTGTCTTGAGCGGAGCTCGGCGTGCATCCGTTGGCGATTGCATCCGGCGCACCGCTGAACAATGTCGACGACATCGGTGTGTGCGGTGGGCCAGTCGAATCCATACCGCATAGCCTTGGCGACCAGAGAGCGGGCGCCGGCGTGGTGGCCGCAGTCGCCGGAGTGGATGTCGTGGAGGATCTTGCGTCCTTCGGCGGGTTGGACGCAGCGTTGGAACACGCCGGTAACGCTGCGTTTGTGGAGCTCGCCGTATATGATGGTGAAGGATTTGCATCGGCGTGCGATCATCCGGGCGTTCGTCTCGTCTGCCGGCAAGGTGCCGGCCTCCTGGTAGGCGACGTAGGGCTTGGTCCAGTCGTCTGGCTCGGTGACGAGTGCGACCAGGGCTGCCTCTGGCTGCAGCGGGACTCCGATGTCGATTTCCCTTGGGGGAGAGACTGATGGCTTGGTGATCGTGTCGAGGAAGACGCCGGCGGGTGGTGCGAGTCGAGCCGACCCGATGCTAGAGAGTGCGTCGGCCTCCTCGTTCTTCCGCCTGTCAATCCACTCGATGGAGTAGCCTGCGAAGTGTCCGCCCAGCTTTTCCACTGCTTGGCGGTATGACGCCATGGTGGGGGAGACGGCGTCGCAGGTGCCAGCGACTTGCCCAGCGACGAGGTCGGAGTCTCCGTAGCAGCGTAGGCGGTTGACGTTCATCTCCTTGGTAGCTCGCATGCCGTGGAGTAGTTCCTCGTACTCGGCCATGTTGTTGGTGCAGGGGGTGAAGTCGAGGCAGAGGACGTAGCGGAGCTTGTCGCCCTTCGGTGAAGTCAGCACGATCCCTGCTCCTGCGCCGTCCGCGTTCTTGGAGCCGTCGAAGTGCAGGCTCCAGTAATGGAGGTATGGCAGTTTTTCTGGTTGCTGGGCCTCTTCCCAGTCGGCGATGAAGTCCGCTAGAGCCTGCGACTTGATCGCTTTTCGTGGCTCGTACTTGATATTATGGACGCCGATTTTGACAGCCCACTTAGCAACTCGCCCAGTCGCCTCACGGTTGCGGATGATGTCCTGCAACGGTGCAGAGGAGACGAACATGATCGGGTCCTCCTGGAAGTAGTGCGGCAGGCGCCGCTGTGCTCTGAAGACTGCGTATACCAGTTTCTGGTACTGCGGGTATCGTTGGCGCGACTCGGTGAGGACCTCGCTGATGTAGTACACTGGTCGCTGTACTGGGCGCTCCTTTCCTTCCTCCGGCCGTTCGACGACCATGACGGCGCTGACGACGCGCTCGGAAGCCGCGACGTAGACCAACATGGGTTCTTTGTCGGCGAGGGCGACGAGTAGTGGTGCTGCGAGTAGCACCTTCTTGACGTCGCGGAGCGCGTCGTCCGCCTCCTTGTCCCACTGGAAGGTGGGGTTCTTGCGCATCAGACGGTATAGGGGCATCGCCTTTTCGCCCAGGCGGGGGATGAAGCGACTGAGAGCCGCTACTCGCCCGGCCAACTTCGATCGTCATGCAGCACTCGGGTTTGCCGAGTCGGGCGATCGTGTCGATCTTGGTGGGGTTCGCCTCGACCCCTCGTTTGGAGACGACGTACCCCAGTAGTTGTCCTGCTGGTACACCGAAGGTGCATTTTCCTGGGTTAAGCTTTATCTTGTATTTTCGCAAGTTGGCGAATGTTTCCGCCAGGTCGGCGAGTAGATCACCCTGGCGAGCGGATTTGACGACCACGTCATCTATGTAGACGTGGATGTTGCGGCCAATTTGGCTCGCGAGGCACTCTTGCATGCACCGCTGGTAGGTTTCCCCGGCGTTCTTGAGGCCGAAGGTCATGGCGGTGTAGGAGAAGGCTCCGAATGGCCTGATGAACGCCATCTTCTCCTCGTCCTCGACAGCCATTTTGATCTGGTTGTATCCAGAGTAGGCGTCGAGGAAACATACCGACTCCGAGCCCGTGGTGGAGTCGATTATTTGGTCGATCCGCGGGAGGACGAACTGCTCCTTCGGGCAGGCGCTGTTCAAGTTTGTGTAGTCGATACACATCCTCCATGTCCCGTTCTTCTTCTCGACCAGGACTGGGTTTGCCAGGCACTTGGAGTACTTGATTGGCCGGATGAAGCCTGCAGCGAGTAGACGCTGCACCTCCTCGGCGATGGCTCTGCGGCGCTCTTCATTGAAGGGCCGCAGCGACTGTTTGACATGTTGCACTTTGGGGTCGGCGTTTAGTTTGTGCTCAGCAAGCTCCCTAGGGACACCAGGCATGTTAGAGGGCTTCCATGCGAAGATGTCCCTGTTCTCACGGAGGAATTCGATGAGCGCGCCTTCCTAGGCTGGGCTCATTCCTGTTCCGATCGTCACCGTCTGGCTGGAGTCGCCTAGGACCAGCTCGACGGTGCGGGTGTGCGTCGTTTCCTCGAAGGCTGAGGTGTTTGCGCCCTCCGAATTGGGCTTCTTGAGTATGGTGGGGTCGTCATTGTTCACCCCGCTCGCGTACTTGGCGAGCTCGTCAGCGTGGTTGGCCTCTGCCGCGATGACGGCATCGGCGAGTTCGGCTCCTTTGGCCTCGCACTCGGCGGCCATGTCGGGGTCACCGTTGATGGTGATGACGCCGCACGGCCCGGGAAGCTTCATCGCGTTGTACGCGTAGTGTGGTGCTGCCATGAATTTGGTGAACGCCTGGCGTCCCAGGACGTAGTGGTAGGGGCTGTCGAAGGGTACCATCTCGAAGACGATCCGCTCGGTGCGGAAGTTTGCTGGTGTGCCGAAAGTGACTGGCAGTGTGACCTTGCCGATCGGGTACGCCTTCCGACCGGGGACGATGCCGTGGAACGTGGTGTGGGTTGTCTCGATCATCGACTGCGGGAGCCGCAGCCGCCTGAAGGTGTCCAGGTACAAGATGTTGATGGAGCTGCCGCCGTCCATCAATGTCTTGGGCAGCCAGTAGTCTCCCACCTTTGGCTTGACCACCAGGGCGACTCGGCCTGGGTACTCGATGCGCGGCGAGTGGTCCTGGCGGCTCCAGGTTATGGGCTGCTCCGACCAGTTGAGGAACTGGGGAACATCCACCTGGGCCACCGCGTTGACGGCGATGGCGCGGGTGATGACCTTCTTCTCGCGCTTCGTGTTGAAGCCTGTGAAGGTATGGAGCAAGCCGGCCACGTTGCCGAACTTTCCGCCGTTTGGCGGGTTGTTGTCGGGGTCCTCCTGTGCTCGCCGTGCCTTCTCAATCTCCCTGAGGGTGTGGCAGTCGGCGGTCGTGTGCGTTGCGGGCTTGCCTTCCCTGCTATGAAACACACAAGGTTGGTTAAGGAGGGCCGCGGGGTCGAACCTTGGCTTGGCCTTGTAGTTGCCGCCGTCGCGGCATTGTCCCCCGTCGCGGCGGAAGCTTTTGGGCTCGCGTTGTGCGTTCCCGGCGTTGGCGACGAAGTCGGCTCGCCCGTCACTGCGGCGCTTTCCAGTGAGGCGAGTGTTGCTGTAGCGTAGGTCGGACCGTCGTCCGTTGTCGTTGCTGCTCGTGCGGCGTTGGCTTCCCGACTCGTCGTCGGTTTCCTGGTTTGGATTTTCCTCCGTGTACCGTTTGGCGATCTCGAGGAGGTCCGGTATGTTGTCGAGTGTGCGCGAGTGTCGCTTGAGCTTGGCGACCAAGGGCTCGTAGCAGCACGAGGTCTTGAAGCAATGGATCGTGGTGTCCGGGTGGATGCCGACCGTGTTGTACCAGAGTTCTTGCCACCGCTGGACCCAGTTGCGGGTCGACTCGCGGGGTCCCTGGACGCATCTCTCCAGGTCCTCGATGGTGGTGGCGCGGGTGTAGGAGCACTTGAAGTGCCTGACGAAGGCGTCGCGCATCTCCTCCCAGGAGTCGATACTATCCTGGGGGAGTGTGTTGATCCACTGCCTGCACGTCCCCTCCATCATCAGCGGGAGGTAACGGGCGGCTAGCAGGTCGGTGTGGCCTGCGATCCCCATCGCCATGAGGTATGTATCGAGCCACATGGAGGGGTCGTACTTTTCTATCTCCTTCGGCGCCTTGAAGTTCGGCGGGTACTTCTCGCCTCGGATCATCGGTCTGAAGCACTTGGGGCCGAGTCGACTTAGCGACCCCATCGGCTCGCCGTCGCGGCGGTTGGTTAGGGTGTGTCGCAGGTCGTCGGGCTGGCATGCGCGCCAGCTTTGGTTGTTGATGATGTGGGTGCGGGCGTCGATGGGTTGACCGTTGGCGGCGACGAAGTTGGTCGCTGGCCTGGGGTCGTTGGTGGAGAGTGCCGCGTTCGCGGGTCGGTGTTGGAGCTGCAATGGCTCTGGTGGCAGGCAGTTGAGGGTGTTTGCCGCCATTGGGCGGCCACTTGAGGCCGCTCTGCTTCCCGAAGAACGTGAGTACACTCGACCCTGCGAGTCGGCGCCTGCGTTTTGCTGATCGACGTCCTTTGCAAGCAGGGCCTTGACATACTGGATCTGTAGGGCGCCGTCGCCGGTGGCCGTGATGTTGTCGGCTGCTGCTCGGCCCGCCACGAGGTTGTCCATCGGGGTGGAGAACAGTGGGAGGCCGTTTGCGTCTCGCTCTCGTGAGGAGACTACTACCCGCGGCTGATCCCTGGGGGGTGTGCGGTTGGGTGGAGGTGGGGCGCCCATCGCCGTCAACCCTGGCGGGGGCCGGGCGCTTCCTCCTGGTGGCGCGTTCTCGCAGATTGCACGCTCGGCCGCGCGGACCGGGTCGTTTTCATCGTCGAAGTTCAGGGCGCGCCCCTGGACGGTGGGGTTCAGGCGCGACCTGATTCGCTGCTGGTGGTAGCGCGACAGCTCCTGCGCCGTCACCTGCTCGAGGAGAAATTTTTCGCGCTCGGCTTGTTCCTTGCGGACCGCCTCCGCCAGCTTCAGGCGGAGTTCCTCGACCTCCATCGCCGTGGCGTTAGGAGGGATCGGGGTGGAGAAGGGATCCTTCGGAGGATCGGTGCCGGTCGCCATGTAGGTCGCGGCGTGGCGACAGGTCCCGTCGCGGAGGTCGGCGGAATTTTCCGACCCGGAGTCGAAGTCGAAGATCCCAAGGATGGAGGGATCCTCGAAGTCTGCCACGTTGGAGACCTAGGTGATGGAGCCCGCGGGTGAAGCCGCGGTGATGGATCCGGCGAGTGACGCCGGGGTCGCCGAGTTGGCGTCGTCATTGAGGGCCGCGTCTTCCGAGGCCGCGGAGTTTTTGGCCACGTTGCTCTGGGCCGAGTTGTACTCGGAGGCGAGGCGATGGATCGTGCGGACCTGGCTCTTGGAGAGTCGATCGCGTGGCGGTGACTCGCGGATGCGAGCCGAATCCTCCGAGGCGATGACGTCGGTGAGGGCGACGAAGAGGCTGATCGTGCCGACCGGTAGGATCATGCTGTGCGTGACAGGCCGCGCCGCCGGGACGTAGCTGCTCAGCAAGATCTGGAGCATCTCGCCGATAGCTATCATGCGGCCGGTGGCGACCGTCTCGTTGATGGGCAGATTGGATCTCGCCGCAGAACATCGGCCAGACCGGCCAGGCCCCACGGTGGGCGCCACTGTCGTGGGAATGGTCACGGCAGATTCTGCAATCGGCAGCGAGTAGTAGAACGAGGGGCAAGGGCGGCCAGCCATCTGCGGTGCGAGATGAGGGCGGAGACACAAGGTTTTACCCAGGTTCGGCCCCCCCGGAGGGTAAAGACCTACTCCTGCTAGATTGTATTATGGTGGAGGTACAATGGGCGAGCTCGGCGGCTAGGTGGCGAGTCGCTTGGGTGTATGATGGAACGTATCTCTACACACCCTGTAGGGAGGTTTATATAGACTCACCTCCCCTAAGGTTTACATATCTCAACTGAATCAGTTAAGCCTTCGGTAATCGTTTAACCTAACTCGACTGGGCCAATCTACTCGCCTGGGCCTTCAGCTTCCAGTCGCTTGGATCCACACCGGGCCTTGATCCAGTCTCTGTCTTGCAGGCCCACTCGCCAGTTCCTGGGCCAGTCGGAAACGTCCTGCTGGGTATACCTCGGTAGGCATATCCCCATCAGCAAGCCAGTTGGCAGAGCTATACATATCCCGGATAGTCGTCCTCTATGGTGTACCCAAGAAGATCATATCTGATCGTGGAAGTTTGTTCACTTCCAAATTCTGGGCTAGTATCCAACAAGCAATGGGAACTCAAGTTTCCTTCAGTACAGCCTATCATCCTAAAATCGGTGGTCAGACTAAAAGAGTGAATCAAATTCTTGAAGACTTGCTCCGAGCGTGTGCCATATCCTTTGGAAAGAACTGGGAGAAATGTCTTCCTTTTGCGGAGTTCTCTTATAACAACAATTTTCAATCTAGTTTGGGCATGGCACCTTTCCAATTCCAGTATGGGAGAACATGTCGAACACCGCTGAACTGGACAGAAACCAGCAAAAGACAATTCTTTGGTCCGGACATCATCCAAGAAGTAGAAGATCAAGTTCGCATAATCCGAGAGCGTTTGAAGGCCGCTCAATCTCGTCAGAAGACCAACTATGATCGTCATCATCTTGATGTTCATTATGAAGTTGGTGATCAAGTTTACCTCCGGGTTACTCCTCCGAAGGGTGTCCATAGATTCGGTATCAAAGGCAAATTGGCACCTCGCTACGTTGGTCCCTTTCGCATTCTCTCCAAGCAGGGTGAGCTTTCCTACCAATTGGATCTACCTTCAACTTTTCCAGAGGTACATGATGTTTTCCATGTGTCTCAACTCAAGCGTTGCTTCAAAGATCCCATTCATGGTGTGGACCATGAAACTTTGGATCTCCAAGATGATCTAACCTACCGAGAATACCCTGTTCGTATTCTTGATGAAACTGAGCCTAAGACTCGTCGCCAAACCATCAAGTTCCTGAAAGTTCAATGGTCTCATCACTCCGAGTCAGAAGCAACCTGGGAACGCGAAGATCGTCTTCGATCTGAGTACCCTGCCTTCTTCTCTAAAACCTAGGAATCTCGGGTCGAGATTCTTGTAAGTGGGGTAGAGCTGTAACATACCATATTTTGTGTAATATAAATAAGTTATGTTTGAGCATTTCATGCATGCATTGCACTTGCACTTAGATTTAACCAAATAAGAGCAAGCAAAACCCTAATTATTTTCCCCTTTCAAAACCATTCAAATGGGTTACATATCTTGGAAAATTATCAAAATGAATGGAACCCAAAGTGTATAAAAGGGTCCCAAAATATTTCATATACTTTATAAAAGTTTATGTAAGTTGAAAAGATTCAAAACATATTTGAAATTCAAAATACAAAAGGGAAAACAGAAAAACAGAAAAGAAAAAGGTTTATAAAATAAAAATCTAATCCTAACCTAGCTACTGGGCGAGCCCACCTCTTCTCCCTCTCTCTGTCGCCTAGCAGCAGGAGCTGCGCAAACTTTTCTGTAGCCCACACGGAGTCCAATCCTAGCCCAAGAGAGCCCAGCCTGGCCCCGTACCGGTTCGTCGTTTCTGTCGGCCGTCTTCCACCTCCCAATCGAGCTAAGCAGCTCGCTGGCGGCGCCACCATCGCCGGTGAGCGCCACGATTCGTGCCGCCGCCCCCGAGTGCCTATATGACCCCTAGAGCTGCCACCGACGAACCCTAGCCCGCAACTTCCCCCTATCCCTAGCTCTCCTGCGCCATGGCCGACGAACCCTATCTTTGCCGCCGCTCGTCTCCGTCCATCCCAGCTCAAGCCAACGCCACCGTTGGATGCGCCTCGCCGCCCTCGTCCTTATCCTCGAAGCTTGCATGCTGGGACGCCCTCCTCTCCCCGGAATCGAGCTCGAAGCACCAACGGACGCCGCCGTTCACACCGTCGATTTGTTGCCGTCCGGCCTCCCCGATCCTCGCACTCGTATCCCCCTCCCCGCGTGACGCACCCCTATGTTGTTCCCCTCTCCCTCTGTATCCCCCTCCCCGCGTGAGCTCGACGACACCGCCGCTTGCCGTCGTTGCGCCGCCGTCTCTGGTGGTCAATCCAGAGCGGTGCCACCAGTTTTTGGCTCCCCGCACTCGTCCGCTTCCAGCGCGCTACTTCCCGTCGCCCGCGAGCCCTGGATCAGTGAATCGAGCCTTGATCTGAGGATCAAGCTATGGATGACGTAATCCTGACATCAGCATGATGCAATAATTCATTTTCATTTATTAATTGTTTTGTAAATAATTTCTGTAAATAGAAATCTATGACAGGTGGGCCCTTCCTGTCAGGATTTTATTAATTTCTATAAATATTTTCTGAAATGATTAAAAGTCTAACATGTGGGCCCAAATTTGGAAATTAATTTAAATATTCCAAAAATGTTTAAAATGAATTAAAATTTGGGAAATTCATAACTAGTTCATTTTAAATCAGAAAATACAAATAATATACCAAAATGTTTAGAAAAATTAAACCTATCCAACTAAGCTATAACCATACATTGTTAATCAACTTTGATAGCAAGTTGAACTAGAAGAACCAATTGAACCCCACAGGTGATTCCGATGATCCCCCTGTTTTAGGGTTTGGACTTTCGGAACCCCCTTTAAAGTGACCAAGCATGTTTTAGAGTTCAGTTCAACACTATTTAACTTGTCATATCATCCATATTGTATGAGCATTGCACATGCCATGTGTTGAGTGTTGTTTTCTCTTTTCCGGTGATTGTTTCTCGCGAATAGGAACTGAACCCGAAGCTGAAGTCAATGCCACCGAAGAGCAGTACCAGTCCAACAATGGACAATGCAAGCGAAGCCCCACTCATACATATGAATCCTATGATTACAAAGTATTTCATTCTCGTCATATGCATTCGGTTCAAACAGTCTTATATCAGTAGAAAGAATAATCCTATCTGATGCATGTTATACTCTATGAACTATATTACCTGATCCACCTCTCCTAGCATAACTAGGGTTTGGCTTATGAGCGTCGCTAGTGCCAAAAGTTCAGTCAAGCTTAGCCATGCTTAGTGTTTCGATGCTGATCATTCAAGTGATGCACCGGAGATGCGAATGAATCTCGTATGGAAGGATGTGGTGATGTGATCAGAAGTGAATGATAAACATGCCAAGGCTTGTATGGGAGCCCGCGTGGGTTGTGGTTTTTGTAGTCCCATACTTGCCACCCTTAGGACCTGATGTTCTCGCCTCTTGAACCAAGACGAGCGTACAACCACACGGGGGCCTGGAAACCCCCTCGACCAACTAACTTGCCTAGCATATTCCATGAGTCACATAGTTTGGGCTTTCCATTCGACATACGCATATTGGTTGTTCTTGAATGGAGGTGAAGGACGTGCATTCATACAGGTAGGTAAGCATGGCAGGGAATGGGAGATGCCCGGCATCCTTAATCTCAAACCCTGTTCACATCGCTAGGGACCGACTTCGGGACTCGACCCGTTACGGTGGCATCTCTTTAGTGTGTGACTCATGGTCCCGGCGAAAGAAAGGTAAAGGTCGTGGTCAACCACTCTCTGTCGGCCTTCCAAGAAAGAGGGCTAATATATTGGAATTAAGAATCGGTTAGTACGTGTGGGTAAAGTTGTGCACCCCTACAGGGTTATTAATCTTTTCGAAAAGCCGTGTCCACAGTTATGAATGACTTGGGAACGGATTATGTGATCATATAAAACTATAACCGAATGATAAAACTTGCCAACTAAAGTGAGATCCGGAATACTTCCTCGAGGTTGTCGAGGGGGTAGTCCGGGAAGAGAGGTTCTGTTGATGATGGTTCTTGGTGGATATCAAAGATGAATTTAAGAGCTATAGTTGAAGTCTTCTTATCCCCTTTTGAAAATGATCTGACTAGACGAGTTTCTTCTCCCTCTTGTTTTGCAAACAAAAGATGGCTTTATGCAAAATAACTACACTAGCCATAAGTCTTGCGGAGTACACCCTGTACTCAGCCTTGATTCGTTGATGTTTTCCACAGATGATGCTACTCCAACTGAAGGTGGTTTCTATGTCGAAGTCGACGAGTAGTTGGGGTTCCCGGGGAGCAGCCTAGGATCTATGGAAGGGTCGCTACTTTTTTTATGGCCTCTTATGCCCTTTGCTAAGTTTGTTGTTTAGAACAACTTGTTTGCTTCCGTTGTTTGATGTAATGATGGGTCTGTGACCCCTGGATTGTATGACTGGTTTGTAACTCTCTCAGAGTTTACCTTATTAATGTATGGTTTGTATGTTCTGTAACGTTACCGATCTTTCCATGCGCGTTTCGGAATTCAGGTTAGGCATATATCAGATGAGGATCTAGTATTTGTCTAGCCCTGATCCCGGGCCGTGACAAACTTCACCGGCCATAAGTCTTGCGGAGTACACCCTGTACTCACCCTTGCTTCATTAATTCTTTTGCAGTAGAGTAAGTGTTACCATAGAAGATGAGTTCTGTACGTCATCGACGAGTAGCTTGGGGTTCCCAGTTGGCAGCCTGGAACCTATGGAATGGGACCCCATCGTTATGCTTCAGGCCTCTTAGGCCATTTGTTAAGTTTGCTATACTTAATAGCATAATTTGCCTTCCGTTGTTTGATGTTTGTGGTCAGTGACCTCTGCTTGTAATATTTTGGTTCTTCGCTCAGTTATGAGCTTTCTATAATAATTTTATGTCATAGGTTCACTGTTGTGTTGTTGATTCTCTTTGTATGTCTTCGAGATTAGGTTAGGATTATGTTCAGACGAAGGTCTGGAATTTGTCGAGCCTTAATCCCGGGGGTGTCACAGAGAAGTTAGCATCACAGTTGGAGAATGAAGCGGTGAGTAGGGCTAATCTAATTTACAAATATATTCCTATAGATCAAGAATCTTTTACATCATATCCTTATTCACCTAGACCAGAATCTACCTATGATCCTACTTTAGATACGAGATATCCTGTACCACAGGTTCCCGAGGAAGAGTCTGATTCAGAACTTCCTATGGAGAATTCTAATGGATGGAGGATGGGGTCACCTAATGGATCTCGAAGCAACCAAATGTCAGTGGATGGATCTGACAGAGATGTTGGACAATCCAGCTAGACGCGTGCGAGAACCAATACCAATTATAGTAGAAGAAATGCCATGTTTGGAGGAAGTCAGGATGAGGAGGAAGATCCTGAGGAGCGGGTGTGTGAATCACCAACACATTATCAAAAACCAGGGAATGTACATTATCCGGTGTTTAACTATCTTGCCCAGTAGAGCACCTGGGGAGCAACGAAATCTAAGTATTGTTGGGAATATGCCCTAGAGGCAATCATGTATGATGATGTTTTCCCATTGTATTCATAAAGTCGTTAAGTTGTCCTTGTATGAGCATCTGATGTATATCATTGAATATGTGGTTCGGTTGTGGAACTATACATTATGTTGTTTGTACTTAATATCCTTGGTCATCGAGGTTGTGCTGGAAACACAACTTAGACCATTATGAAAGTCGGCTTGGTGACTCGGTTCCACTTGTCATGGGCATGGAGATGCTATTCGGACTTACACGGATTCGGCTAAGAGTTCAGCGAGCCGAATTGACCCATATTGAGGTACAACGAACAAGTTGTCATTTGTATATCTCAATCAATGTAATCCTTAGACCTAAGGTTATTGCACGGTCCGAGTTGAGGATCACCGACTTAGGTTCTGTCAAACGCTGATCCGTAACTAGGCAGTTATAAAGGCAGAGTTCAGGGTCGACTCAGAATCAAGCTGTATGATGTGAATAACAAAGATGGGATTTTGCCCCTCCACTTGGAGAGATATTATCTAGGTCCTCTTGGATGATATGATTCGGAAAGCATGGCCATGCGCGACTCGGTTAAAGTGTTAACCGAGGCGATCGACTAAGGGTGTCGGATGAATCACTTATCTCGGATCGAGAAGAGAGTCGGACTATTTAAGGGATGACAAATATTTGCCTATAGTATGACAAGGTATATCGTGAGGCAAAAGGGACTCGGACGCAAGTCTCATTATAAAGGCAAGTCATCATGACTCGTTCGTACTTGGGAGTCGGCATGTTCTTCTAGGAGCCGCTACCGACTAATTGATTAAGAGTCGGACTCCAATCATGTCCAAGTAGCCATGAGCCTGCAGGGTCACACACTTAAGAGCGGGAGCAAGTTCGGATTGGATCTGAAACGGAAATCTGGTTGGGTTGGACCCGAGACGGATTTGGACTGAGTCAGTGAGTCGGACTCATGGTGACTAATATTATATGGGATTTAGTGAATGGGCCACGAGTAAGTGGAGCCCACGTTCACTCCCTATATATAGTGGAGCACAATAACCCATGGGGGTTAATTGTTGATCGGTTAGGTCATTCCATGAGTTGGAAACCCTAGCTCCACAATAATCCTGCCGACGTAACGAACCTAGCAGTTTGCCGCCGGTGCTCGTCCTTGTACATGTGGATACCAGCAGAGGTGTTGTACGATTAGCACCAGGATGATCAGATCGTAAGGACTACACTGTATCAACTGACGCGCTTCATCAGTAATCCACAACTGCGCGTCTAGTGGTAAACCTCGTGGCCTTCTACCTCTGCTAGATCTTGGGATCACCATGTTAGAGGAAAAAGTTTTTGTTTTATCTCTACATGGACCAACAAGTATTTGGTTGATTACTCTAGGAATGGGGCTCAGGAGATGCATGTAGGTGATAGTGATAAACATGTTTCTGCATACTTTCAACTGAGCTGGAGGGAGTCAATGCACTCAGGCTGAGTTATAGCTCAAGTCCTGATACTTCAGATACCGAGTACATTCCATCTGGAAGGCTATTTGTTCCACAGACTGTGTGACAGACGTCACATCATCACGGTTGGACTTCAGGCATGTATAATGAGCATCGTGGCTACTAAGGACTTAGGTTACTTGTTGAAGAGTACCTAGTGTAGCATAATATAGTATTTGAGAGAATGTTGTACTTAAATAAGTGGGGTAGAATCCACATTGGTTGTAGTACCTATATGGTACAAGCTGGTAATAACCTATACCAACTATATGGTTTCTAATGTATAATATGTGAAATGCATATTTGGTTTTTATGTGGAGCTGGTTTTCCATTGTGTGACTAGTTCTGTGCATGATGTTGAGCTCAGAACACATATGCATGATGTAATTATGAGTATTCTCTTTATGTTGCAGGACTAGGGGGTCATGGAATCAGGCATAGAGACTGAATCTGAACAGCGGCGCATGGAGCACGAGGCTAAGGAGAAGGCGGATGCAGATGCCAGAAACCAATGAGCATTACGACCACCACCAATGAGGCCATTAATGGAGCAGAACTTTATGCAATACATGCAGATGATGCAAGAATCCCAGAACAAATTCATGGAAGAGTTGTTGGGACGAGATGGAAACACTAGAGTACATGAAGGTGGAGGATTGAGCATTTTTTATTTCCAGAATGCAAGACTGTTACATTTTGCATCAGCTCCTGAACCAATGGATGCGGAGGATTGGTTAGCAGATATCGAGAGAAAACTGAAGACTTTCAGTTGCAGTGATGAGGAAAAGTTGAGGTATGCAACGGATCTCTTGAGCGGACCTGCATCATCGTGGTGGGAGAATCAGCTAGCAACGCAACCTCCAGGAAGGGAGTATACCTGGGAGGAGTTCAAGCAGAGATTTCATGAGTATCATGTTCCAGAAAGTGTTATGGAGTTGAAGCGTAGAGAGTTTGAAGAGCTTCAGCAAGGATATACCAGTTGTAGGGGTTCGTAGCATGGAAAACAAAAAGTTTCTACCGCATGAACACACATAAGACAAGATCTATCTACTAGATTGTAGCAATGAGTCGATAGAGTACTCACCCTCGAACATTCCAAAGCGGTTAACAAGAGCAGATTCTCGTGGGTGATGTAGTCATTCAGTTGCCAATCTCAAGATCGCGTATACGGTCCTTTCGGCACCACGTTTCGGAAGCGCTCCCGCAGTTGGTCACACATTCGGTACTCTATGAAGACCTTCCTCTCCCTTGTTCCAGTAGGTAGCAGAGGTTGTAGCTCTCTCCTTGCAAATCCGGCAATACGGCGGCGTGGTTGTCGGAGTTTAGCGGGAAGATTCCGCAGGGCTTCTCCTAAGCCGGTGTGATAGGATGGAGTAGAAGGGTTCCTTAGCAACTAGATCTAGAAGCCGAGGGAGGAGGTGGGCCTGGCGGCGGCTAGGTACAGAAGTGACGACGACGACTTGGGGGGCTAGGGTTTTGGTGGTGTGTGGAGTTGTGTTGGAGGGGCAGCCCCTCCCTTCTATTTATGAGAGGGGGTGCGGCTAGGGGAGGGGAAGTTCGAATCTTCCCCCAACTCCCTCTCCTCCTTGGCGCGTGGTGGAGGGAGAGGAGATTTCCTCTCCTCCCTCTACCAGGATACATTGTCCCATTTTGACTTTTCAAACTTTCCTTTTGACTTCAATTTTGGAGTTTAATTTCTCTCTGTTATTTGCACATCCCTTTGACCTAGGACATGACGCAACCATTCCACTTTGTCATGACACATTCCTGTACCCTTCCCCTTCTGGTTCGGTGAACCTTCTAGAGCCTTCTAGATCATTCCGGTGAAAACATCAGAATCATTCCCAAACTCCAAAATTGGACTTTCCTTATATGAATCTTATTCCGGACCATTCTGGATCTCCTCGTGATATCCTAGATCCCATTCGAGAATCCGAACAACATTCGGTCTTCTTACTCACATTCCATATCTACTAAATAACATCGAATCCTTAAGTGTGTCTCCCTACGGTTCGTGAATTATGCACACATGACCGAGACTATTCTCCGATCAATAGCCAATAGAGGAATCTAGAAAGTCCATATGGCTCCCACATATTTCTATGATTACTTAGCGATCGAATGAACCATTTACATATGATACAAACTTCCCTTTGTCTCACAATATTTTACTTATCCGAGGTTTGACCGTCAGTATCTCTGCATACCTAGTTCAACCTCGTTACTGATAAGTACTCTTTACTCGTTCCTATGATATCTGATCTCTTGTGAGCCAGTCACATGATTTCAAGCTAATTGGATGACATTCCACCGAGAGGGCCCAGAGTATATCTATCCGTCATATGGAAGGACAAATCCCACTCTTCATCCATGTGCCTCAAAACATACTTTCCGAACACTCAATGCCACCTTTATAACCACCCACTTACGAAGTGGTGTTTGATGTCATCAAAGCATCCATCCGGTGATGGTGATTAGCATGATCTCATGGTCGAAGGAATTAGGTTACTATGTATCTAAAAACTTATAGCAAATGAACTATTGAAATGAATTGATCTTTATGCTACGCTTACTTATAGGAGTATTTCCATCACACCATTCTCCTAATGATATGATCTTGTTGTTAATAACATCTCAATGTTCATGATCAGGAAACCATGATCATCTCTCAACCAACAAGCTAGTATTATAAAGAGGCTATACTATGGACTCTAAAAAGTTTACAAATCACACAAGTATTAATGTGTCTGATTAATACAATTATAGCATGAATGTAAACATTTATCATAAACACAAAGATATAATAATAACTACTTTTATTATTGCCTCTAGGGCATATCTCCAACACCAGTGTCATGAAGTACATCCGGGAGTTCAGCCAATTATCTCGTTATGCTGAGGATGAAGTAAACACTGAGGGAAAGAGGAAGAAACGGTTCCTACGAGGTTTAAATCCGTTTGTGAAAATACAGCTGAGGCTTGCCAATAAGCAGACTTTCCAACAGTTACTAGATGCAGCCATTACATTTGAAGATGATTACAAGAATATCCAAGAGGATGGCAGGAAGAGAGCAAAGAAGGAAATCAAGAGAATCCAAGCAAGTAAATCTAAACCAAATTTGGAATTCAAACCTAGAAACAGACCTTACAACAACAACAACAACAACAACCCCAATTGAAGTGCAAATTCAATCGGAAGGAATGCTATATGTCATAATTGCAAATTTCCGGGGCATATGAGGAGGGATTGCCAGAAGCCAATGATAATTTGTCATGGTTGTGGTAAAAGGGGTCATATCAGGCCAAATTGCCCAAGTAAACCACCGGGTGGTTGGCCGAAAAAGGTGAAGGACAAGCCAGTGGACAGCCTAATAAGGGAGGAAATTTTGTCAAGAATAATAATGGCAAAAGGAGCAGGCCTACTGGGAAGGTGAATTGTGCAACCTTGGAGGAGGTGGATAACTCCGAGCACGCAGTGATAGGTACGCTCAACATCCTTACCAATACTGGAAAAGTTTTATTTGATACCGGTGCAACTACTTTCTTCTTATCTGAGAAATTTTGTGATAAATTCAGGATTAAAAGGGTAACGTTAGAAAACCCTATGACCGTAGTGAGGCCCAGGGGAAATGTAGTGGTACCCCACATTAAAAAATATCAAGTTATCTCGATTTGTGGTTGTACATATTTTTTGGACCTATATGTGATTCCTTTGAAGGGAATTGAAGTAGTGTTGGGTATGGATTGGATGACTGAACATGGAGCTCAAATAAATTGCAAGGAAAAATTTGTTGCAATCAAGACTACAAGTGGAGAAATGATAGTATATCAGGCAGATAAACACAGTCATATTATGGTAGATCTTCAATTAAACTCAATGAAGGAGGTCAAGTTGAAATATATTCCTATATTGAAGGAATTTCAAGATGTTTTTCCAGCAGAGCTACCAGGAATGCCACCTGATAGGGAAATAGAATTCACTATTGACCTAATACCTGATACAACGCCAATATCCCAAGCACCATATAAGATGGGTCCGAAAGAGCTAAACGAACTTAAAGAACAAATTGATGAGTTAGCTAGGAAAGGATTTATTCAGGAAAGTGTATCCCCATGGGGAACTCTGGTGATTTTTGTGGATAAAAGAGATGGAGGACGAATAATGTATGGGGATTATAGAAATATCAACAACGTCACCATCAAGAACAAGTACCCATTGCCAAGAATTCAAGATCTATTTGATCAAGTCAAGGGAGCTGGAGTATTTTCCAAGATTGATTTAAGATCAGGATATTGCCAGATAAAAATCAAACCTGAAGATGAACTCAATGTTGCACAACTAGGCGTCAAGAGATTTGGAGTTAAAGGAAAACTAAGTCCAAGATATATCGGACCATTCAAGATACTGAGTCATAATCGAACAATAGCCTATGCCCTAGAGTTGCCAAAAAGATTCGCTCAAGTTCATAATGTTTTCCATGTGTCACAACTTCGGAAATGTCTTAAAGTGCCTGATGATGCAATCACACATCAAGAAACTGATTTATAAGCAGATTTGACCTATGTTGAGAAACCCTGTAAAATTCTTGAAGAAAACTATAAGAGGTTGGGAAACAGGTCAATCAAATACTGCAAAGTACAATGGGAACATCACCCTAAGCGAGGAGCCACATGGGGGAAAGAAGATGACTTAACAGAAGCATATCCAGAACTATTCACGTACACATCAGCAAACTTCGGGATGGAGTTTAATTGAAGGGGGAAGTCTTTAACACCCCGGCATTTAGGAACCAACGAAGTGTAGAAATAGGAATCTGAGCATGTGCATTCATTCATCTGTAAAATATGGGTAATTTTTTCGCCAAACAAAAACCTAAAGTGATCAGAGTTTCTTTCACTATCGAGAGGTAGGAATAGTTCTTTATAGTGATTGTTATAAATTTTGACATGAACTTTAGGAATTAATGAGTTTTGGGGAGAAAGAATTTGAATTCAAATTTTAAATATAAATCATTTGGAAAATATTTGAACATTTAAAGTTAGTAGTATTAAGTTGTTTTCCAAAATGATTTAATAACATTGTTTGATTACATTAAAGATATAATAAACAATAATAAGAATTTAAGGCAAGTAAATTCAAATAAAAATTGAATTCTTATTTCTTTTCTTTATTCCTTAATAATATTACAAAGTGAGAATGATACAACAAAAAAAGAACACATTACATTAAGTGAATTATAATAAAATGAAACTTTATTAAATTGTAACAATATTATTACAAGATTCTTTAAAAAAAGAATTAAATTAAGATTACAATAAAAACCTATACTACACATCTATTACTATATTACATCTTGAAAATCCAGATCTTGTTCCTGCAAAATAAAAAAACAACTCAAAAGGAAATAAAAGGTCAGTTGGTTATTGTTACTCTCAGTGGTGAACAGTGAAGTGCACTGTTCACGTTACTTCATTGAGTAGTTAAAAAGGGCAAGTTTCACCAATGTGCATTATCTGTTCTTTTATCAAACAAGCCTCGGGACCACATCATCAGCAAAGTAAAGGGGTGATGAGTGCAGCAGCACTTCGTTGGGAGACCCCAAGCGGAAGGTATGATGCAGTTCAGCAGGAAAGTTTCCCTTAGTAAGAAACCGAGGTTATCGAACCAGTAAGAGGAAGGAAACGCCTCAAAGGTTCTGCAAGCAATCTGGAGACCTGCACAACTCAAACTCAAGACTTTGCCCCAACTAATAGTGAGGTTGTGAATCTCACTGGTTGCTGTAACAAAAAATGAACTGTATGGTGTGGAAGGTAATAGTTTGCAGCAAGTAAACATGTAACAACGGAAGATGTATCAATGGTAAAGATTGGACTGGGGTCCATAGTTCACTAGAGGTGCTCTGTTTAGAATAACAACATGGCATGAAGGGTAAACAAATTATAGCAGGGCAATTGACAGGAACTGAGCTAGGCATAACAATGCAATACCAGACAAAAAGGTCCTATGAGATTCGATTGGGCAATACAACAATATACATAGGCCGCCATCCAACTGCATCTATGAGTAGAAGTCCACCTTCAGGTTATCATCCGAACCCCCTCTAGTATTAAGTTGCAAGCAGCAGAAAACTGCTTTAAGCAAAGTGTGTAAGGTAAAGAATCCACTTGTTCTATGAACAAGAGACCGTTGTTTTCTCCCTAGTAGCAACAACACATCTACAACCGAAGAGATTTTTGTCACTTCCCTTGGAAACTAGAGGCATGAACCCACTATCAGCATAAATACCCCCTCTTGGAGTCACTAGCAACTACTTGGCCAAGATAGCTACTAACAACGAAGAGAATGCAAGATCACAAACAACACAGACATGATAGTATCAAATAGGCAAAACCATTATTCAATCTGACATAGTTATCTCAATACCATCGGATCCCCACAAACACAACATGCATGATTACAAATAGATTAGATCTTGATCATGAACAGAGCTCACAAGATCTATACATGAAAGCACAAGGAGGATATACAACCATCTAGCTACTACATGGACCCATAGTCCAAGGTGGAACTACTCACGCATCATACCGGAGAAGAAGGCCTCCGGGATGATCTCCCCTCCGGAAGGGTGCCAGGAAGAACTTCAGATCCCCCTGATCTAGGGATGACGGTGGCAGCGGCTACAGAAGGTTTCGTGGAGTTTTGATCGGGTGCCTAGGGTTTCTGCATCGAGGGCTTCTTATAGGCAAAGAGGCGAGGCTGGGAGGCGGCCAGAGGGGCCACACCCTACACAGGCGCGGGGTGGGCCCACCCACGCCTAAGGGGGTGTGGCGGCCCTGGTTCACCTCTCCGTCTCCCCTCTAGACTTCGTGTCGCCCACGGTAAAATATTGACTTTGCCTTTAGTCCCGTCCAATTCCGAGAATAGTGATTTTCTGCCTTTCTAGAACCAAAAACAGAAGAAAACAGGCAACTGGCACTGTGTCAACTTGTTAATAGGTTAGTTCCAGAAAAGATATAAAAACACCTCAAAGTGTAGACAAAGCAAAGAAAAGTAGATACTAAACAAGCATGGAGCATCAAAAATTATAGAAACGTTTCCGACGTATCAAGGGGCAAGTTTCACCTGGAAGGTAACTAGCAAAAGGATACAAGTGAAAAAACCATTTCACTTGATATAATCCACAACTAGCGCAAACAACAAGGCAGCTTGGCCACCTAAATGCCTGTAGTGTGCTGTCCAAACCAGAGCAGCATCACAAGCAGTCAAAAGGGAGTTCACAGCCGTAGCACAGCTACAGGGAATTCATTCTAACTTCTCAAGCATACAGCAAGAACACACTGAGCTTGCCAAATTCCTAGACAAAACCACCAGCCAGAAACACAACAAACCATCCAATCATCCTCAAGATGGTAACATAAGGAGGGGGTGGTGCAGAAGGATAGAAAGGTCAAGTACAAGATCATAGGAGCTAGGAGGAGCAGGAGCAGCACCAGGAGGTGCAGAGCAAGATCAAGCCAGCAAGACCAAGCCATCAAGGTCATCTAGCACAACAACATCATCACCAACAATCAATTTGTGTGGTGAGCACAAATAAAACCATCGCATGATCAAATCATCTTAGATTATCCAAGCATGTGTTGTTTTATATGAAATCTTCTCAGAAAAACACCCAAGTGGGGTGTATCGATCACAGAAGAGATTAAACAAAGTCAACCATCAATCTTTGCAAACAAAACCAAGATCTCCGCCTGAGCATCACTGATCTTGGGTAGTAATCCATATTTCTATATCCAAACATACCACCAGCCTTAAATAAAAATTTCTAGGCACATCTTTTAAATAGTAGCACCCGAGAAGTCAATACATCTTAATGATCTATATGAAACAGTAAGGATGTCAAATCATTTTCTTAAAGAGCTTTAAGAATCATTGTTTTACACTTAATACTAAGTCACATCTATGAGGAATAGCAGGTAAAAACTTTAGTTTCTACTTGGCTATGCCTCAGACCAGCATCATAGGCCAAAGAAAATTCATATGCATCATAGGTTAACCAAGCCACACTAGGACACATGTAGAATTTAGCCCAGTACTAGAATGCACACTTGTGTACCATTCCAAGGAAGGTGTCACAATTATCTATTCTAAACCAAGCAAATCATACACATCGATTTCACAAGTAAACTTGTAGAAAGATATTCCATCATTTTCCTGGAATAAATAACCAGTAATCATATTTACATTTAAACATTCTATCATAATCGGAGAATTAGAGGAGTATCAAATCAACTGCAGTTTGAATATATCAACACAGGCCAGTGTATAAGGGTTCAATAAACAATTACATATTACTGATAGTGCCACTGTCAGCACTAAGCACACCAGACAATGGTGAAATCCATACTACTAGGAATCATTTTGTTTGTTTATAGGAATAATCACCAGTGTCATCAATAGTAAATGCCATGAAGTCAAACACAGGCTCCAGTACTAAAACTAGCTAACCATCATCACTAACAAGATGTCAGACCAGATTAGAGTCACAAAATCACCATTTGGACAATATCCAATATCCAACAGAAATTGATGAAACAGAGCCACTAACAATCCCAAATTCACTAGTAGACAATCATCTAGAATAGTATAATCAGCACAATTAATCCTAAATAATTCATTATCATCAATAATCAACATAAGGGGGAATGAACCCTAAGCAAACCGATGAACCCTAATTAGGAATTGCTCGTTAGAAGCACACAGAGGCTAGCAAGAGAGGTAAAGGACATATAACACGAGGAGGGAAAGAGAGAAACTTACCGTGGTCCTCGCCGATGTTGAGAAGAGGAAGTAGATAGGTCGAAGAGTGCACGGCGGCACAGGGAGCAACCGAGGGCACTACAACCCTCTCCAAGCCATGGCACGGCGGCCACAGCCACACAAGCGGTCTAGCGGCACCGCGGGACCATCCAAACCGCGACACAGCACCATAGAGGCGGCGGAACACCACATCGGTAACAACCACCAAACCCTATGGTTTGGGGTGGAGTTAGCCTGGCCAGGAGAGGGGCTTAAAAACAAATTGAGCAGGACCAGATGGCGGAGCAGCGTCGACTGCCTCGCCATGCAACATGGCAGTGGCCGGGGAAGCCTAGGGAGGCGGAAATCAAGCGGCAAGGCATCGGCGACAACACACCGCAACGGGTCGAGCGTGAGGAGGAAGAACGATGGTATGCGGGAAAGAGATGTGTCCATATTGGGCCAGTATGGTCCAGTACCACTCTAGTGGGGCATTTGGCATGCCCATTTGGGCCAGATTGGGCCTAGTCAACCCAATCGGCTTGGCCCAAGAGTTAAAAGAAAGAGTTAAATGATTAAGAAAAGACCAAAATACCCCCAGGATTTAATAAGTCCTAAAAAATAAAAACAATTCCCAAAAATAAAAATAATGTATTGATGAGTTCATAAAAATACAAGCTACTTAATAAAATTAAGAATTCTATTTTTAATAGAATAAATTTAGGTTAAGTTTTTTAAATATATATTCCTTATGGAATTTTATAAAAATAAATAAAATGCCTAAAAATAAATAAAAATTATTTTTATCATTCTTAATTATTGTAGTATTTTATAAAAAATACTAAATTGCCATTTAAGGTAGAAAAATAAAATCTTCTAAATTAAAATACCTATTTTTGAAAAGAATATTAAGAAAATAATAATAGGAGTTAAAAATAAATAAAAATCAGTTTTAACTCTTTTGCTGATATATTATATTACAAAAATATTAAATATAATATTTAAAAAATATTAAGAATTATTCTTAAAACAATTTTCTTTATTAAAGAAAGTCAAGAAAATTATATAATGGGTAAAACACACAAAGAAGATAAATAATAAATGATGCATTGCATTACTATGCATCTTCATTCTTGCTTCTTTAAATATTGTCCTTACCGAGCAATAATGGTGTTTTGTAGAAATAGAAGCTCAAGGTCGAGTGCAAGCATCCGACTTCACTACCTTGCAATCACAAGGCAAGTTCACACTTACTCATGTCCTTTGGTTATTTTCTATCAAATATTTTTCAAATTCATTGTTGTCATCACTTGCATTTCAAAATGGTTAGAAAACACTATTTTTGATAATAATAATATGAACTATTGGTTACTGATATAGGGTGATCAGCTAATCTATTAAGTCTGGCAGTTGGATTACCACTACATAGGAATATATCATCTAGGACTTATCAACCAATGTCGCCATTGATTCTTGCGCTGTATATTACGCGTTAACCATGAGATTTGGAATGGGACGGAGAAATTAGATGTATCCTTTTCCTTTTCTATGTAGGCAAGGCGACCTTAATGTCACGTTGTGATTCCTTGTGCGGATCAGCATATGGTTGGGCACCCTTACGCCCCACGATTTTGGTGTCTTAATTATTTATGAGTGGCTGTTGGAGGTATAACCGGACCTATATGGAACTTGCCAGGGGCATCACTAGATAATAGAGCCTTCGAGAACTCATCAGGGTTATAGCCTACCTGAAAGGGGGCTTAACGCAGCTGTAGTCAGCCCCGAAGGATCGTGCAGACGTACGGGATCGCGGAGAGGGCAGTGATTGGATTGGATCACCTACTGGGCCCCACATCATGGAATTGTGGATGGGAAAGTTGTCTTGGTTGTGTAACATGGAGTTGATCTCGCATGGGAAAAGTGACGCACCTATGCATAGTGTAAGAACTGTAACTTGTTACCATTGCTAAAACTATAAGGTGTTCTTGTTGTTCTCTTTGTGAGGAGTATGTGTAGCAGAGTTCCTCTATTGTAAACGTCTATGTGGTTATTTATTAATTGCCCCTTGCTCCCTAGTGTTGGCAAGAAACCCTCTGCATGAATGTGAGTGATATGCTTACATGTGGGACCTGGCTGGTTCAAGTTTCCTTACAAAGAGATATTTCTCTTGTGGATGGGCTCAATATAAAGATCAGCTGCTAATACCCTTTTATTGTTACTATCCTGGTGAAACTTGCCCCTCTCACTACATTGGTGAAACTTGCCTCTCTTATTATTTTGGAGAAATGTTCCCCTCTTAAAGCCTATGATGATGATGATCTGAGGCAATTCCTGGATAAAATATCTGATTAGTGTTTATGTCCCTTCATAATAATTCTCAATGATGAATTATACATAGCATCTCTATGTAAAATCTAAGAGCAAAAATTAACACTAACCATTGTTTACTATTTTATTTTTTTTGTTTCCTTTGTTTGGTTTTGCAGGAATTAAGGATAAGAGGAAATGAAGATAGGAGCATGAATTCATGTAGTTTAGGACATGGTTTAGGATTTTCCTTTTTATTATTCTTGTAATCCTCTTTTCTATTTAATACTTGTATGTTACTTAGAAATATCTTATCTGCTTAATAAAGTTGAATTTACTTTTATTACATTAATTGTGATGGCAATGTATTCGTATGTTATAAAATATCACTTTATTCATTAGTGTACAATATTTCTTAATTGTTGTTTTAGTTTATTATTAAATATTTTAGTTTCATTTCATTTTACATAAAGACATTGTAGTTTTGGTTTGAGAATAAAGTAAATTTTTGCTCCTTTATTGTATCTTAGAATTTATTATTATTTGTATCTTATTGTATTAATTCTTTATTGAAGATACAATGTAATATTGTTACTAAATATTATATTTTTAATATTTTATTTTCTTAATATAATGTAGCAGTCATATTTTTTTTCTTCTACTATTTTTATTAATTTCAAATATATTATTTGAATCATCATTTTTAAATTGCTTCCATCCAAAACCAAGGAATTCAACAAAGGTCATGTCCAATTCCAAAATACTTGTATTGACATTTCTTTCAGAAAAAAGATGTTTCAATCATTTTGTAGTTTTCTTAGTTTTGCATGAAAATTGCCCGAATTTTCTTATGTATGAATGCAATGTAGATACATGTGTCCTCTCTATTTCTAGATGCTAATACTAGGATGTTACATCCCCCCTCATCGCACTGTGTCGGCCAACGCGAGGCTGCTCCGACGATGTGGAGCAGTGCTAGTTTCCCCTTATGTTTCCTCAAATGGCGAACCCCTGCACATACCAAAGCCATGGATCAGGTGCGGCGCTGATATGTCCAATTCGCATCACCATTCTATATCATAATTTGCCTCTATTCATTGATATATTTCTTATTAAGAGGTGATACTTATGTCTTTTCCTCTGTTTTTGCATGTTGGATGATTCTTGGAGGATGATATGCTGGAGTCAGGATTCTGATGGAAAAAGCGGTGTTTTGATGCCATTTCGCGAAGATCAGAAAAATAACAGAAAAACTACAGAAAATCCTATTTTCCCAAAAGATGAAGAATGCTAGAAGGGGAGGCGGAGATGGGCCACAGGAGGCCCCCCCCCCCAGGAGTGGGCCACCCTTGGTCGCGCCAATAGGGGGTGTGGCCCACCTGGCCTACCACTGGCTCCGCCCTCTCCCATATATCTTTTCCTCGAAACCCTAATACACGAGGAGCGACCACCGAAAGATTCCGCCTCCCTCTACGGGATGGAAAACACCGAGAGAAAAAGCTCTCCAACAGACATATTTCTGCCAGGGAAATTCCTTCCCAGAGAGGGGAGATCGTCACCATCAACACCATCATCAAGCTAGACTTCATTGGGATCATCATCATCATCATCATCCACACCATCATATCCACTAGCACCATTATCACCACTCCATCCCGCTGTCACAATTATGTTGAATCTTGCATAGTTCTTATGGGAAACTTTCCCGATGTTGATTAATATTGTAGTTGAAGCTTGTGAGTGGAACCATTGGATTATTGTTTATGTTCATATTGTTATTCATCACCATATCATCTTTGATCTTGATCCATATGATGTCTCGTGAGTAGTACGTTTAGTTCTTGAGGACATGGGAGAAGTCATGTTGTTAGTAGTGGATTTGTGTTGAGATTTTAGTGATGAGTGCAGCAGCACTTCGTTGGGAGACCCCAAGCGGAAGGTATGATGCAGTACAGAAGGAAAGTTTCCCTTAGTAAGAAACCGAGGTTATCGAACCAGTTGGAGGAAGGAAACGTCCCAAAGGTGCTGCAAGAAACGTGGAGACCTGCACAACACAAACTCAAGACTTTGCCCCAACTAACAGTGAGGTTGTCAATCTCACTGGTTGCTGTAACAAAGGATTAACTCTATGTTGTGGAAGGTGATGATGGTTTTCAACATGTAAACAGTAAGAGTGGAAGATGTATCAATGGTAAAGATTGGACCGGGGTCCATAGTTCACTAGAGGTGCTCTCCTTAGATAAACAACATGGCATGAAGGGTAAACAAATTACAACAGGGCAATTGACAGGAACTGAGCAAGGCATAACAATGCAATACTAGACAAAAAGACCCAATGAGTTTCGATTGGGCAATACAACAATATACATAGACCCCATCCAACTGCATCTATGACTAGAAGTCCACCTTCAGGTTATCATCCGAACCCCCTCCAGTATTAAGTTGCAAGAAATAGAGAACTTCTTTAAGCAAAGTGTGTAAGGTAAACAATCCACTTGTTCCATGAACAAGAGACCGTTGCTTTCTCCCTAGTGGCAACAACACATCTACAACCGAAGAGATTTCTATCACTTCCCTTGGAAACTAGAGGCATAAACCCACTATCGAGCATAAATACCCCCTCTTGGAGTCACTAGCAACTACTTGGCCAAGATAGCTACTAACAATGGAGAGAATGCAAGATCACAAACAACACATACATGATAGAATAAAACTAGACAAAACCATTAATCAATCTGACATCGTAATCTCAGTATCCATCGGATCCCCACAAACACAACATGCATGATTAGAAATAGATTAGATCTTGATCATGAACGGAGCTCACAAGATCTATACATGAAAGCACAAGGAGGAGATACAACCATCTAGCTACTACATGGACCCGTAGTCCAAGGTGGAACTACTCATGCTTCATACCGGAGGCTAGCATGATGAAGAAGAAGGCTTCCAGAATGATCTCCCCTCTGGCAGGGTGCCGGGAAGAAATTCAGATCCCCCTATCTAAGGACGATGGTGGCAGCGGCTATAGAAGGTTTCGTGGAGTATTGATCGGGTGCCTATGGTTTCTGCATCGGGGGCTTCTTATAGGCGAAGGGGCGAGCCAGGGGGCCACCAGGGCAGCTGCACCCCCCAGTCGTGGGGTGGGCCCACCCGCATGGCCAAGGGGTGTGGCCCCCTGGTGAGCCTTCTCCGTATCGTCTTCTAGCTTTGCGTTGCCCACAGTAAAATATTAACTTTGGCTTTAGTCCCGTCCAATTCTGAGAATATTGATTTTCTGCCTTTACCGGAACAGTAAGAAAAAGCGAATGGCAATCTGTGGCAACTTGTTAATAGGTTAGTTCCAGAAAACATATAAAAATACCTCAATGTTTAGACAAATCAAAGAAAAGTAGATATCAAACAAGCATGGAGCATCAAAAATTATAGATACATTTCCGACGTATCAAGCATCCCCAAGCTTAAATCATGCTCGTCCTCGAGTAGGTAAGTGATAAAATAATAATTTTTGAGGTGACATGCACCATCAAAACCAAGTTCAAACCATTTGAAACTATTGAAAGTTGGGATCAAAGAACTCTAAACATGTGCATGATAGATGGAATTCTAACAATAAGACAAAGTAACTATGCATGCAACATGAAAGGCTACAAACAAAGATCACGAATAACATGCATTGAAAAACGTTTGTTTGTTTCACATACAGAAAACATGGCATAGTGGCATTCATCTTGTCCCTCATGGAGTAGCAAATAGATGCATAGGACACCTTCAAAATTCATAAGAGTGACTATATACAAATAGCACAAGAACAAGTAATATCACAATATGCATCAATCAATAAGTTTTGGGACACTTCACATATAACTAAGAATGTCGACTATGCTCTCTTAATGGTGCCTAAAGGTGGAAGGTGGAGACTCAATATAATAGTGGAAGAAAGGCCCTTCATAAAGGGAAGCAGGGATTTGAAGTTTCAAAAAGAGCTTCCAAAAATTATGGTACTTGTTAGCTTTCATCCCTCATTGCCCCTATCATAAGCATCTTGAAGTGATTAAGGTTAAAGTGAACAAACTATGGAGTATATGCTTGACAAAGTATAAGTTGGCAATCTCATGTCCCTTGAATACGAGGGCCACACCTCATGCTACTCAACTTCACCTGTAAGTTATTGTCATTGTAAGTACATGCGTATCATAGAGAACCGCCAACGGGGTACCCCTTGCACATGGTACAGGAGGTATCCTATAACCAAAATGACAAGTCAAGCAGACAATAAGTATCTCAGCGATCTTTTTATTTACTATGTGTATAGCTTTTTATTGAGGATGCTTCACATAATTATCATTATGGTGATGCTGCAAGTTTCCACCGTGTTTAGGCACGACTTAGGCTAGTGGCCCAGGCGTTTCTCTAACACAAAATACATAACTCCATGGACTTACAAGATCCCTCTTTATTTTACACCGGTGACATCCATAGACAAAAGAGCATGATATCAACTGTGTTCAAAGTACAAGTGCAATGTTGAAAACGTTTCCCGTGATAGCATGGTTCTGCTAATTCTAATGTATAAGTGCAAGCATATACAACATAAATGACACAATGGTTCAAGTTTATTAGGGGCAAAGAACATAAAGTGTGCCATCAAGTTTGTGAGGGCTTTAATCACTAAGTTTTCACATAACAAAATACTTTTAATTGGAAGATAGCTGAAAACAAGAATATACTTGGAATGGTGTAACACACCATGCATAGGAGTTTATAGTGGACACTTTGGAATAACTTGGTTTCTTGGGAGTTGGAAGCATGAGTAGAGATTACTCATACAAGTGGAGGCTAGCAAAATACTGGGAGCAACCAACTAAGAGAGCTATAATGGCCATAATCATGCAGAGCGACAAAACATTACTAATCAAAGCATAGAGTGGTAATAGAACTCAAGAACTAAATGATCATAGAGGCTATGGTTACTTGTTCATAGTCATAACATGGTGTGATCATGTGCCAAGTCAACCCAAACAAAGCATCAAAAGAGAATACCACAATACTATGCTTTTGTATGCTAAAACAACGCATAATTCTTTCAAGGCACACTAAGCAATCCCAATTGTTTGGAACAAGACATGCTACAGTAATAATAACTAAGCATAAGGTCAAAACAACACCTAGCATGTCATGCGAAAGTCTAAGTCACAGTCAATGCAAGCTCCTCTTACACTTTCAAGCAAGAACTTTCTACTCCTTTCCAACACCAATCAACTTATTGGAAACAACACATAGAGAACGGGGGTCCAAACTACTTTATTCAAGCAAAATAAACAAACTAAGAAAATCAAACAAAAACTAAGATGCTCCAAGAACAACACAACAGTGTATGAAACAATAAAAACGAAGTGTTTAGAAAGACCTGAGCTTTTTATTGATGAAAAAGGGGACGCCTTGGGCATCCCCAATCTTTGATGCTTGTACCTCTTGGATATTTCTTGGGGTGACACCGGGGTGGGATCCCCAAGCTTGAGCTTTTGTCCATTCTTCATCTCATTACATCATTCTCTCTTTACACCTGAAATTTTTCCTTCATACAAAACTTCACACAATCTTCATTAGCAACATTAGGGTATTCAAAATATAATAGACCTTTGGGATTAGATTTGGAACAGAAAAATGTTTCACTAAAAACACAAGATACTGTAGCAACTCCTTCGAAAAGCTCAATTCCCCAAAAGAGAACTCAAAAGGAATCAATAAGAAGCAAATGCAAATAATGGCAGAAATCTGTCAAAACAGAACAGCAGGTAGAAACAGATTTTGTGGAAAATCTTCTGCTTCTCAAATAAAAATGTGTTGAACTAACAAAAGTTAGCTAACATACTGGGGGATTTATTCATAAGTTTTTAGCTCAATCTGACTTACAGAGACTACTCACAAATTTTTATGGTGGATGACATAAATCTGTTTCGGGACAGCAACTCCCCAAATCTTATTTCCCTCTCATTAGAGGTCATTCTTGGACAAAAAGCAAACAAAAAGGATAAGGAGAGGTCATTAATGAAGTAATAACTTCCAAGACTCAAGGAAACTCTTGGGTTATCTCCCACTAAGTACTTTTCTTTAATGCCTTTAAGTTAGGCTTGATAGTTCAGAAGATGCTCACAATAGAAATATGAAATGAAGTAAAAGAGAGCATCAAGAAGCAAATTCAAAACACATTTAAGTCTAACCCACTTATATGCATAGGAATCTTGTAAGAAAATAAATTCACAATCAACAAAGTGACATGCATAGGAAAATAAAACAAGAGTAACTTCAAAACTTTCAGCACATAGAGAGGTGTTTCAGTACCATGAAAACTTATATAACCTTATTTTCCTCTCTAATAATATTCAGTAGCCTCATGAATAAACTCAACAATATAAAAATCACATAAAGAAGGCTTTTCATGATCTACAAACACATAATTTCTATCAAGCTCAAAAATAGTGGGATTAAAACCTTCATAGGTTTTACCCAAAGTAGATATTTCAAAAGGATCCACAGGAACATAACATTCATCCTCCTTTGGTAAGCATGGGGGATCAAGAGTTACTCTCATTAGAAGGTAGGCATAGGTAGATAATCCATTCTTCCTCCTTTTGTTCATCACTCTCCTCCTCTTTTTCATCTAATGAGATTCCAGTTTCAACAATTTCTTCTTCCATAGGCTCCTGCAAGGAATTAGTCTATTCCATGTGTGGAAAGCACCTATTAAAATATTCAAGAATATAGCCATTTTCTTCCTTGTAATTATCAAAACATAATTTAAGTATCTCATAAACCTCATATTCATAAAGTGCATCATCAATATTTTCAAGGAACTGGCAAGTTCAAATGCACCCTTGAAGGCAATAAATTCTTCAATTTGTTCCACATCATAAAAGTCATAATTTCCTTTAACACAAGAGGATATGGTAACACTATCATTATACTGACATTGAAAAGGGAGGTGTTTATACCTCCTATAGCAACAAGCTTTATGAAAGCAATAAGTAACATTATAAAAAGATCACACCTCTCTAGCAATAGTATTCAATTTATTAATTTGTTCCCATAGGTTATTCCCTTTTTGTGACAAAAGGTGTTATACTTTTATTCTTCCGTGAACCCACCTTGCCAGTAAGAACTAGTTTCAAAGAAACCATCCATTGATAGAAAGCATGACCAAGCAAGGCAATAATAGACCACCAACTAGAGTAGGAATAAATTTTTTGTGTTTTTGATAAGAGAAAGCAAACCAAACTAAACTAATTTTTTTTGGAGTTTTTGATAAAAAGAGGCAAACAAAACCAAGCAAAAGACACTAAGCAAACTAAAAAGAAAGTAAAGAGAAAGGTTGAGGAGGACTCCCCTTGTGAAGACGTCCTTAGCCTCCCCGGCAACGACGCCAGAAAAAGCCTTAATGAGTGCAGCAGCACTTCGTTGGGAGACCCCAAGTGGAAGGTATGATGTAGTACAGCAGGCAAGTTTCCCTCAGTAAGAAACTGAGGTTATTGAACTAGTAGGAGGAAGGAAACGTCCCAAAGGTGCTGCAAGCAACGTGGAGACCTGCACAACACAAACTCAAGACTTTGCCCAACTAACAGTGAGGTTGTCAATCTCACCGGTTGTTGTAACAAAGGATTATCTGTATGGTGTGGAAGGTGATGATGGTTTGCAGCAAGTAAATAGTAACAGTGGAAGATGTATCAATGGTAAAGATTGGACCAGGGTCCATAGTTCACTAGAGGTTCTCTCCTTAGATAAACAACATGGCATGAAGGGTAAACAAATTAAAACAAGGCAATTGACAGGAACTGAGCAAGGCATAACAATGCAATACTAGACAAAAAGATCCTATGAGATTCGATTGGGCAATACAACAATACACATAGACCGCCATCGAACTACATCTATGACTAGAAGTCCACCTTCAGGTTATCATCCGAACCCCCTCCAGTATTAAGTTGCAAGCAACAGACAACTTCTTTAATAAAAGTGTGTAAGGTAAACAATCCACTTGTTCCATGAACAAGAGACCGTTGTTTTCTCCCTAGTGGCAAAATCACATCTACAACCGAAGAGATTTCTATCACTTCCCTTAGAAACTAGAGGCATGAACCCACTATCGAGCATAAATAGCCCCTCTTGGAGTCACTAGCAACTACTCGGCCAAGATAGCTACTAACAACGGAGAGCATGCAAGATCACAAACAACACAAACATGATAGAATCAAATAGACAAAACCATTAATCAATCTGACATAGTAATCTCAATATCCATCGGATCCCCGCAAACACAACATGCATGATTACAGATACATTAGATCTTGATCATGAACGGAGCTCACAAGATCTATACATGAAAGCACAAGGAGGAGATACAACCATCTTGCTACTAAATGGACCCATAGTCCAAGGTGGAACTACTCACGCTTCATACCGGAGGCTGGCATGATGAAGAAGAAGTCCTCCGGGACGATCTACCCTCCAGCAGGGTGCCGGGAAGAAATTTAGACCCCCCCGATCTAGGGACGATGGTGGCGGCGGCTATAGAAGGTTTCATGGAGTTTTGATCGGGTGCCTAGGGTTTCTGCATCGGGAGCTTCTTATAAGCGAAGGGGCGAGACAGGGGGCCACCAGGGTGTCTGCACCCCCCTAGGCGCGGGGTGGGCCCACCCGTGCAGCCAGGCGGTGTGGCCCCGTGGTGATCCATCTCTGTCTCGTCTTCTGGCTTCGTGTTGCCCACGGTAAAATATTAAATTTGGCTGTTGTCCCATCCAATTCCGAGTATATTGATTTTCCGCCTTTCTGGAAGCAAAAACAGAAGAAAACAGGCAACTGACACTATGGCAACTTGTTAATAGGTTAGTTCCAAAAAACATATAAAAATACCTCAAAGTGAAGACAAAGAAAAGCAAAGTAGATACTAAACAAGCATGGAGCATAAAAAATTATAGATACGTTTCCGACGTACCAATTACTCAATGGTTTAGTATTTAAGTTGTGGTGCAATTCTTCTAGTGGTGAACGTCAAGACTATTGTGGGGTTCCGACGTACCCATCCAATTACTCAATGTGAACGTCGAATACATGATACTTCACCATTTATGGGCCTAGAGGAATGAATGTGTATTTGGCTACTAATTGTGGGGTTGCCGGAGTGACAGAAACATGAACCCCCGTTAGGAAACCATTGCACAAGGGAGTGTAGGATCTCAGAGTTTAAGTCTGTGGTTAGATTTATACATTAATTGCTTTATTGTAGTTGCGTATGCTTGCAAGGGGTTTAATCACAAGTATGTATTAGTCCAAGTAAGGTCAGTACGTTAGCACAGGTTCACCCACACAACATTTATAAAACCAAATAAGACTACTCAGCTATATGAAGCAAAAGCACTTGACAAATTCCCATGTGTCCTCGAGAATGTTTGCTCCTCATTAGTATTTCCACCGGCTTGTACTTTGCTAAGACAGGATTGGGCCCACTTGCTGCAATTTTTTGTTGTCTTTGTTAATTGCACTTTATTTCCTTGCTTTCTCAGAAAATGCCTAAAAATCTGTTTGCTAAGTATTTATAGAGATTTCCTGCTCCATACCACTAGTCAACATCTTCTACTCCTCGTTGGGATCGACACTCCTATTTATCAAAAGTACTATGATACACCCCCTATGCTTGTGGGTCATCAAGACTATTTTCCGGTGCCGTTGCCGGGGAGTGAAGCGTTATTGAAGAGTGGAACTGGTAAAAAAAACTTCTACTATGAGTATTGTTTTTATTTCTCTTTGTTACTTTGTTTCCAATATGGATAACCCACTTGGTTTTCTATTTGGGAAAACTATTACCACTGTTAGGGTAGTATATGAACCACCACCTATTGAGATAGATCCTTTTAAGATACTTCAAGTATTGTTGATCGTGTTATGGATAATTATTATTTAGGGGATGGAACTGTCTACCCTGGTGATCATTTGCTATTTATACATGAATTATGCGGGTTGTTTAAGTGTGCAGGTATCACAACTGAACAGGTGAAGAAGAAGTTACTCTCTATATCATTGAAAGGAAGAGCTGAAGAATGGTATAAGATGCTGAAGAATGGACAATCTATGGAATGGGAGGAAATAGTACCTCTATCAACACCCGGATTTTTAATCCCAGATGCCTCTTATGCCATACATCGCAATCCCAGGAATACCATTTTTGCGAGACATAACAGAATTGGATACCACAGTACATCATCCATTACAAACCATATATAAGGTTTTACACAAATAAGGATCTCATGATCCAGTTCTTAATACAACACAAGCAGCGGAAATACGTAATAATAACGGTAGTGTAGGCGATGCTCCATCTTCGGGGTCACAGGAAATGCTGACGATGGGAGATGATCCTAGTTGTTGTAACCTTCCTGGGTTCCATCCTCCAGGTACTCCTCTTCATAGTCTGGCCACGGGAATAGCCAGGGAAAAAGCCATGAGTACTCGCAAACTAATACTAACAAGTGAAGGGGGGGGGTTAATAGGACACTAAGCTCTAGGGTTGTTTTGCAAAAGCCAGATTTACCTCTACTAAGTTCTAAAGCAAAGAATGCTAGTTGCAGATTTTATATCACCTAAGTGGAAACTTGCATCTCATGCCACAACTCTGTTGTGGTCAAGTCAAATTCTCAATTCATTTCACAAGTCATTTTGAAAACATCTGATGGGGGAACAGTATGTCCACTCCAACTGTCCATAACCGCGGATGCGGCTATTCGAATAGTTTGACACTCTGCACAGATTGTACACTTTCACCACAACATTCGATACATCCGTCACGAACAAATCCTGAATTCACCATACTCAGTATGCGTATAATCAATCCTAACCTTTCAATTACACGCCCTAGTATAAGCACCTCTCCTATGAGTTTGGCCTCCCAACCATGACCAAGTGTCATCTTGGGTACTGCACAGGTGGACAATCTTCACAAGGTAGCCTCAGCTCAGACCTTGGCCGTGAGGGAACCAATACTAAGGTATATAAGTTTACAGTCAAGCCCTACCCAATCTTCGGGTATTGTGGTTGTATGGTAAAATTAGAATGGTATCGCATCGAGACAACCATCAGTTTTATAAAGGTCTAAGGCTCATGCCTCAACATTTTCATCACCAAAATCATCTGGTGTTCGGAAACACATGTCAAAACATTTCAGTAGAATGATCCATCATTCTAAGGTTTTCATAACCATTTTCACCAAGTAATCCCATCTAAAGTTGATCAAGTTTTATGCTTAGCACTAGCATCTACAAGTGGGGGTGAGTACTAATGAGGAGTGGTAAACTAGTGGAGTTTCAACTAAGTTCAATCTTATGCCTTAGGATGACATCAAGATTATCTAGCTTAGGCCAAATTTTATGTTCTTTATGCAACCTTCAATGATCTTTCTAGAATCTACAAGTCACTTAAGTACATTCTAAGGAAGTAGCTTTTGTAAAAAAAATAAAGTAGAAAGCTTGCAAGTAAAACTAGGATTGGTTTATCAAGTGGTTATGATCATATATGCTTAAGGCATATAGTTGGCATGGTAACAAGTAAGTATTTGTTTGCATCAGTAGAGTATCTTGCAAGTGTTAGATTGCATAGGTCAACTTGATTAGTAAGGCTTGCAATCATTAGTATAAGCTTGCACATTCAACTAGTAGTATTAGGCTTGCCTTGTGCAGAGCACTGGTTGAAGTTCTCCTCGACTTCTTCTTCGTAGTATCCTCCTTCCTCCTCGTATCCTTGGTCGGTACTAGAGTCTATAAATAAATACAATGTACACAATCACCAAACAATACTTAACTATTTGCAATCATCAAACAAAAGGGTCCTATAGATGATCTAGCATCATCACTAACATTACAAGATTAAAGCTGGGTTTAATTCCTTTTATTTTTAGAAAAGTAATTTCTATTCATTGAAAAACTACTTAATATTTAATATTCTCCAAACCAAACATGGGATCATGTTGACACATGTCATCACCACATATTTCAGTTCATGGGAATGTGATTTAGAGTGGTGTCACAATTTAATAAGGTTTAACCTTTTTATTTTAATTAAAAATAAGTGACTAGAAATGCCTATGTGGCATTCTTTTATTACTTGGACATTATTTCTGTAAGTAAACCAATATATTTTTATATATTCTGAAAGGTATGATCAAATGTGATTTTTGAGGGTTGGAATCAACGCAAAAGCTTTTATGGTTTAAATTTGAAAAATGTTTGAATGCAGAAAAGGTTCTGCCTCGCTATTTTTACCAAGGGTGATCTACATATCCAAATGATTTAAATCCAACGGGCTTGGATTCATCATTTCAAGACCTTTCTAACAAAATTGGTTTCATTCAATTTGGTTCACTGTATCGAGCTGGGTTCATTTTTGAAACTAGGTATAGAACTGTGTTTGAATTAAAATGGAAAAAGTTGAATTCAAAAAGGCTGCTGGGGAAGCGATCTTGGGGCACTAATGGTAACCACATACGTTGGTTAAGTTGTTGTCCCCACGCGTCAGTGAGACGAGGGGGTGCGAAGCGGTACGGGGCAATGTGAGCCATGGGATCTTGTTCTAATCTAACGGTCCTGGTTCATCGTCCACGTCGGGCAGCGCCGGCGAGACAGAAACCTAATGCGGCAGGTGTGGGTTCTCGGGGGCTCACCGGGGCTTAGGCGAGGGTCGGCGAGGCGGGCGAACGACGAAGTCGACGACGGCGAACCTCATGGTACCGGCAGCTTCTCCTGGGCGGTCAATCACCGCCCCTTCTTCTCCAAGAGCAGGCTCGGTGAAATTCGGCGCTGCTCGCCTTGCTCCGGGAACGGGGTGTAACAATCAGTGAGGAGAGGGGAGTGAGATGGTGTGCTCAATTCGGCTGGGGGTCGTCTCCTTTTATAGTCTCAACGACTAGACCGAACGGGATGGGAAGGCGACGGTGGCGACATGGCTACGGGCTGCTAGAGGCATGGCCGGCGGTGGCGATCTCTTGGTGGTCTCTTGGCGATGCTCTACAGCTTTAATGCACGCGTAGGGGCGGTGGCAAACGGTCTGGAACACGCGATGCTCTGCGCGGAAGAGGCGGTGTCTTCGACGACGAGCGGTGGCTGTGAGGCATGGGGCGGCGAATGGGGATGTCTAGCGGTCTCCTGGGTTGGTGGTGATCGCTTATGCACGCGGAGAGGGCGGCGCGCGGTCTGTGGGCGTGTGTCCAGGGCGGCGCTGGCGAGCTGGGAATGGTCTGTGCGTGTGGTCCAGGGTTTGGCAACGCTCGCGGCTAGGACAGGGAGTGGCGGTGGACGGTGGGCTGCCTCCTATACAAGGTTGGCACGGCTAAATCTTCTCCTAGCTTGCTGTCCACACTGGGGTGACATGGTGAGCTTCGGCTGTACACCATTGATGGCATTGCCAAGCTTACAGTGGGGCTAGTGCTTGGTTTAGTTTGCTAGATGATCTCTTGAGGTTCTTTGTGAGCTAGAGAGGGAACAAGTTAGGCTCCAATCACTGCTCACAATAGTGTTTAGATTTTATTTGATTTGAATCAGCAAGGTGTTTGATGAAATGGCCGCAAGAATTCAAGTTTTGAATTTTGAAAAGATTTTTGGTGTGTGTGCTAGGTAGGTGTTGGTGAGTCTGTGGATGCTTAGGTTTTGGAAGTTGAGCTTGTTTGAGTGGTTTTTGAAAAAGTGGGATCTTCCCATATGATAAAGATTCAATTTTGAACTGTCCTTTAAACTAAGAATTTGAATGTTTCTAGATGATCACAAAATGGGCCTTGATACTTTGTTATGAGTACTATCAAGGGGTGTAAAGATCCAAACAAGTTTCTGTTAAGTTCTGAAAGCTTGGGATAGCCAAAGTAGGCATGTGAGTTAAATTGGTCAAAATGACCATTCACTCATTTTGTTTGTTTTGATTTATTTGTCTTTGGGAAAAGTTTGGGAATTCTTTAGATGATGTTTATTTCACCTAAGAATCCTTTTGCAAGCAAAGAAACACATAAACAACGCAATTCAAAAGAATTCAAAATGGAATGCATACACACATGAATGCTTTCTCATTTTATTTTAGAAAAGTTTTTGTTAACCCTAAATTTGATGATTAGAGTTTGGTGATTCTAGTTTAAGATTTTTGGGATGTTACAACCTCTATTTTATTCTAAATTCTATCCTCCCAGTGAGATTCATAAGGATATGAATCTAATATATAACGTTTAGCCTCGTGATGGAGAGAGTATAGCTCAAGCTTGGGGGAGATTGAAGTTAGTAATGCTTAAATGTCCTATTCATGAACTCCCTAACAATATTATTATAAATAACTTTTATGCTAGGCTTTCTCTTTATGATAAAGTAGATGCTTCTAGTGATGGATCATTCACACATATGAAGTAAGAAGCTAAATGGGATCTCCTAGAACATATTCAAGAGAACACTGAAGCATGGGAGAATGACAAAGGAAGAAAGTCAGGTATAAATTATGATTATGAATGCATTAAATCTTTTATGGGAACTGATGACTTCCATAATATTAGTACTAAGTAAGGTCTTGATTCTCAAGTTCTCGCAAAATGTTTTAAGGCCTTTGCCTCTTATATTGAAATTCCCAAAAAGGATTGGGACAAGTACCATGCCCCTTATAAGGACATTGTTACCCATGTTCCTGCTAGCATTGAAGTTTGTAATGTTGATCCTATTTTTCCTTAACCTTATGTTGAGAAAATCCCTTTTCCTGCTAAGGTAAAGGAACATTCTATCATAGATAATGTGGTTAGCAAAAGTGCAAAGAAAACTTTGGAACCCAATGAGCAAATAAACATTGAACTTGTGGTAGTTATTATGAAAGATAATGTCACTAAAAATATAGAGGATGAGCACATTATCTTATGTGAAGACGCTTCTAATATTGTCTCTCATCCTAGAAAAGCTAGTTTCCATGTGCTTTCTGTTAGAATTGGTGATCATTGCTATTATGGTTTATGTGATATTGGTGCTAGTTCTAGTGCTAGTCCTTATGAGCTTTATATGGAAATTATGCATGAAATTGGTCCTTGTCAATAGAGAGACAGTTTTTCCAATTGTTATTGTAAGAAACGTGGAGGTTCTTTGTGTTAAGATTAAATATCCTGCTGACTTTCTAGTACTCAGTTCTGAAGCTAGTAAAACATGTCCTATTATCTTTGGTAGACCTTTCTTGAATACTTGTGGGGCTAACATAGATTGTAGAAAGGAAATTTTTTTGAATAATTTTGATGGACAGTCTTATGAGTTTAATTTTTCCAAATTTGCTAAAACTTCTTATGAAAACGAATTGCCTAATGAGGGTTTCAAGGTTGAACAACTTTCGGCTATTTCTCTTGCTCCTAACAATGCTTTGCAGTAGTTTATGGAAGATCATGAAAGCGAGGTCTTCATGAAGGAAATAAATGATATTGATGAGGTTTTCCTTCGTCAACCTGAGTTACTTAAGCATAATCTTCATGTGGAAGATTTGGCTACCACACTACCACCTAAAGGGGACCCTATTTTCGAATTAAAACCTCTACCTGATGATCTTAAATATGCTGATTTAGATGATAAGAAAATATATCCTATTATTATTAGTTCTAAACTTTCAGGGAAGGAAGAGGAAAGATTATTGGAAATATTGAAGAAACACCGAGGAGCTATGGGGTATACTCTTGATGATTTAAAAGATATTTCTCCTACTATATTTCAGCATGCTATCAATATAGAACATGATGCAAAACCAGTTGTTGAACACCAACACCGTTTAAATCCTAAGATGAAGGATGTGGTAACAAATGAGGTATTAAAACTCCTTGATGCTGGTTTTATTTACCCTATTGCTGATAGTCAATGGGTTAGCCCTGTTCATTGTGTCCCAAAGAAAGGGGGAATCACTATTGTGCCTAATGAAAATAATGAGCTCATACCTCAAAGAGTAGTGGTTGGGTATAGGATGTGCATTGATTTTAGAAAGGTTAATAAAGTTACTAAGAAATATCATTATCCTCTGCCCTTTATTGATCAAATGCTAGAAAGGTTGTCTAAAAAGATCCACTTTTGCTTTCTTGATGGTTATTCTGGGTTCTCTCAAATTGATGTAAGAGCACAAGACCAAGAGAAAACCACCTTCACTTGTCCTTATGGAACTTATGCTTATAGGCATATGCCTTTTGGTTTATGTAATACTCCTGCTACCTTTTAGAGATGTATGTCTGCTATCTTTCATGGTTTTTCTGAAGAAATTGTGGAGGTTTTCATGGACGATTTCTCCGTCTATGGAACCTCTTTTGATAACTTTTTGCACAACCTTGATAAAGTTTTGCAGAGATCTGAAGAAACCAACCTTGTTCTTAATTGGGAGAAATGCCACTTCATGGTTAATTAAGGGATTATTCTTAGACACAAAATTTCTGAAAGAGGTATTGAAGTATACATAGCCAAAATTGAAGCAATTGAGAAGATTCCTTGCCCTAGAGACATAAAATGTATTTGTAGTATTCTTGGTCATGATGGCTTCTATAGGAGGTTTATTAAAGATTTCTCCAAAATTTCAAAACCCCTTACTAATCTTCTTTAAAAAGATGTACCTTTTGTTTTTGATGATGATTGTAAGGTAGCTTTTGAAACTTTGAAGAAAGCTTTCACTACTGCTCCAATTGTTCAACCACCTAACTAGAGTTTACCGTTTGAAATTATGTGTGATGCTAGTGATTTTGCTGTGGGTGTTGTTCTTGGGCAACATGTTGATAAAAAGTTGAATGTTATTTATTATGCTAGCAAGACTCTAGATGTTGCTCAAAAGAATTATGCTACTACTGAAAAGGAGTTCTTAGCTGTAATCTTTTCTTATGTTAAGTTTAGAGCCTATATTGTTGATTCAAAGGTTACTATTCATACTGATAATGCTGCTATTAAGTACCTTATGACAAAGAAAGACGCTAAGCATAGGATTATTAGATGGGTGTTGCTTTTACAAGAGTTTGATCTGCATTGTAGATAGGAAAGGTGCTGAAAATCTTGTTGCTAATAATTTGTCTCGTTTGGATAACATTTCTTTTGACCCTATGACTGTTAATGATAGTTTTCCAAATGAAGAGTTGGCTGCAATAAGGGTAAGCCCGCATGAGAGTCCTTGGTATGCTGATTATGCTAACTTTATTGTTTCCAAGTATTTTCCTCCAACCTTTACAGCCCAGCAAAGAAGAAAATTCTTTTATGATCTGAGGCATTACTTTTGGGATGACCCACATTTATATAAAGGAGTAGATGGTATTATATGAAGATGTGTTCCAGAATATGAACAAGAGATATTGAGGAAATATCATGGCAGTGCTTATGGAGGACATCATGCTGGGGATAGAACTGCACAAAAAGTTCTATAATCTGGATTTTATTGGCCTACCATTTTCAAGGATGCAAGAAAGTTTTTTTATCATGTGACGAATGTCAAAGAGTTGGTAATATTTCTAAACACAATGAAATGCCAATGAATTATTCTCTTGTTATTGAACCTTTTGATTGTTGGGGATTTGACTTTATGGGTCCTTTTCCTCCTTCAAAAGGGTATACTCATATTCTTGTTGTTGTTGATTATGTTACAAAGTGGGTAGAGGCCATACCTACAAAAAGTTCTAATGGTAATACCTCTTTAAAAATGCTTAAATATGTTATTTTTCCTAGGTTTGGTGTGCCTAGATATCTCATGACTGATGGAGGCTCTCATTTTATTCATGGTGGTTTAAGAAAACTCTTTCTAAATATGATGTTAACCATAGAATTGCTTCAGCTTATCACCCCCAAACCAGTGGGCAAGTAGAACTTTCGAATATAGAAATTAAATCTATCTTGCAGAAGACTGTTAATAGATCTAGGAAGAATTGGGCAAAAAATTTGAATGACGCTTTATGGGCTTATATAACTGCTTATAAAAATCCTTTGGAATGTCTCCTTACAAAATGGTTTATGGGAAAGCTTGTCACTTGCCTCTAGAATTAGAACACAAAGCTTATTGGGCAGTGAAAGAACTGAATAGAGATTTTAAACTTGCTGGTGAGAAAAGATTGCTTGACTTGAGTACCTTAGATGAGTGCAGTAGTGAAGCTTATGAAAATGCTAGACTCTTTAAGGAAAAAGTAAAAAGATGGCATGATAGGAGAATTCTCAAAAGGGAATTCCATGTTGGTGAGAAGGTTCTTTTGTATAGGTCTCGTCTCAGATTTTTTGCAGGGAAACTACTCTCAAAATGGGAAGGACCTTTTGTTATTGAGGAAGTGTATCGTTCAGGGGCTATCAAAATATCTTCTTTGAAGGACAACACTACACAGGTGGTGAATGGTCAAAGGCTCAAACATTATATTTCTAGAGATTGCTATAATGAAGATTTTGATATTATTCAAATGGTGACTCCGGAAGAATTTATTAGAAACCAAATACCAGAATCTGCAGAGTCCGTCTTTGAATAGGAAAAAAGTGGTGAAAATAGAAGGTCCATGAAAACCTTATCTTTTATATTTTTGATGTTTTTATTACATACGGAAGGTTATGAGACGAAACTGAGGAGGAAACAGAGGCCAGGTGGGCCACACCCACCCTAGGCGCAAGCCCAGCTAGCCACGCCTATAGGGGGTGTGAGCCCCCTAGAGTCCGTCTCCGCCTTGTTTTCGCACAATAACTTCCTTATGCATTGAAACTTCGTAATATATAACCCCCCGGATCCCCCGAGGTTCGTATATCTTGTTCTCTTCGTGTTTTTGTTTCGATCTATTTCTGTCAGGTAGATTCTCAATTTTGGAGCCACAATATCTTCCTTTGGATCACCCATGGAGGATTCCTCCGCGGATGTCATCAACCCGTACATGTATGAGTTGAAGATTCATCCCAAGGAGTTGACTCTCAAGGATGGGAAGGTACAGTTGAAATAAGTTCAAGGCCCTAAAGGAGAAGGCAGTCTGGAAGATAGGATGGAAGCATTGGAGCAGGAAGTTTTCAGGTACAAGAAGATGGCGGAACGTGAAGTGGATGTCATTCATAAGATATGTTCAGAACTCATTGCCAAGCACAAGGAGGAGGTTTCTTAGCTCCGAAACAAAATCCTCTCACTCCATCAGACCACCAACCAATTACAAGCACAGTTCTACGACATATAAAATCAAAACTGTGAGTATGAAGCTAGATTTAATCGCATAAGCTCTGCTACTAGTTTCAGGATTGTGGAAACCAAGATATCCTTTGTGGATGGGGAGCCTTTACCTTGGAAGTCTGATGATGACAAGGGACCACCACCACCGAAGGAGTAAGTCGTCATCAGGTTTGGCATCCCCTTGGCTTGTTCCAAGCTTGGGGGAGTGCCGCGGTATCACATTATTATGTTTACATTTTTACCTTTCTAGTAGTTTCATATCTAGGGTAGAGAAGTTATCTTATAGGTTGGTTTTCATTGTGGAAGTATCTCTCCTTTAGTTGGTTATCTATGTATACCTTGGTGTGAGTGCCTTTATGGAATATTAATGAGAAGTATCATCTTTTACTTTTTGCATTTCTTATTTTCGTTTGCAATCTCTATTATATGATTGATCTTGTTGATCAGTATTGGTATCACTTTGGGAGCATCAAGTAGATATAAATTGGTTTTGGAAAACCAAGCTCTGGTCAATAGCAACACTTTTTGAGGTTTGAAAGGAAAAGAGAAAAAGCTTACAGGTATTTTTTGTCATCTATTTTCTTTCTTGATTTTCTCATAAGCTTAGTATTCTTTATTAAGATCTTTTGTTTCTTCAATGAAGATTGCATGTTTGGCTTTATCACTTGTATGTTTGTTTCCTTCAATTCTTTTGCTTGCTACCCAGCCTTGCTAGCCAAAAACCTGTTTTGAGAAGGCATACTTCTCATGCATCCATTCCCTTAAACCAAAACATGTGCCATTTGTGTCCACCATATCTACCTATTAGCATTATTGCTATTCCAAGCAAATTCTCAAGCTTCATCTATCTTTCAAATTAAAAATTATTTTGTTATGTGAAAACTAGTTAGTAAATCTCTCATGAACTTAATGGCACACCTTATTTTCTTGCCCCTGATAAACTTGAACCATTGTATCATTGAAGTTGTATATGCTTGCATCTATACGTTGAAATTAGCAGAACCGTGCTATCATGGGGAACGCTTTCAACACTTATGGATACATATCCAGTTGATATCATGCTCTTTTGTTTGCGGATGTCGTTGGTGTGAAATAAAAGGGGAGATTGTAAGTCCATGGAGTTATGTATGTGTGTTAGAGAAACGCCTGGGCCGCTAGACTAAGCCATGCCTAATCATGGTGGAAACTTGCAGCATAACCATAGTGAGCAATCTGTGAAGCATCTTCAATAAAAACCTATGCAAATAGCAAATAAAAATATCGCTGAGATGCTCACTGTCTGCTTGCCTTGTCATTTTGATTATGGGATAGCTCCTATATCATGTGCAAGGGGTACCCCATTGGCGGTTCTTTATGATACACATGTACTTACTATGACAAGAAATTACCGGTAACTAAAGTTGAGTAGCATGAGGAACGGCCCTCGTACTCAAGGGACATGAGATTGCCAACTTATATTTCGTCAAACATATACTCCATCTTTGTTCACTTTAACCTTAATCACCTCACTATGCTTATGATGGGGGCAATGAGAGCTTAAAGCTAGTAAGTACCATAATCTTTTGAAAGCTCTTTATGAACTTGAAATCCCTGCTTCCCTCTATGAACGACCTTTATCCTACTTCTAAGTTGATTCAGTAAACCTATTCCTCTTTACCTCCAACAAGCATTTGAGTTGTTGTGTTTCAAGAATTCATATGATGATTTATTCATTCATGTTATTTATCTTCCTTGATTGCACAAGACTCTTATCTATTGAGTATTACTTTGAAAGCTATCATTGTGAAAAACCTTTTATGTTTGAGCAAAGAGTACTTTTGTTGTAAACTTCTTTACAAAAGCTTTACTTGAAAACTGTTTGCCAACTATTCTCTGACCAAGAACAAAGTTTGCCAATCCCAATTATGATTTATCTTTATGCATCTCTATTGTGACTCCTATACTTGTTGCAAGCTAAGTTATATAATGGTGAGTTGCTTTCTTCTATGAGTTGGGTAATGGTAAGTGTGATGCTTCTTGTCCATATTCTTTTATCGACACTTCACTCCATAAACCTGTGGACATGTTTAATGAGCTTAGTTTTTGCTTGGGGACAAGCGAAGGTCTAAGCTTGGGGGGAGTTGATACGTCCAATTTGCATCACCATTCTATATCATAATTTGCCTCTATTCCTTGATATATTTCTTATTAAGAGGTGATACTTATGTCTTTTCATCTTTTTTTGCATGTTGGATGATTCTTGGAGGATGAACTGCTGGAGTCAGGATTCTCATGGAAAAAGCGGTGTTTTGATGCAATTTCGTGAATGTAACATCCCAAAAGTATTAAAACTAGAATCATCAAACTCAAATCTCCAAAATTAGGGTTAACAAAAACTTTTCTAAATAAAAATATGAAAGCATGCATGTGTGTATGCATTCCATTTTGGATTCTTTTGAAATGCTTTGTTTATGTGTTTCTTTGCATGTAAATGGATTCTTAGGTGAAATAAACATCATCTAAACAATCCACACACTTTTCCCAAAGACAAATAAATCAAAACAGATAAAATAAGGGAATGGTCATTTTGGCCAATTTAACTCCCATGCCTACTTTGGCTGTCTCTAACTTTCAAAACTTAACAGAAACTCATTTGGATCTTTGCACCCCTTGATAGTAGTCATAACAGAGTACCAAGGCCCACTTTGTGATCATCCAAAAACATTTGAATACATAGTTTAAAGGACAGTTCAAAATTAAATCTTTATCATATGGGAAGATCCCACTTTTGCAAAAACCACTCAAACAAGCTCAACTTTCAAAACCCAAGCATCCACAGACTCACCAGCACATGCCTAGCACACCCACCAAAAATCTTTTCAAAATTCAAAACTTGAACTCTTGCGGCCATTTCATCAAACACCTCGCTGATGCAAATCAATCAAATCCTAAACACTATAGTGTGCAGTGATTTGGGCCTAACTTGTTTCCTCTCTAGCTCACAACAACCTCATTAGATAATCTAGCAAACTTAACTAAGCACTAGCCCCACTGTAAGATTGGATATGTCATCAATGGTGAACAGCCGAGCCTCACCATGTCACCCCAGCGTGGGCAGCAAGCTAGGAGAAGAACTAGCCGTGCCAACCTTGTCTGGGAGATAGCCCATGCCTCGCCGCCCCCTCTCGACCAGCCCTGCCTCGCAGATAGCGACCAAAACCACCAGGAACACCGCGCCCGTGCCTCTTTCAACCATGCCGAGCATGCGCCAAAGCGCCACCCTCGACACACGCCCACATACCGCGCTCCGCCCTCGACTCGTGCATACATGATCACCACCATCCCAGCAGACCGCCAGACATCCCCGTTCGCCGTCCCATGCCTCACAGCCACCACTCTCCGTCGAATACGCCGCCTCTGCCATGGAGAGCATCGCATGTTCCAGACCATTTGCCACCGCCCCTACAAACACATTAAAGCCATAGAGCATCGCCAGGAAACCACTGATCGATCGCCACCGCCTCCATGCCTCTAGCAGCCCGTAGCCATGTCGCCACCGTCGCCTGCCCATCCTGTTCGGTCTCGTTGTCGAGACTATAAATAGAGGCCACCAGACTCAAACTCTTCACACCAGGAGAAGAAGGGAGCCAGCAATTGGAGCCGCCCCAAGAGAAGCTTTCGGTACCAGGAGGTTCGCCATCATCGACTTAAATCGTCTCGCATCGCCGACCCTACTTTGAGCCGGTGAGCCCCCGACGACCCCCACCTGCCGCGTTAGGGTTCTGTCTCGCCGGCGCTGACCTACATGGACGATGAACCAGAGCCGTTGGATTAGAACTAGATCTAACGCACCACGTTGCCCCGTACCGCTTTGCACCCCCCCCCCTGTCTCACTAACGCATGGGGAAAGCAACTTAACCAGCCTGCATAAGCGCTGTGCTTAGCAGGCCGGCCCAGTATCGTTTCCCGCGCAGCCCATTCGTTTGAATTTGGATTTTTTCATTTTCATTCAAACACAGTTATGTACCTAGTTTCAAAAATCAATCCAGCTCGATTCAGTGAACCAAATTGAATAAAACTAATTTTGTTAGAAAGGACATGAAATTATGAATCCAAGCCCATTGGATTCAAATCATTTGGATCTGTAGATCACCCTTGGTAAAAATAACAAGGCAAAAGCTTTTCTGCATTCCAACATTTTTCAAATTTAAACCATAATAGCTTTTGAGTTGATTCTAACTCTCAAAAATCACATTTGACCATACCTTTCAGAATATATAAAAACATATAGGTTTACTTACGAAAATAATGTTCAAGTAATAAAAGAATGCCACATAGGAATTTCTAGCCACTTTATTTAATTAAAATAAAAGGGTAAAACCTTATTAAATTGTGACACCACTTTAAATCACATTCCCATGGACTAAAATATGTGGTGATGACATGTGTCAACATGATCCCATGTTTGGTTTGGAGAATATTAAATCTTAAGTAGTTTTTCAATGAGTAGAAATTAGTTTTCTAAAAATGAAATCAATAAGACAAATGCTTTAATCTTGTAATGTTAGTGATGATGCTAGATCATCTATAGAACCCCTTTGTGTGATGATTGAAAGTAGATAAGTATTGTTTGGTGATTGTGTACCTTGTATTTATTCATAGACGCTAGTACCGACCAAGGATACGAGGAGGAAGGAGGATACTACGAAGAAGAAGCCGAGGAGAACTTCAACCACTACTCTGCACAAGGCAATCCTTACTAATCAAGTTGACCTATGCAAGCTAACACTTGCAATTTAGCAAGCTTATACTGATACTGATGCAAGCCTAATACTACTAGTTGATTGAGAAAGCTAACCCTTGCGAGATACACTACTGATGCAAACAAATACTTACCTGTTACCATGCCAACTATATGCCTTAAGCATATGTGATCATACCCACTTGATACCCAATCCTAGTTTCACTTGCAAGCTTTCTACTTTCTTTCTTTATCAAAGCTTTTACTTAGATTTTACTAAAGTAACTTGTAGATTCTAGGAAGATACTTGAAGGTTGCATAAAGAGCATAAAATTTGGCCTAAGATAGAAAACCTTGATATCATCCTAAGGCATGAGGTGGTACTTAGTTGAAACTCCACTTGTTTATCACCCCTCATTAGTACTCACCCCCATTTGTGGATGCTAGTTCTAAGCATAAAACTTGATCAACTTTAGATTGGAATACTTGGTGGAAAATGGTTATGAAAACCTAAGTGAAAGGATATGGATGTCGCCTAGAGGGGGGTGAATAGGCGATTAAAACTTTTCCTAGAGTGGCTCAACAAAGGCGGAATAAAACTAGTGTTTACTTTGTAAAGCACAACCTAGAAACAACTAAGGTTTACCTATGTGCACCAACAACTTATGCTAAGCAATACAAACCACAAAGTGATAGAAAGATATATATTACTTCAAGCACGAAGGCTATCACAATGTAAAGTGCATAAGTAAAGAGCTCGGGTATAGAGATAACCGAGGCACGCGGGGACACCGATATGTTACCGAGTTCCTCCCAACATGGAGTGCGTCTCATTTGGAGAGGGGGTGGTATCAAACCACCAACGCCACAAAAGGCCTCCCTTATTCTCCGGTGAATCTCACCCCAATGGGATCGATCCACGCTTCCACTATCGGTGCACTTGTCGGTGGCAACCAGAACCTCTCACAAGGTTGGGGCACAACTCCAGAACTTAATTGGAGGCTCCCAACAAACGCCACAAAAGGCCTCAACAAATGCCACCAAGGCCACAAAACCGTCTAGGGTTCCAAGAACCCAAGAAGTACAAGCTCCAATGAGCAATTCAAACCAAATCCTCCGAGGAGAACTCAAACCGATGCAACAAATGCAAATGGCAAGAACACCACAAAGATGCCCAAATCCCTCACTCTCAAGTTCCAACAAAGCTACTAAAGCTATTGGGGGAACAAGAGAGGAGGAATCAAAGAGAGACACAAAATCCCCCAAAATCTAGATCCCCAAAGATGCACTCACAAAGAGATGAATCGGTTAGGTCAAAACGTGGGGCTAGATCTCCTCCAACAACCCCTCAAATATTTGCAAGAATCAATGGAGGGGTGTGTATAAATCAAGCTTAAAGAGTAGAGCAAATGGGGGAAAAGCTTGGGCAAGAAAAGGAGGAAGAAGTAACCCTAAATGAAAAACGGCAAATGACTTATATAGGGCTAGCAAAAATATGGCCGTTGGGGCAATTTTTCTGGACGGACCGATAGTACCGGAATTAACCGGTAGTACCAGACCCAAACCAGAAAAACAGCAGCAATAGCGCGAGTTGGGTCAACGCAACAGATAAGTAGCTTGGCATGAGCGATCGACATCGGGGACCACCGTAGGCGATGCAGCGCAGCAGCACCAGAGGGTGGGAGCAAACTGTAGCCAGACACAGCGGCGCTTGCAGGGGCCACGCCTGGCAAGCGTCTTGGCCGATGCGGCATGCGGCCAGCGGCGCGGCAGCAGGCGGCAGCGCATGCGGCGTCTTGATGGGGCTAGGAGGGCCAGCTGCGGTGCGACATGCGACATCGCACTCATGGCGTGGCGGTTAGATCTGGATCTTTAAAAAAAAATCTGGGCTGGAAAAAAAACTGGGCCGGCCGGTAGTACCGGCCCAACCGGGCGGTACTACCGGGCCGGTCCGGTAGGACCGGAAGTGGGTGCCGGGCCAAACTGAGAATGGGCTGTGCGCGCCAGGCCCGAGCGGTATTGGGCTGAGGTAGTACCGCTCGGCCCAGTTTTTCTTTTTCCTTTTTATTTAAAACGACAAATATTCAAACCGCGATAACTTTTGATTGGAAGCTCCGATTGACCCGATTCAAATTGCGTTGGATAGAGGGCGACAAGGGCTTTCCAATAAAGTAGAATAATGTGATATACCTCACTTGGTGAGAAACCTAAAAGCCGCATAAATAAAAATCGCAACAAGATACAAATAGGAGATCCGATTTAGATGAACAAGAGCTTGTTATGGAGATTACCACAAGCTCTATATCATCACATGGATAAGACGAAATAACAACCAAATATGATGATGCAAGTATACAAAGGTTTGAGCTTTATCCGAACGATGTGACCGAATTACTCATATGAGAGCCCCTCTTGCCTTGAGCATTCCACTTGAGCTCACACACACAACATGAGACCGGCAAAAGGGAAAACCTATCAAGATGCAAGTATAGTACGGTTATCTATCCTAAACCCGGTCTCACACACACAACGTGAGACCGGCAAAAGGGAAAACCTATCAATATTATACCTTTGCCTTGAGCATTCCACTTGAGCTCGATGTAGATGATCTTGCCCTTCTCAAGATGGAACGCCTTCCTTAATTTCTCATCATCGACCTCGCATATTGAGCTTTCCCAATAAATCTTCTTTGCATTTCATCGACCTTGAAGCCAACACATGCTCCAAGTGATGCCAATGGACAAATCCTACAAGTATAACTTAATACACACATTAGTCCATAAAGATTGTCATTAATTACCAAAACCACACATGGGGGCCCAACATGTTCTTTCACTAAGAATGATGGATCATTCTACTGAGATGTTTTGACATGTGTTTCTGAACACCAGATGATTTTTGGTGATGAAAATGTTGAGGAATGAGGCTTAGCCCTTTATAAAACTGATGGTTGTTTGGATGCGATACCATTCCAATTTTATCGTACAACCACAATACCCAAAGATTGGGTAGGGCTTGACTGGAAACTTATATACCTTAGTATTAGTTCCCTCACGGCCAAGGTCTGAGCTGAGGCTACCTTGTGAAGATAGTCCACCTATGCAGTACCCAAGATGACAGTTGGTCATGGTTGGATGGCCAAACTCACAGGAGAGGTGTTGATACTAGGGCGTGTAATTGAAAGGTTAGGATTGATTATCCGCATACTGAGTATTGTGAATTCAGGATTTGTTCCTGACGGATGTATCGAATGTTGTGGTGAAAGTGTATAATCTCTGCAGAGTGTCAAACTATTCGAATAGCCGCGTCGGCGGTTATGGATAGTTAGAGTGGCCATACTGTTCCCCCATCAGATGTTTTCAAAATGACTTGTGAAATGAATCAGAGAATTTGACTTGACCACAACAAAGTTGTGGCATGAGATACAAGTTCCCACTTAGGTGTTATAAAACTTCATTTAGCTTTCTCTTGCTTCTGAACTTAGTAGAGGTAAATCTGGCTTTTCGCAAAACAACCCTAGAGCCTAGTGCCCTATTACAAAAACCCCCCTTCACTTGTTAGTGTTAGTTTGCGAGTACTTGAAGAGTACTCATGGCTTTGTCCCTGGCTATTCCCGTGGCCTGACTATGAAGAGGAGTACCAGGATGATGGACCCCAGGAAGGTTACGACAACTAGGATCATCTCCCTAGTTGTTGAAAGTCAAAATGGTATTCCTGGGATTGCGAAAATGGTATTCCTGGGATTGCGATGTATGGCATAACAGGCATCTAGGATTAAAAATCTGGGTGTTGACATGTTGGTATCAGAGCCATCCTGACCATAGGAGACCCTAGTTAGACTGGACGTTTGAATCGAAAACTTAGTTTCAAAACCAAAGGATGCAAATATTTACCAAAACTTATTTCCATTCTTATCACTTTGATTCTTTCATGAAAATTCATGTTCCTCAAAAAACTCTTACAAAATACATAAAATTTGACACACTTGATCACTCTACTAACTTACTCATCCTATATTCTTAATAGATGGACATGAAGTACAACAAGTTTTATCAGTTGGGGAATGGAGGAGACCTTATCTTTGAGAGGAATTTGGACAAGCTTTCGGAACTTCTGGAGCGTCCACACCCCGAGTTCTTCGGAGCTCAGCTCAATGATCAAGGAGGAGAAGATCTGCAGTGGCTAATTGTTGCAAGTCTCCAAGGAAATATTGAACCTCCCACTGCTGAGGGAATTTAGTTCACCTTAAGAGAGAACAACTGGCTCGATGGACTTGCCAGGGCCATGCAGGAAGCTCTTTCCCGTCTGTGTGGGCAGAGTATCAACCAGATCAAGGGTACCCGTTTTGAGTTTTGGCCAAGGCGTGATGCCAATGGACAACCACTGGAAGCCCCATACCACCATGAGCTGAAGACCCAATTGGACCACCTTAGCTTCATGATGTACGATCGTCAGCAGGAGTTGGACAATTGCCGTGACTACTCCAACCACAAGTCCGCCATCATCAAGACAAAGGATCAAACCATTTCCATGCTAGCAAAGGATCGCAAGTCTTGCCACCGTCAGCCTGACAAGAAGGAGCGCATCATTGCCCTTCTTCGCCACCGTATCTCGGCGTAGGAGGAGACCATCCACGAGAGATACATGCAGTTGGAGGAAAGGGAGAATGCTGGAGAGGATCTTCGTGGATACCCCTACTCCTATCTCAGCGATGACGATTTTCTGGAGGATCAAGCTATGGACTTCTTCACCGATGAGGATGATTTCGCCTTCATCAATGACGACGATGATGATGAGGATGACGACTACACCGACTTTGAGGAGTAGTAGCACTTGATCACTAGTGTAGTGAGTAGTATTCGGTCCCACTATATCGTAGTTTCCAGAATGGTTCTTAAAACCATCTGTTTACCTTTGTTGTGGTGTGTGTTGTATCGTGTGCTATGAGTGAATGAAAGAAAAGCATGTTGCTAGAAAATCTGAGCCAAACTTTAAAAACTTTTCAAAGTCCCAGAACCTTAGAAATTTGCCTCTTCTCTCATGATAAATCTCAATCTTCAGATGCCACGCGGAGGAAGTGGTTCGTCCCCGGACCCGATGTTGTAGATACTGCAAATGTTGGTTTCTGATCGCGAAGCTGAAAGAGCCGAACATCAAGCCAACCTAGCCACCCTTCAGCAAATAGCCCAGCTAGCCCACAACAACCAAGGCCAAGGAAGTCAGGACAACCATGGATCTAAGCTAAGGAATTTCCAGAATACCAACCCACCTGTTTTTACTAAGTCAGAAGAGCCCCTAGATGCCGACGATTGGCTGCAAACCATGGAAAATAACCTAGAAGTCGCCGGAGTGGAAGCCAACGAGAAAGGTCTGTTCGCCACCCACTATCTAGCCAGAGATGCCATGACCGGAGGACAGATGATGACCTGGGAGGAATTCAAGGTCAAGTTCAGCAGAACCCATGTGCCACCGGGTTTGATCAAGAGAATGAGAGATGAGTTCAGAGAACTAAATCAAGGAAGGATGATCGTAGTGGAATACCGTGAGAAATTCTTGTCATTAGCTAGGTATGCCCTGGATGAGATCAACACCGAAGCCAAGAAGAAAGAAAGATTCCTGAATGGTCTGCACGATGAGATGCAGACTGTGTTAGTCAATATCCCCTTTGCTGATATTGAAGCCCTTGTCGACTCTGCCATCCAGATGGAAGGAAAGATCAACCAAGCCAATGAGAACTGCAAGCGTCGCAGGATGCATCAGCCAGGAACCCATCAGACCCCAAAGTATCGCCCTAACCCATCTCCAGGATTTGCCCCGAGAACCAACAGACCCCCGATGAACCGTCCGACTTATCCCAACCGCGGAAACCCTAGGCCCGGAGGAAATCACAACAACCCCGGCAACTCTAGAAATTTCAACCTTGCCCCACCCAAGTTCAACAACAATGCTACCACCAACACCAACACTGCCCCAACGACTGGAATGTAACACCCTCAGAATCGGACCTATGCAAGTTTGAGCAAAATTCGCCAAACCCGCATAGAAACGATTCAAAGGTGCCCACCAGGCACTTTCGTGCGGGTGGAAAACGAAGTAATAACATTACACAACAGTCCTCGATGGGACCCACAGAACAGATATATATACAGCAGCGACTCAATGAGTCAAGAATACTGATATAATGTACAAAGATCCCAAATCACCTTGAAACGATAGAGCGTCCGACTACGGACAAGATGCAAATGGGGCTAAGAGCCCTGAAGAATAACCAATGGCGTCCATAACCCTGCCCAGGCCAAGCCGGAAGGGTAACCCTGCTAACGGCGTCGATCTCAAAACCTGCTTTAAACAAAAAGGGGTGCCGACAAAGGGCAAAGGAAAAAGAAGGAGCGTCAGTACTGAGGCCAGTACACGGCGAGGCTATAATTCGGCGGTCCTCGCCTACATAGGTATGGTGGACTGAAGCGGCAGCGGCAGCATGCACTAAACAACCTATAGAGACTCGATACAACTGGCGGATATCAGAGAGGGATGAGAATGACCTAACCGGATCCAACCTGAAGCTAGCACCAAACAAACCCATCCTGGTGTTTCCCCCTCGAGACCAAACGAGGAAGTCAACCGAGGAACTCACACAGTTGGCAGTTTTATTTATTCGGTTATCGTTGCAGCAATTACTAGTCAGGTGTAGGTAATCATCCTGATAAAGTAGGCAGTGGGCACTTTTAGTTAACCATTCCGTGATAGTGGCAACACTTACTAGTCAGATACAGATAGTGTGAGATAAACCCAAAAACCCAGCAGTTGTTGGTTCTTTTAAACAGCCATTCCGTTGTAGTTGCGATACTTACTAGTCAGGTACAATGGTCGCAAGCGACACTCCAAACAAGTAGTTGTGGGCAGTATTAATTAGCCATTCCGTTGTAGTGAAGCTGATTACTAGTCATTATAAAGTCAAATTTATAACAATAAACTTTAGTTAGGCTTGTCTATGATCTAGATACTGTGCTCCAAGTCGTCCATATCCGCGGACACGGCTTTCAGAAAGTTTTACCCGGCCGGGGTGCACCAATAGCAACACACGCTCGATCAACCTCGGAAAAACCAAATCAAAACCCAACGAGGCTTTCACGACTGAACAATCACAGGATTCAAAAATATTTCAGGGGGCCACCCCATTGAGTAGATCCCGCAACGGAGTAATCAAGCTCCGAGACGGACTCAAGGTTTGCGTCAATGGCTGTAAGCGACTGGGAACCCGAAAACTCGGGGTGTCGATACCGCGAAAACACTCCGCTTACCTAAACAGTACAGTGTGCTCCTCGCACAATTTAAATACAAAATGTAGCATGGCATAAGTACAGGATAGTAAATAAAACCTCAAACTAGTTTGTGGCCCCAAGAAATAAGACTGAATCAAGCTCTGGCTCAGGGGGGTCCCATATACCTCCCGGATGTGGATAGCGCGATAAATCAAGGAACAGGTATCAAGTACTCGGGGTCTTACGGGACACAAGTGGGCGTTCGAAAACCAAATATTTTCTATCACCCACCGATGCCTCTGCTTATTTCAATTTTAGTTGTTAAACAGAAATTAAAGTGTGCGATAAGTAAAACTATGATCATCTCCAACATCAACATGCGGCAATACATCAACAATTGTGGCATCTGACGACACACAACAGCACTTGAGCAAGCGACTACGACACGCAAGTCCAACTATCTACCAAACAACAGGTAATAGGATGTGTCCAAGGCAATATAAGGCTGCAATGGATATCACGGGTTCAGAAACTAAAGCATCGCAACACAGATAGCAATAGATCAACAGGAGGGAATAAATACTATAAAAGTAAGATAGGTAGAAAGGGGGAGATGCTCGCCTGGAAAACATTGACGAAGGGTTCAACCGAAGATCGGGGCGAAGCTCACGTCAACTCAACGGCCTTATCCGCGAAGAAGCAAAACACTAGAACAAACACCGGATGCACTATTTTAACACAACGGCAGAAGATCGGCATGATGCATGTATGATGTATGGCATGGCGAAGGTGCAATGCAATTAGGTCATATTAAGCGGAACCGGGGTCCCGACCTTGATTTAGGTGGTTCATGTTATTTAGATACCCCGCATTTTAAATGTTGTTTTAACAAGGCAAAGTATATCACCGGTTCGCTACGCAAATTTAAATGAGGCCAATATAAGGCTAGATTTGCCCGCATATGGGCCCCATTTTTAATTATTACGTAAATCGGCATAAGGCCCCCAAACCACATGAATGTATGCATGCAAGACAATTATTATGCGACAAGTTGTTTTATATTGTAAAATAGGGTTTCGGGAAGGGGTTCACACATTAGGGGTCTCGACGGTCTTGGGGTTCCGAGGGTTCGGGGTCGGCCTCGGGGTTCAGGGTTCGACGGGGTCGTTCTCGGACAAAAGAAGTAGATCTTGTCGCATCCGGGCAGCAGGCCTTGGGTCGATGTCGGGGCGTGTCGGATTCTTCCGGGTCGGGGCGTTCTTGTCGCATGCAGATCTCGTCGGGCCGGCGTATCGGGTCGGTCTTGGCGTCCGTGAAGCGGTCTTGTTACACCTGTGATCTTCGGATGTTGTGGCAACGATCTTGTCGTTTCGATGTCGGGGTCTCGAAATACGGGGCGAAGTACTTGTCGTTCCTCAGCGATCTTGGCGGCTCGGAGGGGGTTCGAGGAATCGGAACGGTCCTCAAAATTCCGTGGGGGAGATTATGGCGTCGGTGTGGTCGATCCTGTCGGTTCCACGGTTCCGGTCTTCGGGACCCAGGAAGGAGGCCTTCGGATCCTCGGGTCCATGACGGAGTACTTGCGTCCGCGAGGGAGTACTGGGTTCGGCGTTGGGGCGCATTGGGTCCGCCCTGGTCGATGTCGTCTTGTCGCATTCGCGGTCTTCGTGTCGTGCCGACGGTCTTGGTGGTTCTGGTTCACTTGTCGGTGCCGGACCCGGTTGCGGTAGATCTTGGCCCTGTCGAAGATGGCGCCGAAGGCCGTTGGCGAGCTTGGGGTGCCTCAAGACGGCCATAGGAACATCAGCATACTCCCATGGCACACATACACGAGCACACGCAGACGCGCACACGGAAGGCAGGGCCCACAGGACGACGGTGGCGGGCCAGGCGAGGTGGGGCCGGTTGCTGGGGCGAGCTTGGCGGAGGCTGAGGAGGCCGGCGGCGGGTTCCACGGAGGGGGCGCAGCGGGGAAGAACGGCCGGCGAGCACGGCCCGAGGCGGCGAGCGAGCCGGAGGCGGGGTCGGGGCGGAAGCCGAGGTGGAGAGGGTCCGCGGCGGCGGGCGGAGCCGGGCGCGACGCGACGGCGAGGAGGCTCTGCGCGACGGGTCGGGAAGGGCGCGGCCGGGTGCAGCCAGTGGTCAGTCGGGCGGAGCCAGGCGGCGCGGGGCGTGGAGGCGGGCGGGAGATCGGCAGAGGCGCCGTGGCGGGTGCGGTCAGGCTCAGGCGGCGGCGGGTCGAACGGGCGGCTCGGCGACGGGTGGAGTGCCCTGGGAGACGGCGCAGCGCCGACGGGGGCAGAGGGTCGGGGACGGAGGTCGGGCCGGCCCGGGCTGCCTCGGAGGCGGGAGAGAGGGTGGGGCGGGTGAGGCGGCTGGCGGCGGAGGAGGCGGCAGGCGGGAGGCTGAGGAGGAGGCCAGGCAGGGGTTGTCTTGGCGAAGGTGCGGCGAGGTGGGAGGTTGGGGACGACGGGGTCGTCGGGTGAGAGAAGAGAAGAGAGAGAGAGGGGCGGGACAGGGGGCCAGGGGGTGGGACCCAGGGCAGCGGCAGGATGGGTGGCAGCGTGGCCGCGTGTGTGCTCTGCGTGTGTGGGTGGCCCTGTGTGTGGGGTGTGGGGAGTGTGTGGCCAGGTGGGGAGGGAGGAGAGAGAGAGAGGGAGGCCATGTGGCGGATTAGGATTGGGTAGAGGGGGAGAGAGGTTGAGGTGGCGACACGTTATTGGGCGGGGTGAGGTGGAGGTAGGGGTGGGTAGGTTTCTGGGTAGCTGTAGGAATAAGGGCAGGTGGACCGATTTTGAAATATGGGGGTGGTCGTTCGGGTCGATACGGCCCGTTCGACTGCCCCCGCTAAAATAATAAATATTTTTATTTATTTCGAACAAGTCTTTTGCAACCCGATAACAGACAAAACAAAATAGTCCGGCGACCCGGGTTTTGGCGTTTGAATAAAGATGGGGCGTTTTTAGAAAACAACACGGGCTTTGCAAACATAGTTTTTATGCAAACAATGCATGATGATGACGATGCAATGCACAAATTCAACGCGATTTTCTAGTAGTGGTTTTGCGGGATGCCACAATTCGACACCACTAACAATGGATCTCGCCCTCGAGATCCGCCTCATGGTAACGGAAAGGAGGTCGGCGGTCTGCGTCTCCTCGCTTTGCGTAGATCCTCGCGACACCACTAACAAGAGGTCGTTGTCCGTGATCGTCGAAAGAACACTCCGGGTACAACAGGTCGAAGGTAGAGGTACCCACAAATAAAGCCACCCCTACTTCCGTGGACGGAGTAAACTGCTGGATCCACTGATTCGATGTACAAGAGCGAATGATAAGAGTAGTCGGATGGTGATCAGTCCATCGCGCACCCAAACCATTACTCTGCACACGAATAGGCGGATTATGCAACCAACTCTCGGAAATAGACTGAAGGTCTCGACAAGCGAGGTTCGGAAACGAAGGAGTGATGCAGACTCTACATCGGATCTGGCGTAGAGGATGTCGTCGCATCGGAAGACTCCGGAAGGCACAAAAAAGGAACAAAGAACGGTACCACAGACGAAGGATTCCTCGGCAGCTTGAACACCGGATGGTAGAACACCGTTACCAAATAAGGAAGCGAAACCCTGAAGGTACGACGGAACCCAACCACGAGAAGTCCTGGACTCGAAGAGAGAGAAGAGAGCAGATTCAAAAACACGTGGAGATAAGAGGAGAATAGCAGAGGGGTAAGGAGTAAAATCAGACCTAAACAGAACTATCCAACCGATTTTCAAAAATAGTTTGACACTCTACTTCGGCCGTTAGCTAGGTTATCCTACAGGCTGGACTTGTGGGGTATCATAGCTGAGCTCGATACCACTCTGTAACACCCTCGAATCGGACCTATGCAAGTTTGAGCAAAATTCGCCAAACCGCATAGAAAGCGATTCAAAGGTGCCCGAGCACTTTCGTGCGGGTGGAAAGCAAGTAATAACATTACACAACAGTCCTCGATGGGACCCACGAGCAGATATATACAGCAGCGACTCAATGAGTCAAGAATCGATATAATGTACAAAGATCCCAAATCACCTTGAAAGCGATAGGCGTCCGACTACGGACAAGATGCAAATGGGGCTAAGAGCCACGAAGAATAACCAATGGCGTCCATAACCCTGCCCAGGCCAAGCGGAAGGGTAACCCTACTAACGGGCCGATCTCAAAACCTTTAAACAAAAAGGGTGCCGACAAAGGGCAAAGGAAAAGAAGGAGGCGTCGATCGAGGCGATGCAGCGAGGCTATAATTCGGTCCTCGCCTACATAGGTATGGTGGATCGCTGCGGCGGCGAGATGCACTAAACAACCTATAGAGACTCGATACAAGCTGGCGGATATCGAGAGGATGAGAATGACCTAACGGATCCAACTGAAGCTAGCACCAAACAAACCCATCTGGTGTTTCCCCTCGAGACCAAACGAGGAAGTCAACCGAGGAACTCACACAGTTGGCAGTTTTATTTATTCGGTTATCGTTGCAGCAATTACTAGTCAGGTGTAGGTAATCATCCTGATAAAGTAGGCAGTGGGCACTTTTAGTTAACCATTCCGTGATAGTGGCAACACTTACTAGTCAGATACAGATAGTGTGAGATAAACCCAAAAACCCAGCAGTTGTTGGTTCTTTTAAACAGCCATTCCGTTGTAGTTGCGATACTTACTAGTCAGGTACAATGGTCGCAAGCGACACTCCAAACAAGTAGTTGTGGGCAGTATTAATTAGCCATTCCGTTGTAGTGAAGCTGATTACTAGTCATTATAAAGTCAAATTTATAACAATAAACTTTAGTTATGCTTGTCTATGATCGAGATACTGTGCTCCAAGTCGTCCATATCCGCGGACATGGCTTTCAGAAAGTTTTACCCGGCCGGGGTGCACCAATAGCAACACACGCTCGATCAACCTCGGAAAAACCAAATCAAAACCCAACTAGGCTTTCACGACTGAACAATCACAGGATTCAGAAATATTTCAGGGGGCCACCCCATTGAGTAGATCCATAGCGGGTAAGCAAGCTCCGAGACGGACTCAAGGTTTGCGTCAATGGTATGGCGAGGAACCCGAAAACTCGGGGTGTCGATACCGCGAAAACACTCCGCTTACCTAAACAGTACAGTGTGCTCCTCGCACAATTTAAATACAAAAAGTAGCATGGCATAAGTACAGGATAGTAAATAAAACCTCAAACTAGTTTGTGGCCCCAAGAAATAAGACTGAATCAAGCTCTGGCTCAGGGGGGTCCCATATACCTCCCGGATGTGGATAGCGCGATAAATCAAGGAACAGGTATCAATTACTCGGGGTCTTACGGGACACAAGTGGGCGTTCGGAAACCAAATATTTTCTATCACCAACCGATGCCTCTGCTTATTTCAATTTTAGTTGTTAAACAGAAATTAAAGTGTGCGATAAGTAAAACTATGATCATCTCCAACATCAACATGCGGCAATATATCAACAACTGTGGCATCTGACGACACACAACAGCACTTGAGCAAGCGACTATGACACGCAAGTCCAACTATCTACCAAACAACAGGTAATAGGATGTGTCCAAGGCAATATAAGGCTGCAAGGGATATCACGGGTTCGGAAACTAAAGCATCGCAACACAGATAGCAATAGATCAACAGGAGGGAATAAATACTATAAAAGTAAGATAGGTAGAAAGGGGGAGATGCTCGCCTGGAAAACATTGACGAAGGGTTCAACCGAAGATCGGGGCGAAGCTCACATCAACTCAACGGCCTTATCCGCGAAGAAGCAAAACACTAGAACAAACACCGGATGCACTATTTTAATACAACGGCAGAAGATCGGCATGATGCATGTATGATGTATGGCATGGCGAAGGTGCAATGCAATTAGGTCATATTAAGCGGAACCGGGGTCCCGACCATGATTTAGGTGGTTCATGTTATTTAGATACCCCGCATTTTAAATGTTGTTTTAACAAGGCAAAGTATATCACCGGTTCGCTACGCAAATTTAAATGAGGCCAATATAAGGCTAGATTTGCCCGCATATGGGCCCCATATTTAATTATTAGGTGAATCGGCATTAGGCCCCCAAACCACATGAATGTATGCATGCAAGAAAATTATTATGCGACAAGTTGTTTTATATTGTAAAATAGGGTTTCGGGAAGGGGTTCACACATTAGGGGTCTCGACGGTCTTGGGGTTCCGAGGGTTCGGGGTCGGCCTCGGGGTTCAGGGTTCGACGGGGTCGTTCTCGGACAAAAGAAGTAGATCTTGTCGCATCCGGGCAGCAGGCCTTGGGTCGGTGTCGGGGCACGTCGGATTCTTCCGGGTCGGGGCGTTCTTGTCGCATGCAGATCTCGTCGGGCCGGCGTATCGGGTCGGTCTTGGCGTCCGTGAAGCGGTCTTGTTACACCTGTGATCTTCGGATGTTGTGGCAACGATCTTGTCGTTTCGATGTCGGGGTCTCGAAATACGGGGCGAAGTACTTGTCGTTCCTCAGCGATCTTGGCGGCTCGGAGGGGGTTCGAGGAATCGGAACGGTCCTCAAAATTCCGTGGGGGAGATTATGGCGTCGGTGTGGTCGATCCTGTCGGTTCCACGGTTCCGGTCTTCGGGACCCAGGAAGGAGGCCTTCGGATCCTCGGGTCCGTGACGGAGTACTTGCGTCCGCGAGGGAGTACTGGGTTCGGCGTTGGGGCGCATTGGGTCCGCCCTGGTCGATGTCGTCTTGTCGTATTCGCGGTCTTCGTGTCGTGCCGACGGTCTTGGTGGTTCTGGTTCACTTGTCGGTGCCGGTTGCGAGATCTTGGCCCGCCGAAGATGGCGCTGGCGAGCTTGGGGTGCGTCAAGACGGCCATAGGAACATCAGCATACTCCGATGGCACACATACACGAGCACACGCAGACGCGCACGGAGGCAGACGACGGTGGCGGCCAGGTGGGGCCGGTTGCCGGGCGAGCTTGGCGAGGCGAGGAGGCCGCGCGGTTCCACTGAGGGGCGAGGAAGAACGGCCGAAAGCACGGCCCGAGGCGGCGAGCCGGAGGCGGGTCGGGCGGAAGCCGAGGTGGAGAGGGTCCGCGCGACGGGCGGAGCGCGGCCGGCTGGCGCGACGCCGGGCGACGGGCGAGGAGGCTCGCGCGCGACGGGTCGGAAGGGCGCGCCGGGTGCAGCGCCGCGAAGTCGGGTCGGGCGGAGCGGAGCCGCGCCGCGCGCGGGGCGGAGGCGAGGCGGAGATCGACGGGCGCGGCGGCGGGCGGGTGCGGCTCAGTGCCCGGCGGGTCGAACGCGGCTCGGCGACGGGTGGTGCGGCTCGGGAGACGGCGAGGTAGCTCAGCGCCGACGGGGCAGAGGGTCGGGGACGCGGAGGTCGGGTTGGCCGGGCGCGCGAGCTCTGCCGGGCGAGGCGGCGCGGAGGCGCTGAGAGAGGTGGGAGGCTGCACGGAGGCTTTGGCGGCGGCGGCGGAGCGGCAGGCTGCACGCTGGAGGCCGAGGAGGAGCAGGGCTGTCTTGGGCGAAGAGTCTGCGAGGTGGGAGGTTGGGGACGACAGGGTCGTCGGGTGAGAGAAGAGAAGAGAGAGAGGGGCGGGACAGGGGGCCAGGGGGTGGGACCCAGGGCAGCGGCAGGATGGGGGTAGCGTGGCCGCGTGTGTGCTCTGCGTGTGTGTGTGGCCCTGTGTGTAGGGTGTGGGGAGTGTGTGGCCAGGTGGGGAGGGAAGAGAGAGAGAGGGAGGCCATGTGGCGGATTAGGATTGGGTAGAGGGGGAGAGAGGTTGAGGTGGCGACACGTTATTAGGCGGGGTGAGGTGGAGGTAGGGGTGGGTAGGTTTCTGGGTAGCTGTAGGAATAAGGGCAGGTGGACCGATTTTGAAATATGGGGGTGGTCGTTCGGGTCGATACGGCCCGTTCGACTGCCCCCGCTAAAATAATAAATATTTTTATTTATTTCGAACAAGTCTTTTGCAACCCGATAACAGACAAAACAAAATAGTCCGGCGACCCGGGTTTTGGCGTTTGAATAAAGATGGGGCGTCTTTAGAAAACAACACGGGCTTTGCAAACATAGTTTTTATGCAAACAATGCATGATGATGACGATGCAATGCACAAATTCAACGCGATTTTCTAGTAGTGGTTTTGCGGGATGCCACTAGAAATTTCAACCTTGCCCCACCCAAGTTCAACAACAATGCTACCACCAACACCAACACTGCCCCAAGGATTGGAAGCAATGATATACCTGTTGCAGCAAAGGACAAGTCACAAGTGACTTGTAATGATTGTGGAAATAAAGGCCACTACTCCAACGAGTGCCCCAACAAGAAGAATGCCGCAGCCCCCAATACCAATTGCCCAGCTCAGCAGCAGCGTCGTGTTCAGCCCAGAAGGAGGTTTGCCCCAGGGAATTCGCTCAACCGCAACGGCCGTATTTTTCTCATGCATGCTGAAGAAGCTCAGGAAGCGCCAGACGTCGTGCTGGTGTTGCCTGCCAAAACCCACCGGCGAGCAGCGACTGACAACACGGAGAGCCGGGAGGCTCCCAGGACTGCTGGTGGGCCCTGGTCCCTCGGGCGACGGCCCGCAAAAGCTCCGGCACACGTCCTGGCTTGGTTCGAGGGCGTGCCACCTGACCTATACCTGGTCAGGAAGGTGAAGGATTGTTCCGATTGATTTCCTGCATGACAAACAAGTATACGTAAAATTCGAGCCGTGATCGGCTCCCAGGTTTCCCTGTAAATCGGCTCTTAAAGCCGATTGCCCCATGGTTCTGCGTTAGATTTATGATAACATGGGGTTTTGCTTGATCATTACAAGTTAAATCGATCTACGATAGTTTAATGTTTTCACCACATAACTGGAACGTCCTACGCGTAATTGAGCCTAGTACGTACAAAAGATGAAGAATATCAACCCTAGAGAAGGCCTAATAACCAACATAAAGCCAATTACCGGAACATCCTCTCTAGAACGAATAAGCCACATCCTTATGCATTACCGGATCGTTCAACCCGTTTGTAAGGCCTGATTACGTAGATATTAAACTAAACCTTGACGAACAAGGCACAACTATAACAGATCGAATCGACTAAATAAAGATCATAAGATGCTACCCTCACACTTTGGGAAAAGGTGCAAGGGTAGCGAGATAGCTAGAGGCAGCATAACTCGACGATAGTAGTGAAAAGTAACGATGCTAGCCTCAAACAATCTATGATAATGGTATTACTCGCCATCAACAACGCTCAAGACGAGTAAAACCAGGTAACGAACAGTAGATACGCCTAGATCTCAAGATGCGATCTAGGCAGATGGCACTTACCAAAGAAACCCTAAGAACAAGGGTGGCGATGCGCCGAGATTGTGTTTGTCGTGAACGTGGTTGTCCTCTCTCAATAACCCTAGGTACATATTTATAGTCCGAGACTCTCTACTTTTGGAATAACTCTACAACTCTATCTTTACCTAAACATAAACGGAACCTAAACAAACACGAATCCTACTATGATACAAGATACACGGCAATTCAGCCCAAATCTATGCACTAGGCCGATCCAACAACACCTTGAATATATGTATCTTCTAAGCCCATCACGATCACGGCCCATCTCCGTCTTTGGCCAAGATATGGTGATAACACATGCCCCCCTGGTTTTGGCAATGATAATTCCAAAACCACTCATGCTTTTTCCTCTTCTCCTCTTTTTTTTATCGGCTGCGCAGCGTCGGCGTGGCAAAGACCGCCACGCTACCCTTCATCATGATGCCTGTCTTCTCAACTCTCAGCAGCGTGATTTGACGATTTTGGCGGTAACTGGGAAACCGCCATGGCATTGAACCGTCATCCACTATTCCCTTATTTAAATCAGCTGAACAGTTCGCAGCCCCATCTTCCTCCTTGCCGTAAAACCCTCTCCCATCGCCGAAAACCCTCTTTCGCCATGGCCTCTCGCTTCCTCCGATGTGTCCTCCCACGCCCAACTCGATTAGCGAAGAGCCAACGCCAGAGCATCCGCCACGGCGATGTCAGACTTTCGCCCACGATGGTGGGACGAAAGGGATCGATTGCCGTCGTCGAGGACGGCGTCCCGATCGACGGCGAAGAGAGCCTGCAGTTCTCGCCGACGGGAACCGGAGGCGAAGAGCAGCGACGACAATCGGTCGTGGGACGGGCCGACTCTTCCGCCGAGAAGGAGGAATCGGAGGAGGACACCTCCGACGAGTATCCGACGAAGCGCTTCGCTATGGTTCCAGCGAAGATATCAAGATGACGACGAGGACGAAGAGGTCCCGTTGGTTTCTTCAAAGAAGCGAGCCGAGGACGATGCCGAGCAAAGAAGACAATGAAGAGGACGGCGGCGGCGACGACGGCATTTACCTCGGCTTAGATTAGAATCGAGTAATGGCCATAGCAGTAGTAGGCCCCTTTTGTAATCGATCATCCTGTAAGCAATGATCTTTTGAATGAATGAAAATCTGATTCCCAAATATTGTTTCTCTTTGCTTGAATTTTGCCGATAACCGAAATAGGTTGATGCTTCAGAAGTCGATGACACCGTATCGGCTTCTCCCGAAAAACGTATACAGTCAAACAAGTCAAACAAGTCAAATTGCACAGAGCCGATGACTACCCATCGGCTTCTCCCGAAAAACGTTGACAGGGTCAACCTTCAGTCGCATCCATAGACATATCACAACGGCCATTTCTTGGTTTCAAATAACGACCTGCGACCTTCCTCAACACGGTGGATTCAAACACAAACGACCCAAATCTCCAATTGCCCACCAAAAAACGTGCCCCGCATGCGACCAAAGGACAACCAAAGATGAAGATGACGAGTCGAGACCGTCGAGGTGGCCCTTTTTGTAACATGTGTGAACCTCTAGCATCGATGAACGTGCATCGGCTACATATATGTATTTTTTTTTACTCGGCCGATTTTCAGCATCGGCCCCCATATTTTACCTGTCCATCGCTTCTCGTGTTTTTACCTAGCCGATTTCATGTAACGGCTCCTCCAGTTTTACTGTCCAACATCCCACATGCTTGGGAAATATTTCTTGAGATGTTGTCCATTGACTGCCACTGGGAACTTTACTCCATCCAACTGCTCGAGCATGTATGCGTTTCCTCTTAAGACTTGGTCGACTGCATCGGACCGTGCCAATTTGGAGACCATTTACCATATGTTGCATCCTTAGTCCCCAAGGGCAACACAGCTTCCCATACCAGATCACCAACGTGGAACTCCTTTGGCTTCACTTTCTTGTTGTATGCACGAGCTACCTTGGCCTTGTTTTCTTTGATTTTCTCCAGTGACCATAACCTGAGCTCGGTTAACTCCTCTACACCGCCACTCATCGTGGCTGCATATTCTTCATCGTTAGATCGTCTCCGAAAAGTGACGCTCTTGATCCAGCCGTAATTTCCCGTGGTAGGACGGCTTCTTGTCCATATACTAGATGATATGGTGAGGTTTTATTGCTCCATGGCATGACATACGATAAGCCCATAATGCCTCGACAAAAACCTCGTACAACGCCTTTGGGTGCTCATCGACTTTTCTCTTGATCAACTTGATGAGACTCGATTGACGCCCACTTGCCCATTTGCTTGAGCATAGTATGGAGATGATCTAATCAGCTTAATCCCCATGTCCTCACAAAATTTTCTAAATTCGAGAAATAAAGACCGAACCTCCATCGGTCGTGATAGTTTGGGAATCCCGAATCGATGGATGACATGTTCCTTCACAAAATTGATAACATCCTTCGAAGCCATCGACTTCATCGGACAGCCTCTACCCATTTAGTGAAGTAGTCGGTGATAGCCGAATCCACATGTGGCCTTTGCTTGATGGAGGATTGATCTTGCCGATCATGTCCATGCCCCAACCTCGGAATGGCCAAGGCTTGATGATGGGGTTCATTCTTGACGCTGGTACCATCCGGATTTTTCCAAATTTCGACATGCTTGACACCCTTTATAGTAGTTGAAACAGTCCTCAAGCATGGTGGGCCAATAAAACCCCGATCGCGATCAACCATTTCATCTTATGAGCCGATTGGTGAGTTCCACAGCGCCTTCGGTACCTCGTGTAGGAGCTGATTGGCCTCTGCTGTCCCCAAGCACTTGAGCAATAGCCCTTCCAGTCCTGAAACATGTCATCCCCAATAAGCACGTACTTCATGGCTTTGTACCTTATCCGCTTAGGTGCCCCGAGCCGAATCTTTCAAGTAATTGAAGATATCGGCTCCAATCGTCCGCCTGTGAACTGCACAACGCCGGCTCCTTCTTCCACATCCTTGTATCCTGAAGCCATCTGCCAAGATCGCTCGCCTCGTATTCGCTCGTGGGATCCAAGTGAAGTTGATGTACCGAATTGCGTCATCAGCTCGGCGGTGCAGCCATAATGGGAAGAGGGACTCGCCTCGCACTTGTAGTCCTCCGTGAGCTGGGAAATCACCAACTTGGAGTCTCCAAAATTTCCATCGCTTCCGCCCGGCCGAGGAGTAACTCCATCCTTGCGACGCCTCGCACTCGGCTACATTGTTAGTGCGAGAGGTAGACAATCGATGGAGAAGGAAAATGTTGCCCCGGGCGACACGAGTAAAATGTCGATGCAGCCATCGTCACAAACTGATCCGTCGAAAAACATAGCCCACGCCTTATGGACAAGTGCGGCTATGTTAGTGTTGATCCTTTCAGCGATAAGATCAGCCAGCCTGTCCCTTTAATCGCTGGTTGATACCGGATGTCAAACTCGACAATGCAAACATCCATTTGCCCACCGGCCTTTTAACATAGGAGCCGACAGATGTGCTTTATGACGCCTGATTTGCATATGATGATGATCTCACGATAGCAAAATGTGTCGCAACTTGGTGCGTGTGAAAACAGGCAGGCACAACTTATCGATATCGTGGTACCTTGTCTCAAGGTCAAAGATCCTCCGCTTATGTAAAAGACGACCGCTCCAGCCCATCATAAACTTGCACCACTACCGAGGCGATGGATGTGTCACCATCGACAAGTAAATGTAGAATGGCTGTCAGCCGAGGTGGAACTAACACCGCGCTTTGTCGATATTCTTTGATCTCGCAAAGCGCGTTGTTGCTCGCCCCCAGCCGAATTCCTCGTCGATTTGATTTTAACTAGTCCCATGAACGGCTCAATTCCCCGACAGATTGGAGATGAATCGTCGACGGTTGATCTTGCCGATAAGGGACTGCAGTTCTTTCTTTGTGGTGGGTGGCTTCATCGTCAGACCGCCTCCCGACTTTTCAGCCGATCTCAATTCCGCTCATGGACCGAAAACCCAAGAACTGACCGTCACCCGAAGCGCACTTCTTTGGATTCATCCGTAGGCGAATTTTCTTGTTCGGTCCAAGACGCGTTGCGGATCGTCCAAGTGTCCGTTGAAGCGTTGAAGCCGACTTGATCACCACGCCATCGATGTAAATTTCCACCGCTTTGCCGATCGATCATGGAAGATATAATTCATGGCCCTTTGGTACGTGGCGCCGCATTTTTCAGTCCAAACGTCATGACTACATATTCAAATAACCCCACGGACCGGGACTCAATGCAGTCTTGTGTATGTCTTCGAGCCATAAAGATCTGGTTGTACGCATTGCCGTCCATGAAGCTCAAAATTTTATGACCAGCTGCTGCATTGATTAATGTTTCGCCACGCATCGGATACTCATCCTTTGGGGTAGCTCATGAGATCTCGAAAATCTATAGCAACCCGCCATTGGCCACCCTTCTTCTCGACAGTGCGATACTAGAAATCCACTCAGATACCCGCATGGTCCGATCAAATTGGCCACAACATTTTTTCGACCTCTTTCTTGATTTCTTCGCAATTTCGCCTTCATTTGCCGTGCTCGCTGAAACGGCCAAATCCTTTTTGAGCGGGAGACGATGCTCGATGATGCTCTGTCCAATCCAGCATCTCTCGTAGTCCCGTGAAGCAATCTGGATATTGTTTCAACAGGCTATCATCGGGCCCCGCACTTGGCTCTAACTTTCGCGATAAATGTTGGTCGTGGCTTATCCCCGTGACCAATGTCGATCTCTTCTAGCTCATCAGGATGTAAACCCGCATTCTAGCTTTCCGTCACACCACAAATCGACGCTAAACACAGGGCAAACGGTGGGTGAGGACAACAAAAATAATTTGGGCCGATCGCCTGAATCGGCCCCCTTTTTGCTTGCATCTGTCAAGGACGGTTTACACCTTATTATTTTACAGTGGCAGAGCATCTCTCTGCTACGACTACATGAACTGCTTGTCGTATGATCGCTGCTTTTTATTTTTTGTGGCCGATCGCAGGGATCGGCCGTACCACGGATGATCGTGGGCTTTTCTACTCTGTAAGGCCAGTGGATAAGACCAGCCTCACCCCGTTTTTTGTAGCTTCAATACGCTCGCAGCCGTCTAGATTGATTCCGGAGATCGGCTCTTGGTCCTCTACTTCCCAGACGTTCATGCCAGCAATGGAGACCTCGATAGACTCATCTGCGTGGATGACCTCCACTTCATCTCCATCCCATCGATGAGGCACCGTGCATCATGGACGGAATGCAGAATTAGCGTGAATCCAATCCCTTCCTAGCAGGACGGTGTAAGTGTTTTGCTATCCACGACGAAAATGACGTGGGGATGGTTTTTCTGCCCACGGTCAGATCCACGTTCAGTACGCCTTGCGTTTCCGAAGTCTGACCGTTGAAGTCGCTTAACGTGACGTTGGTTTTGATCAAATCTGCGGCGGAGCGTCCCAAACGCCGTAGCATGGAGTATGGCATGATATTGATCACTCGGTGTCCACCAAGATCTTGGTGACAGTTGCCCATTGATGTAACCCGTAGATATAGGGCTTTCGATGCTTGTAACCCTTCTCACGCGTTTCAAAATGACCGCCATGGGCCGCGATCAAACTGTGCCACGGGTAGCTCGTCGGCTCTTGGTGCGCGGAATTCTGACGGAAGTATGAACACCATGTTTGTGCCAGCCGATGTCTTCGCATCGGCTTTTACAGGCTTGGGGCGCCACTCCTTTCTGCTCGGGTGATATTCCGCTTCCAAAGTTTGCCTCACTTTGACGGCCAGATCAGGCCGTGCTTTCTTCAAAGCGTGGAGATACTGTGCTTCAGCTTCTTCCAAATTACGTAGCCGCTGCACTCTACGCTTTTGGGTGTGCCTGAGTCCATCAGGACACCACCTTGGACGGTGATACCTGTCTTCTTCTGTGTCACCCATTGGCTCCTTGAGACCTTGTGGTCGGGATGCTCCCCTGCGTTTGCTCTGCGATGGGAGAGGTCCTAGGCGCTTGAACACTGACACTGGCCCCGTGCCCTCTTGCTGTTGTGCGCATTCTGGGCAGTTGTCGATCGTAGGCAATCGGCTCATTCTCGCGTCCCAGCAGTACTTGAAGAACGGGCAATCCCAATGCTTGCCTGCGCCTTTCCTTTCTTTCGACGGTTCCCTGGCAAGGTGCTCATATCCTTCGTCGTCTCTATTGCGCCGGCGGCGTTGGTCGTACTGGCGTTCATACTTGTTGAGGAGGTGCGTGGAATGTGGCTTCTGATATCGCACTCTCCTTATTTGTTCCTCTGTTAAGTACCTTTGTCATTGTGCTGGGCCGGTCGTGGACCGCCTTCTTTCTTCTGACTCGAGAGCGACTACTCTCCTCCTCGTAGTCATGGTGGTACCCAGATCCTGCCATATTAACGCCGAACGAGAAATCTAGCCGACGCCTTGCGGAGCGACTGAGTTCTACCATGTTGACGCCGGGAAATGGGTTTGTGTCCACTTTCATGGCGACCTGCCCAAGGATCGACGGCCTTGCTCTATCGCCATTTGGATTTGGCGACGCAGCTCTTTGCAATCATTGGTGGCGTGGGTGAACGAATGATGCCACTTGCGATGGTCTCCGTGCATTTCCGAGTCGAGGGATTTTGTGGCCTTCGGTAACCTCACTGCTTTCTCCTTCAGCAGAAGTCGAATATCTGCCGGCTTTGCCCATCAAGTCGAACCCTTCGCAGGCCCTTGCTGTTTCACCCATTTGCAGGCCACAGATCGCCCCGAGCCCATTCACGGCCACCTCCTGGTCCTGCGTCGGATCTTCTTCTTCGCATCGACCAGGCTTATCGGACGCTTGAATTTGTCTTGGTACAACTCGTGGTGGCGCTGCTCATACATCGCCGCCGGGCCATGCGCCAATGAGTTGTATTCTACCTGGAATGCCAAGTCCTTGATGGGTGCTGAGAGACCCAACACTGCCAGCTCGACGGCTTCCTTCTCAGTTAAACGAGCCGAGTAACATCGGTTCTTGACAGTCCTGAAGCGCTGGATGTACTCGGCTCGCCTCGCAGACTCGCGCCAGGTCTGCAATGCCAGCCTCAGTAGCCTCTGAATGGTACTGGATGTGGAACTGCTCTTCCAGTTGCTTCCAGGTATGAATTGAATCAGGTGGCAGTGAGGTGTACCACCCAAAGGCCGGTCCTGTCAGAGATTGCGCAAAGAATCTTACGCGCATCTGATCTGATGCCGAAATCATGCCTAGTTGTGCCAGGTATCGGCTTATGTGCTCGATCGAGCTTGACCCTTCTGACCCGCTGAATCTTGAGAACTCAGGGAGCTTATACTTGGGTGGCAGCGGAATCAGATCAAACTTCGTTGGGTACGGCTTTGAATAGCCGATTGTCCTTCTCTTCGACGGTTTAACCGGTCCTCGTGATGGTACCGATTTGCTCCAATCGTTTGAGCTGTAGGGGCTAAATTATCATGACTTGCTCCAGTGGCATACTTGGCTAGCCACGCCTGTTGTCGTCCATCCCAGCCATCGCTGCCCGGACACGCCGGAAGATCCTGGCCCAAGGGTTCTCCACGAAACTCCTGCGTTGCAATCTGTTTGGTGCGTGTCGTTATTGCAGTCCGCACGTAGGCATATATATCCGTGTGGGATCTCCTTAGGTGGCTCGAACAGAATTGGCATCGCCTGGTCGCCCAGCCTTGTAGACGACGAAGCCGCTGCCCCGGCGGAGCGGCAAGTGCGAACGGGATCTGCGGCCTGGTCCGAGCGGTCTTTCCCGGTGAGTCCCTAAAGTAGGTCCCGACGGGAGTACTGATGCTTCATGATCTCCGGACTACGCGGACGACCCGCCGAAAGCGTTCACCAGGCTCTCGTAATGGCGGTGCAAAGAATGAGCCACCATGTAGTTGACTTCTGTCGTAGAGCCCCGTGCGCTCCTCGAAGGAAATGCAGATCCACCTCATTTAGAGCGCCTGGGAGAACCCTTTCCACCGATGCCATGCGTACGGGTCCTCTCAAAAGAGCTGATGAGGTCTTCCTCAAGAGGCCTTGATCTCGTCGTGCTTGGCCTTGTGCTCGCCAGATCGTCGTAAGTGACCGGTCTGCTCTCCATCGCAGTCGGGTGTTGATGTAGACGTTGTTGAATGTCCCACCGGGCGTGCTGAATGTGTTGCTCGCCAAAACCCACCGGCGAGCAGCGATCGACAACACGGAGAGCCGGGAGGCTCCTCAGATCTGTGGCCCTGGTCCCTCGGGCGACGGCGCAAAAGCTCCGCACACGCCCCGGCTTGGTTCGAGATGCCACGACCTATACCTGGTCGAAGGTGAAGGATTGTTCCGATTGATTTCTGCATGACAAACAAGTATCGTAAAATTCGAGCCGTGATCGGCTCCCGTGTTTCAGAATCGGCTCTTAAGCCGATTGCCCCATGGTTCTACGTTAGATTTATGATAACATGGGGTTTTGCTTGATCATTACAAGTTAAATCGATCTACGATAGTTTAATGTTTTCACCACATAACGGAACGTCCACGCCAGAATTGAGCCTAGTACGCATAAAAAGATGAAGAATATCAACCCTAGAGAAGGCCTAATAACCAACATAAAGCCAATTCGAACATCCTCTCTAGAACGAATAAGCCACATCCTTATGCATTACCGGATCGTTCAACCCGTTTGTAAGGCCTGATTACGTAGATATTAAACTAAACCTTGACGAACAAGGCACAACTATAACAGATCGAATCGACTAAATAAAGATCAAGCAAGATGCTACCCTCACACTTTGGGAAAAGGTGCAAGGGTAGCGAGATAGCTAGAGGCAGCATAACTTCGACGATAGTAGTGAAAAAGTAACGATGCTAGCCTCAAACAATCTATGATAATGGTATTACTCGCCATCAACAACGCTTCAGTACGAGTAAAACCAGGTAACGAACAAGTAGATACTGCCTAGATCTCAAGATGCGATCTAGGCAGCATGGCACTTACCCGAAAGAAACCCTAAGAACAAGGGGTGGCGATGCGCCGAGATTGTGTTTGTCGTGAACGTGGTTGTCCTCCTCTCTCAATAACCCTAGGTACATATTTATAGTCCGGAGACTCTCTACTTTTGGAATAACTCTACAACTCTATCTTTACCTAAACATAAACGGAACCTAAACAAACACGAATCCTACTATGATACAAGATACACGGGCAATTCAGCCCAAATCTACGCACTAGGCCGACCAACAACACCTTGAATATATGTATCTTCTAAGCCCATCACGATCACGGCCCATCTCCGTCTTTGGCCAAGATATGGTGATAACAGCTGGGTATGTTTTCTGTTAATTCAGTACTTGCTCGAGTGTTGTTTGATTCTAGTGCATCGCACTCATTTGTCACCGAAGAATTTGCATGCACTAGTAAAATTCAACCGACCAAATGGAAGCATGTTATGATCGTTCGTTCAACCACCAAAGCTAGGCAAATTTGCAAAGCCATCCCTATCCGAATCCATGGCATAGATTTTTATGCTAATCTGATAGTACTCGAAACTAAAGGTTTGGAAGTAGGACTAGGAATGTATTGGATGTCCAAACATAAAGGATTGATTGACTGTGCCAAGAAAGCCATAACCATGAACAGTACATCCGGAATATCAGTCGAGCATATATTTGAAACCTTACCTCGCCAATTCAAGTGCAACAAGAGTATAGCCCAACCTACCATTAACCATGTCCGGATAGTCTGTGAATACCCCGATGTATTTCCAGATGTTTTGCTCGGTATGCTCCCAGATCGGGATATTGAGTTTATCATTGAACTAATCCCCGAAACCGGACCCATAGCCTAGAGACCCTATAGTATGAACCCGTCGGAACTGGCAGAATAGAAGAAGCAACTGGATTCCATGTTGGAAATTGGATTGATTCAACCAAGTGCGTCGCCTTGGAGATCACCTGTTTGTTCGTGGACAAGAAAGATGGAGGTAACCGTTTGTGTACGGATTATCGGAAGTTGAATGATGTCACCATCAAGAACAAATACCCCTTGCCCAAGATAGAAGATTTGTTTGATCAGTTGACCGGTGCCAAAGTGTTTTCCAAGATTGATCTTAGAACTGGTTATCATCAACTCAAGATTCGTGCAGAGGATACTCCAAAGACTGCCTTTACCACCCGTTATGGATTATATGAGTATACTGTCATGTCTTTTGGATTAACCAATGCCCTTGCTTATTTCATGAATCTCATGAATAAGATTTTTATGGACTTCCTGGATAAGTTTGTTGTTGTTTTCATCGATGACATTCTGATTTATTCCAAATCAGAAGAACATGAGCTACACCTAAGGACCATTCTTGGAACCCTTAGAGAGCATCAGTTGTGTGCCAAGTTAAGCAAATGTGAATTCTGGTTACAGGAGGTAGGATTCCTCGGCCACATTGTATCTGCCGGAGGAATTGCCGTTGACCCTGCCAAAGTGAAATATGTGGAAGATTGGCAAGCCCCAACCACTCAAACCCAAGTTCGTGCATTTCTCTGATTGGCGGGATACTACCGCAAGTTCGTAGAAGGATTCTCGAGTATCGCCAGACCCATGACCCAATTGTTGAAGAAGGAAAAGAAGTTTGAATGGACCGACAAGTGTGAAGCAAGTTTTCAAGAACTCAATAGGAGATTAATTTCAGCCCCAATCTTAATCATGCCGGATATCATGAAGCCCTTCGATGTGTATTGTGATGCATCCAAGATCGTTCTCGAATGTGTGCTAATGCAAGAAGGCAAAGTTATATCTTATCTATCTCAACAACTAAAACAGCATGAGCAAAATTACCCAACCCATGACCTCGAACTCGCAGCCGTAGTTCTAGCCCTGAATACATTAAGGAATTACTTGATGGGAAACCGTTGTGAGATTTATTCGGATCACAAGAGCCTGAAGTATATATTCACTCAGAATGAGCTGAATATGAGGCAGAGAAGATGGATTGAGCTAATCAAGGATTACGATCTGGACATTCACTATCACCCTGGTAAAGCCAATGTGGTAGCAGATGCCCTTAGCAGATTGTTGTGCCGCTTGAACTCCATGATTTTAAAGGAGCAACCAAGATTGCACAAAGAGATGGAAAATTTTCGAATGGAATTAGTAAGTGAAGGATTTTTGGCTAGCATAGAAATTCAACCCACTTTGATCTGCCAGATCAAAGAGGCACAGAAAGGAAATGCTAGTATCGACGGAATCAAGCGTCGTATTGGTACAGGCAAAGTACACGGATTCACGGAAGACGAAGGAGGAGTTATGTGGTACAAAGGACGCCTTTGTGTACTAGCAGATTCTGAGTTGAAAGAAGTTATTTTGAAGGAAGCTCATGATACTCTTTACTCTATCCACCCCGGAGGAACTAAGATGTATCAAGATTTGAAAGAACAATTTTGGTGGCATAAGATGAAGAGAGAAATCGGAAGCTATATCGCCAAGTGTGATATATGTCAGAGAGTCAAGTTAGGACATCAAAGACCCGCTGGATTGTTGCAACCCTTGCAGATTCCTGAATGGAAATGGGATTCCGTTGGAATGGACTTTATCACCGGATTGCCTACTTCTAGTAGGGGAAATGACTTTATTTGGGTCATAGTGGACAGATTGTCCAAAGTCGCCCATTTCTTACCCGTCAAGACCACATATCAGAGTTCTAAGCTAGCGGAGTTATATATAGCTAGAATCGTTAGTTTGCATGGAGTCCCCAAGAACATCATATCGGATCGAGGAACTCAGTTTATCTCGAGATTCTGGAAGAAAGTCCAAGAAGGTTTAGGAACCCACCTAGATTTCAGCACCGCTTATCACCCTTAGACCGATGGACAAACGGAGCGAGTAAATCAAATACTCGAAGACATGCTGAGAGCCTATGTATTAGAATATGGATCTAAGTGGGAAGACGGTCTGCCGTTTGCAGAATTTTCTTACAACAATAGTTATCAAGATAGTTTGCAAATGGCCCCATTTGAATTCATGTACGGAAGAAAGTGTCGCACCCCTTTGAACTGGTCGGAAGTAGGAGAGAGTCAGATTTACGGACCTGACATCCTACGAGAAGAGGAATAGAAGGTTCACAAGAATCATGAGCACCTCAAGACAGCCCAATCCAGACAAAAGAGTTACGCCGACAAGAGACGTCGAGACCTCACCTTCAACATAGGAGATTTAGTATATCCGAAAGTGTCGCCATTGAAAGGAATGCAGCGTTTCCAACTCAAAGGAAAGTTAGCCCCTAGATATATCGGACCCTTCAAGATTCTGAACCATCGAGGAGATGTGTCGTATCAATTGGAATTGCCCGAAGAGATGTCAGCCATGCACAATGTGTTCCATATCTCGTTACTTCGCAAGTGCCTCGAAGTTCTAGAGAAGACGGAAGTGTTCAAGAATATCGATCACCGAACCATAGAGATCAACGATGACCTGACCTATCCCGAAGTACCCATCGGTATTTCAGAAGAAGCTTTCAGAACCACCAGAACCCGAAGCATCAAATTTCTCAAGATTCAGTGGAGCAGCCACACAGAAGAGGAAGCTACCTAGGAGCACGAAGATCACATCATGACAGAGTTTCTAGATCTCTTCAAATCCTAGGTAATCTTTTTCGTCCTTTTTAAAATCTCGGGACGATATTTTGTTTAAGGGGGGAAGGTTTGTAACATCCCAAAAGTATTAAAACTAGAATCATCAAACTCTAATCTCCAAAATTAGGGTTAACAAAAACTTTTCTAAATAAAAATATGAAAGCATGCATGTGTGTATGCATTCCATTTTGGATTCTTTTGAATTTCCTTGTTTATGTGTTTCTTTGCTTGTAAATGGATTCTTAGGTGAAATAAACATCATCTAAACAATCCCCACACTTTTCCCAAAGACAAATAAATCAAAACAAATAAAATAAGGGAATGGTCATTTTGGCCAATTTAACTCCCATGCCTACTTTGGCTGTCTCTAACTTTCAAAACTAACAGAAACTCATTTGGATCTTTGCACCCCTTGATAGTACTCATAACAGAGTACCAAGGCCCACTTTGTGATCATCCAAAAACATTTGAATGCATAGTCTAAAGGACAGTTCAAAATTGAATCTTTATCATATGGGAAGATCCCACTTTTGCAAAAACCACTCAAACAAGCTCAACTTTCAAAACCCAAGCATCCACAGACTCACCAGCACATGCCTAGCACACCCACCAAAAATCTTTTCAAAATTCAAAACTTGAATTCTTGCGGCCATTTCATCAAACACCTTGCTGATGCAAATCAATCAAATCCTACATACTATAGTGTGCAGTTATTGGGGCCTAACTTGTTCCCTCTCTATCTCACAGCAACCTTAGTAGATCATCTAGCAAACTTAACTAAGCACTAGCCCCACTGTGAGCTTGGCAATGTCATCAATGGTGAACAACCGAGCCTCACCATGTCACCCAGTGTGGACAGCAAGCTAGGAGAAGAACTAGACGTGCCAACCTTGTCTGGGAGATAGCCCATGCCTCACCGCCCCTCTCGACCAGCCCTACCTCATAGACGGCGACCAAAACCGTCAGGAACGCCACGCCCGTGCCTGTGTCAACCATGCCGAGCATGCGCTAGAGCGCCACCCTCGACACGCGCCCACAGACCGCGCGTCGCCCTTCCCGCGTGCATACACGATCACCACTGTCCCAGGAGACCGCCAGACATCCCGTCACGCCCCCATGCCTCATACCCACCGCCGTCAAGACGCCTCGCCATGCAGAGCATCGCATGTTCCAGACCATTTGCCACCGCCCATACAAGCGCATTAAAGCCATAGAGCATCGCCAGGAGACCACTGATCGATCGCCACCGTTGTCCATGCCTCTAGCAGCCCGTAGCCATGTTGCCACCGTCGCCTGCCCATCCCGTTCGGTCTCGTCGTTGAGACTATAAATAGAAGCCTCCCCCGCTCAAACTCTTCACACCATCTCGCTCCCCTCTCCTCACTGATCGTTCCACCCCGTTCCTGGATCAAGGCGAGCAGCGCATCGCCGGAATTTCACCGGAGCCCGCCGCTGCTGGAGAAGAAGGGAGCCAGCGATTGGAGCCTCCCCAGGAGAAGCTGCCAATACCAGGAGGTTCGCTGTCGTCGACTTCGTCGTTCGCCCGCACCGCCGACCCTCGCCTGAGCCCCGGTGAGCCCCCGACGACCCCCACCTGCCGCATTAGGGTTCTGTCTCGGTGGCGCTGCTCGACGTGGACGATGAACCAGAGCCGTTGGATTAGAACTAGATCTAACGCACCACGTTGCCCCGTACCGCTTCGCACCCCCTGTCTCACTGACGCGTGGGGACAACAAATTAACCAGCCCTCATAAGCGCTGTGCTTAGCAGGCCGGCCCAGTATCGTTTCCTGCGCAGCCCATTCGTTTGAATTTGGATTTTTCCATTTTCATTCAAACACAGTTCTATACATAGTTTCAAAAATCAACCCACCTCGATTCAGTGAACCAAATTGAATGAAACCAATTTTGTTAGAAAGGTCTTGAAATGCTGAATCCAAGCTCATTGGATTCAAATCATTTGGATCTATAGATCACCCTTGGTAAAAATAACAAGGCAGAAGCTTTTCTGCATTCCAACATTTTTGAAATTTAAACCATAATAGGTTTTGAGTTGATTCCAACTCTCAAAAATCACATTTGACCATACCTTTCAGAATTAAAAAGATATAGGTTTACTTACAGAAATAATGTTCAAGTAATAAAAGAATGCCACATAGGCATTTATAGCCACTTTATTTAATTAAAATAAAAGGGTAAAACCTTATTAAATTGTGACACCACTTTAAATCACATTCCCATGGACTAAAATATGTGGTGATGACATGTGTCAACATGATCCCATGTTTGGTTTGGAGAATATTAAATCTTAAGCAGTTTTTCAATGAGTAGAAATTAGTTTTCTAAAAATGAAATCAATAAGACAAATGCTTTAATCTTGTAATGTTAGTGATGATGCTAGATCATATATAGAACCCCTTTGTGTTATGATTGAAAGTAGCTAAGTATTGTTTGGTGATTGTGTACCTCGTATTTATTCATAGACGCTAGTACCGACCAAGGATACGAGGAGGAAGGAGGATACTACGAAGAAGAAGCCGAGGAGAACTTCAACCACTACTCTGCACAAGGCAAGCCTTACTAATCAAGTTGACCTATGCAAGCTAACACTTGCAATTTAGCAAGCTTATACTGATACTGATGCAATCCTAATACTACTAGTTGATTGAGCAAGCTAACCCTTGAGAGATACGCTACTGATGCAAACAAATACTTACCTGTTACCATGCCAACTGTATGCCTTAAGCATATGTGATCATACCCACTTGATACCCAATCCTAGTTTTACTTGCAAGCTTTCTACTTTCTTTCTTTATCAAAGCTTTTACTTAGAGTTTACTAAAGTAACTTGTATATTCTAGGAAGATACTTGAAGGTTGCATAAAGAGCATAAAATTTGGCCTAAGATAGAAAACCTTGATATCATCTTAAGGAATGAGGTGGTACTTAGTTGAAACTCCACTTGTTTATCACCCCTCATTAGTACTCACCCCCATTTATATATGCTAGTGCTAGCATAAAACTTGATTAACTTTACATGGGAATATTTGGTGGAAAATGGTTATGAAAACCATAGAATGATGGATCATTCTACTGAGATGTTTTGACATGTGTTTCCGAACACCAGGTGATTTTTGGTGATGAAAATATTGAGGCATGAGCCTTAGGACTTTATAAAACTGATGGTTGTCTGGATGCGATACCATTCCAATTTTATCGTACAACCAGAATACCCGAAGATTGGGTAGGGTTTGACTGGAAACTTATATACCTTAGTATTAGTTCCCTCACAGCCATGGTCTGAGCTGAGGCTACCTTGTGAATATTGTCCACCTGTGCAGTACCCAAGATGACAGCTGGTCATGGTTGGGAGGCCAAACTCATAGGAGAGGTGTTGATACTAGGGCGTGTAATTGAAATGTTAGGATTGATTATCCGCATACTGAGTATGCTGAATTCAGGAATTGTTCCTGACGGATGTATCGAATGTTGTGGTGAAAGTGTACAATCTCTGTAGAGTGTCAAACTATTCGAATAGCGTCATGCGCGGATGATTAGATGGCCATATTGTTCCCCCGTCAGATGTTTTCAAAATTACTTGTGAAAGGAATCGGAGAATTTGACTTGACCACAACAGAGTTGTGGCATGAGATACAAGTTTCCACTTAGGTGTTATAAAATTTCATTTAGCTTTATCTTGCTTCTGAACTTAGTAGAGGTAAATCTGGCTTTTTGAAAAACAACCCTAGAGCCTAGTGTCCTATTACAAAAAACCCCTTCACTTGTTAGTATTAGTTTGCGAGTACTTAAAGAGTACTCATGGCTTTGTCCCTGGCTATTCCCGTGGCCAGACTGTGAATAGGAGTACCAGGATTATGGACCCTAGGAAGGTTACGACAACTAGGATCATCTCCCATCGTCAGCATTGCCCTTTACCCCGAAGATGGAGCTTCACCCATGCTACCGTTATTATTACGTATTCCGCAGCTTGTGTTGTACTAAGAACTAGATCGTGAGATCCTTATTTGTGTAACACCTTATGTATGGTTTGTAATGGATGATGTACTGTGGTATCCAATTCTGTTATGTCTCGCAAAAATGGTATTCCAGGGATTGCGATGTATGGCATAACAGGCATCTGGGATTAAAAATCCGGGTGTTGACAGTGAAGATCAGAAAAATATCAGAAAAACACGGAAAATCCTATTTTCCCAGAAGACGGAGAATGCCATAAGGGTAGGCGAACATGGGCCACAGGGGGGCCACACCCCCAGGCACGGGCCACCCTAGGCCGCACCTACAGGGGGTGTGGCCCACCTATGGCTCCGCCATATCGCCTATATCTTCTCCTCGAAACCCTAATACATGGAGAGCAACCACAGAAAGATTCCGCCGCCTCTGCGGGGTGGAAAACACCGAGAGAGAAAGAGCTCTCCGGCAGATAGATTTCTACCGAGGAAATTCCTTCCCGGAGAGGGGAGATCGTCGCCATCAACACCATCGTCAAGCTAGACTTCATCAGGATCATCATCCACACCATCATCTCCACCAGGACCATCATCACCACTCGATCTCGCTATAACAATTGTGTTGAATCTTGCATAGTTCTTAGGGGAAATTTTCCCCGTGTTGATTACTATTGTAGTTGATGCTTGTGAGTGGAACAATTGGATTATTGTTTATGTTCAGATTGCTAATCATCACCATATCATCTTTGATCTTGATCCATATGATGTGTTGTGAGTTGTTCATTTAGTTCTTGAGGACATGGAAGAAGTCATGTTGTTAGTAGTGGCCTTGTGTTGAGATATTATTCAATGGTTTAGGATTTAAGTTGCGGTGCTATTATTCTAGTGGTGTCATGTGAACGTCGACTACATGATACTTCACCATTTATGGGCCTAGGGGAATGCATTGTGTATTTGGATACTTATTGTGGGGTTGCCGGAGTGACAGAAACCTGAACCCCCGTTAGGAAACCATTGCATAAGGGAGTGTAGGATCTTAGAGTTTAAGGCTGTGGTTAGGTTTATACCGGAATTGCTTTCTTGTAGTTGCGGATTCTTGCAAGGGGTTTAATCACAAGTATGTATTAGTCCAAGTATGGTCGGTACATTAGCACATGTTCACCCACACAACACTTATAAAACCAAATAAGACTACTCAGCTATATAAAGCGAAAGCACTTGAAAGAATTCCCATGTGTCCTCGAGAACGTTTGGTCCTCAATAGTATTTCCACCGGCTTGTCCTTTGCTAAGAAAGGATTAGGCCACTTGCTGCAATTGTTTGTTGTCTTTGTTACTTACACTTCATTTCCTTGCTTTATCAGAAAACCCCTAAAATCCGTTTGCTAAGTTTTTATGGAGATTCCCTGCTGCATACCACTAGTCAACACCTTCTGCTCCTCGTTGGGATCGACACTCCTATTTATCAAAAGTACTACGATACACCCCCTATACTTGTGGGTCATCAAGAGTATTTTCTGGCGCCGTTGCCGGGGAGTGAAGCGCTATTGAAGAGTGGAACTGGTAAAGGAAACTTCTACTATGAGTATTGTTTTAATTTCTATTTATTACTTTGTTTCCAATATAGATAACCCACTTGGTTTTCTGTTTGGGAAAACTACTACCACTGTTAGGGTAGTAGATGAACCACCACCTGTAGAAATAAATCCTTTTAAGATACCTACAAGTATTGTTGATCGTGTTATGGATAATTATTATTTAGGTTGCGGAACTGTCCACCCTGATGATCATTTTCTCTTTATCCATGAATTATGCGGGTTGTTTAAGTGTGCAGGTATCATAACTGAACAGGTGAAGAAGTTACTCTATATATCGTTGAAAGGAAGATCTGAAGATTGGTATAAGCTGATGAAGAATGGACAATCTATGGAATGGGAGGAAATAGTACCTCTCTTTTATTCTAAATTATATCCTCAAGTGAGAGATTCATAAGTATAGGAATCTAATATATAACTTTTGGCCTCGTGATGGAGAGAGTATAGCTCAAGCTTGGGGAATCTAATATATAAGGATAGGAATCTAATACATAAATTTTGGCCTCGTGATGGACCCCTTGGCCCTCCTCTTTTCTCCCCGGGCTTCCGTCCTCGGGAAACCTCCCGGCAAGGCTTTGGTAATGGACCCCATGGTCCTCCCCTCCTCCCAAAAGACAAGTCGTCTTCCTCGATCCCGACGTAAAGGTCTGCCACATCAAATAGTCCTAACACCGTGATCACGCCCCGGACTCGTATTTCCTTCAGAAGGAGTGTGTAGCGTGTTCCCCTCCGGAGGGCCGGATTACTATGCGGGGGTGCCTCATGCACGGTGTCGAGGATGATATGGAACCGATGTAGGTAGTCTTGGAGTCACTCCCTTGGACATTAGTGGAGGTGGTTGATATCGTTGATGCGTCCGGGCCGGCGCCACCACCTTGTAACCACACCCTATTTTGGGGACGTATGGTACCCCGCGATATGGGATGCCCTAGCAGTATGTCGGGTGATTGGTGGAGAAGAAGGGTTTAGGCTGCCGGCGCGGGTGATAACATTATTTGGCTGCTGGCATCCCCTAGCAGCGCCAAGGTCAGCCAAGCCCCCAAGGCTTCTTCTGAGTGCTCGGGCGAGCCTCCCTTTCGCCAGGACCTCATAGGGTCCCCAGCCATGTATTTGGCTTGATCTTGATTGCAGGCTGATGGGTTCGGCCGATTATTATCACTGGGGTTGTGCCCCCTAACTGGCACCCCAGATGTCGTGCCTTGATTTTTGACACTGGGGGTATAAATCCCCCTTTGTTGTTTGGCCAGGGGAGCAACGTCTAGCGAGCTAGATGAACACAATCACAAAGAGAGACGCAAGGGTTTTTTACCCAGGTTCAGGTCCGCCGTGAGCGAAGCCCTACGTCCTACAATGTCTACTATCTGATTTCCACTGATTTACAACTGGTTCCTTCTCCCGGGAAGAAACCCTACTCTCAGCCAACCCTGCTCTCTCACTCGATCTGGGCCTCCTTTCATACGGAAAGGGGACATCATAGGGGACCACGCACCTGGCCAAGGCTCCTCCAAACTGACGCAGAGGCATGTCACGTCACCCTGAATCATGTCCCCCGTGTCCTACTCACGCTGGGTACGCAGGCGTGAGTGTTAGCGGGCTCACAAGAAGTCCAGCAGAAACCCCCGCACGGACTCCTCTTCGGGCTGTGGCTCGTCATGTCTGGAATCGAGGGGGTGTCCCGTCATGTACCCACACTTCCAACTTCCTGCGTTGATGTAACACCCTCGCCTGATAAGGCTGAGTTCATGTGTATAGTGCCAATCCCTGGATCGGTTCACTGGCACACACAGTACAAAATGATACCAAATATAACTGTACATCATAAATACAACGAATATGATCCAGAATTTACATTATATTACAACAGAAAGAATTACAAGGTAGATCTCCATCCTTCAAATGTTCCATACGCGAACAATTGTTGTCTGGAGTCTCGCGACCTATGAACGATCACTTAGATATGATATAACCTGCATCATAAAACGTAGCAGCCCCAAAGGGTCAAGACATGGAATGTATGGAAAGTAGGATAAAGTGGTTAACAACAGATCTATCAACTGCATGCTTATTTGGCTAAGTGGAGTTCAGGCTCATTTGCATAAAGCAATAGTTTTATCCTAACATTTGTAACAAAGTAGTTTTCAAATATGATAAATAGGACAGTCTGGTTCACTCCTAGGTGCTCCTACCCAATTAAGTTCACCCAACAAGTTTTAAGTAATTAAGAAATTGGGATGAGTGAGAAATATGTCATAGCATCAGTATTAGGTCGCTCAAATTGTCTATAACCGGGGACACGGCTAAGAACTTAGATTTACACCCTGCATGTGTTTGTACACTTTACCATGTGACCTGGCTAACCCAGCTCAGGCCACCACACTCACATTCGGAAGAGCTTCCCAAACCCGTCCACGCACAGTACCAACCTACACTATTCTACATCTCTGGCTACATAGGGTTCGGGTCACCACAACCTACTAAGTCCAGCCAGCCACCCACTCTTACTAGCACGTGGTTGCACACGAAAGCTACCAAACAAAGAAACCAATCCTTTCTCAGTGCCCTGGGCGGCATTCCCCACCATAAATCCACACTCGACGACCCAATCAATGCCATTCCGCCCAGGTTGTTCATTAAAAACATATTGGTTTGTTATTTAGCAAAACATAATCCTTTCAAAACATATAACTTTTCATGATGTGATTTCCTTCCTCGTCTAAATAGCATAGCTAAGCAATCTACCAATACGATGGCTCGTAAACAAGGAATACTAGGAAATAATATGGGACATAGCATAGCATATACACATCAATTCCTACAGATGCAATTCTACAAAACATCTACAATGCATAGAAAAACAGTAGGACATTTATGAACAAGATATCACCACTTGTCTTTGATGTAGATGTAGTCGATTAGATAATCCTCACAATCCTCATAGATATAATGATTGCACTCGTCATAATCAAAATATTTGCAATCACAGTAGTTGCACTCCTTGCAATCTATCGTTCAAAAACAAAGGCACAACAAGCACACCATTCAAACATTGCAAACATGCAAGAGTGCAACAATACAGTGAAACAATGATGACAACATGCATGCATGACGATTTAATATCTCACAATGGTTGTAGTTAGTTTTCTGAACAATATTATATCCCTTGATGCATGTGGAAGATAATTTAATGCATTAAACCATTTATTATTAAAGCTATATTGATTTAATATGGTTTATCTCATTTTAATTGAACTTCTGATGTATCTGTCATATTAAATTGTGAATTAAATTCCAATGGATAGGTAATGAAATTTATAACCAGTAGTAATTTGAATCACCCAAGAAGAAGTTATAGATCTTTTCTTATGATTAAAATACTATTGCAATGGATTTAAAGTTTCTGCAAGAATTTCTGTTTTAACGTTACCAAATAATCTGGCTCGTAATTTCTTAGGATAGATATTTTCAAAATAAAACAATAGCAATTTGTTTCACTAGAAGCATTATAGATTTTCTTCTATGCATTAAATACCATTGTATAGTTCTAATATTCCAGAAAACATACATACTATAAGGTATAATTTTTATTGTATATTAATATTCTTCATATTTTTATGAATCCATTAAATCAAGAATCATCTAATTTTGACTTCTAGATCAAAAGCTACGGAGTTTTAAGGTTCTTGTCATAAACTAGTGTAGTGTATCATCGTCTATAGTACATGCGTGTAAAAAAACCGGAGACTTGTGGTAGGGCATGATAAGCTGATACTAGTTCAGTTATATGATCCAATCTAATCCGTATAGAAACTATCCAACGTACATGGTAACGATTGCTTACTGTGGCAATGCATGGTCGGCTGTGGTAAATTGGACGACGACGCCAACTTCAATCTAGTGGCATTCAATTTCTGCACGACTTCTAGGTGAGGATCCTCGAGGCAGAGTCGTTCGTGTCCTCTTCAGCGACCACAGTGTTTTCGATCGGCGTCTCTTCTCCGCTAGACATTCTGTAGTCTGCCGAAATTCCATCTGCGTCTGCTTTATCTAGATCTCCTGTGCACACAAGGAACATTCAAACTATGAGTCAGAGAAAGGCAATAAGATTAGACAGAGATAGGAAATTCAGGCAATCCGTTAGGCGATGGGTTCCTCTGTCTCAAAGCTTTAAACGGGTTAACTCCGACGAGATCTGTTTCGGATGAAAGTACCTCGGCGATCTAGGGCTTTGGCAAATACTCGGACGAGGATAGATACTTGGTAATTATGGGGGCATTTTTGTGTTCTATGGAGTGAGCAATCGTCCAAAACAGAGATTTCTCGGGATGTTAGTTCCGTTTCGAAGGAACTCGTGTTTGTCTGTGAGTTTGTCCACGGGAGGAAGACAAACATGGGTCCACTCGTGATTCCTAACTATCTATATCTATACCTAATAATAAAGCACGAAGTGTTTCTCCCGGTCCAACACTTTTTAGGACAAATTTACCCCCGATCAGTTGAGATGTATTGCACCCTTTGACACCCCCTAAGTAACTTACCGACAAATTCATAGTCCGTCTATAATAATATAGACTCCGTCTGTTATGTTCCATGCGATCAAATTCATAGGCCATCTATAATAATATAGATAGACTCCGTCCGTTCCACGTCCCATGCGATCAAGAGTTTCCTAGATTAAAACCCTGGTCAAAAAGCTAGAAGAGATGAGGGCAAAAATTGAACAACAATTTCACACGATCTCCGATGGATCCTCACCCCTGTGACCTCGCCTACGCCCTAGTCGACGCCTATGCCAAGCTTTTCTATTGACGCCTAAGCCAATGCCCTAGCGACAGGCTCGACGTGGGGTTGCTCGAGATCCACGTGTTCAAGGACAACTCCTCCTCGCTTGGATCCATATGCATGCCAAAGAGGAGGCATAGCAGATAGCTACGGGTCTCTGTCCCTGCGCAGCTGAGTCGTGCACCTGGCATGCCCCTCCAGCTCTCTTGATCCAGCGCCGTGGAGACTTGCAGATATAACAGAGGAAGAAAATAGAGATCGGAGGCGTGGCTGTGAGAGAATTTTTTTTATTTTGTTTGTGGCACTGCTGAATGCATCAAAGGACGACCGAGACGCAGACGCCAGCCGTAGACCTCGCCGCTACAGTGCAGGAAGACGCTGCATCCGAGCATGCCCCCGCTGCCACCGCGAAGGAAGAGCCTGCCGTGGAGGCTACCGAGGGCGAGGGCGACCACAAGAGGAAGCTCGAGAAAGTCGACGCGGGTGCGGAGGCGAACGGTACCGGGGAGGACGCCAAGCGGCCACGCGTGGATGGCAACGGCGCAGGTGGATCTTTCTCTCACACCCCACCCATTGTACCTAGGGTTCAATGTCTCGTCAGTCGGATTATTTTTTAAGCTTGCGTTGTAGTCTGTTTTGATTCGTTCATTATCTCTGTTTGGACCAGATGTGCAAAACAGCGAGTCCTCCGATAAGCCTGAGGAGCAGGCCCCTGGGAGTAACGAAGGGACCGTCGATGCTGAGAACGGCAAGATTGCTCCTGCCGAAGATTTGCAGACGAGCTCCGTGGACAAGCCACAGGAGACCGCAATAGACACAGTGCCTGATGCACTGCCACAATAGCAAGAAGGTGCTGTGCAATCGGTGGCATGGTTTAAATCTGTTGTAGCATTAAATGCAGACGAGAACACTTACATGAACTATCGATCCACAATGCAATTTGCTTATTGTGTTTATTCTGGAAATCCGCACAGGTTGGTTTTCTTATAGGAAAAGCTGGTGAAACAATCAAAAACCTCATCGGGGCGAAGATCCAAATCACAAAAGATGCAGATGTTCCTTCAAATGTTGTTACTCGTCATGTGGAATTGGTTGGAAATCCTGAAAGTATTGACAAGGCTGAGCAGCTCATTAAGAGTGTTATAGCCGAGGTATGCTAAATGTATCATGATTTTGATGCGTGTGTTTGCTAGATACTTAACTAGATACATATATATCTAGACAAAGTTGAGTCAACTAATATGAGTTGGAGGGAGTATTTAAATTTTAAACTAAACAATCCACACAAAGAAACCACTATACTATCTGACTTGGCTGGATTTGATATGTGTTTTCAGATTGCTTTCTGTTTGATGGTTTCCATGACATAAAAACTTTAGTAAAAACTAAGCTAAGATTATTATTTGTTTTTTATGTTTGTGTATTTTTCCGTAGCAACGCACGGGTATATTTCCTAGTAGAATATAAATAAAGAAAATAGAAAAATGGGAAGGGAGAAGAGGATCATCGTTGGTTCAGCTTGGTCGTTGCATCCTGTGGCTGCCACTTGCAAGTCAGTCCGACCAATAGTTGGTTGCGTCTAGATACGTTTCTTTTTTTTCTATTTTCATTTATAGCTTTTGTTCTAGGCATCCAAATTAGTCGATTTCAATTTATAAATTTCTCTAAATTTAAGATACACCTTTTTGGATGTATAGAATATGGTTTTTACCAAATTTGAAAAATGTCCATAATGCCATTTGCTTACACGACATTACATGGCTAGTTGCATTAATTGGGAAATTTGGTTTAGGGTTTTTAGGAAAATATCCCTAATTGATTTTAGGACATATGGGGAATACCTTTATCAATTTTAATATGTATCAAGCCATAGATCATGTTGTACTTAAAATTTAGGAAATCCCATTTAGGGTATTGGATAATCCTTTTTGCATAGTACTATTTCCTTCTTAGGGTTTATATGCAATGATTTTCATGCATGCAACATGATTTTGAATTTTTGAAACATTGCACACAAATTCTACAATACATAATCAATCCATGCCCTTTTGCCTATATGGCTATTTAGGTCATAAAAAAAGAATATAAGGTTTTGAATTTAAGGTTGAGGGGGTTTTATATTCACAAAGTTTCTTTTCTTTGTGAATTTTCAACAAATTCAAACAATCAAACAAACTTATTTTATTTATTTCACATTCTAAAATTAGAAGAACTTTGGGATGTGATAAACTACCACTCTTAAAAGAAATCTCGTCCCGAGATTTGGGAAGGCTAGAAAGAAAGAAAGGTTCGGGATCCAATAGGGCGCTACCGCCCTTAAAAGAAATCTGGCTAGGTTGGCTTATATTGGTTCTCCTTTAGACTTTTATTGGCACAATGTCTCTTGCACATTTTAACCTTCATGATTGGAAGATTCCAAGAAAACACTACTTGAACTATCAGAACTCTCATGGTGGTCAATTAGGGGACGTTTACTTCACGATGCCCATAAATCACGGTTGGGATTCATCCTTACCATACATTCCTACGCTTAGCAATGAATGCTTCTGTAAAGGTGGGACATCATACCATTCTAAGGTCTAGGGTCAACGCCGGCTCTCTTCTAGGGTTCAAAAAGGCACTAAAGATTCACAAAACCAACAATACAAGAGCGAATAATAAGAGTAGTAGGAATGGTGATCAATCCATCCTCCACCCAAATCATTACCTTGCATGAGGATAGGTGAATCGCGTAACTTACCACTCGGGCAACCTCACTTGCTTTGAAGAAGGTTTCCATGGGCACGAACTAATGCTCGATGTAGACTCCCATGTATCCAATCAACAAAGCTACTACTAAATCTAAACTATCGATGCTTCAAACATGCAGGTTGCATAATCTACTACATAACATCATTGCAACACTTCATACGTCCAATCCTTTTATTGCATTAGATGAACTATTCTCCTTCGATGCATTATGTTGCAAAACTTTCCATTAATCATTCTCCATGTCTCAACACAACATTCTATCTCCAAGGTTTACGATAGGAAAGAATATATTGTAGAGAAAAGAAACTACTAAGGAAGTAATCGTACCCATAACTATATGAAGCAATAAATATTACAAACAAACAATCATAAGAAATCAACACACAAGCAAGCACTTGCATAACAATAATACAGAGGTCTAAACTTAGTAGTTATAACCACAAAATAGTTTGAAAGCATTGGGAACAATACTAGAGTAAAACATAGCAACATATAATCAATAATCAAAATCTGTCGAAACGGTACAGCAGGCTTCACGAATTTTTATGACCAACTTAAACTCGTCAGGAATTTTAGCCAATTGTTTTGCATGTACTACAGGTAATTACGCTCCAGATCCTATTTTTTCAGATTTTCTGAGTTAACAATAAAATATGAAAAATCGCGCGGTACAACAGGTCAGGCAGGAAGTGCAGCAGCAATCTTACTAATTTCAATCAAATTTCACCATTCAAATTATTTTAAAACCACACGAAAACTCCAGCAACTTTAGAGGTTCAAAATAACAGATCCTAAACAAGACATCACACAATATGGTTCAGTACAAACAAGCAAGGAACCTATATTGTCACACCTCATCAGTTTGTAAGATCAATATGCTAACACGATAGCGATCATCTTCTAAATAGATAAAATATGGTGATCTAGATCTACTCAAACTCGGTGAGATCTTCATATGTATCATATTATTTGTTCTTTTACTTAGCTAACTCTCATATAGGTATCAAAATAATGGACAACTACAAATTTTGAACAAGAGATTATAGGAAAGATAGAGAAGGAATATAAGAACTCTAATAAGTAGAAAATATGATAGTTCTCCTAATAGAGGTCTCCTATTGCTAATCTATTTCTAAGGTCACGATCCTACAGTCAACACATAGCTCTGATACCATCTTGTAACATCCTCGCCTGATAAGGCTAAGTTCATGTGTATAGTTCCTGATAAGGGGTGGCCCGATCTTCTCGTTGAGAACGTCGTAGATGATGGTGGATGTAATGGAGATAACTTGTGGCATGATGTGAATCATCGGCTGTTCCCCCGCTGCCAATGCAACAGATCTCAACCCAGATGGTATTCGCAACTTCACACACTTGCACACGTAGCCGCTGACCATGAAGCGGTTTGCAATCTACCAATTCCCAATGGAACAGCAGAAAACACGAAGACTTTTAGTAGAAAACTCCAGATCGAATCAAAGTGGAGGTATGGTAGATATTCCTGATCAAATCAAAGATGAACATATAATTTCAGATGAATGCTTGCAGCAGTTCAACGAAACAAGTATTGGTTTAATCTAAACGTGGTCTAACCCTAATTGTGACGGCTGCTGGGGTATATATGAGGGCTGGGGCGTCCTCCCTCATAAATGGGCCTAAAAACAGCCATAACTTGGCCCAAACTGACTCGGTTCGACTCAAACTGATACATACCGACCCATAGATGAGTTCGGCCTAATTGGCACGCAGGCCAAACGTCGTGGAACACCTCAAACATGTATTTCTGGGTGCTTCTCATCCCTCTCTTGATCATACGTGATTTCCTTATTGCCTCCTAGTGCGCCTGCCTCCCTCTCCTCCCTCGCGCACTTGCTGATATTGGAAATCAGTGCTTGTTCTTCTTGTTGCAAATCTCCTTCTTCTCCACGTGCAACACTTGTGTTATTAACAAACCTGATCATACAAAGATGCATAGACTTAGGCAGGATAAAGTTCTCATCAATTAAAATATCAGATTCAATTAAGAGTGAATTCACCTGTTGTCCTAGTAGCTTTGCACGTGCCCTTGTAATTGGTCCAATTCTGATTTCATTGGACTTATCTTGTGCAGCAACATCATCATCCTCATTGGGAGATAATGGTAAAGGACTAGAGATATCCTCATCATTCTCCCCCCCCCCTTCAAAAGGCGTCGACCTCGACGCTCCAAGGTCTTGTCCATCATATGGCGTCAAATCAGCAACATTGAACGAATTACTTACGCCAAACTCATCAATAGGAAGATCAATCTTGTACGCATTATCATTTATCTTGGCAAGCACTTTATATGGACCAGCACCTCTTGGCTGCAACTTGGACTTGCGCTGTTGTGGAAATTTGTCTTTGCGAAAAAGCACCCATACCATGTCACCTGGCTGGAACAGCACCTCCTTTCTCTTCTTATTAACATGATCAATGGTGTACTTGCCCTTCTTCTCAATTGCTTCCTTTGTCTTCTCATGTATATTCTTCACAATATCTACCCTCTTGGATGCCTCCATATTAACTCTCTCTTGAAGTGGAAGGGGCAACAAATCAAGTGGTGTAATTGTTTTAAAACCACAAACCACCTCAAACGGACAAAGCTGCGTTGTTGAGTGGACCGCCTGTTATATGCAAACTACACATGCGGCAAACAGTCCTCCCACACACGCAGGTTCTTCTTGATCATTGATCGCAGCAACGTTGAAAGTGTGCGATTTACCACCTCCGTTTGACCATCAGTTTGGGGATGACAAGTGGTGCTGAATAGTAACTTTGTTCCCAGTTTCCCCAGTGTCTTCAAGAAATAGCTCATAAACATCACATCACGGTCAGAAACAATCATCTTTGTTACTCCATGTAAGCGGACGATGTCCCTGAAAAACAGGTTAGCAACATGCGACGCATCGTTGCTTCTGTGGCAGGCAATAAAATGTGCCATCTTAGAAAATCGATCAACTACCACAAAAACTGAATCATGTCCTCTCCTGGTTCTAGGTAGTCCTAACACAAAATCCATGCTTATATCTTCACATGGTGTAGTAGGAGCAGGAAGAGGAGTATACAAACCGTGAGGCTTCAGTTTTGATTTTGACTTGTTGCAAGTAATGCAACGCTTCACGAATCACATCACGCCTCATTTTAGGCCAATAAAAGTGATCAGCGAGCATGAGCAAAGTCTTCTCTCGTCCAAAGTGACCCATTAAACCACCAACATGTGATTCCTGTAACAATAGCAAATGCACGGACGATTCCGGAAGACATAGTTTGTTATCTCGAAACAAAAAGGCATCATGTATATGGTATTTTTCCCATGCTTTCCCATCAGTACACAAACCATATGGTGTTGCAAAATCATGATCGGTAGCATATAAAGCACACAAACTCTCTAAAACATGAACCTTTACATCTAAGTGTGTCAACGACATATTTTTCCTAGATAGAGCATCAACAACAACATTATATTTACCCTTCTTATGTTTAATGATGTATGGGAAAGACTCAATGAATTCAACCCACTTAGCAAGACGTCTATGCAAGTTGGATTGAGCTTTTAAATATTTCAAAGCCTCATGATCAGAATGTATGATAAATTCTTTTGGCCACAAATAATGTTGCCAAAACTCAAGAACTCTAACAAGCGCATACAATTCTTTGTCATAAACAGGATAATTTAACCGTGCACCACTCAATTTCTTAGAAAAATATGCAATTGGTTTACCCTCTTGCATCATCACACCTTCAATACCAATTCCACTAGCATCACATTCAATCTCAAAGTGTTTATTAAAATCAGGAAGTGCAAGTAATGGTGCAGTACTTAACAAACGTTTCAGTTCATCAAAAACATGATCTTGGGCTGGGTCCCAAACAAATTCAACACCTTTCTTAGTAAGTTCATTCAAAGGGGCCGCAATAGTACTAAAATATTTCACAAAACGCCTATAGAAACCAGCAAGACCGTGAAAGCTTCGTACTTGACTAACATTCATAGGAGTAGGCCAATTTTGTATAGCTTCAATTTTAGATACATCGACCTCAACTCCATTTTTAGAAACAACATATCCCAAAAATATGACCTTATCTTTGCAAAAAGTGCACTTATCAATATTGCCATAATGCTTATTATCACGCAACACTTGCGAAACTTGTCGGATGTGAGCACTATGTTCAGATTCATTGCGGCTGTAAATTAATATATCATCAAAGTACACAACCACAAACTTGCCAATGAAATGCCTTAAAACATGGTTCATCAATCGCATGAAAGTACTAGGTGCATTAGTTAACCCAAATGGCATTACTAACACTCATATAATCCGAACTTAGTTTTAAAGGCTGTTTTCCACTCATCCCCTTCTTTCATCCTAATTTGATGATAACCACTACGCAAATCAATTTTAGAGAAAATTGCAGCACCACTCAGTTCATCCAGCATATCCTCTAAGCGTGAAATAGGATGGCGATACCGAATAGTGATGTTATTAATAGCTATACAATCTACACACATGTGCCATGTACCATCTTTCTTAGGAACTAAAATAATAGGAACAACACAAGTACTTAGGCTCACACGAATATACCCTATGTCGAGAAGTTCTTGCACTTGCTTCTGAATTTCCTTCGTTTCTTCGGGGTTGGTGCGGTAGGGGGATCGATTGGGCAACAATGCTCCTGGTATAAAATCAATTTGATGCTCAATACCTCGCACTGGTGGCAAACCTGCAGGTACCTCGCTTGGAAACACGTCTCTGAATTCCTGTAATACATCAAAAACACAAAGAGAGAGAGAGAGGGGTCATGTCGTTAGAAACTAAAATTTCACCCTTGTACATAAGCACAAGTGGGACAGCAGTAGGATCCTCACGAAACTCTCTCAGATCAGATTTGGTGGATAACATTACTAAGGAATGCACTCCCTCACCTTTCTTTTTACCACTCATATTTGGCTTTTGGCTCTCACTCACCGAAGGTGTAGTCTCTCGTCTATCTACTCTCTCAGTTTCTTTCTCAAGATTCACTTCAATCTTTTTACGAGATTCATTTATAATATGTCGTGGTGTCATGGTCCGCAAAGTAATGTCTCTACCATGCCAATTCAAATGATATGTGTTGGCTCTCCCATTGTGTTGCACATTGCGATCATATTGCCATGGGCGGCCTAACAACAAATGACACACGGTCATAGGAACCACATCAAATTCAATGGTATCTTTATATGGTCCAATCTGAAATTTCACACGCACCATGTAGCTAACCTTCATCTCTCCGTTATCACTCAGCCACTGAATATAATATGGATTGGGGTGCGGTAAATAATCCAGTTCTAGCTTTGCACAAAGCTCTTTACTAGCCAAATTGCGACAGCTACCACCATCCACTATCACTTTGCACGCCTTGCCAGGACCAACAACAACCGTTGTTTGGAACAAATTGCATCGTTGATTTTCAGAGCTAGGCGTAACATTCAGAACTTTCTGTGAGAAAACAATGGTGGGATAGTGAGTCGCATATGCATCCATAGGACCATCACTTGAATAACCTTCATCATCCAAAGCTTCAGACTCAGGGTCAGCATCATCACCGGTTTCATACTCGTTGTCCTCATTAATCAGCATCACTTTCTTGTTAGGACAATCCTTCCTAAGGTGACCCAAGCCACCACATGTGTGACAAGCAATGTCCCGGTTTCTTGCGGTATACGAAGATAAACCAGTACCACTAGCTGCAAGTTGTGTTGTTTTCTTTGCATTCGAAACAATAGTATCTGACCTGTTCGATGACGAAGCACGAAAACCTGAATTGGTACTTTGCGGGGGTATGCTACCAGCTGGTCGTGGTGTGAAACGACCACTAGCTGGAGAAGAACGAGCTTTATATTTGGCTTCTTCAGCCAACTGAGCTTCAGCTTCACGTGCATGATGTAATAGATCATTCATATCATGATATTGGTGATGCCGAACAGTGCGCTTGATATTATACGTCAAACCTGAGAGGAAACGCTACAGGGTTTGTTCGGGATCTTCACGTACTCTAGCACGTTGCATAATCAACTCCATCTCCTGATAATAATCATCAACACTCTTCATGCCTTTCTTCAAATTCTGCAGTTTATCATAGAGAGAACGAATGTAGTTGCGCGGAATAAATCTGTCACGCATCACTTGCTTCATAGTTCTCCATATAATAATTGGGGGGTCACCTTCTTCTTGCCTTGTACGCACAAGATTATCCCACCAACGCAAAGCATACCCATCAAATACAGAAGATGCTAACTTGATTTTTCTATCCTCGGTGTATTCATGCAAACGCCATAATTTCTCTATCTTCAGCTCCCATATAAGATACTCTTCAACATCGTTAGATCCCTCGAAGTTGGGAAGAGAAAATTTTGGTTTCACTAGCCCATCCTCTTGCTAAACCTCAGGATTAACAAAATTAGGACGTGCACCGAAAGGAGCAAAACCACGGCCATGAGGTATAGCAGCACCTTTTCCTCCATTGCGACGACCTCCAATGCGACGGCCTGCAGGATGTGAAGCAGGAGAAACTGCATCATCATCAAAATGTCCATGATTATCACCATGAATGCTTGCATCACCATCTTCCTCCTCAGCAATTCGTTTTTGATTGTGCTGAAGATCAATAGTTCCTTGCAACGTAGTCACAGCTCATGTTAAATCAGTGATAGAACGCTGAATTGTAGTCATGGTGTCTTGAGTGGTGGCGGCTGTTTCTGTTGCCTCTTTAAGTTTCAAATCAATAAAACGCACATCTTCATGTATATTGGTAACAGCAACATCTATCTGACGTGTCAAGTGATCATGCAAGGCTTCATATTTATTCCAATGCACCACAACAGTAGGATCCTTTTTCATCTGCACATTAACACTCTCAGACATGATTAGTAGGTTAGTGAAAACAAAAATAGGTATATGGTGGAACTTTCACAACTCACGTGAAAACTGAAAGAAAACAATATATCTTACCGTTCCAAAGTGAATTAGGGTAGCTTACCAACTCATATGAGCAGAACATGCACGTATGTAACGAAGCGAATACCGAGGGAAATATTATCACAGGACAACTAGGGGTATATAGTGGAGCTTGGTATGGATACCTAACAACACCAATTCATAAATCCTAGTGCTGACCGTATGACAAAGACCCACGGAAACACACGCAGTGGAGATAAATGGGGCAATTGCAACTCTGAAAAGGAGCTCAAAATTCAGGTATATCGGAGTAATGCTCGTGTTGCAATGCATAAGGAGAGACGCTAGCAATGACTCAACAAAACGGGCACCAGATTGCTAAACTAAGCAGCCTAAAGAGAACTAAGCACGCTAGTCTCGTAGGATAGTTCTAGACACCAAGAAAGGCTTACTAAGGCTCACAAAGATAGGAACGCCATGTGGACTCAGTAAAAAAAATGACCTAAAAAATAGTCTATGCCACGGCAGAAAAACGACCCAAAATCCTGCCGTGGCAGGGTTGAGAAACGCTCTTACAACCACAGAATTGTTTATGGTGCAGCGCGAGCATGTTTTTTCTGCTCGCTCAGGCACGTAGTACCTCATACGTGTCTCAGGTTTGGAGAGGAGCGGCCATGTTTTTTTTTCTGCTCGCTCACGGACGTACTATCTCAAACTTGTCTCACGTCAGGCGAGGAGCGGCCAAGAAGATTTTTTTTTGCTTGGTAGGAAGCGTACGTACAGATCAGATTGGACCCTTTTTTTTTCTTTCTTTCTTCCAAAAATAGATCTAGAAACTCCAACTCAACAAAATAAAAACAAATCTACTAGATCTAAAAATCAAGAACACGATGAACAGTCCAGAAACAGTCTAAAACTCTGACTATGAGCACACTTAGGGGAAAACTAGACAAAAACTACGACTCAGATTTACAAGAAAGGCTACACAAAAAGACTACGATCAACAACTAGAACTCACGAATAGTGTTATCTAGTATGGCAATAAACTATGAACCCTAATATTTTTGTGTGGATTTTTCTGTATAGGACTAAAACAACTAATCTATAAGGATGAATTGCTCACCGAGTAAACCTGAGAATCTGATACCAAGATGATAAGGGGTGACCCGATCTTCTCGTTGAGCACGTCGTAGATGATGGTGGAGGTAATGGAGATAACTTGTGGGATGCTGTGAATCACCGGCTGTTCCCCCGCTGCCAATGCAACAGATCTCAACCCAGATGGTATTCGCAACTTCACACACTTGCGCACGTAGCCGCTGACCACGAAGCGGTTTGCAATCTACCAATTCCCAATGGAACAGCAGAAAACACGAAGACTTTCAGTAGCAAACTCCAGATCGAATCAAAGTGGAGGTATGGTAGATATTCCTGATCGAATCAAAGAGGAACATATAATTTCAGATGAATGCTTGCAGCAGTTCAACGAAACAAGTATTGGTTTAATCTAAACGTGGTCTAACCCTAATTGCGACGGCTGCTGGGTTATATATGAGGGATGGGGCATCCTCCCTCATAAATCAGTGCTTGTTCTTCTTGTTGCAAAACTCCTTCTTCTTCACGTGCAACGCTTGTGTTATCAACAAACCTGATCATACAAAGATGCATATACTTAGGCAGTATAAAGTTCTCATCAATTAAAATATCAGATTCAATTAAGAGTGAATTTCACCTGTTGGCCTAGTAGCTTTGCGTGTGCCCTTGTAATTGGTCCAACTCTGATTTCATTGGACTTGTCTTGTGCAACAACATCATCATCATCATTGGGAGATAATGGTAAAGGACTAGAGATATCCTCATCAGTGCCAATCCCTGGATTGGTTCACTGGAACACACAGTACAAAATGATACCAAATATAACTGTGCATCATAAATACAACAAATATGATCCAGAATTTACATTATATTACAGTGGAAAGCAATTACAAGTTAGATCTCCATCCTTCAAATATTCCACAAGCGAAGAATTGTTGACTGGAGTCTCGCGACCTATGAACGATCGCTCATATACGATATAACCTGCAACATAGAATGTAGCATCCCGGAAGGGTCAATACATGGAATATATGGCAAGTAGGCTAAAGTGGTTAACAACAGATCTATCAACTACATGTTTATTTGGCTAAGTGGAGTTCAGGCTCATTTGCATAAAGCAATAGTTTATCATAACATGTGTAACAAAGTAGTTTTCCAATACAATAAATAGGACACGCTGGTTCACTCCCAGATGCTCCTACCCAATTAAGTTCACCCAACAAGTTTTAAGTAATTAAGAAATTGGGATGAGTGATAAATATGTCATAGCATCAGTATCAGGTCGCTCAAATTGTCCATAATCGGGGACACGGCTAAGCACTTAGATTTACATCCTGCAGGGGTTTGTACACTTTACACATGTGACCTGGCCAACCTATATCGGACCACCACACTCATATTGTGTGATGATAGAGAGAAGTCCAAGACAAGACCATCCGGAAGAGCTTCCCAAACCCGTCCATGCACCGTACCAACCTACACTATTCTACATCTCTGGCTACGTACGGTTCGGGTCGCCACAACCTACTAAGTCCAGCCAGCCACCCACTCTTACTGGCACATGGTTGCACACGAAAGCTACCAAACAAAGAAACCAATCCTTTCTCGGTGCCCTGGGCGGTATTACCCACCATAAATCCACACTTGATGACCCAATCAATGTCATTCCGCCTAGGTGGTTCATTAAAAACATATTGGTTTTCCATTTAGCAAAACATAAGCCTTTCAAAACATATAACTTTTCTTGTTGTAATTCCCTTCCTCGTCTAAATAGCATAGCTAAGCAATCTACCAATACGATGGCTCATAAACAAGGAATACTAGGGATTAATATGGTACATATCATAACATATACACATCAATTCCTACATATGCGATTCTATAAAACATCTACAATGCATAGGAAAACAGTAGGACATTTATGACCAAGATAGCACCACTTGCCTTTGATGTAGATGTAGTCAATTATATAATCCTCACAACCCTCATAGATATAATGATTGCACTCGTCCTAATCAAAATATTTGCAATCAAAGTAGTTCCACTCCTCGCAATCTATCGTTCAAAAACAAAGACACAACAAGCACACCATTCAAATATTGCCAACATGCAAGAATGCAACAATACAATAAACCAATGATGAACAACATGCATGCATGGCGATTTAATATCTCACAATGGTTGTAGTTAGTTTTATGAATAATATTATATCTCTTGATGGGTGTGGAAGATAATTCAATGCATTAAACCATTTATTATTAAAGCTATATTGATTTAATATGGTTTATCTCATTTTAATTAAACTTCTGATGTATCTGTCATATTAAATTGTGAATTAAATTCCAATGAATAGGTAATGCAATTTATAACCAATAGTAATTTTAATCACCCAAAAAGAATTTATAGATCTTTTTTTATGATTAAAATACTATTCCAATGGGTTTAAAGCTTCCAACAAGAATTTCTGTTTTAACAGTACCAAATAATCTCGCTCGTAATTTCTTAGGATAGATATTTTCAAAACAAAACAATAGAAATTTGTTTCACTAGATTTAGAATTATAGATTTTCTTCTATGAATTAAATACCATTGTATAGTTTTAAATATTCTAGAAAATATACATACTATAAGGTATAATTTTTATTGTATATTAATATTCTTCATATTTTTATGAATCCGTTAAATCAAGAATCATCTAATTTTGACTTCAAGATCATAAGCTACAGAGTTTTAATGTTCTTGTCATGAACTAGTGTAGTGTATCATCGTCTACAGTACATGCGTGTAAAAAATCGGAGACTTGTGGTAGGGCATGATAAGCTGATACTAATTCAGTTATATGATCCAATCTAATCCGTATAGAAACTATCCGACGTACATGGTGGCGATTTTTTACTGTGTCAAGGCATGGTCGGCAGTGCTAAATTGGATGACGACGCCAACTTCAATCTAGTGGCATTCAATCTTTGCACGACTTCTAGGTGAGGATCCTCGAGGTAGAGTCGTTCGTGTCCTCTTCAGCGACCACAGTGTCTTCGATCGGTGTCTCTTCTCCGCTAGACGTGATGTAGTCTGTCGAAATTCCGTCTGCCTCGTCTGCTTTATCTAGAGCTCTTGTGCACGTGTGGAGGGTTCAGACTACGAGTCAGAGAAAGACAATAATATTAGACAGAGATAGGAAATTCAGGCAATCCGTCAGGCGATGGGTTCCTTTGTCTGAAAGCTTCAAACAGGTTAACTCCGGCGAGATCTATATCGGATGAAAGTACCTCGGGGATCTAGGGCTTTGGCAAATATTCAGACGAGGATATATACTTGGAATTTATGGGGGCATTTTTGTGTTCTATGAAGCGAGGAATAGGCCAAAACAGAGATTTCTCGGGATGTTAGTTCCATTTCGAAGGAACTCATGTTCGTCGTCTGTGAGTTTGTTCACGGGAGGAAGACAAACATGGGTCCACTCGTTAGTCCTTACTATAGAATATAAATAAAGAAAATAAAAAAAAGGGAAGGGAGAAGAGGATCGTGATTGGTTCAGCTTGTTCGTTGCATCCAGTGGCTGCGACATGCAAGTCAGTCCGACCAATAGTTGGTTGCGTACATATACGCTTTCTTTTCTCTTTTTTCTGTTTTCTTTTATAGCTTTTGTTCTAGGCATCTAAATTGGTCCATTCCAATTTCTAAATTTCTCTAAATTTAAGATACACCTTTTTGGATGTATAGAATATGGTTTTTACCAAATTTGAAAAATGTCCATAATGCCATTTGCTTACACGACATTACATAGCTAGTTGCATTAATAGGGACATTGGGTTTAGGATTTTTAGGAAAATATCCCTAATTGATTTTAGGACATATGGGAAATAACTTTATCAATTTTAATATGTATCAAAGCCATAGGTCACATTGTACTTAAAATTTGGGAAATCCCATTTAGGGTATTGGATAATCTTTTTGGACAGTACTATTTCCTTCTTAGGGTTTATATGCAATGATGTTCATGCATGCAGCATGATTTTGCATTTTTGAAATATTGCACACCAATTCTACAATACATAATCAATCCATGCCCTTTTGCCTATATGGCTACTTAGGTCATAACAAAAGAATATAATGTTTTGAATTTAAGGTTGTGGGGATTTTATATTCAAAAAGTTTCTTTTCTTTGTGAATTTCCAACAAAGTCAAACAATCAAAGAAACTTATTTTATTTATTTTACATTTCAAAATTAGGAGAATTTTGGAATGTGACAGTTGCGGCTTGCTCACCTTATCCAGGGTACTCCACTTCCCACGTATGTGAAAGTAGATGCTTATTCTGGTTCCACTAGATACCTTTGAACCGAGTTGATAAAAAAAATACATCCTTTGTTAACTTTTATGGGGCTTATTTACATTGCACTATGCCGTTTGGTTTGAGAAATGCATGTCCCACATATAGATGTATGAAAAAATGGTTGCATAATCAAATTGGAAAAAATGTGCAGGTGTATGTCGATGATGTCGTCATCAAGAGTAAAGGGAGTCATACCATATTAGATGATCTCAGAGAAACATTTGCAAACCCTTAAAGATTAAGGATAAAGTTGAATCCAGCCAAATGTACATTCGGTGTGCTGACAAGCAAGTTACTCGATTTCCTTTTGTTGATCCAAGGTATCGAGGCAAATCCTATGAAGATAAGTGTCGTAGAAAGAATGGTACTACCGAAGTGCCTCAATGACGCCCAACAGTTAACTGGTTGCCTAGCGTCATTGAGTGATGCTCCACGCTTGTTTTGTACCAACTATCTTATGTTTTGTCTACATTTTAAGGTATTTTTATACATTTTCTATAACTAACCTATTAACAAGATGCCATAGTGTCAGTTCGTGTTTTCCTTTGTTTTTGGTTTCAGAAAAGCTAGTAAAGAAATATTCTTGGAATTAGACGAAACCAAATCCGAACTTCCTATTTTTAGAGGCAAAGAAGGAGTCTAGAGGCCAGAGGGAGGCGTACCCCAGGACGACCACAGCTGGCCCAGATGCGGCCAGAGGGCACACCGCCCTATGGTGTGCCCTCCTGGACCTCTACCGACCTTGCCCCTTGTCCTATATAAACCCCCCGAGGAGAAAACCCTAAGTACCCGATCAGAAATCCACGAAAAAGTCTGTAGCCACCACCACCGTCCCTAGATCGGGAGGGATTTGAAGCTCTTCCTGGCACCCTCCCGGAGAGGGGAGATCATCCTCTTCATCACCATGCCATCCTCTGGAGTGATGCGTGAGTAGTTCATCCTTGTACTATGAGTCCATAGTAGTAGCTAGATGGTTGTTTCTCCTCTTTCTGCTATCATGTTTAAATCTTGTGAGCTGCCTATCATGATCAAGATCATGTATTTGTAATCCTACATGTTGTGTTTGTTGGGATCTGATGGATACTGAGTACTATGTAAAGATTGATTATTGATTCTATCATGTCTATGTTTTTTGTGATCTTGCATGCTCTCCATTGCTAGTAGTTACTTTGGCCAAGTATTTGCTTGTGACTCCAAGAGGGAGTATTTATGCTCGATACTAGGTTCATGCCTCTAGTAATCTGGGGAAGTGACAGAAACCTCTAAGGTTGTAGATGTTCTATTTCTACTAGGGATAAAATAACAATCCTTTGTCCAAGGGCAATTGTATTTTTTACTTTACGCACTTTGCTTAATGCAATTATCTGTTGCTTGCAACTTAATACCCGAGGGTTGTTCGGATGATATCCCGGAGGTGGATAATTAGTCATAGATGTAGTTGGATTATGGTCTATGTATTATGTTGTAATGCCCAAACGAATCTCATAGTGATCATCATGACATGTACATGCATTGTTATGCATTCTCTATCTGTCAATTGCCCAACTGCAATTTGTTCACCCAACATGTTATTTATCTTATGGAGAAACACCTCTAGTGAACTGTGGACCCCGGTCCATTCCTTCCCACTGATATTCCATGTACTATCTACTTTTACTTTCTGCAATTACTATCTTCCACAATATACATTTAATCCTTTTGTTTTCAGCAAAATCGGTGAGCTTGACAACCTCACTATAAGTTGGGGCAAGGTATTTTGGTTGTGTTGTGCAGGTTCCACATTGCTAGCAACACTTTGGGAGTTTTTTCCTTTATCCTTCGATAACCTTGGTTTCAAAACTGAGAGAAAACTTATTGTTGTGCTCATCATACCTTGCTCTTGGGGTTGCCCAACAGGCTCTATAGTAACCGACCCACATCAAGATTTTCTGGCGCCGTTGCCGGGGAGATATAGGACAGCTTCAAGCTCTTCCTCCCCGTCAAAAAGCTTTTCTAAGAAAGAAGATTTCTGCAAGGGGAGTCTCTCACAACTAATCTCTTGACTTTGTCTTTGTTTTGCTTTGTTTCTGTTATCGCCATATTTTAGCCAAAGGAGGAGATGGGCCGTAATCAAGATGGGCTTGGAAGATACGTATATGCGACGTGTTGTTGAATCGGCCTTGCGCGTGGATTTGGGCTAAATTGCCCGTGTATATGTATATTGTACTAGGTTCCGTTTCAGTTTAGTTAAGAGATAGAGTTGTAGAGTTATTCCAAAGATAGAAAGTCTCCGGACTATAAATATGTACCTAAGGTTATCGAGAAAAGGAGGACAATCACGTTCACAACAAACACAATCTCGGCGCATCGCCACCCCTTGTTTCTAGGGTTTCTTTCGGTAGTGTCATTGCCTAGATCGCATCTCGCGATCTAGGCGATTTGCTTATGCGTTATTTGGTGTTACTCGTCATCAAGCCTTGTTGATGGCGAGTAATACTATTATCATAGATTTGTTTAGGTTAGCATCGGTTTTTCGCTATGATTGTTTAAGTTATGCTACCTCTAGTTACCTCGCTGCCTTTGCACCTTTTCCGGGTGTAAGGGTAGCATCTTATGATCCTTATTCGTTGATTCGATCTGTTATAGTTGTGCCTTGTTTTCCAAGGTTTAGTTTGATATCCACGTAGTCAGGCCTTGCAAACGGGTTGAACGATCCAGTAGTACGTAAGGATATGATTTGCTAGTTCGAGAGGAGTTGTTCCGGTAATTGATCTTCCGTCGGTTGTTAGGCCTCCTCTAGGATTAGTTTTCTATCATCTTTTGTATCTGCCAGGCTCAATTACGTGCAGGACATTCCAATTACATGGTGAAAACATTAAACTGTCGTAGATTGATTTAACTTATATTGATGAAGCAAAACCCCATGTTATCGTAAATCTAATGCAGAACCATGGGATAATCGGCTCTAGGAGCCGATTCACAGGGAAACCTAGGAGCCGTCACGGCTCGAATTTTACGTATACTTGTTTACCATGCAGGAAACTGATCGAAGCAATCCATCACCTTCCTGACTAGGTATAGGTCAGGTGGCACGCCCTCGAACCAAGCCAGGACGTGTGCCGGAGTTTTGCGGGCCGTTGCCCGAGGGACCAGGGCCCACCAGCCTGGAGCCTCCGGCTCGTGTTGCTCGTCGCTGCTCGCCGGTGGGTTTTGACAGGCAACACATTCTGGCACGCCCGGTGGGACATTCAACAGCATCTGCATCAACATCCAATGCTGAGATGGGGGACAGACTAGTCACGTACGACGAGCTGCCTGAGGAGCACAAGGCGAAGTATGATGACATCAAAGCTCTCTTCGAAGCCGATCTCATCGGCTCTTTTGAGAGGACCCGTAAGCATGGCATCAGGTGGAAAGGTTTCTCACCTGAAGGTGCTCTTGATGAGGTGGACCTGTCTGTTCCTTCAGAGGAGCGCACCAGAGCTCTGCGACAGGAAGTCAACTATATGGTGGCTCATTCTCTTCACCGCCATTCTGAGAGCCTGGTGAACGCTTTCGAGCGGATCGCAGTTCGCGTAGTTCAGGAGATCATGAAACATCAAGTTTCTCCGTCGGGGCCTACTCTGGGGACTCACCAGGGAGAAAGACCGCTCCAGGCCAGGCCACCGCTGCCATTCACACTTGCAGCTCCGGAGCCACCAGGGGCAGCGGCGTACGTCGTCTACAAGGTCGGAGGCGACCCAGGCGATTGCCAGTTCCTGTTTGAGCCACCTAAAGAAATCCCACATGGATATGTGTGCACCTACGTGCCGGACTGCAATAACCTGACACGTACCAACCAGATTGCAACCGCAGGGATTTCTGCGGCAGGAGTTCCTGGTGCAGGGGCTTCAGCAGGCGTTTCTGGAGCAGCGATGTCTGGGATGGACGCCGACAAACAGGCGTGGCTAGCCAAGTATGCCACTGGAACGAGTCATGAGAATCTAGCCCCTGCAGCTCAAACAGTGGAGCAAATCCGTACCATCTTGAGAGACCAGTTCGGCTTCGTGCCGAAGAGAAGGACAATCGGCTATTCAAAGCCGTACCCCAACGAGTTTGACCTGATTCCGCTGCCACCCAAGTATCGGCTCCCTGAGTTCTCAAGGTTTAGCGGATCAGAAGGGTCGAGCTCGATCGAGCACGTGAGCCGATACCTGGCACAGTTAGGCATGATTTCAGCATCGGATCAGTTGCGCGTAAGGTTCTTTGCGCAATCTCTGACAGGACCAGCTTTTGGGTGGTACACCTCGCTGCCACCTGATTCGATTCAGACCTGGAAGCAACTGGAAGAGCAGTTCCACATTCAGTATCATTCAGAGGCTACCGAGGCTGGCATTGCACTGCACAAAGCGGCAAAAGCGGGGAGAAACTGTAGCCGAGTACATCTAGCGCTTCAGGACTGTCAAGAACCAATGTTACTCAGCTCGTTTAACTGAAAAAGAAGCGGTGGCGGGTCTCTCAGCACCTATCAAGGATCTGGCCTTCCAAGTAGAGTACAACTCATTGTCGCACATGGCCCAGAAGCTGACGATGTATGAACAGCGCCACCCTGAGTTGTACCAAGACAAGTTCAAACATCCGATAGGCCTGGTCGATACAGAAGAAGAAGATCCTACACAAGACCAGGAGGTGGCCGTGGCTGAATGGGCTCGGGGCAGATCTGTATCCGCAAATGGGTGAAACAAAGGCCTGCAAAAGGGTTCGACTTGATGTGAGCAAAGCCGAGCGGATATTCGATTCTTCTTTGAAGGAGAAGCGGTGAGGTTACCCAAGGCCACAAAATCCCTACGGCTCAGGAGATGAACGGGAGACCATACTGCAAGTGGCATCACTCGTTCACCCACACCACCAATGATTGCAAAGAGCTACGTCGCCAGATCCAAACAGCGATAGAACAAGGCCGTCTGATCCTTGGGCAGTTCGCCATGAAAGTGGACACAAACCCATTTCCCGGCGTCAACATGGTAGAACACAGTCACTCTACGAGGCCCCAGCTGGATTTCTCGTTCGATGTTAATATGGCAGGATCTGGGTACCACCATGGCACGTACAAGGAGGAAGGCGGTCGCTCTCGGGGCAAAGAAAGAGAGGAGGCTGGTCCACGCGACCGGCCCAGCTACGATGACAGGCGGTATTTAACTGAGGAACAGGTGAGGAGCGTGCGATATCAGAAGCCACATTCCACGCATCTCCTTAACAAGTATGAGCGTTAGTATGACCGACAGCGCCGGCGCGATGGAGACGATGAAGGATATGAACACCTCGCTAGGGGACCGCCAAAAGAAAAGGAAGGCGCAGACAAACATTGGGAGTGTCCTTTCTTCAAGTATTGCTGGGACGCGGGAATGAGCCGATTGCCTACAATCGGTAACTGCCCGGAATGTGGACAGCAGAAGGAGGACACAGGGCCAGTTTCAGTGTTCAAGCGTCTAGGGCCTCTCCCACCTCAGAGCCGACACAGGGAGTCCGCTCGAGCAAAAGATCTCGAGGAGCCAATGGATGACAAAGAAGAAAACAGATATCACCGTCCCAGGTGGTGTCCCGATGGACTCAGACACACCCAAAAGCGTAGGGTGCAGCGGCTGCGTAACTTGGAGGAAGCCGAAGCGCAGTATCTCCACGCTTTAAGGAAAGCACGGCCCGATCTGGCCGTTAAAATTCGGCAGACCTTGGAAACGGAAGATCGCCCGAAAAGGAAAGAGTGGCGCCCCAAACCGGTAAAAGCCAATGCAAAGACATCGGCTGGCACAAACATGGTGTTCATACTCCCGTCAGAGTTCTGCGCTCCAAGAACCAACGAGCCAGCGGTACGGTTGATCGCGCCCACGGCCGGTTATCTTTGAGAAGCCACGGAGAAGGGCTACAAACATCCGAAAGCCACCTACCTCGAGGTTACATCAATGGGCAGCCGACCAAGATGTTGGTGGACACCGGAGCGGCAGTCAATATAATGCCATACTCCATGCTACGGCGTTTGGGACGCTCCACTGCAGATCTGATCAAAACCAACGTCACGTTAAGCGACTTCAACGGCCAAACTTCAGAAACGCAAGGCGTACTGAACGTGGATCTGACCGTGGGCAGAAAAACCATCCCTACGTCATTCTTCGTCGTGGATAGCAAAAGCACCTACGCTGTCTTGCTAGGGAGAGATTGGATTCATGCTAACTGCTGCATTCCATCCACGATGCACCAATGCCTAATACAGTGGGATGGAGATGAGGTGGAGGTCATTCACGCAGATGATTCTATCGAGATCTCCATAGCTGGCATGAACGTCTGGGAAGCAGAAGACCAAGAGCCGATCTCTGGAATCAGTCTAGACGGCTGTGAGCGCATTGAAGCTACAAAAAACGGGGTGAGGCAGGTCTTATCCACTGGCCTAACAGAGTAGCAAAGTCTACGATCAGATGTATGCGCCGATCCTGCGATCGGCCACAAAAATAAAGCAATCTTACGACAAGCGGATCATGTAGTCGTAGTGGAGATTCTGCCATTGTAAAACACAAATAAGGTGTAAACCGTCCTTGACTAATGCAATAAAAGGGGCGATTCTGCAATCGCCCAAATTATTTTTGTTATCCTCACCTACCGCTTGCCCTGTGTTTAGCATCGATTTAACGGTGTGACGGAAAGCTAGGGTATGGGTTTACATCCGCTGATGAGCTAGAGGAAATCGACATCGGTCCTGGGGATAAGCCACGACCAACATTTATCAGCAAGAAGTTAGATCCGAGTCTGCGGAGTCCGATGATAGCTCTGTTGAAAAATATCCGCATCGCTTCGCTCGACTATCTGAGAGATGCTGGGTAGACAAGAGCATCATTGAGCATCGACTCCCGCTTAAAAAAGGGTATCGGCCATTCCAGCAGCGAGCACGACAGATGAAGGCCGAAATTTTGGAAGAAGTCAAGAAGGAGGTCAAGAAAATGTTGACAACCAAGTTAATCAGGCCATGCAGGTATGCTGAGTGGATTTCTAGTATCGTACCTGTGGAGAAAAAGGATGGCCGCTGGCGTGTTGCCATAGATTTTCGGGATCTCAATAGAGCTACTCCAAAGGATGAGTATCCGATACCGGTGGCAGAAACGTTAATCAACGCAGCGGCTGGTCATAAAATCTTGAGCTTCATGGATGGCAATGCCGGTTACAACCAAATTTTTATGGCTCCAGAAGACATACACAAGACTGCATTCAGAGTCCCAGGTTCAGTGGGGTTGTTTGAATATGTAGTCATGACGTTTGGATCAAGAATGCCGGGCCACGTACCAAAGAGCCATGAATTACATTTTCCATGATCTGATCGGCAAGCTGGTGGAAATTTACATCGATGACGTGGTGGTCAAGTCTGTTTCAGTACAAGGACACTTGGACGATCTGCAACGCATCCTGGACCGAACAAGAAAATTCGCTACGGATGAATCCAAAGAAGTGTGCCTTCGGTGACGGCCGGTCAGTTCTTGGGTTTCTTGGTCCATGAACGCGGAATTGATATCGGCCTGAAAAGTCAGGAGGCAGTGCGAACAATGAAGCCACCTACCACGAAGAAAGAACTGCAGTCTCTCATCGGCAATATCAACTTCGGAAGATTCATCTCAATCTGTCGGAAGAATAGAGCCGTTCATGGACTGGTGAAAATTAAATCGACGAGGAATTCCGGGGCGAACAACAACGAGCCTTGACGAGATCAAAGAATATCACGGAAGCCACCACGGTGTTGGTTCCGCCCGGCCGGACATCGTTCTACATTTACTTGTCAGTAGCTGACACGTCCATCGCCTCGGTGGTGGTGCAAGTTTATGATGGTCTGGAGCGAGTCGTGTTTTACATAAGCAGAAGGATGCTGGATGCAGAGACAAGGTATCCTGATATCGATAAGTTGTGCCTCTGCCTGTTTTTCACCTGCACCAAGCTACGCCACATCTTGCTCTCAGCGGAGATTATCATCATATGCAAATCAGATGTCATAAAGCACATGCTGTCGGCCCCTATGTTGAAGGGCCGACTCGGCAAATGGATGTTTGCGTTATCGGAATTTGACATCCGGTACCAACCCGCGAAAGCGGTTAAGGGTCAGGCATTGGCCGACCTTATTGCTGAAAGGATCAACACTAACATAGCAGCACTGTCCCTACGAGCGTGGGCTATGTTTTTCGATGGATCGGTTTGTGACGATGGGTGCGGCATCGGCATGCTACTCGTGTCGCCCCGGGGGGCAACATTTTCCTTCTCCATCCTGCCCCTCGCACCAACAACGTCGCTGAGTATGAGGCGATACGCAAGGGAATGGAGTTGCTCATCGAAGCTGGAGCAGAAGCAGTGGAAATTTTCGAAGACTCCAAGTTGGTGATTTCTAAACTCACGGAGGAATACAAGTGTGAGAGCGAGTCGCTCTTCCCATTATGGCTGCAATGCCGCGAGCTGATGGCACAGTTCCGGTACATAAACTTCACCTGGATCCCGCGATCGCGATCAATAGGCGAATGATCTTGCACAAATGGCTTCAGGCTACAAGGATGTAGCAGAGGGAGCCGATGTTCAGGTATAGTTCCTGGAAGCAGACGACTGGAGAGCCGATATCTTCAATTACATGAAGGATTCGGCTCGGGGGGCACCTAAACGGATAAGGTACAAGGCCATGAAGTATGTGCTTATCGGGGAAGACATGTTTTACAGGACTCTGGAGGGGTTATTGCTCAAATGTCTGGGGACAGCCGAGGCCAATCGGCTCCTACATGAGGTACACGAAGGCGCCTGTGGAACTCACAAATCGGCTCACAAGATGAAATGGTTGATCAGGCGATTAGGGTTTTATTGGCCCACCATGCTTGAGGACTGCTTCAAGTACTACAAAGGGTGTCAAGCATGTCAGAAATTTGGGAAAATTCAGATGGTACCCGTCGAGAATGAACCCCATCATCAAACCTTGGCCATTCCGAGGTTGGGGCATGGATATGATTGGCAAGATCAATCCTCCATCAAGCAAAGGCCACATGTGGATTTTGGCCATTACTGATTATTTCACTAAATGGGTGGAGGCTGTCCCGATGAAGTCAGTGAACTCAAAGGATGTTATCAATTTTGTGAAAGAAAATGTCATTCACAGATTGGATTCCCAAACCATCACGACCGATGGAGGTTCGGTCTTCATTTCTCACGAGTTTAGAAAATTCTGTGAGGACACGGGGATTAAGCTGATTCGATCATCTCCATACTATGCTCAAGCAAATGGGCAAGCTGAAGCGTCCAACCAGAGCCTTATCAAGCTGATCAAGAGGAAAGTCGACGAGCACCCTAGGCGTTGGCACGAGGTTCTGTCAGAGGCTTTATGGGCTTATCGCATGTCATGCCATGGAGCGATAAAAACCTCGCCATACCATCTGGTCTATGGACAAGAAGCCGTATTGCCTTGGGAAATTACGGCTGTATCGAGACGTGTCACTTTTCAGAACAATCTAACAACTGAAGAATATGCAACCCTGATGAGTTTCAGTGTTGAGGATTTAACTGAGCTCAGGCTGTGGTCGCTTGAGAAAATCAAAGAGAACAAGGCCAAGGTAGCTCGTGCATATAACAAGAAAGTGAGACCAAAGGAGTTCCACGTTGGCGATCTGGTATGGGAAGCTGTGTTGCCATTAGGGACTAAGGATGCAACATATGGTAAATGGTCTCCAAATTGGCACGGGCCATACAGGGTCGATCAGGTTTTAAGAGGGAACGCGTACATGCTTGAGGAGCTGGACGGCGTAAAATTCCCAGTGGCTGTCAACGGCCAACATCTCAAGAAATATTTCCCAAGCATGTGGGATGATAGACAGTGAAGTGTGGGGGCCGATACATGAAATCGGCCAAATAAAAAATAAAATATATAGCCGATGCACAGTCATCGACTCTAGAGGTTCAAACTGTTACAAGCAGATGCCAGTTGACATAAACGAGCTACTGAAGAAATGCCTCGAAGGCGTGGAGGGCGTCAGCACGGACACGGTCCACCTCGGCGATCTCGGCTTCGTCATCTTCGTCCTTGCCCGTCACTAGCTGCTTGTTCAGGGCACGTATTTCTGCCAGATCGGTCTTCAGTTGAGCTTTGAGGCTTTCTGCTTCGTCTTGGGAGCGGGCGATGGATTCTTCCTTGTCGCGAATGAGCTGTTTAGTCGCCCGGACCTTCTCTTACAGATCTTCCAACTCCCTTTTCAAGGATGCGAGCTCGGCGGTACTGACAGAGGTGTCAGTTTTGGCGTCAAGAGACGCCTTTTTCTCGTTGAGCTGCTGACATCTGTCTGCGATATTGGCCTTCAGTGGAAGTTGGGCGCGGCGCAGACTGATCCTCTCACGAGCTAACTTCACCCTTGACCCGTAGAAAGACAGAGTTACAACTGGCCAAAGCTTCACCTGCAATGCTACTGGGAGTTGGTCTTTTATTTCAGCAAGAACGCTCTTCACCTCCTCAGAACCCTCGATCAGCTCTTCGATCGGGGAGGACAGCAGGGCTTTAAGACGCTGGAATTGAGGTGGAACAGCCCTGGCTTGTGGTTCATCGTTGGCAACAGAGGGAGTTGGTTCGATGGATTCAGGTTCGAACGTCAGCAAGCCTGAAATATCACAACCCTGGCAGCACGGAAAGGCGTCAGTATGCGTCCAACATGCAAGGATGAGCCGAAAAAAGCTAACGTACCTATCCTAAGGTCGAGGGGATAGCAGATGACGGGACAATCGGCTTAGGTGTGGTTGCTGGGGGCTTGGCCAAAGTGGTATCCGTTTCATCTGCACCTTCAGGGATTGTTAGACCCGGCTTGGCTAAAGGCATCGGCACCGCCCCGACTTTCCCACTAGAAGCATCAGTCGTCTGCATGGAAGGTGTTTAGCCGATGTAAGTAATGATGAATCGGCAGATAAAAAGAAGCAAGTGGTAAGAGCATGAAGGGTGATGATTTTCGAAACCTCCTGGCTCGACGAAGAAGCTTGCAGTCCTTTGCGAGCCCTCTTGGGACCCACAGCTGGCCCCGCCTCGACTGGTGCTCGGGGGGCAGTAGGTTCAGGAACCGACCTTTTCCTGGAAGCCGATGGTGGTGAATCTGGCTGGCTCGGTGTGATGGTCCTCTCAGAATCTGTTGGGCCCAGTTCTCCTCGATTGGTCTGAGTATCCTCGCTGGAGGTGTCTTCGACGGAAGCCTGTAAAAAAAAGGAGAACCAGTAAGCACGAGCATGTCCGCAAGAATGGAAGAATGAGAAGGATCGACCAAGGCATGGATAAGCCTACATGCGAGCTTTCTGGAGAAGGGCTCCGGCGCCTCAAGGTCTTCCTGGCAGCTACCTTCCTCGCCATCGTTCTTGTTTTAGTTGGAACTCGAGGGGCAGCTGACTTAGGAGTTGCTTGGTTCTTGGAAGCCGATTGTGGTGTTATCGGCTGGTTCTGCATCATGACCTTTTTCAAGGGTGGCGAGTTTTTGCAGAAAAGAACCACAGGAGCTGGCGGAAAGAACTCGAAGGGGGAGCCATCACTGTGCGTGGGTTCAGGGCCATCTTGTTGCTGCAAAGAGAAAGAGTGGGTCAGTAGAAGAATCATTTGTGAGTTGCATCAAGAAAATTTACAAGTAGTGGTACCTGTTCCACAGGGATGTCATAGTCAGCATCGAGCTGTTTCAGCAACGGTCCCAGAGCTCTCCTGAAGGCGTGAGTCTTCCACATCGACCACCAGTCTTCGAAGCCATCGGTTGATGAGGCGAAGGTGAGGTCATTCGGAATTGGGATAGTCAGAGCATCAAAAAAGGAATAACACCTTTGGCTGGTGAGAGGATTAGGCAGGTCGGCTCTGCTCTCTGTAAGGTGGTGGAGAAAGAGATGGGGAGGTACTTGTCCAAGGCCAAATTGCCGAGCCACTACGACCGGCTGGTAGAATTCATACCCAGGCTTGATTATTCTGTTGGATGTACTCATGCCAACTGGAAGGAAACAGGGACGGATCACAGTGGAAAAGAGCTGCCGAGTGCTGGTGTCATCGGCAAAATTGTCTAGCCTGAAGGAGAGTGGATTTTCAAAATGTTCCGATTCTTCCATGTAAGGAAAGAAGATAGGATTGTCCAGGCCTTGAAAGAAAGTGCTGAACCACTTGGACGCCTCTTGAGGGGTCAGTTTACTACCTGGCAGTCTATACAAAGCTTGGCCATAGCTGGTGCATCGGATCTGCTTCCCTTTTACATCTGGAAAGGTGCAACTCGCCAAAAGGGGGAAGTTTGGGATGTGGTTTTGAAAATACAGCTGAGCCCATAGCTGAATGAACCACCAAGGACCACCTGTTTTGACTGCTATGCCAGAGAACAGCTTGACAGACATCAACTGGAGATATCGATAGACCTCTCCAAGGAACAGTTTGCCGAGGCCAAGTTGAGTGCCCTTGGCCAGTTCGTGGGCTAAGGAGAGATAATTCTTGGTTGGAGCAAGGGAAGGGCCACAAAATATGAAATGTTCCAGCCAGAAGTTGAGAAAGGCTGTGTGTTCTTTCTCTGTGACAGGGCCCTTTGTTTTCATATGGCGTTGGAGGTAGGCACCCGATTAAATGCGATGCATTTTTGAAGACAGTTTGTAGGGACTTTGGTCGGTTTAAAAGCGAGGGCTGGGTGATGTAACATCCGGACCAGAATCATCACCACGCCTAAGGGTTGGTGACATAGGGCCATGACCGAACATGAAGCAGTTCAGAGCGTCAGACCAGAAGTAGCCGATGGTTTTCAGAAGGTTCTCATGTTTCTCAAGAGAAGACAATGATAAATGCAAGGCATCGGCTATTCCTGTGGTTTCCCATTGGGATTGGTAAGCTCTAGCTACTCTGCTGAACCAAGAGACCCAATGTTCAGGGGGATTAGGCCAGGCTCGCAAGCAGTCGGCCCAAGAGTTTAAATCTAGGTCTTGGCTTACAAAGGGGATTCTGTTTGCTTCGCAAGAGATCAGATGGGAAGGACTAGAATCTGTACGAGGGCCAAGACAGAGAGAATTTGGGAGAGAAGGATGCGGCAGCAGAATGTCTGAAACCTAGAAAATTTAATGGTAGAATAAGGCATTAATTCAGGTGTTCGCCATTAAATTCTAGCATCGCGTTCAGACTGCGAGGAGTAGGCGTACCTTCAGACCGGAGACCTCTGGGTTGGTGTTGGACGATTCCGCCATCTAGTTTGCCGGCGGAGATGGATCTATGCAGTTGGGGATCGAGGGTTCTTGTCGCTGTGAGCTCGATCTGGTCGGTGGGCAATTGGAGATCTGGGTCGCCCCTTTTTGAAGAAGGTCGCAGGTTACCGTTTGAAACTGGAAAGTGGCCGCTCAGATTTGTTTAAATACGCAACCAAAATTGACCTTGTCAACGTTTTTTGAAGGCCGATGCTTTACCATCGGCTCTTTGAGATTTGACTTGTTTGACTGTATGAGCGCAGTGTGGTGAAAGCCGATACAGTGCTATCGGCTTCTGGAGCATCGACCTATTTTGACTATCGGCGAAATTGGGTCGAAAAAAGCAATCTTCGAGTTGGGAAAGTAATCTTCGTTCATTCAAAAGACGATTATTTACAGTGGGGCTGATTGCTTACAAAAGGAAGTCTACTACTACTACTACTACTACTACTACTGGTTCCTAATCTAGAGTCCGAGGTCGTCGCCGCTGTCTTCGCCGTCGTCTTGTTCATTTGTCATCAGTATTTGCTACAGCGTCGTCTTATTCTTCTTGCTGAAGATGCCAGCGGGGGCCTCCTCGTCCTCGTCGTCGTCTTCGGTGTCCTCGCTGGACCCGGCGCGGAAGCGCTTCACCGGAGGATACTCATCGGAGGAGGTGTCCTCCTCCGATTCCTCCTCCTCGTCGGAGGATTCGACGCCGTCCCAGGACCAGGCGTCGTCGCTGCTCTTCGCCTCCAGTTCCCCGTCGACGAGGAACTGCAGGCCCTCCTCGCCGTCAGTCAGGGACGCGTCGTCCTCCGACCAAGCGGCGAAATCCCAATCCCTCTCGTCCCACCATTGTGGGGCGAGAGTCTCGTACGCCGCCGTGGGCGGGTGCTCCGGCGTCGGCTCCCGGTCGCTAATGGTGTTGGAAGACTGGGAGGAACGGGCGGAAGAAGAGGAGGCCATGGCGGAGGAAGAGGGTTTTTTCGGCGGAGGAAGAGGGTTTTTTGGCTGCTGGAGGAAGATGGGGACTGCAAACTGCTCAGATGAATTTAAATAAGGAATAGTGGAGGCGGTTCAATGCCATAGCGGTTTCCCAGAATGTGCTGCCAAAATCGTCAAATCATGCACTGCGAAGGAGTTGAGAAGACAGGACATTATGATGAGGGGGTGGCGTGACGATTCTGCTCTGCAACGCGTAACCCGATGTGAAGAAAAAAAAGGGGGGAAGAAAAACATCAACAAAGTGGTTTTGGAATTATTATTGCCAAAACCAGGGGGGCATGTGTTATCGCCATATTTTGGCCAAAGGAGGAGATGGGCCGTAATCAAGATGGGCTTGGAAGATACGTATATGCGACGTGTTGTTGAATCGGCCTTGCGCGTAGATTTGGGCTAAATTGCCCGTGTATATGTATATTGTAGTAGGTTCCGTTTCAGTTTAGGTAAGAGATAGAGTTGTAGAGTTATTCCAAAGATAGAAAGTCTCCGGACTATAAATATGTACCTAAGGTTATCGAGAAAAGGAGGACAATCACGTTCACAACAAACACAATCTCGGCGCATCACCACCCCTTGTTTCTAGGGTTTCTTTCGGGTAAGTGTCATGCTGCCTAGATCGCATATCGCGATCTAGGCTGTATTTGCTTATGCGTTATTTGGTATTACTCGTACTGAAGCCTTGTTGATGGCGAGTAATACTATTATCATAGATTTGTTTAGGTTAGCATCGGTACTTTTCGCTATGATTGTTAAGTTATGCTACCTCTAGTTACCTCGCTGCCTTTGCACCTTTTCCCGGGTGTAAGGGTAGCATCTTGCTTGATCCTTATTCAGTTGATTCGATCTGTTATAGTTGTGCCTTGTTTTCCAAGGTTTAGTTTGATATCCACGTAGTCAGGCCTTGCAAACGGGTTGAACGATCCAGTAGTACGTAAGGATATGATTTGCTAGTTCGAGAGGAGTTGTTCCGGTAATTGATCTTCCGTCGGTTGTTAGGCCTCCTCTAGGATTAGTTTTCTATCATCTTTTGTATCTGCCAGCTCAATTACGTGCGGACGCGTTCCAATTACGTGGTGAAAACATTAAACTGTCGTAGATTGATTTAACTTATATTGATGAAGCAAAACCCCATGTTATCGTAAATCTAATGCAGAACCATGGGATAATCGGCTCTAGGAGCCGATTCACAGGGAAACCTGGGAGCCGGTCACGGCTCGAATTTTACGTATACTTGTTTACCATGCAGGAAACTGATCGAAGCAATCCATCACCTTCCTGACCAGGTATAGGTCAGGTGGCACGCCCTCGAACCAAGCCAGGACGTGTGCCGGAGTTTTGCGGGCCGTTGCCCGAGGGACCAGGGCCCACCAGCAGTTCTGGGAGCCTCCCGGCTCTTCGTGTTGCTCGTCGCTGCTCGCCGGTGGGTTTTGACAGGCAACAGTTTCTTTAGCTTTTTTGGTTTGTTTATTTTTATCAAAAACACAAAAAAAATATTTATTTCTTTAGTTATTACCTTGTTCTTAGCTCATTATGTTGATCCCTAAGTTCACCCTAAAATACCTTTCAATAGGTAGTGGCTCTATAATTGGGAAAGATAATATTGAAGAATTCTTTAATCATGTTAGTAAGCATAGGGATATTAAGGATAGATCTTTAGCCGAACATGCTCCAAATTATGAAACTGCTGCAGCTTATTTAGTTCACATGTTGGAGGCTAGGTTTGTTAAACTTAACCCCATGATGCATATAATGTTTCTTAAACTTAATGATATTGAGGACACTAAAAAGAGAGATTTTATCTTGGAAACTTTGCTTAAAGAATTTAATGATGTTGCTATATAAGCTAGAAATGTCTTTCATCGTTTTAATATGCTAGGTGCATGTGATGCTACACTTAACAGGGAGGAAGAGTGCTTCGTTGGAAACCCCAAGAGCAAGGTATGAAGAGCACAGCAACAAGATTTCCCTTAGTAGAAACCAAGGTTATCGAACCAGAAGGAGGAAGGAAACGTCACACAGGTATTGGAAGCAACGTGGAGACATGCACAACACAAACTCAAGACTTTGTCCCAACGAATCAGTGAGGTTGTCAAACTCACCGGTTTGCTTTAACAAAGGATTAAACGTATGGTGTGGAAGGTAATGGTTTGCAGCAAGCAAACAAGTAAAAGTGGAAGATGTATCAATGGTAAAGATTGGACCGGGGTCCATAGTTCACTAGAGGTGCTCTCCATAGATAAAAAACATGGCATGAAGGGTAAACAAACTACAGAAAGGCAATTGACAGGAATTGAGCAAGGCATAACAATGCAATTACTAGCCAGAAAGATCCTATGAGGTTGATTGGGAAATACAACAATATACATAGACCGTAATCCAACTGCATCTATGACTAGAAGTCCACCTTCAGGTTATCATCCGAACCCCCTCCAGTATTAAGTTGCAAGCAACAGACAACTGCTTTAAGCAAAGTGTGTAAGGTAAACAGTCCACATGTTCCATGAATAAGAGACCGTTGTTTTCTCCCTAGTAGCAACAACACATCTAAAACCGAAGATATTATTGTCACTTCCCTTGTAAACTAGAGGCATGAACCCATTATCGAGCATAAATACGCCCTCTTGGAGTCACTAGCAACTACTTGGCCACGTTAACCACTAGCAACAGAGAGCATGCAAGATCACAAACAACACAGACAAGATAGAATCATAAATATAAACCATTAATCAAACTAAGATAATAATCTCAATATCCATTGGATCCTCGCGAACACAACATGTATGATTACAAATAGATTAGATCTTGATCATGAACAGAGCTCAAAAGATCTATACATGAAAGCACAAAGGAGGAGATACAACCATATAGCTACTATATGGACCCATAGTCCAAGGTGGAACTACTCATGAATCATACCAGAGAGAAGGCCTTCGGGATGATCTCCCCTCCGGCAGGGTGCCGAAAAGAGCTTCAGATCCCCTCCCCCGATCTAGGGACGATTGTGGCGGCGGCTATAGACGGCTTCGTGGAATATTGATCGGGTACTGAGAGTTTCTGCATTGGGGGCTTCTTATAAGCGAAGGGGGAGACCGAGGCATTCGCCAGGGCAGGCAAACCCTAGCCAGGCGCGGTCTAGGGCCCACCCGCGCCTGGGGGGATCTGGCCCCTCTGGCCGGCCCCTCGGGCTCTCCTCTGGACTTATTGTTCCCCACGGAAAGTTATTGACTTTGTCCTTCGTCCCGTCCAATTCCGAGAATATTTCTTCACTAACTTTTCTGAAACCAAACATAGCAGAAAACAGGCATCTGGCACTGCTGGAACTTGTTAATAGGTTAGTACCATAAAACTTGTAAAAAGTACCTCAAAGTGTAGACAAGTAAATCAAAGTAGATACTAAACAAGCATTGAGCATCAAAAATTATAGATACGTTTCCAACGTATCAGCATCCCCAAGCTTAACTCCTGCTCGTCCTCGAGTAGGTAAGTGATAAAATAATAATTTTTGAGGTGACATGCACCCTCACAATAAAGATCAAACCATTAGCAAGCATTGAAAGCTGGGATCAAAGAACTCTAAACATGTGCATGAAAGAATGGAATTCTAACAATAGGACATAGTAACTATGCATGCAACATGGCAAGCTACAAACAAAGATCATGAATAACATGCATTGAAAAACATTTGTTTGTTTCACATACAGAAAACATAGCATAGTGGCAATCAGCTTGTCCCTCATAGAGTAGCAATATAGATGCATAGGAAACCTTCAAAGTTCACAAGGGTGACTAGAAACAAGTAGCACAAGAACAAGTAATAACACAATATGCATCAATTAATAAGATTTGGAACACTGCACACAGAATGACAACTATGCTCTCTTAATGGTGCCTAAAGGTAGAAGGTGGAGACTCAATAATGATGGAAGAAAGGCCTTTTTGTAAAGGAAGCAGGGATTACAAGTTTCAAAAAGAGATTCCAAAAATTATGGTACTTATTAGCTTTCAGCCCTCATTGCCCCTATCATAAGCATCTTGAAGTGGTTAAGGTTAAAGTGGCAAAGCTAGAGTATATGTTTGACAAAGTATAAGTTGGAAATCTCAAGTCCCTTGACTATGAGGGCTACACCTCATGGATACTCAACTTAGGGCCCAAGCAAGTTCTTGTCACTGTAAGTATTTGCATATCATTGAAAACAACCACCAGGGTACCCCTTGCACATGGTACAGGAGCTTTCCAATAACCAAAATGACAAGGCAAGCAGACAATGAGCATCCCAGTAATTCTTCTTATGTACCATGGGAATATGGTGCTTTTTTCTCTCTTTCCTCTTTTCTCAATGTGTCTCTCTTTTTTATAAGAAGATTGCTTTATAGATGTCACTATGGTGAAGCTGCAAGTTTCCACCATGATTAGGCATCGCTTAGGCTAGCGGCCCAGGCGTTTTGCTAACACAGAATACAAACTCCATGGACTTACAAGTTCCCACTTCATTGCACACCGGTAATATCCATAGACAAAAGAGCATGATATCAACGGAGTACAAAAAGTACAAGTGCAATGTTGAAAACGTTCCCCGTGACAGCACGGTTCTGCTAATCCCAAATTATAAGTGCAAGCATATACAAAAAAGTTGCCTCAATGGTTCAAGTTTATTTGGGGAAAATAATAAAATGTGCCATCAAGTTCGTGAGGACTTTAATCACTAAGTTTTCACATAAGAAAATAGTTTTTAATTGGAAGATAGTTGAAAACAAGAATATACTTGGAATGGCTTAACACACCATTCATAGGAGTTTATAGTGGACACTTTGCAATAACATGGTTTCTTGGGAGTTGGAAGCATGAGTAGAACTTACTCATACAAGTGGAGGCTAGCAAAAGACTGCGAGCAACCAACTAAGAGAGAAAAAATGGCCATAATTATCCAATATAGCAAAGAAAACTAATCAAAGCAAAGAGTGGTACTAAAAGCAAGGACTAAATGATCATAGAGGCTAATGGCGACTTGTCATAGTCATAACATGGTGTAAGCATGTGCCAAGTCAACCGAAGCAAAAAATCAAAGGAGAATACCACAATACTATGCTTTTGCATGCTAAAACAACTCATAATTTATTCAAGGCACACTAAGCAATCCCAATTGTTTGGAACAAGACATGCTAGAGCAATAATCACTAAGCATAATGCTAAAACAACACCTATCATGTCATGCCAAAGTCTATGTCACAGTAAATGCAAGCTCATCTTGCACTTCAAGCAAGAACTTCCTACTCCTTTCCAAACACCAAGCAAACTTATTTGAAAAACAACACAGCGAGAACGGGGGTCCAAACTACTAAAGCAACCTAAACAAAATAAGCAAAGCAAACAAAAACTAAGATGCTCCAAGAACAACGCAACTGTGCATGAAACAATAAAAATTAAGTGTCTAGAAAGACCTAAGATTTTTATTGATGAAGAAGGGGATGCCTTGGGCATTCCCAAGCTTTGACGCTTGTACCTCTTGGATATTTCTTGGGGTGACTGTTAGACCCCTCCTTTATAAAGGAAAGGATCCCTGTGATTGCAATGCTAGTCCCTGGATCAATGCTAGCATCCACAGTTTAAGATGAAGTACACAGATACAAAGGTCGTTTATTACATTCATTCCAGAGATAAAACATAGTCTTTTACAACTCATGGTCGTAGGCCTAATACAAGAGTTTTAAGGAATACGTAAATAAACATAAGTCTTCGTGTTCATGTGCCACAGGCAAGCATGTTGAGTGTAGACTCATGACTCCTAATCATCATCGGAATAACCTGCAACATCACAAGTTACAGCCACAGAGGGTCAATACTTTGGAATAGTATTGGCAAGTGATACCTTAGTATATTTTAAGTGGACTATATTACTATATGCATTTTGGCTAAGTGTAGCTTGGCTTGCATTGATTAAAAATAGGTTTTACCTATTAGTTGAAATCCCTAAGTTTTCTTTGTCAAAACATTCCCAAAGAACCACCAATAGACATTGGGGTCTTCACCCTTGTTCACCCATAAATTTTTACTTAAAATTGGAGTGATGAGATTCTTGTAGCTTCCATGTCTTGATGCTCAAAAGTGTCCATTGCCTTGGACTAGGCTAAGTACTTAGGTTTTCCATCTGCAGAGGTTGTGCACATTCCCCACCAGACTTGGTTTCCCAAGACAGGACCTTTCAGAAGCTTTTCCTTAGTCAAATGGACGCGTTCCAACCTATCTTCCCATCTACCACCATCTGTCCAAATGACTAAGTTCTAGCAACCTATATGATCATGGCAGAGCCCATATTGCCAAGTGGTTGCACTGTAAGCTTTCTCAACACTTGGCCTCAAAATCCCTCAGGCTCGGGTGGCATACCACAAGTGAGATACACAACCCAAGTCCATGGCCTTGTGTAACCACTCAACATAACCCAATCATCCATTCCACCCAGGAGGTTCATTTGTCTTAGTTGTTTTATTAGAAAAACATAAGTCTCTTGACTTAGAAATATTTTCATCATAACAAGTACAGATGTTCACCACCCTTGTTTGCTAAGTAGCTAGGCTAAGCAGGTTAGGATAACTTAACTTAGGAGAATTCCCTAGCAATTCTACTATTCTACTCCACTTAGGATTTCCCATCTTAGCACTAGGCAAAATAGCATGCAATTCTTTAGGATAGAAATATTCATGAAAATATCACTTGCCTTGGTAGTGGGGGGAGTAGCACTCTTCACAATCATAATCACTAGCAAAATCTACAAGAAAAATCATAGCATTCAAATTCACACAAAATATTCAATCAAAAATAATATGAATGCATGCATGCAAGTATTTTACTAAATGGTGATTTTGGAAATTTTCCAAGAATGTGCATGACACTGAAACATAACAGGGCACAAAATTTATCCCATTAAAACTTATTTAACATTAAAATTAATTACCAAACTATAACTATACTCAAAATAGCTTTAAACAAGATTCTACAAATAAAGTCATTTTAATGGTTACTATTTGTTAAACCAATTGGACATTCAGAAAGGTCTTGTTTCACTGAATCCAACGGTATAAAATTTGTAAAAATCTAACGTGGCATTCAAAAGTTATAGCAGTTTAAAGTTTGGATCTAAATCTGGTTTTAAATTCTGTTTTTGATTTAAACCCTGCCACGCGTCGCAACCTTACTGGTGCGTACCGCTTCGCGCGGATCGCGCTCCGTGGACCGCACGATCTAAGTGGGATCTGGCGGCTCAGATGCGCGCTTACCCTTTCGTTTAATGTTCTATCCTAACCCTACGATGCAGATCCAATGGTCCATATCATCAAGCCAGAAACGGGCGGCGCTGGCGGTGCTAACTGGCGGCGGCGCGTCTGACTACGGTGGCGCCGGCGTTCTACATCGTCCGCGAGGGGGAGAGGGGTCTTACCAGGTTCGCCGGAGGCTGCTGAAGCTCGTCGTGGTACTGGCTTGCGGAGGGGCGCTCAGAGATGGGCTCTAGATCTCGTCGGAGTTGCGTCTGGCGTCGGGTGGGTGTTGTCGGAGTCGTTGCCGAGGTTCTTGTGCCGCCCTAACACGAACCAATGGATTTAGGAGATGCGCAGGACAATTGCGAACACGCTCGGGTGAATAAGAAAGCAAGGGGCGCTCGGGACTTACTGAGATTGCTCGCCGGAGTTGGGGTGGTCGTCGGGTGCTTACGGCGTCAAGCGAACACGGCAACCTGGGGCAGTACAGGATGCTCCGTTGTGGTTAGAAGGTGCGCAAGAGGATTACTAAGGGTCTCGAACAATCCAGAGGGAAAGGGGCGCACTGGGCTCACCTGAATCGATCGCCGGAGCTGGCTCTGTCTGCGGCGGTCTCGAGCGAGTCGTGGGCAGCCTGGTGGTGTGAGCGTGAGATTGACTGGGGGAAAATGATCGTGGGGAGGTGGAGATCTTATAGCAGGTGCCTCGACAAGAAACGCCTGCGTTTAACGGCCCAATTAAGCCGCGCCATCACCGGCAGTCACTGCAGCTGCGACGTGGTCGCGGGCGAGGTTTGGGAAGACGGCGGCGTGGGATGTGGCCCGCTTGTCGTGACGCAGGAAAGATGGGGGTGGGGTCCGTTCGTCAGTGACTAGGTGTGTGTGTTCGCGCGTGAGAGAAGGGAAGGAAATCCCCGGGTGGGCTAGTTGGGCTCGTTTCTCTGCTGGGCCGCTTTCCTAGCGCTTGGCCTTTTTCTATTGTTTAGTTCTATTTTTTTTCTAATTCAATTTTCTGGTTATGTTTTCAAATGGTTTCAAACTCAATTTGAATTCAAATCTTTTTGAGGTTTTGCAGGGGTGACTTGGTCTCAGAAATGAGTCAAAACTTGTGGGATTGCCTTGCAAAGGTTTGGTCAGACTTAGATTTCAAATAAACAGAGACTATGCATCATTTGCAAATGTTTGAAATGGAGGTTTTGGAATTTATTTCTAATTTGAATATTTGGTTAAACTTTTATACCCAATCATTCCCTTAGTGGGAAAGCAAACCAGTTCTATATCTTTCTAGTTTCAAAAGGTGATGGCCTAATGAGTGAAATTTACTCACATGAAATCATAGCATAAGTTTCTGTTTTTGAGAAGAACCCTACATGATGATGAATGCTTAGATGATATGAATGAGTTTTGAAAAATGAATTTGGGGATGTTACAGTGACACCGGGGTGGCATCCCCAAGCTTGAGCTTTTGTCCATTCTTCATCTCATTGCATCATTCTCTCTCTACACCTGAAAATTTTCCTTCATACAAAATTTCACACAATCTTCATTAGCAACATTAGAGTACTCAAAAGATATTAGACCGCTGGAAAAGCTTTGGAATAGCAAGGCTTTTCACTAAAAACACAAGCTACTGAAGTAACTCCTTCAAAGAAACTCAATTTACCTGAAGAGAGCTCAAAAAGGAATCAATAAGAAGCAAATGCAAATAATGGCAGAAATCTGTCCAAAGAGACCAGCAGGTAGAAACGAATTTTTTCGAACATCTTATGTTGCTCAAATCAAAAAGTGTTGAAATAACGAAAGTTATCTAACATACTAGGGGATTCATTCGTCAAGTTTGAGCTCAATCCGAGTTACAGAGCCTCCTCACGAATTTTTTTGGTGGTGGACAGAAATCTGTTTCGGGACAACAACTCCCCAAATCTTACTTCCCTCTCATTAGAGGTCATTATTGGCAGAAAAAGCAAACAAAAAGGATAAGGAGAGGTCATTACAGAATTAATAACTTCCAAGACTCAAGGAAACTCTTGGGTTATCTCCCAACAAGTACTTTTCTTTAACGCCTTAAAGTTAGGCACAAGAAGCTTGAGAAGATGCTCACATGAGAAATATGAATTGAAGTCAAAGAGAGCATCAAGAAGCAAATTCAAAACACATTTAATTTTAACCCTTTTCCTATGCATCAGAATCTTGTGCACAAATAAATTCACAAAGAACAAAGTGACAAGCATAGGAAGATAAAACAAGAGTAACTTTAAAACTTTCAGAACATAGAGAGGTGTTTCAGTACCATGAAAAATTCTACAACCATATTTTACTCTCTCATAATAATTTTAAGTAGCCTCATGAATAAACTCAACAATATAGCTATCACATAAAGCATGCTTTTCATGATCTACAAACTCATAATTTCTATCAAGCTCAAAATCAGTGGGATTAAAACCTCCACAGGTTTTATCCAAAGTAGATATTTCAAAAGGATGCACAGGAACATAACATTCATCCTCCTTTGGTAAGCATGGGGACAATAAAATAATGTAAGGGATAAAGAGTTACTCTCATTAGAAGGTAGGCATGGTTAGATAATCCATTCTTCCTCCTTTTGTTCATCACTCTCCTCCTCTTTTTCATCTAATGAGCTTCCAGTTTCAACAATTTCTTCTTCCATAGGCTCCTGCAAGGCATTAGTCTCTTCCATTTGTGGAAAACACCTATTAAAATATTCAAGAATATAGACATTTTCTTCCTTGTAATTATCAAAGGTAAATTTAAGTATCTAAAAAACCTCATGTTTATAAGGTGCATCATCAGTATTTTCAAGCAAATTGGCAAGTTCAAATGCACTCTTGAAGTCAATAAATTCTTAAATTTGTTCCACATCATCAAAATCATAATTTCCTTTAACATAAGAAGATACGGTAACATTATCATTATACTCACATTAAAAGGGTAAGTGTTTATACCTCCTGTAGCAACAAGCTTTATCAAAGCAATAAGTAACATTATAAGTAGAGCACACGTCTCTAGCAATAGTATTCAACTTATCAATTTTCCCATAAGTGTTTCCCTTTTTGTGACAAACGGTGTTCCTTATAATAATACTTTTGTTCTTTCGTGAACCCACCTTGCCAATAAGAACTAGTTTCAAAGAAACCATCCATTGATAGGAAGCATGACCAAGCAAGGAAACAACAGACCAACAACTAGAGTAGGAACTATTTTTTTTGTGTTTTTGAATAAGTCAAGCAAACCAACTAGACTAATTTTTTTGCGTTTTTTGAAAAGAGGCAAACAAAACCAAGCAAAAGAAACAAAGAAAACTAAAAACAAAGTAAAGAGAAAGAAAGTGAAGGACTCCCCTAGTGAAGACGTCCTTAGCCTCCCCGGCAACGGCGCCAGAAATTACTTGATGCTACACTCAACAGGGAGGAAGACTGCTTCGTTGGAAACCCCAAGAGCAAGGTATAAAGAGTACAACATCAAGATTTCCCTCAGTAGCAACCGAGGTTATCAAACAAGAAGGAGGAAGGAAACGTCACATAGGTGTTGGAAGCAACGAGGAGACCTGCACAACACAAACTCAAGACTCTGTCCCAACAAATCAGTGAGGTTGTCAAGCTCACCGGTTCGGTGTAACAATGGTTTAAACGTATGGTGTGGAAGGTAATGGTTTGCAGCAAGTAAACAAGTAACAGTGGAAGATATATCAATGGTAAATATTGGACCGGGGTCCACAGTTCACTAGAGGTGCTCTCCTTAGATAAAAAACATGGCATGAAGGGTAAACAAATTACAGCGAGGCAATTGACAAGAACTGAGCAAGGCATAAAATGCAATTACTAGCCAGAAAGATCCTATGAGGTTGATTGGGCAATACAACAATATACATAGACCGTAATCCAACTACATATATGACTAGAATTCCACCTTCAGGTTATCATATGAACCCCCTCCAGTATTAAGTTGCAAGCAACAGACAACTGCTTTAAGCAAAGTGTGTAAGGTAAACAGTCCACATGTTCCATGAACAAGAGACCGTTGTTTTCTCCCTAGTAGCAACAACACATCTACAACCGAAGAGATTATTGTCGCTTCTCTTGGAAACTAGAGGCATGAACCCACTATCGAGCATAAATACTCCCTCTTGGAGTCACTAGCAACTACTTGGCAAGATAACCACTAGCAACGGAGAGCATGCAAAATCACAAACAACACAGACATGATAGAATCATAAAGATAGAACCATTAATCAAACTAACATAATAATCTCAATATCCATCGGATCCCGCAAACACAACATACATGATTACAAATAGATTAGATCTTGATCATGAATGGAGCTCACAAGATCTATACATGAAAGCACAAAGGAGGAGATACAACCATATAGCTACTATATGGACCTATAGTCCAAGGTGGAACTACTCACGAATCATACCGGAGAGAAGGCCTCCGGGATGATCTCCCCTTCGGCAGGGTGCCGGGAAGAGCTTTAGATCCCCCCGATCTAGGGATGATGTCGGCGGCGGCTACAGACGGTTTCGTGGAATATTGATCGGGTACTAAGAGTTTCTGCATCGAAGGTTTCTTATAAGCGAAGGGGGAGACCGAGGCGGCCACCAGGGTAGGAAAACCATAGCCAGGCGCGGGATAGGGCCCACCCGCGCCTGGGGGGGGGGGGGGTCTGGCCCCTCTGGCCGGCCCCTCGGGCTCTCCTCTGGACTTCTTGTTCCCCACGGAAAGTTATTGACTTTGTCCTTCGTCCGTCCAATTCCGAGAATAATTCTTTACTAACTTTTCTGAAACCAAAAACAACAGAAAACAGGCATCTGGTACTGTTGCAACTTGTTAATACGTTAGTACCAGAAAACATGTAAAAAGCACCTCAAAGTGTAGACAAGTAAAGCAAAGTAGATACTAAACAAGCATGGAACATCAAAAAATATAGATACGTTTCCAACATATCAGCATGTGTAGATGTTATTGGTACACTAGAAAAGTTGGAGGAAACCAAACTCAAAAATGGGGGGAAATTAAATAGCAATACCTTTTAAACTTGTAGGAGTGCATGAAGCTTTGGAAAAGAATTTTGATTGGATTGTTCCTGAAAACCCGTTTGATGAAATTAGTGAACCCAAGAGTATTGAGAGAGGTTCCTCTAGAAATTATTTGGATAAGATACCTTGCCTTTTTGAAGATATTTCTATGATGCTTCTTCATTCGAAAATACTTGATTCTTGCTTTCTGTGCCTAGCTAAAAGGCGTTAAAGAAAAGCACTCTTGGGAGATAAACCAAATTTTATTTCATTAAGTTTTTATTTGTTGAGTCTTGGAAGTTTTTTTCTCAGTAATAACCTCTCCTTATCCTTTTTGTGTGGTTTTTGTGCCAAGAATAGCCTCTAATGCGAAGGATGTAAGATTTGGGGAACACTACTAGGAAAATGGTCGTCTGTGGCGCACCTAAAAGGCCCATCCGTGGCGCACCTGTAGTGCGCCACGGGCCTTGCGCTACGGCTATCTCTCAGCCGTGGCGCACTGCCTAGTGCGCCACGGTTGTGTAGAGATAGGCGTAGTGCACCTCCTAGTGCGCCACAGAAGTTTGGCGTGGTGCGCTACCCCTTGGATCTTCTGTGGCGCACTACCTAGTGCGCCACTAAACATCCATGGTGCGCTTTAGGTGTAGTGCGCCACAGAAGGTAGACCATGTGCGCCACAGATGTATTTTTTGTTTTTTTTTTAATTTCCAAGCCAGATTATATGCAATACAGATTATATACAATATTACAGCAGATATACACACACAGATACAAGATATACAATTATATATATAAATACTCAATATGAAAACAAGATTGAAACAAATACATATAGATAAGTCTCATACATGAATACATAGTCCAAGTTACATTTTTTTGATCATGTTACAAAGTAGTAGTTGGTGACATGCGAATACATGTGTCGATCGAACAAGTTAGAGCTCTAAGCTCGCTTAGACATCTAAACTAGCTAGCTAGACACAAACGCGGGATAAATAACCAAAGAAGATAAGCATGATCACCGCCATGACGAAGGTGTAGGTCTTCATCCGGTTCCTTGTCCTAACTCCCTCTAGATAGCGCTGTATCTATCTTCCGCCTCGCCATAGTGTTGTACCTTTGTAGCTATTGTCACCAAATTGCACTGTCTCCCAAGTCTTCCCAATCATCGAGACTCGAACCCGCCCTTGTACACGACGTACCACGTCATCTAAAAGTTGACAATAATAACTAACCGGTGATTGAAAAACATGTATAATTAAAGTCGCATATGAAGATACACTTATAGAAAGTACTCTTAAATCAAAAGAGCAAACTCAAAAGCATGCCTCATATATAACTAGCTAGGTCGTTGGACAGAATATGCTTATGACGGGACCGTTAGCCAAGTAGGATGCACAATTCCGGACTTGTGCATATCACAAGGCTAACAATCCCGTCATAGCACATTCACATATATATTGTGCCACGACATTTCAATCATCGGCATATTCTCGAAAAAGACAAAATAACTCAAAAGCATGCCTCATATATAACTAGGTTGTTGGACACGGGAATATGCTTATGACGGACTGTTAGCCAAGTAGGATGCACAATTCACGGACTTGTGCATATCACAAGGCTAACAATCCCGTCATAGCACATTCACATATATATTGTGCCACGACATTTCAATCATCGGCATATTCTCGAAAAGACAAAAATAACTCAAAAGAATGCCTCATATATAACTAGCTAGGTCGTTGGACACGAATATGCTTATGACGGACTGTTAGCCAAGTAGGATGCACAATTCCGGACTTGTGCATATCACAAGGCTAACAATCCGTCATAGCACATTCACATATATATTGTGCCACGACATTTCAATCATCGGCATATTCTCGAAAAGACAAAATAACTCACACTTGTCGTCCGAGAACCAAAGAGTAAGCAAAAAAACCAAAGAGTAAGCAAAAAAACCAAGCATTGATTGATATATAATAATAATAAGCAAAATAAGTAAGCGGTGATTCATAAACCTAATAAGATGATTACACTTGTCGTCCACACACACACAAAGGTCATCTATAGTTTGCAACTACAACTAGGCCAACATCAAGCCTTACGCTCGGCTTAGGGAACGGAGGACGCCTCGTCATGAACTTCCTATAGTCACCTGCATCTCTAGGCGATCTTCTATGTCACGGTTATTCGGGATATTTCCTCCGTAGAAGATCCCCAAGTCATGACATCACGAAGATGATTGCCCCAAATCGCTGCTGGATGCGATACATCTCTTGTCTAATATCCGAATCATTGATCTTGGCCTTTGCTTCGCCCACTGCTTGAGATGATCCGGCAACGAGAATTCGCTGGTCAAGTAGGAACGCCTCATGTGATGGAGTGCGTAGTAGGCTTCCTTCATCGCTTTTCCGGCCGCTTCACGCAGGGAACTCGTTACGTGGTTGAAGACGTGCTCCGAACTTGACCTTCTTACGCACGAAGCTGGTGCCTTCCGTCAGCAAAGCCAAGGAGAGCATCATCCGTAACTTCCTTGATCTTGTCGTAGTTTTTCTTATTTTCTAGACTCGAGTCGAAATACGTGGCGGGGAATGCTTCGCGATAAGGAGATGAGCATGCAAGGTTCATCTCACAAAAAATTCAAATGGAATGTGTTGAAAAAGAATGATGATGATCTAATAAAGCCAATCGACGGTGGCGATGAATAACGACTTACTCGGGAAAGTAAGGCACGAGAATGTATTCCTTTGTCTTGTTCGCCACGAGGATTCTTTTTAGGTACGAGGCCACGATACGTCGTTCGGGGAACCCAAGCAGCCCACGCCTGTAGTAGGGGTCCACTATAGCGATGCCGGTGTGTTCTCTCTAATGATCTGCGTGGCGGTGAGAGAAAGAGACGGACCATGGTATAGTGCAGCGGTATAGGTGGAACATATTGAAGATGTCCTCGACCGCAGGAAGAACAGATCCGCTGGGGCGGTGTCGACGAAGCCCAAGCTCGGTGGCACCTTAACCACGAATACCGGTGCGAGGGATCTTTCTCCGATAGAAGGCGTCTCTATCGTCAAGACGCCATGCACACTCTGCCCGAATCGGGCGAAGCTTCCGCAAATTCTTAGGTAGCATGGGCTCACCCGCCACATGAATCCTCCACATAATACCCTCGGGTCTTGGTGGCCCCAAACCTGATCGGATTCGCAGCTTGTTGACGCCACCGGCTGCTCGAGCTGCTAGATTTTCTTTTCCGCCTTTTTTCCTTTTGGAGAGCGGCAGGCACCACAATCTGAGCACCGCCGCCTATGTAGTGTGTCGTGGCTTAGAATAAAGGGCCGGTTGGTTGTATCACCGGCTCAGAAGGCGCAAGTCGGAGGCGTCCCGAGAACCAAACAGACGCTTGGTGATAGTGGCTTTCTGTGGGGCCACCAGCTAGGTCTTCTTAAAACCGAGTCTGAAGAAGTGATCATTCCAGTCTTCGAAGTCCTCGGCCGGATCCTGCGCCATGTGCATATCATCAACATGATCATCCGACCCACCGCGTGGAGGTGACGGCGAGGGCGGTAAGGGGGCCTTGCCACCGCTTGTCGCTGGCACGACAGGCGGTGCTGTTGTCTGTGGCGTGATGGCCCCCGCCGTCCCCAAACGGATCATGCTCTTTGGCCATAGCAAGAACAAGCCGAAGCAACTTCTGAGGACAGACGACTCTTCTTCATCCGCTCCTGGGGGTTGAATGGGAGGTTCCAGGTCGTCGCAGCCCCTTAGCACCCGACTAATTTTAACCCTGTGCACGCTATCTGGCATCGGTTTTGAGTGGAACGCAATCGCAAGGGTTGAACGATGGTACCTTGGCAACATCCTCACCGTTGTTCACGTAGCATAAGAGAGTGCAAGGAACATCCGTCTGCAGAAAACATGTACGGCGTCGTCAGAGCGAGATGCCACAAGAGTAATATATAGATGGCATGAAAGGCGGTAATTAAAGCAATTTGTTTACCGTTATGGCGTCGAGATCGGCTAATGTCGACGCACCGCATACGGCAGGCGTGCAAGAGACGGAAGGGCTGCTTGATGGCGCGGTGCTGGCCGGTGTATTCTCCCTACCGACGGGTGCTTGAGCTCCGGTGCCGCCGACGATGGCGCGGGGGCACCAACATGTACTCCGCGCCGCGGTGATGGCAGGGGAGTCACCAACACTTGCGGCGCCAGCGGTGCTGGCGGAGTCACGAACACGTAGTTCGCTCGATTCGCCGCGTTGTTCGAGTGGCTGTTGACCATGCTTGGAATCGGGCACGGCCCTACTCGACCACCCGCACTCCAGTTCGCTATTGACTCCACCAAGGTAGGCAGGAAGGACGTAAGGGTGATTGTCAGGTTGTCTTGGACGATCTGCGGGATCCGCGCCACTTGTGCCTTCAGTTCTTGAACCTCTCTGTTTTCCTCGTCGCTCCTTCCCGACGGCGCCACATGCGTCCTCGGTGGTGGACCAAAATGATCCACCCAATTCTTACCCCCGAGGCCGGCCAGACGGCCAGCCGACGATGGCTTCTTCGTAACCGGCTCTATATTCTTGGCCCGGTTCATCGCCCTGTTAAAAGGGTTATCCCACCGGGTGGCCGCCGTCGACCCCTGGGATGAGGAACCCTGGGATCCATGACTAGCAACAATTTCCTCCTCCTGCAGAAGAAGTAACAGTGAATCATTTAGATCATCGATTAGATTGCAATCGTGTTGATCCGCGGTAATTAGATTATACTTACCACAATTTCCTCGAATTCCTTCACCGCAGGATCTACGGTGAGTTGTTTGGTTTTTGGGTCCACATGGTAACGGGCCCTGATGAAGTTTTGAACCTGCCCGGGTTCGAATTTAGCAAAGGGGTTTTCTATCCCCTTGGATCTATACTCTTCGTCCTCCTTATTCCATTTGGCCTCCGCGATTCAGATCCACCAGATCCGAGATGGTGATGACCTATATTCATCGCCGCAGACCTTTCCCGATTACTATTTGCCGTGGCTCTTCGGATTCACACCTCCTTGAACTCCGGAACTGATCTTCGTGATCTCGGGTCAATCTTCCGGATCTCCTCGAGACTTTTGCCTTCTTTATAGATCTTCTTTATCCGGTTCTCCACCGGCTGTATGTGCTCATCTTTGTGAGGGCGGATTTGTTTACTGCTCCCATGATAATTTGTGTTCGATACTTAGCGGGAACTTGTATCTTGCGTGCGCTTCTCGAAGAGGAGTGCGCAAGTGGCCATTATCTTTATGCCGAGATTCTCGGTGTTGATCGAGATGGTTGTCCGGTGATCGCCGCCACTTGCCCACCGTGCATCTTTGACGACAAGGGCGGGCTCCAAAGGAACCCCGATGGGCTCACTGCATTTCCTCCTGACCGTGCCGACCGTGTTCGGGCGCCGTCCTTCGGCTTCTTCTTCTTAGGAGGGTTGCTACCACTCGTGCCCTCGCCGCCATCGGTGGTTTCATCGTCCACCGCTTCCTTCGGCTTCTTCCTCCGCCTTCCATCTCATCATCCTCGCTCTCCGAAGGATGGTATTCTTCATCGTCTTCTAGACGCTGGGCCGCCTCCCAGAATGTCAATTGTTTATTCGGAGGTCTGAGTTCTCCTTCAGCGCTGATGCGCTTAGAACATCCAGCCTCGTCGTTGTCACACATCTTTGCACTAATAAAAAACAAATAATTGGTTAAATGCACGGAAAAATCCGGCATGACCTTTGCTAATTTTCTTAAACTAGGAGTGCCCGATTTCTGCCGAAACGGAAGTTAATCAACATTTCGGCAAAAATCAGGACTCATTTCATACAAGAACCTGCATACGGGACATAATAAAGTGCTTCATACAAGCACAAGAATAATTTCAAGTGCTACAACAATAACAACAATCCTTGCTGTCATTTGCTTGCAATAAGAAAATGAGAATACACCATACACCATAACAAGCACAAGTTTGGCAAGAAAATGATGGCAACATAATTTTTAGTTCCGTGAACAAATGACATCAAATAATAGCAAATGACAAGTATACACAGTTCAATTCAGTTCACCTTGGCAAGCACAAGCTCGACATCTAACTTGACAAAGAACTACAGGTGCAATGCACTTGTTTTAATTTGACAAAGAACTACAGTGCAATGCGGGCATCTAACTTGACATCAACTACATCTAACTTGACAGAACTACAGTGCAATGCGTACATCTAACTTGACAAAGAATTGACAAAGAACTACAGTGCAATGCGTACATCTAACTTGAGAAACTACATCTAACTTGACAGCAACACAGTCCACAGGTTACAAAGGCTCTCTGTCGATCTCGATCAACACTTACATTCCCAATCGCGATGCATTCAACACTTACATAGTCCACAAGTTTTTCCTAATCTGATCAACCAATGGCTCAGGCTCTCTGTCTATTATTACTAGACTTGATAAAATATGACCATCTTACTGCTATATTCATCTACTGGACTTGCAAGAAGTTACTGGACTTGATGCATGAGTGATGTTTTATTTCATGCTTGGGTTAAAGAATATATGACCATCTAGTTCTATATTAATCTACTGCACATATCTGTTATCACCATGATAAGGACATCAATGCCATATTAATCTAGTGCTATATTAATCTACTACACATATCTAGTGCTATATTAATCTAGTGCTTGGGTTAAAAAAATTCATGACTGTTATCACCATGATAAGGACATTGGCCATCTCGCACATATCTAGTCCTATATTAATCTACCGCATTGCATGAGAAGAGTGAGAAGTGATGCAGTAATCGAGGTGAGCACTGCATAGGTTGCAGGCATAGGTTGTAATGGTAACGAGGTGAGCACTAGAATTGATGGGAACAGAAGAGGAAGGGACAAAATAGAAGCTACAGGAAAACCATCTAGTGACATGATTGACTGATTTATTAATGTAACATGGAGAGGTTAGAAAAGTATCCATTTATTGCTTAAAAACTATCACCGGTTTAACTAGCCCATTTCAAGCCAAAACTGTTTATACTACAAACATTAAAGTCGAATTCAGATCACTATGAGAAAAAATATCGATTCGATCGAAATGGTAAACCATTTCAGATTAACACTTGCATCATTTCAGCACTAAATCTCTCGCTAAATCAACCTAAATCAAGCTACGCTACTACCTAAACCTAAACCTAAACCTAAATCTAATCCTAAATCAACCTAAACCTCACTGTCAACCTAATCCTAAATCAACCTAAACCTCATCACAACCTAAACCTAAATCTAATTCTAAATCAATGCCCATGGGTGAGATGGAGAGAGGGAGAAGACTCACCTCTCTCGAGACGAGGACGAGGACGAGCCTCATGGTGAGGTGGTCAAGGCAGGGCTGTAGACGGCAGTCGAGTCCACCGGGCGAGGCGAGCGAGCGACGCTCCTCCTCCACCTCCTCTGGCTGGCGACGCCCACCTCCACCTCCTCCCGGCTGGTGCGCTGGCGACGCCTCCCGGCTGGCACGTGGCGGCGCCTCGTCCCGCAGCTGGGCGTGGGCGACGCCTCCTCCACCTCCTCTGGCGGCCGCTGATGCAGATGGGATGCGGCGCGTCGATGGGGATGAGAGAGGGCTCGGGCTGAGATGGAGCGATGGGGATGAGAGAGGCGGCTCGATCGAGTGGATAAAGCTAGTTAGGCAGCGCACTTGGGCATAGTGCGCTAGATATCTCAGAGCGCACTACGGGCTAGTGCGCCACGCCTATCGGCTTCTAACTCTTGGATAAGAGAACTATGCACCCACTAGCTAACAACTATACTAGCCTATCCCAATCGGTTCGCCCACTACTCTATTCTAAACCTGAGAGCACCCAGGTTCGAATCCTGGTGCCCCAATTTTTTGTTTTGATTTTAAAAACACTTTTAAATATTCCAAAAAATGCCCAAAAGTGGTGATATATGCCATAGAAGTTTTATTTTGATTTTAAAATACTTTTAAATATTCCAAAAAATGCCCAAAAATATGATTTAAAGTATAACTAAATTTCATAATACTTTGTTCATGAATATTACAATCTTTTTTGACCACGCGTTTACAATATTTTTTGAGCTAGCGTTTTACAATCTTTTTTCCCTTCTTTGTCGCGGTTGAATAATTTAGCCCCGGCACTTTAATGTTTCTTCTTTCGAACAGGCTACCTTTTTTGGGTAGGGTTGTCCTTTTTCTTCTTGTGATGTATGTTGTCGCATCGTAGTCGCCGTCATCTTCAATCTTTGGATCGCCATCGGTCAAGTCTTGCTCGTTGGCGACTCCATCCATTCCGATGATGTTTCTTTTCCTCTCCTCACGACAACACGGCTAGGCTTTGTCGGGTCGGTAATGAAAAACATTGGTCCACTTTGGTAGCCGCACCACGGTTCATTTTTCGCCACGCTTGCACCGTGGCCTTGGATTTGGCTGCCGGGTATAACCATGGTTGTGAAATACCGCCTTCTCTTCGACGCTCTTTGCCCATCCGACACGGAACATCGGCACCTTTTCTCCACAAGTAGTCGAGCTCCCGGATCTCCTCGATTCTTCAGTAGAATCTTTCCTTCACGTTGTCATCGGTGTAGAATTCGACGTTACCGAGTTCGATAATCACACTTGTTGTCCTTTTCCTCCGTGTAGAATGTGTAGCCGTTGATATCATACCGATAGGTCACCAGGTTTTGCATCGGTCCTCGTGACAAGGTGAATATGATCTTTCCGTGTCAAGAATGCGAGCGCGGGATTATCAAGGAGCGTCTGCCTAAACCAACGCGTGAAATCTGAGTTGTGCTCTTTGATTATTTCTCCTCGTCCTCTGTATGCCCCGTCACTGTATTTCTTCTCGATTAACCATTTGTGCTTCGCACCAAGGATCGACCAGTTCTAAATGCAGAAGCGACGAGGTTTTCTCGATCAAAGTCTACGCGTCGAAAATCAAGTCTGCATGCAAGATGCGACGACCCTCTCGGTGACCAGATCCGCCGAGCTTGCCAAGGTGTCTGCTGACGGAAGACCGGCAGGTTCTCGATGTCTAGATAATTCGTGCGTAAAGAGATGCACTCTTCGCCGTAAAGCCCTTGGCTATGCTTCCATCTGGACGGGACCTGTTGCGAACGTATCCTTTGATGTGTCCGTTCATCCTTTCGAACGCCATCATGCTGCGGAGAAACATCGGCCCGAGTTGTACGATGTCCTCCACGACATGGACCAGCAGATGCACCATAATGTCGAAGAATGCGGGTGGGAAGTAGACCTCAAGCTCACATAGTATCACCACGATCTTCTCCTGTAGCCTTCCAAGCTGATTCAAGCCAATTGACTTCCTAGAGATGACGTCGAAAAACTTGCATAGGACAAATAACGTTTCACGGACGTGCTCGTCCATTATCCCTCTTAGTGCGACCGGAAGTACCTGCGTCATTAGCACGGCACAGTCGTGAGACTTCATGCCATCGAACCTCGCCTCGTCTAGGTATCGCTTATCTTGCCCGCGAGTCGTAAGGAAATTTGACTCCTAGAAGGCACTTGAAAACTGTTTGATCTCATCCGGCTTAGAGTGAAGCAAGAAGGAGGCGTAATATTCGTTCTTCTTGAACTTTTACCCTTCCGACGACCTTGTGTCGCTCCGACTCATGATCATCGTCATCTTCCGATCATCGAGAGTAGGCCCTCCGTGAAGCTCCTTCCGGATACCCAAGCATATCAGTCGTGCCTTGCTTTCGGACCATCTTCGTCCTATCTGGCATGTTGATTATGGTGGCGACCGACTCGCACACGTTTTCGTGATATGCATGATGTCGAGGCTATGAGGCGTCGGAGAAACTTCCAAGATGGCAACTCCGTAAAATGCACCTTGTTTTCCATACCTTCATCACGGCTTGTCTTGTTGCTGCCTCTTCGCTTCTTTCTAGGCTTAGGACAATCTTTCCAGTTTTTAGCAACTCTTCCACTTCTTCGCTGCTCCTACGCCCGGGATTCCTCGGGTCTCGATTTTCCATCGAACAGGTCTCCACGCTTTCTCCATGGATCATTCTTGCCGAGCCACCTCCGTGCGCCATGAACACGGTTTTCGATGACCCGGATCTTTCTCTAGTTGGAGATAGCTTGTGTTATCCATGCACCTAACGCATGCGCAGAATCCTTGGATAACCTGCCCCGAGATATACCCGCAACCTGGATAGTCTTGCACCATAGTGACCAACGCGACTCTCATAGTGAAATAATCTTGTGCGATGGCGTCGTAAGTATTGGCTCCAGATTCCCATAACGTGGGTAGCTCCTCTTTCAACAGCCCGAGATACAGATTGATGTCGGTACCAGGTTGTTTCGGCCCTTGAATTAGCATACTCATTTGTATGTACTTCTTCTTCATGCACAACCATGGAGGGAGGTTGTACATCCATACAAACACGGGCCAAGTGTCAGGCGTGCTCTGGCTACCGAACGGATTGAGTCCACCGGTGCTCGCACCAAGCCTGATGTTCCTCGAATCTCCACCGAATTCTAGGAATTCGAGGTCCAATGCTTCCAGCTAGCATCCGGGTGCGCCGCAGCTCATCCTTTCGGGTCATCATCATCTCCTGGCTTCTTCCTTTCCGCATGCCATCGCATGAGCTTCGCTTCCTTAGGGTCCGCGAAATAGCGCTGCAGACGAGGGGTGATAGGAAAGTACCATACCACTTTTCGAGGTGCTTTCTTCCCTTTCTTGTATCGACTCCGCACAATCAACATGTGGTTTTCTTCGTCCTCGCCCGATAAATGATGCAATCGTTGATGCATACGTGATATCTAACGTCGGTAGATCGAGAGGATGACGATTTTCTTGGCATCCTCGATACTAGTTGGACATGTGTTCTCCCGGAGACGATCGTGCTGAATGCCATCATATCGTCGAAGCTTGTCGCTCAATTTGTGCTTTGCCTTCATCTCCATAGCCTTGAGCGTTACATTCAACCGTATCATCGGCCTGCATCCTTCATACAATGGAGTAACCGCGTCTTTCTCAAGTTGCGCAAGCTTGGCTTTCTCTAGCAGCAGCCGGCGTTACTAAATCGCTTGAGAAGCAGCTCTTGCACATAAGGGTCCCGCACCCAGCCGACGTTGTTCCATCGCCGCGCTCCTCCGCATCTAGATCATCATCATCCCGTTCGCTCGCACCTTCACCATCTCCAGAGCCTCTTCATCATCTCGCCTGTTCTCGCCGTGATGATGATCATCGCCATGTTGGCCACCTTCTTCACCGCTCCATCATCTACGCCATCGCTTATCCAACGAGTGTATCCATCCATGAAACCATGGCGGAGCAGATGCGCCGCAGATTCCCGGAACTGGGTCGATCACCGATTGAGTTTGCATCTTCTCGCACGGACATCTTATATCCGCTTGTTATTTTCAGATCATGTCGGCCGTCGCACATATCAAAAATCTAGCCACAATGCCTTCGCTCATTATGCGTACCATTTTTGCCTGCACGATGTACACGGTACAATTTTGAAGTCTATTAGAACCACATAATGAATGCATGCATGCAATGGTCGATAGAAAATTTCGGCATGACCTATCCTAAAATTAGGACCTTTGCGAAATGCCAAAGTCTTGCCAAAATGGAAATGAATCAACATTTTGGCAAAAAAAATGGCAACTTGTTCACATACAAACACAAGAGAGAGAGAGAGACCGATCCATACACACATGAACATATCATTATCCTCTCCATACACACATGCATGAGCATCATCGATACTCCATATACACACACATATGACCATCGATCCTCTCCACACATACACACATCATGAGCATCGATCATCTACATACATATGAGCACATGCATCATCCATATACACATGAACACATCCTTACATGGACAACTTACCGAGATGAGAGACCGATCGCGAGAAAGATGGAAAGGAGAGGTGCGCGCGTCGACCGGAGACGGATAGATGAGAGACCGGAGACCTCCTATTACTTATGTAACATCCAAAGCAAGTTTTACATGCTAAAAATGGTGAATGTATGGAGAAATTGAGGTGGGAAGGAGAAGATCCCGACTAGATCTAAGGAGGAAGAAGAAGGGGAAAGTGAAGTGTGGGTGGTGGATGTGTGGGCACACATGTGCACATAAAGTGCTGTCCTAAAAGAATCGACACATCCGTGGCGCACACTGCCCAGGCGCCATGGTGAGTACAAACTTCGTGGCTCACTAGGCCGAAAGTGCCACAGATGTTTCCTAGTCCATGTGGCGCACTAGGCGGAGTGCGCCACGGTTTGTGGCCGCTTGAGCGAGGGGCATGCGCTAGGCGTAGCGCACTGTGCACACGTCGCCACAGATGACCCTAACAACCGTGGCGCATGACTATAGTGCGCTATGATGTTTGGCGTAGGCCAACAGGGCCCTGGCCCACACACATCTGTGGCGCACTATAGTCATGTGCGCCACGGTTGTTCTAGTTATTAGTAGGGCACTGCCCACAGGTGAGCCACGCCTGTTTTAGCCGTGGGGCACTTCAACCATGTGAGCCACGGATGTGCTGATTACCTATAGCCGTTTTCCTAGTAGTGGAAGTTGTTGTCCCGAAACAGATTTCTGTGCTTCACTGTAAAAAATCGTGAAAAAACCCAGAATGCCGGATTGAGCTGAAATTTGTTGTGCGCATGCCCCTGGAATTTACCCAACTTTCGTTAGTTTTGCACTTTTCAATTTGAGCAACAGAAGATTTTCGAAGAAAATGGTCTATTTTGACAGGTTTCTGCCATTATTTAAATTTGCCTCTTAATCGGTTTGTTTTTAAGTTCTCTTTGATCACTTGAGCTTTTAAAAGGAGTTTCTACGGTAGCTTATATTTTAATAGATGATTTAATCGAGTTGAAACTGAACCCAAAGGCTTATTATCTTGAATACACTAATTTTGCTAATGAAGATTGTGTGAAGTTTTGTATGAAGGAAATTTTCAAGTGTAAGTAGAGAATGATGTGATGAGATGAAGAATGGACAAAATATCAAGCTTGGGGATGCCACCCGTGTCACCCCAAGAAAATATTTAAGAGGTACAAGCTTCAATGCTTGGGGATGCCTTGGGCATCCCCTTCTTCATCAACAAAAATCTCAGGTCTTCTTTCAAGACACTTTATTTTTGCTTCGTGCACTATGTGTTGTTCATGGAGAGTCTTTTCTTTTGTTTTTATTTTTATTTTTGTGTTTTCTGCAATAAATTGGTTGGACCCCAACACACCTATTTTGGAGAAGTCGCACCTAGTTCTTCATTGTCTAGGACACTTTAGTTTCAATCTTATTGTTCTGTAAGTGTTCACTTTTGCTAGCACTGCATTTAGCTTTAGTTTTGTTATTCTTTTTGCTTAGAACTTTTTAGTTCTTCTGTGTAGTTAGGTGAGACAAGCTCTATGATCGTTATGGATTATTATATTTGTGAGTTGTTTCAAATAAGTTGATTGGTGTTGGAAAATAGTGGAATGTTTCGTACTTATGTGTTACAAAAACGAGCTTGTTTTGACGGTGACTTAGAATATATCATGCCATGTTAGATGTTGCTTTGACCATATGCTTAGTAATTTTTGTTGTAGCATGACTTGTTTCAAACAATTGAGGTTGCTTAATGTGACAATAAAGAATCATGCGTTGTTTTAGCATACAAAAGCATAATATTGTGGTATTCTCCTTTGAAGGTTTATTTGGGTTGACTTGGCACATGCTTACACCATGTTAATACTATGTAATAGTCACCTTAGCCTTCATGATCATTTAGTTTTTGACTTTTGATATCACTTTATAATTTTATTAATAATGTTTTGTTGCTCTACATGATTATTGCCATTATTGCTCTCTTAGTTGGTCGCTCCCAGTCTTTTGCTATCCTCCACTTGTACTGAGTATGAGCTCTACTCGTGCATCCAACTCCCAAGAAACCACGTTATCCTAAAGAGTCCACTATAAACTCCTATGCATAGTCTGTTACACCATTCCAAGTATATTCATGTTTTTATCTATCTTCAAAATTAAATTTTTGTTATGTGAAAAATAGTGATTAAAGCTCTCACGAACTTGATGACACACTTTATTTTCTTGCACTTAATAAACTTGAACCATTGTGCCCATCTATGTTACTTATATGCTTACAAATTATAAGTTCAGACTTAGCAGAACCATGCTGTCATGGGGAACGCTTTCAACATTGTACATATCTATTTAGTTGATATCATGTTCTTTTGTTTATGGATGTCGGCGGTGTGAAATAAAAGGGGGTCTTGTAAGTCCATGGATTTTGTATATGTGTTAGAGAAACGCCTGGGCGGATAGACTAAGCCATGCCTAATCATGGTGGAAACTTGCAGCATGACCATAATGAGCATTTTATGAAGCATCTTCAAAAAAAAATAGAAAAAGAAGAAAAGAAAAAGGATAAAAAAAACTTCATGCTCAGGTAAATAAAAAGATCGCTGAGATGCTCATTGTCTATTGCCTTGTCGTTTTGATATGGGATAGCTCCTATGTCATGCGGCAAGGTTGTTGGTGGTTCTCTATGATACACATATACTTACAATGACAAGAACTTGCTTGTGACTAAAGTTGAGTAGCATGAGGAACGGTACTCATACTTAAGGGGAAAGGGATTTTAAATTTTTGATTTGTTAAGCATATATCTATTATTTGTCCCACTTTAACCTTAATCACTTCAAGATGCTTATGATATGGGCATTGAGAGCTCAAAGCTAGTAAGTACCATAATTTTTTAAAGCTCTTTATGATACTTGAAATCCCTACTTCCCTGTGCGAAGGGCCTTTGTTTTTTACTTTTTCTTGAGTCTTCATCTTCTATCTTTATGCATCAATTAAGAGACCATAGTTTTCATTCTTATTTAACTGTCCATTGTCCCAAAACTTGTTGATTGATTCATAATTATGGTATTGCTTGTTTTAAATTATTTGTATCTAGTCACCCTTATGAACTTTGAAGGTGTCCTATGCATTTATGTTTTGCTATAACATGATGGACAAGATGATTACCACTCTTGCTATGTTTTCTATATGTGAAACAAACAAATGTCTTTCAAATCATTATTCATGATCTTTTGTTTGTGTTTCCTTTCATGTTGGAACATAGTTGCTATGTCTTATTGTTAGAAATATATCTTTCATGCTTATGTTAGAGTACTTTGATCCTAGCTATTAATGCTTTACAATACATTGATCAAGATTGTGATGGTGCATGTCACCTCAAAAATTATTCTTTTTATCACTTACCTACTCGAGGACGATCAGGATTTAAGCTTGGGGATGCTTGATATGTCGTAAACGTATCTATAATTTTTGATGCTCCATGCTTGTTTTGTACCAACTATCTTATGTATTGTCTACACTTTGAGGCATTCTTATACATTTTCTGGAACTAACCTATTAATAAGATGCAACAGTGCCAGTTCCTTTTTTCTTATGTTTTTGGTTTCAGAAACGATAGTAAAGAAATATTATCGGAATTGGACGAAACAAAATCCGAACTTCCTATTTTTCAGAGGCGAAGACGGAGTCCAGAGGTCAAAGTGAGGCACGTCCTAGGGCAGCCACACCTGGCCCAGGCGTGGCCAGGGGGCGCCGCCCTATGGTGTGCCCACCCTGGACCTCTACCGACCTTGCCCCTTTGCCTATATAAACCCCCCGAGGAGAAAACCCAAAGTACCCAATCAAAAATCTACGAAAAAGTTCGTATCCACCACCACCATCGTCCCTAGATCGGGAGGGATTTGAAGATCTTCCCGGCACCCTGCCAGAGAGGGGAGATCATCCCGGAGGCCCTCTTCATCACCATTCCAGCCTCCGGAGTGATGCGTGAGTAGTTCATCCTTGGACTATGGGTCCATAGAAGTAGCTAGATGGTTGTCTCTCCTCTTTGTGCTATCATGTTTAGATTTTGTGAGCTGCCTATCATGATCAAGATCATCTATTTGTAGTCCTACATATTGTGTTTGTTGGTATCAAATGGATATTGAGTACTATGTCAAGATTGATTATTGATTCTGTCATGTCTATGTTATTTGTGATCTTGCATGCTCTCCGTTGCTTGTAGTTACTTTGGCCAAGTATTTGCTTGTGACTCCAAGAGGGAGTATTTATGCTCGATAGTATGTTCATGCCTCTAGTGATATGGGGGAGTGACAGAAACCTCTAAGGTTGTAGATGTGCTATTTCTACTAGGGAGAAAACAGCAATCCTTTCTCCAAGGGCAATTGTATTGTTTACTTTACACACTTTTCTTAATGCAATTATCTGTTGCTTGCAACTTAATACCCGAGGGTTGTTCGGATGATATCCCAGAGGTGGATTATTAGTCATAGATGTATTTGGATTACGGTCTATGTATTATGTTGTAATGCCCAAATGAATCTCATAGTGATCATCATGCCATGTACATGCATTGTTATGCATTCTCTATCTGTCAATTTCCCAACTATAATTTGTTCACCCAACATGTTATTTATCTTATGGAGAAACACCTCTAGGGAATTGTGGACCCCGGTCCATTCCTTATCATTGATATTCCATCTACTATCTACTGTTTACTTTCTGCAATTACTACAACCAATTAAAATTTTCCACACTATACGTTTAATCCTTTGTTTTCAGCAAAACCGTTGAGCTTGACAACCTCACTGTAAGTTGGGGCAAGGTATTTTGGTTGTGTTGTGCAGGTTCCACGTTGCTAGCAACACCTTGGGAGCTTTTTTCTTTCTCCTACTAGTTTGATAACCATGGTTTCACAACTGATGGAAAACTTGCTGCTGTGCTCATCATACCTTTCTCTTGAGGTTTCCCAACAGGCTCTACAGTAACCGAGCCACATCATTGAGCTGCTTCGTTAGTCGTCTAGGAGAGAAGCCACTTCCATTATATCAGTTGGTGAAGAAAACTGAAAAATTCATGTGGACACAACAAGTATATGCATCATTTCATGAGATCAAAAAGAAGTTGGCCTCAGAGTCGATATTAGCAACACCACTTTCCAAAGAGCTGATGTTGCTCTATGTCGCAGCGACCAATGGATTTGTTAGTGATGTAGTGGTGGTTGAGCAAGAAGAAGAAGGAAAGTTGATGCAGAGGCCGGTATACTATTTGAGTGAGATGATATCTTCGTCAAAGAAAAGCTACCTACCTACCACAAGATGACATATGGTGTCTATATGGCGGCCAAGAAGCTCAAACATTATTTCCAAGGACATCCTATGAGGATAATATGTGCAGCTCCTATCTCTGAAATTATGGGCATCAAAGATGCAAGTGACTGAATAGCCAAGTGGGGTATAGATCTGGCGCATATGCCATAGCATGAAAGGAGAGATGCAATCAAGTCTCAGGCACTGGCAGATTTTCTTGTGGATTGGGCCGAGATGTAATATGTGTCACCATTGCCTGACTCCAATTACTGGAGAATGCATTTTGATGGGTCAAAAATGAAGAGTGGTCTAGGTCCTGGCATAGTCCTCACCTCGCGAAAGCGAAATCATCTGAAATATGTTTTGCAGATTCACTGTGCAGCATCTAATAAGGTTTCTGAGTATGAGGAACTGGTTCATGGGCTCAAGGTCGCAAAGGAAATTGGAATTTTCCTGGCCATATGCTTTGGTGATTCGGATATTGTGGTTTAGGTAGCCTCTGGAAATTGGGATGCTTTAGATGCCAACATGGCACTATATCCATTTCATGTCCAGCAAATTTGGGACACTTTGAAGGTTGTGAGTTTCACCATGTACCTTGTGCGGAAAATGAAGCAGCCGACATGTTGTCTAAGCTAGGCTCATCTCAGCAGGCAATTCGGCCTGGCATATCTCTTGAGCTTCTTCCGAAGCCATTAGTTAAGCCGTCACCTATGTCCGAGTCAATATTTATCCCGACAAATCTGGATCCAAATATCGTCCCCATGGACATAGATGTTGGGGCAGTTCGAGTAAGCCGGGGACTGCTTAGTCAAACCTGGAGACTTCACATCCTATGTCAGTAGAGGCAATGTCGGTCGAACCAATTGAGAAGTGTTCATTGTTCGTGTTGTGCCATCATGGGCACAGTCGATTATGTTATACATGGTGGAATATAAGTTTTCCAAGTGATCAAATCTTTTTAGGGCAGTGCAGAGAAGAGCGAAGGCCTACACTATCATAAATAGTGAGTTGTACAAGAGAAGTTTCACAAATGTGCTCCAACATTGTGTCAAACTAGAGGAAGGGCAAGAAATCCTTCGGGATATTCATCAAGGAGAATGTGGTAATCATGCTTGATTAAGAGATCTAGTTACAAAGGCCTTTCGACATGGGTTTTATTGGCCAAGTGGTTTACAAGAAGAAGAAGATATGGTCAAGAAGTGCAATGGTTGCCAGATATATGCCAGCAAGATTCATATGTTGTCCTCAGCACTCAAGACCATCCCAAACACATGGACATTTTCTATTTGGTGCCTAGATATGGTTGGATCATTCAATCAAGCTCGTGGGAACATGACCCACATTTCTCAAAGATATTATCTTGAGATATGGATATCCACATAGAATCATTTTGGACAATGGCACAAACTTTGCCGAGGGAGATTTTGCTTGGTTCTGTACAGTGAAAAGGATTAGACATGATGTAGCTTCAGTCACACATCCTGAATCAAATGGGTAAGTTGAAAGATAAATTGGACTTGTTGTGTATGACATAAAACCTTGGCTCATGGAGCTGCTAAAGCGCACCGCTGGATGTTGGATAGATGAACTGCTAGTAGTGATGTGGAGTATCAGGACTACTCCAAATAGAACAACTGTCTATCCGACATTTTTCCTTGTATATGGGGCGGAAGCTATTTTACCAGCTGATATTGAGCATGACTCTCCAAGAGTCACCATGTATACTGAGGCCAAGGTAAAAGTGGCTCGAGAAAATGATATAAATTTGCTCGAAGAAGCAAGAGAGTGGCATTATCCTTATCAACTATACATCAATAAATATCTGATTCTATCATAGCCGGAACATAAATCCTCGGGTATATCAGCAAAATGATGTTGAATTGGTGATTAGGCTCGTGCAATGCACTTTTGGCATGCACAAGCTATCATCTCCATGGGAGGGACCATTTCTCATGAGCAAGGCTCTGCACAATGATGCATATTATCTCATAGATTCTCAGAAGCAGGTGAAAAAAAAGATGGACAGGTCTGGAGAGGAAACTAAGCATCCATGGAATTTAGCCTTGCTTTGTCCCTTTTACACAAAAGGGAAAAGTGTATGTATCTCTGTATCCCCTTATATGTCGGTATTTGTATGCCGGTTATGAGCAGTGAATGCAGGGTCGGCATCCCGAAAGAAACTCTGGGACATCCTGTGTTGTAATGTCCTTATCTACCTTTACTTTCCTATGTTGGCTGGCTTAGCTTAATTTTCCTATGTAGGTTTAGTAATGTGTTGGCACCAACGACCCACTCTTTGAATTTTCTACTTTTCACAACCCGACTTCATGGAAAGCAAGAGCAAAAGCCAAAGGTAGTTGTACACATGAAAAATGGCTAAGGAAAAGAAAAACAAGCAACTTGATATTTGTTGTTTTTGACCAACCTAGTATGTTCAATGGCTTTAATATATGTATCAAAATTTTTAAGTATTGTAAGATTTGTTTTGTGACCTTGTGACTCATATGTCGAATGCCTAAAATGGTAGACAAGAGCCAAGTTTATGGAGCTTAGTAGAAAAAAATAATCTTGGGGATTTGGCCAAAATCAATCTAGCATATTGCCTTGATAGTTAACTTAAAAGTTGTATTCCAACAAAAGGAACCAAGTGTATGCATTACATCTACACCCGAAATTCCGGAGGTTTAATGAATTAAGTTTTTTCAAGCCTAAGTAGCTATGCCAGAAACAGAAGGATTTGTAGGAGGAGTGGAAATGCCGGCATCTGGAGCACCAGATCCAGCTGGAGAAGAAATATCGGCCTCGATCTCTTCATCCACTACTTCTTATTCCTCTACCTCTGCGCTTTCGTCACCTCGATCATTGAGGAAATTCGGCCCTTCAATGTAGGAGTGGACGTCGGCATATTTAATGAAGGAGTATGCCCTTTCCTGACGCTACTTGATGAGGTACGGATCTGTGGTCGACTTGGAGCCATCACGCATAGAATGGAGAGCTAGGAGATTGATGCCCTCATACCATGAGAGAATGAAGGACAAAGCATCGTCAGCACTAGCCTGACCAGAAGATTCTCAACATTCATAAGCCTTTCATCGCTTGTCATCAGCCGCTCCGACAATTCAGGTCTTTCAAGATGGGTAGACATGGCAACTAGGTGGTCATCCATATCCATGTCTTCCGAGATAGGGACAGGTTTAGCTCTCTTCGTGTGCCCTTGGTAACCGCATTGGTGGCAGCAGGACTAGATTCAGGGAAGTTCTCTAATAGGAAAAAAACAAATAGTGTGTCAAATACAGGCGTTTGTCGGCATATAACCTATGTCGGTAGAAAATAAAAAGAAGAGATAACTTATTGGCCATCTCACTGCTGATTCTAGTCATCTCCGACAACAAAATGACGGACTTTCCCTTAGCTCCATGCGATATTTTTCCTTGTGAACGAAGGGGTGATTTCCATAATTTTGGCCTTGTGCTCCTTCTTCATGTTCTCAAGCTAATCCTTTAGAAAAGATACTTCATCTTGCTCCTTCTTGAGCCTATCCTTATTCTTTGGGTCATGCTCATCCAATTGGTAGGACAGTTCCGACATAGGAATGTAGTCCTTGTGATGCTCTGCATAAAACCTTTTCTCGGTTGGGCCAAAATAAGAAACTAAGTATATATAAAATGAACAAGTGCAAGATAAAACACATAATATGTCTTACCCTCAAGTTTGGCATAAAGATTAGAAACCCGCTTCTGTAGCTGATTGGACTGGTCCTTTATCCCAAATGCATATACTGGAAAACTTCAATAAGAAAAATTTCAAATCAAGATAGTCCCGATACAATTGCTATATCCACAAAAAAGAGTATACCATGGCTTTGCAGTTTCACTAGCAGATGTTTGTGCTAGTTGGCAAGTTGCTTGTGCTACAGGAGGAGATTTTTATATACCTTGGGTCTGCGTATTGGTGCAAAGCTGACAAGATAAAATGTTAGCAGTGAAATTTTAAGAAGATTCAAGTCAAGTAAATTAGTATGATGAGTGCAACAGCACTTCATTGGGAGACCCCAAGCGGAAGGTATCATGCAGTACATCAGGCAAGATTACCTCAGTAAGAAACCGAGGTTATCGAACCAGTAGGAGGAAGGAAACATCCCAAAGGTGTTGTGAGCAACGTGGAGACCTACACAACACAAACTCAAGACTTTGCCCCAACTAACAGTGAGGTTGTCAATCTCACCGGTTGCTGTAACAAAGGATTAACTGTATGGTGTGGAAGGTGATGATGGTTTGCAACAAGTAAACAGTAAAAGTGGAAGATGTATCAATGGTAAAGATTGGACCGGGGTCCATAGTTCACTAGAGGTGCTCTCCTTAGATAAACAACATGTCATGAAGGGTAAACAAATTACAGCAGGGCAATTGACAGGAACTGAGCAAGGCATAACAATGCAATACTAGACAAAAAGATCCTATCAGATTCGATTGGGCAGTACAACAATATACATAGACCGCCATCCAACTACATGTATGACTATAAGTCCACCTTCAGGTTATCATCCGAACCCCTCCAGTATTAAGATGCAAGCAACAACTGCTTTAAGCAAAGTGTGTAAGGTAAACAATCCACTTGTTCCATGAACAAGAGACCGTTGTTTTCTCCCTAGTGGCAACAACACTTCTACAACCGAAGATATTTTTGTCACTTCCCTTGGAAACTAGAGGCATGAACCCACTATCGAGTATAAATACCCCCTCTTGCAGTCACTAGCAACTACTTGGCCAAGATAGCTACTAACAACGGAGAGCATGCAAGATCACAAACAACACAGACATGATAGAATCAAATAGACAAAACCATTAATCAATCTGACATAGTAATCTCAATATCCATCGGATCCCGCAAACACAACATGCATGATTGCAAATATAATAGATCTTGATCATGAACGGAGCTCACAATATCTATACATGAAAGCACAAGGAGGAGATATAACCATCTAGCTACTACATGGACCCGTAGTCCAAGGTGGAACTACTCACGCTTCATACCGGAGGCTGGCATGATGAAGAAGAAGGCCTCCGCGATGATCTCCCCTCCAGCAGCGTGTCGGGAAGAACTTCAGATCCCCCTGATCTAGGGACGATGGTGGCGCCAGCTATAGAAGGTTTCGTGGAGTTTTCATCGGGTGCCTAGGGTTTTTGCAACGGGGGCTTCTTATAGGCGAAGGGGCGAGCCAGTTGGCCACCAGGGCGGTTGCACCCCCAGAACCGGGGTGGGCCCACTAGCGCGTCCAGGGGGTGTGGCCCCATGGTGAGCCTTCTCCGTCTCATCTTCTGGCTTCGTGTTGCCCACGGTAAAATATTATCTTTGGATTTTGTCCCGTCCAATTCCGAGAATATTGATTTTATGCCTTTCTGGAATGAAAAACAGAAGAAAACAGGCAACTGGCACTATGACAACTTGTTAATAGGTTAGTTCCAGAAAACATATAAAAACACCTCAAAGTGTAGACAAAGAAAAGCAAAGTAGATAATAAACAAGCATGGATCATCAAAAATTAAAGATACGTTTCCGACGTATCATAGTACTCCACATAAATATCATTGACTAGATATCGAAATTTAAAGTTTCTGGCAAAGAAAAACTCGACCAAAATCTCAGTGACTGGATATCAAACATAAAGTTTCTGGCCGAGTAAAAATCGAACAGAATCTCGGTGACATGATATCAGAATTTGATGTTTCTGACCGAGTAAAACTCGACCAAAACCTTAGTGACTGGATATTGAATTTAAAGTTCTGGCCGAGTAAAAATCACCCATAATCTCGATGACTAGATAATGATTTTAATATTTCTGACCGAGTAAAGTTTGACTAGAACCTCGGTGACTGGGATACTGATTATATATAGATTTGCATCGAGTAATTCTTACTTCACCCAAATCTCGGTGACTAGGGAGAATATATATATATATTCTACAAGTATGAAAAGAAGGGAAAGGTACTTAGCTCAATAGCTTTGTCAGCCTGCGTTAGAGTGTCACATCCCAAGATTTTCCAAATCTTGTTATGTGAAAAATAAATAAACAAAATAAATAAATGTTGAAATTCAGGGTGAAAAGAAAATTTTTGTTTCTAAATGGAAACTTAAAATCCCATCTTGAACAAACTTTGGTTAACATTTGAATCCAACTAAATTCAAATCAAAGTGGAATGCACTCTTCATAAATGCATCTGGAAATTAAACACTTGAGAAATGAACCAAAACTCTAAAACCCTAATAGAAGAAAATCATTTCCAAGTTAACTCCAAACCTATGGATTTGATCCATATAAAAATTTACCAAACAAACATTTCAAATTGATCAAGAATGATTATTAGAAATATTATAAAACCATATTAATTGGATTTACTTAATTTCAAGCCATAGATAAAATCTTATGAATTTGATAAGATAAGGAAATTGAATTTCCAAAGCTAATAAAGCAACCATCTAGAAATCCATACAAAATGGTTAGAAAATAATCCTAAAAGGATTTAAAAAGATAAACAAATAATAAATAAAGTTATAATAGTTGGAATCACTATTTTTGGATCTTGTAATAAAAAGATTTGGTTTTCAAAAGAAAAGGTAGAGTTATAAATAAGGATTATTTTATAGAGCCAAATTAAATCTTGGCCAAGCTTTTGAAATAAAATATTTCTAGTTGATAAAAATAGTAAAGGTTTATTTAAATAAAATAATAAGGATTTATTAATATCCATTTTTATTAAAGTAAAGGTTTTTACATTTTAAATAAACACTAAAAACTTGTTAATTTATTTTAAATGAGATTTTCAAGTGTTTTAGTTTTTCAAATGAAACCTACTAAAAAGGATTTTGGTATTATTTAGTTTTCAAAAAGAGTTTTAAAATAAATTAAAACCTATTTGAATTAAAGACTATGATCTATTTAATTAATTATTAATAGATCCTAGAAAGAACAAAAGAATTATTTTGGACTTTGAAAATATGTTGATAAACAAAATTAAAATTCACCCAAAGTTTGGTGGTAATTTGAATTCAAATGGAGGTTGAAAATTATTATTAAATCTTATTTAATTAATACTAGAGCCTATTTTAAATAATTAAAAGACCCTAAAAAGAATAAATATTTTTGTTCTAAATTTGACTTTGGAATGTGCTATTAATCAGTATTTAAATCTACACAAATTTTGGTTGAGGTTTGAAATCAGATTGAAGTTTGAAATAATTAAACAAAACCAAAAAGATTAATAGAAATGAAAAAGGGAAAAACAAACAGAACAAAAAAAATGAAAAGGTCGACCCAGCCCAGCTAGCCAAGTAAGCCCAGCAGAAGCCTACCTCTCCCTCTCACTCCGAGCTAACCGTTTTTCACCGCGAAAGAAACCCACACAGACGATGACAGCCTGGACCCACTCCCCCTCCCCCTCTCTCGCTGACGCCAGACCCCACCGCCACGCAAGCTTCTTCCTCACCCTCCCGCTCACCTCGCCGACCGTTGCTGCCAAATGAATGCCGGCGTAATACGCAGTAACGCCGCGATTAAACAGCCCCGCGATCATGCATACTAATTCTCCTGCGCCCCCTCTCTCATTCCCCTCACTCTCCAGAACCTCTACGCCCCCAGGCCGTCTTAATTTCTCTTCGAAACTCCACTGCCCCGACGAGTTCCGGTGTCGATTCCGGCGAGCCCCGACCCTCTCCTACCTCCTAGCTCACACCATCTTGATCCCCATCATCTCGCGCACCTACCCATGGTCTCCGTTCGGCCACGCATGCCCCACAACCTCGCCTCTGTATTCGTCTGAGCGCCACCGACGACCCCCGCAACTCCGGTGAGCCCTAGAACTCTACTCCGTGCGCGCCTCGACCAGTGGATCATGCAGTTTTATTCGCCGGTGTCTTATGCATCTCCAGGTGCTCGCTAAACAATCGCACACGATCTACAACCTCATCTCCTACCGCGACGGCACGAGCCCGTCGCCAGGCATATCTCCGGCGAGCAATCACTGTCACCTCCATGCGCCCCTGACCCTGTGGCGACATGGTCAAGAAACAGCGCAGACATGCGAACCTGGTGAGCATCTCCCCTTGATTTCTCACTTCCTGCATCGCCAGCACCACCACCGTCTGACCGCTCCGCCGCCACCTGCCGCCGCCAGCGTCGCCCATCTTTGGCAAACGTGTTGCGCGCCGTCCGATCTCGATCTAGTGGCTATGAAAGAACTAACCCGAGGGGGTAAGTAGTGCCTCTGAACCGTGCGATGTCACTTAGATCCAACGGCTGTCAGCGATCGATCCGAGCGAAGCGGTACCGACCAATCGCAGCACGACGCGTGGCCTGTGTTTGTTTTAAAAACCAGAAACTTGTCTATTAGATGTTCCAATTTGAAAAATTCATAACTTTCAAACCACACGTCCAAATTTTTCAAATTTTATATAAATGGATTCAGCAAGAAAAGTACTTTCTGACCATGCACTTTGTTTAGTAAAATGCTTCAGTTAAATTGGTTGTTTTTGCAGAAACTTGTGTAGGCATATTTGGAATATAAAAATTGTTCTAAAATGATTTTTGAGATAAAACCTTTGGAAAATGGTTTGTTTTGAAGCTACTAACCATAGAAATCAATTTGTGGTTTCAAAATATATTTGGTGAAGTAAAATAATAAATCTTTGATATTAACCATTTCTAGTCAAATAAAAATAATGCTTATGTGTTTAAAATGCTTTGGTAGAAAACCTTTGTGAAAGGTTTTGATTTAAACTCTCTATCCCTAAACACAAAGTTTTATGATTATAAAACATATTATGTGAACCCTATAAAATTATTGCTTTACTAAAGACATTTTCAACCACATAAAATAATGATTTGGTTTAAAAATGGTTTATAGGTTAAATCTTTTGTAAATAGTTTTGCCACTTTATAAAATGACCAATAAAGTGTTTTAGAATGTTTATAACCTATTATAAACCACTTTGGTAAATAAAAAAAGTTTGGCATGCTTGCATGCATTGTTTTGTTTTCATTATTTTATGTGATGTTGCTTGAATGGTAGATTTAAATTGTTCCTTGCTTGATTGAATTGTAGTGATTTGAAGAGTGTGATCATTGTAAAGACAAGGAGTGAACTTATATTCTCTACCAAAAAGGCAAGTGATGCTTCATACTTTTGTCCCATTATTTTCACTATGCATTAGTGATATTTCTAAGTAGGACTTGCATGGAATTTTGCTAAGTGTAAACTATGCCATGGGAAATCCTAGTGGATGAAACCTTAGTAGAATTTCCTTAAGTTAAGATTCCTACTACTATCATGCTTAGCTTAGCTAGTAGAAAACAAGGGTGGAATATATATTCATACTATGGAATATTTCCAAGTCAAGGACTTGTGTTTTGTTTAATAAAACAACTAAGTCAATGAATCACCTGGGTGGAATGGAAGGAATGGTTTGTGTTGAGTGGTTCACAAGGCCCATTTCTATTATTTACCTTGTGTATCTCACTTGTGGAAGGCCACCTAGGAACAAATAGATTTGAGATGTCAAATGTTGAGAAGCTTCAAGTGCAGCCACTTGGCATTATGGGCTCTGCCTGGATCATATAGGTTGCAATAACTTAGCCAAATGGACAGTTGGTGGTAGGGTATTGATAGGTTGGAACGCGTCCATTCTGGTCTAAGGGAAGGCTTCTGAAAGATCTTGTCTTGGTGAAACCAAGTCTTGTGGGGAAAGTGCACCACCTCTGCAGAGTGTAAAATCTAAGTACTTACCATGTCCCTGATAAAAGACAATTTGAGCATCAAGACATGGAAGCTATCAAGAATCTCCTCATCCCAATTTCTAAGTAAAACTTGTGGTTGAACAAGGGTTAAAGGATCACAAATTTCTATTGGGAGATGCCTTGGGAAAGATTTTTTCAAGCAAAAACTTAGAGCTTTCAAATGATAAGGAAAAACTATTTTGAGCAAAGCAAGCCTAAGCTCCACTTAGCCAAATGCATATAAAATGATAGACTCCGCTATACTACCATAGTATCACTTGCCAATTGTCGTGGGAATTGTCACGGCAGATGCTGCAATCGGCAGCGAGTAGTAGAACGAGGGGCAAGGGCGGCCAGCCATCTGCGGTGCGAGATGAGGGCAAATACAGGTTTTACCTGTGTTCGCCCCGGAGGGTAAAGACCTACTCGCTAGATTGTATTATGGAGGTGTTACAATGGGCGAGCTCGGCTAGGCGAGTCGCTTGGGTGTATCAGGGAACGTGTCTCTACTCGCCCTATTGGGAGGTTTATATAGGCTCACCTCCCCTAGGGTTTACATATCTCAACCGATTCGGTTACAACTTCAGTAGTCGTTTAACCTAGTCCGGCTGGGCCTATCTACTCGCCTGGGCCTTCAGCTTCCAGTCGCTCAACTCCTGGCTGGGCTTCGATCCACTCGTCGTTCTACAGGCCCACTCGCCGGGTCTTGGGCTGTCGGAACGCCCCGCCGGTATACCCCGGTAGGCATATCCCCATCAGTAGTCCCCGAGGCCATCGTCGATTAGGCGTAGGTGGCTGCTGGCAGTCGGAGTATACGGCTTCAGAGTAGGCACCCAGTCGAATCGTCGGCCGGATCCTGTATAGAGGAGACAATCAATGATCCAGGTCGCAACCTTGGTCGAGTCGAGTCGGCGGAAACACTGTCTTAGTGATTGGGTCGGCGAGCCGAGTGGCCATAGTTGGACCGTCAGGCGTGGTCAAACTAGCCGTTGTGGTAATCCAACGGTAACTTTTGACGTAATCACCGCGTGGTAACGGCTCCCTGATTTGGCGGGTAACTCCCGCTATATAAGGGGAATGGCAGTCGAGAGCCAACTCCTCACCACTTCTTCCGAAAAGGCGCGATTTTCTTTCCTTCGCCCGCGATCCAGCCGACCCAAATCTTCCGATCTCCAACCAATCTCGCCATGGCCCTTTCCACCGAGCCGTGGGGTAGGTCCAAGTGCACAGGCACATGGGCCTCCTTCGAGGAGGCCGATCCCGCGAGCCGGCTGTTGGCGTATCCTCAGCCGAGAACGATCCCAAACCCGCGAGAGAGGGAATTCATCTGTTTCACCATTCATCTCGAGCGGGGGCTAGGGTTTCCTACGTCCCAATTCTTCCGGCGCTTCTGCGCCTACTACGGGATCCAGCCTTCAGATCTGGGTCCCCATAGCATCGGCTCGCCATCTTCGCGTGCTCGCGAATGCTACTTGGGCTGCCGGCCCTACTTCCCCTTGTGGCAAGATCTGTTCCACGGACGGATCAGCCGCGAGGAGGCAGGCGGCCCAATGCTTGCCGCGGGCGGCTTGACGTTCCAGCTCAAGTCCAAAGCTTCTTTCTTTGACCTGATGCTACCCGCCAAGGCAGCGAGCGACTGGAAGAAGTCGTGGTTCTACGTGGCCGAGGCGACCCCGGAGGGCGAGGTGGCGATCCCGCGGTACTCCGCTAGTCGCTCCGAGCCGCGCAATCTTCAAGTCGGCAAGCTCCCCGGCGACCAGCGGATGGTCGTCGACGAGATAAACTTGTACAATTGCTGGCTCGGGCGGCGGCTCGTCCCACTCGCCCACCGCGACCACTACATGTACCAGTACACGGGCCGGGGAGACTCGACGAAGGCCTGTATCGACGAGTGGAAGCTGGAGGATTATCTCCCAGCGTTGAAGAGGATTACCTAGGCGGTGTACCTGGATGCGCAGGCTGGGGTCGCACCCTATACCGCGAAGCGTCCGGCTCCCACGGTAATTTCTTTACCTTGATCGCAGTCGCAGTAAATGCAGTCGCGGTAATTCTGATTTCGTCTTGTATTTGTTACAGCTATTCCAAGTGGTGGAAGGGTGGCTCCCACCCTTGGACGATGAGCGCTCGGGCCCGGACGTAGGCGAATCGCCGCCTACCAAGGGCAACGAAGACGACGAGGACGAGTCCGAAGAGGAGGTCGCCCCACTGGTCCGAAAGACCCGCGGGCAACGACAGCATGAGATCGAGGCAAGCAGAAGCCTCGAACGTCATGACGATGACGACGAGCTCCCAGAGACCACCTCGCGCCGTCAAGCCACCCCATCAAAGAAGAAGAAGAAGAAAGAAAGGGAGGCGAGGGCCTCCCCGAAGAAGAAAACGAAGCCGTCGAGAACGGCCTCACCGCCACACTCGGCGAGCAGCTCTGATGCTCCCAGCTCAGCCGGTGACGGCGCGCCACCAGCGACAACCGCGCTGGACGCGGCGACCGTGGAAGTACCGCTGGCCTCAATGCCTCCGCCATTCGCCCATCTGGCCTGGCTGGGAGGCTCGGCCACGGTGACTTCGCCGCAAGGAGGCTCGATCGCGCGCTTCGCCGCAAGGAGGCTCCGGCTACAGCGGCCCCCACTCGCGAGGAGGCTCCCGCCGAGGATGTCCCAGAGGCGCCAGCCGCGGCCTCAACGACGAAGAAGCCGTCCGTGTCTTGGGCACGCGACGCCCCGAACTGGGATCGCCGATTGGGGCCTGAATCGAAAAACCGCCGCCTTCAGACGGGCTGCGTTTCATCCCAGTCGCCAAGTGAGTGCACTCACCCTTCCTTATTTGCCATGACTATTCCAATTGTCTCTGTTGACTTGATTAATGCGCAGGACCAGAGTGAAAAGGATGGGCCACCCGACCGTGGCCAAGGTACCCTCCGCCGCAAGCGAGGAGGACCCTTCCCGCAAGAGGAAGGCGGACGAGGTCGTCGCCTCAGCGGACGGCAACAAGAAGGCCAAGGGCGATGATGTCATCACGATTTCTGATGACGCGGCGGTCGCGCCGGCCGGGCCCGCGGTGGAGGCAGCCGCGTCTACGAAGGAGGGTGCTTCCTTGCCTGGAACGGCGGAAGCGACCTCCCTTGGAGCGGGTGCCTCTATCGCTACCTTCCCCCGCTTCGTGACCAAGGCGGCCACGGCGAGTGAGGCTATGCCCTCGAGCCACGCTCCTGGGACCGCCGATGCTGAAGTCGACCAACGTCGTGGACACACGCCGGCGTTACTCGCATCCGTGGACGCGATACAACTCCATGGCATGCTCGGCGCGGCCATCCAGGTACATCCAGTCCCCGAGGATCAGGTCGGTGCTTTGCAGCGGCTTGATTCTTATAATTTCTCGTTTTTTTTTCGCATCCAGTCCCCGAGTGCGCACTCGCTGAATTTCAACGAGTGGGCACTTAGGAATTTCTTGATCGCCAGTCCCCGAGTGCGCACTCGCTGAATTTCAGCGAGTGGGCACTTAGGAATTTCTTGATCGCCAGTCCCCGAGTGCGCACTCGCTGAATTTCAGCGAGTGGGCACTTAGGAATTTCTTGATCGCCAGTCCCCGAGTGCGCACTCGCTGAATTTCAGCGAGTGGGCACTTAGGAATTTCTTGATCGCCAGTCTCGAGGCGCGCACTCGCTGAATTTCAGCGAGTGGGCACTTAGGAATTTCGTTTTGACTGACTTTTTTGGTGATGTGCAGGGTCTGCAGCTGGAGTCGGCGGACCGATTGGCCGCGAAGCAGCACGCGGAGAAGGAGCTGGCCATCATCCAGGAGGCGAACAAGGGGCTTCAGGCTGCTGCTGTGAAGGCAGAGGAAGCTCGCCAGGGGCTTGTCCCCGCTGGTGAGTTGGTGGCGGCGCGATCTGCTCTGGGTGCCGCTGAACAGCGGATCGCCGACCTCGAGCGCCGAATCGCGACAAAGGCGAGAAGAAGCGAGCTCGCGGACGGCGAGCTAAGGCCGCCATTGCGGCCGAAGAGGATCGCAAGGTGTCGGAAGTCCTTATTGCTGGGCTTCGTGACGACCACACGCCGCTTAGTGCTTCATCACGGACTCGCCTACCGCTGCTTGGTGAGTGCATCTCCCCTTAATAATAGTTGTGGTTTTTGTGGTGTCCGTCATACTTATCATTGTCTTCTACTCGCAGGTCGCATCATTGATAGCGAAGAAGGGGCGAGCTCGCTCGACGCGAGGCAGTGCGTAAGTATGCTCGTCGATTCGGCGACGTTGTCGGCGACGTGCATCCGTGCCTACCTCCAAGAAATGTCGCCCACGGAGGTGATTCCAAGCGACCTCGTTGAGGTGTGGAGGTACTTGGAGAAGGCGCCCGCGGTCGTTGAGTTCATGACGCGGTCGGCGTTTGGCGTGAGCGCCGACGGCCGAGCCTTGACTCGCCCACTTCGAGGATTTCGACATTGACGATGTGACGAGTGGGTATCCATCGCCGATCGCGCGTGGAGCTGTCCGAGGTACTCAAGTTGTAAGAACGCGCCGCCACGCACTCGAACGGTATCGGGCAATGGGCGACCTCTGCCGTATCAGAGATGGTTGTCGCGCAAAACGACCCCGAGCCGCCGATCGTGACTTCAAGGTCGAGCAGCCTTTTCGCGGCGATGGCGGGTGAACCGACGACGATCCATCCAACCCAGACACGGCGCTCATCCGCAGCCGCCGGATGCTGGCGAGTCGCCTTCAAGCCCGCCGAGTAGGGTAGTTTGCCTTGTGGCGTTAGCAGCTTCGCCACGGCATATTTTGTAACATGAAACAATGCAACATGTGATTGAATGAGACGTCGTGTCTATTTTGATATTTGTTTGTGTGCTTTTGATTGATTTTGGACGCGTCCCCGAGCGCGTCCGCCCTTTTGTTGGGTTTACCTCGTATATGATGTATGTGTTGTTGTTATGTGTTTTGATTTTTAGTCGACTACTCGAGCTCAAGAGCCACACTAGGCGACTCCTTGAGTGCTCAGATTTTACCGCTTTTCCGCGCCGAACGAGGTCGGGTGGCCGAGTCCCCGAGCGTGGTACTTGGTAGTTCTAGGCGCGACTCGAGGGTGGTTGAGGACTTAGCGCGTTGGTGTGAGCGCGTCACTCCTGCCTGGCCCGTGGGGTCAGTCGCGCGGTGAGTCCTGGGCATGCTCTCTTACTTGGCGTTTTCCCTGACCGCTCGCGACGAACTGGTTTTCAGTCCCCGAGCGTGGTACTTAGCCGTTCGAGTCGCTATGCCGAGGATGCGGAGGACCAAGGTCGTTGTGAGAAGAGAGGGCAGTTGTCTTGGCTCGTAGAACCAGTCGAGCTAGGCTACTCCAATGGGGCTCCGGGTTGGCGTTATTCGTGGACGGTACAAGACCTGAAGTGATTCAGTGCTCTGACACCGCACTACTTAGCCGCGCCGATCGCTGTACCAAAGGTTGACTTCTTCGTTTAGCATAACGCTGTTTTTACGAGTGCGAGTGGCACAAGTCATGGAGAGTAAGCGCAAGTTGCGGTAACCATTTATTTTTATTTCATAGCGATTGGAGAGTACATGTGTGGGGTTCTAGGAGTAGAACTTCCGGAGGAGGTTTACATTCCATGGTCGCTTGACGTCGAGTTCGCCGTCCCCGCGGACGTCGATGAGGTAGTAGGCGCTGCTTAGCACGCTACGATAGCGAATGGGCCTTCCCACGGAGGGGAAATCTTGTGCATCCCCTTCTTATCCTGGATGAGGCGTAATACCAGGTCGCCTTCCTGAAGGTGCGAGCTTTCACCCGCCGGCTGTGGTAGCGGCGGAGTCCTTGCTGGTAGATGGCGGTGCGTGACCGAGCGAGGTCGCGTGCTTCGTCGAGCTGGTCGACCCCATCTTGGCGGGCCAGCTCGTTTGCAGCCTCCGTATAGTGGACGACTCGCGGCGAGTCGTGTTCGAGGTCGGTGGGCATGACTGCTTCGGCACCGTAGACCATGAAGAAGGGGGTGAATCCCGTCGATCTGTTGACGGAGGTCCGGATCCCCCAGATGACAGAGGGCAACTCCTCGACCCAGCACCCGGCGGTGCGCTCGAGTGGTACTTGGAGTCGCGCTTCAGCCGTGGAGGATGCTTTGCTGGCCCGTTCCGCCGGCCGTTGATTCGGGTGGCCGACGCGAGGTCGAGCCGGATATGGTGCTCTTCGCAGAATTCGCCATGGCTCCTTGGCGGTTGGTGCCGTTGTCCGTGATGATGCTGTTGGGGAACCCAGCGATATATGAGCCCGCCAGGAATTTAGTGGCGGTCTTCCGTCGCATTTCGACTGGCTTGGCCTCCACCCACTTCGTGAATTTGTCGACGCGACCAGCAGGTGGGTGTAGCCGAGGGGCCTTCTTGAATGGGCCTACCATGTCCATGCCCCACACAGCGAATGGCCAGGTGATGGGGATTGTTTTGAGTGCCGAGCTCGACGCGCGCGTCGATTGGCGATTGCACCCGGCGATCGCTGGACGATGTCGACAGCGTCGGCAGCGGTGGGCCAAGAGAAGCCGTGTCGCATAGCCTTGGCGACAGGAGAAGCGGCGCAGGCCGCAGCCACCGAGTGAATGTCGGAGGATTTTGCGTCCTTCACCGGTTGACGCAGCGTTGGAACACGCTGTGACGCTGGCGCAGGAGCTTGCCGTCGATGATGGTGTAGGACTTGCATCGACGAGTGATCATTCGAGCCTATCTCGCCTCGGGCAGGTGCGGCTTCGGTGGCGATGTAGGGCTTGGTCCATCGTTCGCTCGTGACGAGTGCGACCAAGGCTGCCTCTGGTTGGAGTGGGACTCCGATGTCGATCTCCCTCGGGAGAGAGACTGATGGCTTGGAGATTGTGTCGCGGAACACGCCGGCGGGTGGTGCGAGTCGAGCCGACCCGATGCGAGATAGGGCGTCGGCCTCCTTGTTTTTCCGCCTGTCGATCCACTCGACGGAGTAGCCGGTGAAGTGGCCGCCCAGCTTGTCCACCGCTTGGCGGTACGCCGCCATGGTAGGGGAGACGGCGTCGCAGGTGCCGGCGACTTACCCCGCGACAAGGTCGGAATCTCCGTAGCAGCGGAGGCGATTGACATTCATCTGCTTGGCGGCTCGCATGCCGTGGAGTAGGGCCTCGTATTCAGCCATGTTGTTGGTGCAGGGCGTGAAGTCGAGGCAGGGGATGTAGCGGAGCTTGTCGCCCTTTGGTGAAGTCAACACTATCCCTGCGCCGGCGCTGTCCGCGTTCTTGGAGCCGTCAAAGTGCAGGCTCCAGTAGTGGAGGTACGGCAGCTTCTATGGTCTGGTTTCCTCCCGGGCGGCGAAGTCTGCCGGTGCTCGTGACTTGATCGCCTTCGTGGCTCATACTTGATGTTGTGGACGCCGATCTCGACGGCCCACTTGGCGACTCGCCCGTCGCCTCGCGATTGCGGATGATGTCTTGCGGTGCCGAGGAGACGACCGTGATCGGTGTTCCCGAAGTAGTCGGCAAAGTACGCTGAGCCCGAAGACCGCGTATACTAGCTTTTGGTATCATGGTGGTACCGGGCGCGATTCGTGAGGACCTCGCTTATGTAGTACACCGCTGAACCGGGCGCCTTTCCTTCCTCTGGTCGCCGACGACCATCACGGCGACGACGACGCTGTGACGCCGCGACGTAAACCAGCATGGGTTCTTTGTCGGGGCGGCGAGTAGCACCTTTTGAGGTCGCGAGCGTCGTCCGCCTCCTTGTCCCATCGAAGGTGGGGTTCTGCGCATCAGCGGTATAGGGCATCGCCTTTTACCAGCGGGGATGAAGCGACGAGAGCCGCTACCGCCGGCCAGCTCGACGCCGCAGCACTCGGTTTGTTTGCCGGGCGATCGTGTCGATCTTTGTGGGGTTCGCCGATCCCTCGCTTGGAGACGACGCATTTCAAGTTGTCCGCCGGGTACAATCAAGGTGCACTTGCCGGTTTGAGCTTTATCTTGTATCTTCGCAGTTGGCGAAAGTTTCGCCAGTCGAGAGTAGGTCACCTTGGCGAAGCGGACATCACGACCACGCCGTCGATGTAGACGTGGATGTTGCGCCAATTTGGCTCGCGAGGCATTCTTGCATGCACCGCTGGTAGGTCGCCCGGCGTTCTTGAGGCCGAAGGTCATGGCGGTGTAGCGTAGGCTCAATGGCGTGATGAACGCCTTCTCCTCGCCTTCGACGGCCATTTTGATCTGGTTGTACCCAGTAGGCGCCGAGGAAACATAGCGACTCGAGCCCGTCGTCAATCGATTATCTAGTCGATCCGCTGGAGGACGAATCGCCTTTGAGCAAAGGCTGTTCAGGTTTGTGTAGTCGATACACATTCTCCGTGTCCCGCTTTTCTTCTCGACCAGGACTGGGTTTGCCACCACTTGAGTACTTGATTGGCCGGATGAAGCCGCAGCAGTAGATGCTGCACTTCCTCGGCGATTTCTCGTGGCGTTCTTCATTGAAGGGCCGATCGCTGATGTGTCGCACTTTGGGGTCGGCGTTTAGCTTGCAGCGAGCTCCCTAGGGACACCGGGCATGTCGAGGGTTTCCATGCGAAGATGTCCCTGTTCTCACGGAGGAACTCGGCGAGCGCGCTTCCTATGCTGGGCTCATGCCCCCGATCGTCACCGTCTCGGCCGGAGTCGCCGTACCAGCTCGACGGCGCGGTGTGTCGAGCCTCAAAGGTTGAGGTGCCCGCTCCGAGTTGGGCTTCTTGAGTATGGTGGGTCGTCGTTGTTGACCCCGCCGCATTTCTGGCGAGATCGGCGTGGTTGGTCTCCGCCGCGATGACGGCGCGCGAAGCTCGGCTCCTTTGGCCTCGCACTTTCGCCATGTCGGGTCGCTGTTGATGGTGATGACGCCGCACGCCCAGACCTTCATCGCATTTGCTGCCGCGGGCGCGCGCTGCCATGAATTTTTGCGGCGCTAGCAGCAGAAGGTCGAACGGCACCAGCTCAAGACGATCCGCCGGTGCGGAAGTTTACCGGTGTCGAAGGTAACGGCAGCGTGACCTTGCCGATCGGGTACGCCTTCCGACCGGGACGATGCCGTGGAATGGTGGGTTGTTCGATCATCGACCGGAGCCGCAGCCCTGAAGGTGTCGAGGTAGAGGATGTTGATGGAGCTGCCGCCGCCCATCGTGTCTTGGGAGCCAGAGTCGCCAACCTTGGGCTTGACCACCAAGGCAACTCGTCCCGGTACTCGGCGCGCGAGTGGTCTTGCCGCTCGAGGTGATGCGCTGCTCGACCAGTTCAGAACTGGGGACGTCTATTTGGGCCACCGCATTGACGGCGACGGCGGGCGATGACCTTCTTCTCGCCGTGTTGAAGCTCGTGAAGGTGTGGAGCGAGCCGGATACTTTGTTTAATTTTCCGCCGCTTATGGTCGTTGTCGGGTCCTCCCTGCTTGTCGTGCCTTCTCGATTTCCACGAGGGTGTGGCGGTCGGCGGTGGTGTGCGGCGCTATGGCTTCCTTCCCGCTATGGAACGCACATGGTTGGTTAAGGAGGGCCGCGATCGAACCTTGGCTTGTTCTTGTAGTTGCCGCCATCGGCGTTGCCCTCCGTCAAGCGGTAGCTCTTGGTCTCAGCTGCGCGTGCGTGTGTTAGACGGTCGACTCGCCACATCGCGGGCGCTTGCCGAGAGTGCCGCTGTAGCGTAGGTTGGTTCGCCCGCAAGTTGCCGCCAGGCGGCGTTGACCTCGACTCGTCCGCTTCCTGGTTCGGATCTTCCTCGCACTGCTTGGCGATCTCGAGGAGGTCGGGATGTTGTCGAGTGTGCAGGAGTGTCGCTTGAGCTTGGCGACTAGAGGCTCGTAGCAGTACGAGGTCTTGAAGCAATGTATCGCTGTGTCCGGGTGGATGCCGACCGCGTTGTACCAAAGCTCTTGCCATCGTTGGACCCAGCATGGTCGACTTCTGGGTCCCCGGACGCACTGCCCGTGTCCTCAATAGTGGTGGCGCGGTGTAGGAGCACTCGGCGTCGACGATGCATCGCGCATTTCCTCCCGTGAGTCGACATCGCCCGGGGAGAGTGTTGATCCACTGCCTGCACATCCCCTCCATCATAAGGGGGAGGTAACGGGCGGCGAGTAGGTCAGTGTGACCCGCGATCCCCATCGCCATGAGGTATGTGTCGAGCCAGACGGCGGGGTCGTACGAGGAGTCGTACTTTTCTATCTCTTTTGGCGCCTTGAAGTTTGGCGGGTACTTCTCGCCTCGGATCATTGGTCCGAAGCACTTGGGTCCGAGTCGACTGAGCGACTCCATAGGCTCGTCGTCGTGGCGATTAGTTAGGGTGTGCCGCAAGTCGTCGGGCTGGCGTGCACGCCAGCTTTGGTTGTTGACGATGTGGGTGCGGGCGTCGATGGGTTGCCCGTTGGCGGCGATAAGGTTGGTTGCCGGCCTGGCGTCGTTGGTGGAGAGTGCCGCGTTCGCGGGTCGGTGTTGGAGCTGCAGCCCGTGGCGGGCGTTGAGGTGTTTGCCGCCGGGCGTCACCGAGGCCGCCTCGCTTCGAGGAACGCGAGTATACTCGACCTGCCGAGTCGGCGCCCGCTTTTTGCTGCTCGACGTCCTTCGCAAGAAGGGCCCTGACGTATTGGATCTGTAGGGCGCCGTCGCCTGTGGCTGTGATGCTGTCGGCTGCTGCTCGTCCTGCCACGAGGTTGTCCATTGGGGTGGAGAATGGGAGGCCGCTCGCCTCGCTCCCGTGAGGATACTACTATCGCGGCTGGTCCTCGAGGTGCCGTTAGGAGGTGGGCGCCTCGCCGCTGATACCGGCGGGCCGGGCGCTTCCTCCCGTGGCGCGTTCTCACAGATCGCGCCGCCACGCTGGCCGGGTCGTTGCCGGGTTCGTGGCGCCCTGAATGGTGGGGTTCAGCGTGACCTGATCCGCTGGTGGTAGCGTGACAGCCTCGCTGCCACACCGCTCGAGGCGAAATTTTTCGCGCTGCTTTCTTTATGCACCGCCCGCTGGCCAGCGGAGTTCCTCGACCTCCGTTTTCGTGGCGTTAGGAGGGATTGGGGTGGAGAAAGGATCCTCCGGCGGACGGCGTGGCGACCGGTTCTATCGCGGAGGTCGGCGGAGTTTTCCGACCCGGAGTCGAATTCGAAGATCCTGAGGATGGAGGGGTCCTCGAAATCTCCCGCGTTGGAGACCTGGGTGATGGAGCCCGCGGATGAGGCCGCGGTGATGGATCCGGCGAGTGACGCCGGTCGCCGAAGTCGGCGTTGCCGGTGAGGGCCGCATCCTCTGCGGCCATCAATTCCCGCAACGTTCTGTGGGCCGAGTTGTACCGGAGGCGAGGTGGTGGATCGCGGATCCGCTCGGAGAGCCAATCGCGGGCGGCGACTTCGCGGATGCGAGCCGAGTCCTCCGAGACGGCGATGGCGCCGGTGAGGCCGACGAAGAGGCCGATCGTGCCGATAGGGTGATCACGCCAGCGTGACGGTCGCCGCCGGACGTAGCTGCTCGGCAAGATCTGGAGCATCTCGCCGATCGCTATCATGCGCGACGGTGGCGGCTGCCTCGTTGATGGGCAGATTGATCTCGCCGTAACACCGCCGACCGCCAGGCCCCACGGTGGGCTCCACCGCCGTGGGAATTGTCACGGCAGATGCAATCGGCAGTAGTAGTAGAACGAGGGGCAAGGGCGGCCAGCCATCTGCGGTGCGAGATAAGGGCAAAGACACAGGGTTTTACCCAGGTTCGGCCCCCCGGAGGGTAAAGACCTACTCCTGCTAGATTGTATTATGGAGGTGTTACAATGGGCGAGCTCGACGGCTAGGCAGCGAGTCGCTTGGGTGTATCAGGGAACGTGTCTCTACTCACCCTATTGGGAGGTTTATATAGGCTCACCTGCCCTAGGGTTTACATATCTCAACCGATTCGGTTACAGCTTCAGTAGTCGTTTAACCTAGTCCGATTGGGCCTATCTACTCGCCTGGGCCTTCAGCTTCCAGTCGCTCAACTCCTGGCTGGGCTTCGATCCACTGCTGCTCAGAGGCCCACTCGCGGTCTTGGGCGATGGAACGCGTCCTGCTGGGTATACCCCGGTAGGCATATCCCCATCACCAATACAATTCAAATGTATTGACCCACTGTGGTTGTAACTTATTATGTTGCAGGTTTGTTTGATGTTAGTCAAGTTTATTTATTTAGGATTACAAGTCTAGAACCAACATGTCTGCCTGTGGCACTTTGAAGATGAAGGACCCCATGCTATTGTTATATTCTGCTGCATTGTAATGAGATAGCCAAATGAGCTATGTAAGATGTAATAAATTATTTTATTCCTGGTTATAAAGTTGTATTATGACCTTTGTTTCTTGATATTACATCTTAACTATGGATGCTAGATATTGTACCAGGGACTAGCATTGTAAACATAGGGATCTCTACCTTATTAAAGGTTGGGAACCTTACAGATGGTATCAGAGCCAGGTTGTGTTGCCTGTAGGACTGTAACCCTAGGATTGGACAAAAACCCCTTAGAAAAATAGGAGTTGTATTTGTTCCAAAACTTATTTAGAAACAATCTTGTATACTCTTTCCTCTACCATTTTGGTTTTGATTCTACAACTCTTCTATTTCAACTTGATGGATAAAGCCTTTCCATGGCCAAAGACTTCATCATGTGCAAAGGACTTCATCAACTCTAATGACTTCAACATCTTCAAGTGATTTTAACCTTATTCTCCACAAGGACTTCAACCTTGGATATCACTAAGGACTACAAGTGAGACAAGAAATATTGCTCAAGACTTGAAGACTAAGGAAACACAACTTAGAAAGAGTCATCATCACCATTGAAGTTTTGTAACCAAGATGCAAGAAATTCTCTAAGGATACAAACATCTTGTTCAAGAAGAATCAACCAAGAAGGATGGAAAGATCTCAAGTGAACCATACAGATAGACCACCATATTTAGTTTAAGTCAAACACACCAACTTATGTGGTGTAACAAAAATATTTTTGGTTGCCTAAAAATATGCTTGAAACTTGTTGTTTGAGTGGAATGCTTGTTTGTGATTGCTTGCACCTTGCTTGTGTGAATTGTGATGTGTGTGATTAGAATTATTCCCTTAGAAATATTTTGCCTATTCTAATCCCAATCCAACCCAAACAGATGACTACTCCAAGGAACTCCAACATCAAGGATGGTGACAACAACAACAACCAAGAGATCAACATGAGGGAACTCATAGTAACCCAAACCCAGTTAAACCAAGTGACAGCTCAATTTTTAGGCAACACTAGAGAGGTAGATCCAACCATGCAAAGGTTTTTGGAAACCCAAACCCAATTGTTGCATAAGATGACAGATCAAATGATCAACATGGGAGACAACCTTTCCCAAGGAGTTTGTGACAACAAGGATGTCAAGGATGATATTTTAGAAGGAACCCAAGCTTTCAATGTTTGTGGAAACAAGGATCACACTTCCAAGGAGCATGAAGATCAATGCCCCAACTGTGAAGAGAAACATCCAATTGACCAATGCTCCACATCTCAAGCTACTTGTTTTCTATGTGAAGGAAATAATCATGTCCCTATCCAATGCCCCATCTATTCCATAGTTCAACAAAGGAAACAAGGTGGAGTGCAACAACTGATTGCAGATTACCATGAGAGAGCAAAGTCTACCAAGAAGGATGAAGACAAAGGAAAATCTCAGCTTGTACCTCCCAGCAATATGACCCAATTTAAGGTACCAAAGAGGAGACATATGTATTATCCAAGGAAAAGGTCAAGGAGACCAGGAAACTTTCCTACCTTTGAGATAGCATATGAAGAACATGAACTAGAAGCACTCCTATCTTTGGAGAAACCCAAGAAGAAGAAGTATAAGGAAATTAGCCAAGTGTGGTTCAACAACTGCAAAGAGCTAGGCCATTATGTGTCAACTTGTCCACAGAAGATACGCGAAGAACTCAATCTTATCACATGTTACAATTGTGGTAACCAAGGGCATTTTGCAAGCAATTGTCCAGAAAAGATGAAGCACAAGATAAAGCCTATGAGGATCTCAGCCTAGTCACATGTTTCAAGTGTGGAAACAAAGGACACTATGCAGATGTTTGCCCAGAGAAGTTTCCCCAAGATCCCAAGAAAGCCAAGATGTAATCTAGTTGAATTTTTTTTAAGGGTGGTAGTACCATAGTTGCTTTGAGCCAACTTGTAACCCCTAGCCTTCCCAAATCTCGGGACGAGATTTATTTTAAGGGTGGTAGCCTGTCACATCCCAAGATTTTCCAAATCTTGTTATGTGAAAAAATAAATAAACAAAATAAATAAATGTTGAAATTCAGGGTGAAAAGAAACTTTTTGTTTCTAAATGGAAACTTAAAATCCCATCTTGAACAAACTTTGGTTAACATTTGAATCCAACTAAATTCAAATCAAAGTGGAATGCACTCTTCATAAATGCATCTGGAAATTAAACACTTGAGAAATGAACCAAAACTCTAAAACCCTAATAGAAGAAAATCATTTCCAAGTTAACTCCAAACCTATGGATTTGATCCATATAAAAATTGAACAAACAAACATTTCAAATTGATCAAGAATGATTAATAGAAATATTATAAAACCATATGAATTGGATTTACTTAATTTGAAGCCATAGATAAAATCTTATGAATTTGATAAGATAAGGAAATTGAATTTCCAAAGCTAATAAAGCAACCATCTAGAAATCCATAACAAATGGTGAGCAAATAATCCTAAAAGTATTTAAAAAGATAAACAAATAATAAATAAAGTTATAATATTTGGAATCACTATTTTTGGATCTTGTAATAAAAAGATTTGGTTTTCAAAAGAAAAGGTAGAGTTATAAATAAGGATTATTTTATAGAGCCAAATTAAATCTTGGCCAAGATTTTGAAATAAAATATTTCTATTTGATAAAAAGAGTAAAGGTTTATTTAAATAAAATAATGAGGATTTATTAATATCCATTTTTATTAAAGTAAAGGTTTTTCCATTTGAAATAAACACTAAAAACTTGTTAATTTATTTTAAATAAGATTTTCAAGTGTTTTAGTTTTTCAAATGAAACCTACTAAAAAGGATTTTGGTATTATTTAGTTTTCAAAAAGAGTTTTAAAATAAATTAAAACCTATTTGAATTAAAGACTATGGTCTATTTAATTAATTATTAATAGATCGTAGAAAGAACAAAAGAATTATTTTGGACTTTGAAAATATGTTGATAAACAGAATTAAAATTCACCCAAAGTTTGGTGGTAATTTGAATTCAAATGGAGGTTGAAAATTAATATTAAATCTTATTTAATTAATACGAGAGCCTATTTTAAATAATTAATAGACCCTAAAACGAATAAATATTTTTATTCTAAATTTGACTTTGGAATGTGCTATTAATCAGTATTTAAATCTACACAAATTTTGGTTGATGTTTGAAATCGTATGGAAGTTTGAAATAATTAAACAAAACCAAAACAGATTAATAGAAATGAAAAAGGGAAAAACAAACAGAACAAAAAAATGAAATGGTAGACCTAGCCCAGCTAACCCAGTAAGCCCAACAGAAGCCCACCTCTCCCTCTCACTCCGAGCTAACCGTTTTTCACCGCGAAAGAAACCCACACAGACGATGACAGCCTGCACCCACTCCCCTCCCCCTCTCTCGTTGACGTCAGACCCCAACGCCACGCAAGCTTCTTCCTCACCCTCCTACTGACCGCGCCGGCTGTTGCTGCCAAATGAATGCCGACGTAATACGCAGTAACGCCGTGATTAAACAGCCCTGCGATCACACATACTAATTCGCCTGCGCCCCCTCTCTCATTCCCCTCACTCGCCAGAACCTCTATGCCCCCAGGCCGTCTTAATTTCTCTTTGAAACTCCACTGCCCCGACGAGTTCCGGCGTCGATTCTGGCGAGCCTCGACCCTCTCCTACCTCCTAGCTCACACCAGCTTGATCCCCATCATCTCGCGCACCTGCCCATGGTCTCCGTTCGGCCACACATGCCCCACAACCTCGCCTCCGTCTTCGTCTGAGCGCCACCGACGACCCCCGCAACTCCGGTGAGCCCTAGAACTCTACTCCATGCGCGCCTCGACCAGTGGATCATGTAGTTTTATTCGTCGGTGTCTTATGCATCTCTACGTGCTCGCCAAACAACCGCGCGCGATCTACAACCTCGTCTCCGACTGCGACAGCACGAGCCCGTCGCCAGGCATCTCTCCGGCGAGCAATCACCGTCACCTCCGTGCGCCCCTCACCCTGTGGCGACCACGTCGAGAAACAGCGCAGCCCTGCGAACCTGGTGAGCATCTCCTGATTTCGCTTCTCGCATCTCCAAAGACTCCACCGCTCGACCGCCGCCACCGCCCGCTAGCCGCCCATCTTTGGCAAACGTGCTGCGCGCTGTCCGATCTCGATCTAGTGGCTAGGAAAGAACTAACCCGAAGGGCTAAGTAGTGCCTCTGAACCGTGCGATGTCACTTAGATCCAACGGCTGTCAGCGATCGATCCGAGCGAAGCGGTACCGACCAATCGCAGCACGACGCGTGGCTTGTGTTTGTTTTAAAAACCAGAAACTTGTCTATTAGATGTTCCAATTTGAAAAATTCATAACTTTCAAACCACATGTCCAAATTTTAAAAATTTTATATCAATGGATTCAGCAAGACAAGTACTTTCTTACCATTCACTTTGTTTAGTAAAATGCTTCAGTTAAATTGGTTGTTTTTGCAGAAACTTGTGTAGGCATATTTGGAATATAAAAATTGTTCTAAAATGATTTTTGAGACAAAACCTTTGGAAAATGGTTTGTTTTGAACCTACTGACCATAGAAATCAATTTGTGGTTTCAAAAATATATTTGGTGAAGTAAAAGAATAAATTTTGATTTTAACCATTTCTAGTCAAATAAAAATAATGCTTATGTGTTTAAAATTCTTTTGGTAGAAAACCTTTGGGAAAGGTTTTGATTTAAACTCTCTGACCCTAAACACAAAGTTTTATGATTATAAAACATATTATGTGAACCGTATAAAATTATTGCTTTACTAAAGACATTTTCAACCACATAAAATAATGATTTGGTTTAAAAATGGTTTATAGGTAAGATCTTCTGCAAATAGTTTTGCCACTTTATAAAATGACCAATAAAGTGTTTTAGAATGTTTATAACCTATTATAAACCACTTTGGTAAATAAAACAATGTTTGGCATGCTTGCATGAATTGTTTTGTTTTCATTATTTTATGTGATGTTGCTTGAATGGTAGATTGAAATTGTGCCTTGCTTGATTGAATTGTAGTGATTTGAAGAGTGTGATCATTGCAAAGACAAGGAGTGAACTTATATTCTCTACCAAAAAGGCAAGTGATGATTCATACTTTTGTCCCATTATTTTCACTATGCATTAGTGATATTTCTAAGTAGGACTTGCATGGAATTTTGCTAAGTGTAAAATATGCCATGGGAAATCCTAGTAGATGAAACCTTAGTAGAATTTCCTAAGTTAAGATTCCTACTACTATCATGATTAGCTTAGCTAGTAGAAAACAAGGGTGGAATATATATTCATACTATGGAATATTTCCAAGTCAAGGACTTGTGTTTTGTTTAATAAAACAACTAAGTGAACGAATCACCTGGGTGGAATGGAAGGAATGGTTTGTGTTGAGTGGTTCACAAGGCCCATTTCTATGGTTTACCTTGTGTATATCACTTGTGGATGGCCACCCAGGAACAAAGAGATTTGAGATGTCAAATGTTGAGAAGCTTCAAGTGCAGCCACTTGGAATTATGGGCTCTACCTGGATCATATAGGTTGCAATAACTTAGCCAAATGGATAGTTGGTGGTAGGGGATTGATAGGTTGGAATGCATCCATTTTGGTCTAAGGGAAAGCTTCTAAAAGATCTTGTCTTGGTGAAACCAAGTCTTGTGGGGAAAGTGCACCACCTCTGTAGAGTGTAAAATTTAAGTACTTAGCCATGTCCCTGGTAAAGGACAATTTGAGCATCAAGACATGGAAGCTATCAAGAATCTCCTCATACCAATTTCTAAGTAAAACTTGTGGTTGAACAAGGGTTAAAGGATCAAAAATTTCTATTGGGAGATGCCTTGGGAAAGATTTTGTCAAGCAAAAACTTAGAGTTTTCAAATGATAAGGAAAAACTATTTTGAGCAAAGCAAGCCTAAGCTCCACTTAGCCAAATGCATATAGATGATAGACTCCACTATACTACCGTAGTATCACTTGCCAATACAATTCAAATGTATTGACCCACTGTGGCTGTAACTTATTATGTTGCAGGTTTGTTTGATGTTAGTGAAGTTTATTGATTTAGGATTACAAGTCTACAACCAACATGTCTTCCTGTGGCACTTTGAAGATGAAGGACCCCATGCTATTGTTTTATTCTGCTGCATTGTAATGAGATAGCCAAATGAGCTATGTAAGATGTAATAAATTATTTTATTCCTGGTTATAAAGTTGTATTATGACCTTTGTTTCTTGATATTACATCTTAACTGTGGATGCTAGCTATTGATCTAGGGACTAGCATTGTAAACACAGGGATCTCTACCTTATTAAAGGTTGGGAACCTTACATAGAGCAAGCTTCACCACATACATTTTCTATGGGAGATTGCTTGGGCCTGCCGGATGTGGTTTCTTTCGAGGGTTCCCTGAGCTCACGTCACTCATGTCTGCATTTTTCCAATCTATGAGAGATTGCTTGGGCCTGTCGTCACCATTTGACACAGACATGGCCCTGGCGTATCTACTTTCCCGAACACTTTTGCTATTATTTCTCCTCTAATTTGTGTGATTTGGATACAACTAACATGGAATAACGCAGTTTTTAGCATAATTGCTTTGCTGTCTAGTTTTTGTGTAGAAAATCAACTTTTAGGAAAAATCACAGAAAAATATCATAGAAACTCTATTTTTATGAGGAAGACTCATGGAGCAGGGAAGATGAGGCGGAGGAGGAGCCACGAGGCCCCCCTCCCAGGCTGTCATGAACTGGCCAGGAGCCAGCCTAGGTGAGGTGTGGACACCTCGGCACCCCATCGATCTCCCTCTTTGCCTACATAAATCCTTCTGACCTAAAAGCAGAGGGGGATCAACGTTTTTCCAGATAGAGTTCCGCTGCGCCGCCACCACTAGAAACCGCAATTCGGAACCAAAAACTTTGTTCTGGCACCCTATTGGGACGGGGAATTGGAGGCTATCATCGCCATCATCATCACCGACGCCTCTCCATAAATGATCCATGTTTCCCCCATCCATGAGTGAGTAATCACCCGCTATAGGCTATGGGGATAGTAGGGATTGGATGAGATCTATCATGTAATCGAATAAGATTGTTAGGGCATGGTGCCTAGTATATTTATTAGTGATATTTGACTTTGTTGCAAATTTTTGTGCTTAATGATTTTCACTAGGGACCAAGTGACATGATCTCATATATGAACATGTTATTGATTCATGATGATAGTATTGTTTGTGATCTTATCTGCAAGTTGTGTACACATACCATTGTCTGGAACCGAAGCCCTCGATGTGACAGAAATTGGGATAGCCGGAGGGGATGGATGTGATTTGAGGATCACATGTGTTCACGGAGTGTTAATGCTTTGCTCTGGTACTCTATTAAAAGGAGTACCTTAATTGCTAGTAGATTCCCTTGAGGCCACGTACAGCAATTGGCGGGACAAAAAGATAATTGCCTCCAAGTTCGTTACAAACGTATATGACTATATATGGAACACATGCCTATGATTGTTTAGTACTTGGATGCTTTATATTATTTATCTAAAAATGTCGTATATCTTGATATTACATGAATAGTATCGTCCATGCAATGCCCGTCCATCCATCCCTATGCCTGCCGCACTCAAATCCTATTGTTTGCTACTATTGTTATTATTGCCTTTATTTTTACTGCTGCTATTACTTTGCTATGGCTACTACAAAACTGTTTCTACTGATAAACTACTATGAGCAAGATTATTTCCAGGTGCAGCTGAATTGACAACTCAGTTGTTAAGTTTTATAAGTGATGCTGGCTCCCCTTGTAATAGAATCCAATAAATTGGGTTATACCCTCGAAGACTGTTGCGATCCCTATACTTGTGGGTCATCAAGACTATTTTCTAGCTTATTTGTTGCGAGGGAGCATAGCTTTATTTATGGGGTCACTTAGATCTTTTATTGTTATTTATTTATCTTTTTTCATCATGGGAAGTCTCTCATGATGGGAATTTTACTCTATTTTACCATCCACTACAGAAGAGGTACAGTTCTAAACACCTCTAATACTCTTGATTCACCATACATTATAAATCGCTTGTTACACCACCTGCATACACTGCCTGCAAACCTTGCCTCTTTCTTTGAATGCGGAAATTTAACCCACGATGCTCATGATGTTACTTATGGTGACAGCAGTAAAATTGGTTTCATTAGTTCCTTTCCTAGATTCTACTATTGCTAGAACATATGTTAAGGAAACACTAAAACTCTAGTGAAACATATACACATGTTATCTCACAGTACCAGAGAGTTATGATATTAATGAAGGTTACATTGAAATGACTAATGAATTTATTGAAGAATATCGAAACACATGTGGTGTTAGTGCTATTAGGAGTCTCCTTGAGAAACGTACTATTATACCTAAACTATCTACTGATTCTAAGTTTGCTACTTCTCCCATTAAAGATAAGGATTATGATTTCTCTCTTAATGTATCCTATATAAACATTGTTGAGAAAGAACCTTTTTGTGGGACTAAGAATGAAAGGGCTGTGGCACATATGACTGTAACATCCCTAAAATCATGTTTTCAAAGCTTTGCATATCATCCATGCATGCATACTCATTTAGGGTTCAGTTTCAAATTCATTTGAAAGAAACAGAAACTTTGAGTGCTATGATTTTATGTGAGCAAGCTTTGATTCAATGCCACTCTCTAGTGAGGGAAAATTTGTTTTGAAACCTTTGTTGTGAGTTCATAGGATTGGTAGGTTGAATTCCAAGCTTGGACAAAATTTTCCAAACAAAATTTGGTATTAAAACCATTTTCAAATCTTTATCAAATCATGTGCTAAGGCACTGTTAATTTTGAGTTTTCAAAAGGACCAAGCAAGTCTAATGAGACAGCATGGTTTTATATTCAAAAGTATGCAGGTTACCCTTTACAAAAAATCCAGAAAGTTTTGGAATTAAAATGCTTTTGAATTGGTTTGAAAAAGATTCCTCAAAATCGGTTTGGAAAAAGAAAAGGGATTAGAAATAGAACTGGGCCTGGTGCTAGTTTTTCAGCCCAATAGCCAAAACAGCCCACCCGGGCCACCTCTCTCTCTGCCTTCCCTCACCGTGCCCGCGCACACCCCCTCGCTGACCACTGGGCCCCGCAGCCACGTTACCTCGTCGTCCCCAAATCACGCCTGCGACCAGCGCCGCCGCGCCCATTTCCTCCCGATGCAAATGCGCTTAAATCCCATTGATGCCGCGCGTAATTCTCGCCCCTGCTCCGGCTATTTAACCCCCACGCCTCTGCGACCATTTCCCCTCACTCAACACCCCCACTCCGCCACCAGGCTGCCCACAATCTCGCTTGCACGGCCGCGGTACCGAGCCACTCCGGCGTGCGATTCCGGTGAGCACTCCTTGGCCCTTGCCTTCTAATATTACCAACATGATCGCAGCAACCTTGCACATCTTCTAACACCACTGGTGCGTGCTAGGACCATCCGGAGCCTCGCCAACATCGACGACTGCACGTGCCGATGAAGCCTGCAACTCCGACGAGCTCTCCTGGTTAGTAATGACCATGCCTTTCCCTCTCGTTGACACTCGCGTGACCAACATCGTCTCACGCATCTTACGCACTTTTCCTTTTTCCTTGGCATGACATGTACCCTCGCCAGCGACGACGAACATAAGCGACCGTCTCTAGAAGGAACTACGGCGAGCAATCTCCGTCGACCTCGGGCGCCCCTTCGCCAACCAAGCATACCTTGAGCATCAGCAGCGCACGGCGAACTCGGTGAGCTATCTCTCCCTCTCCTGCGCGACCTAAATTGCCGGCAACGTCTCTGACAGAGCCGCCGCCGCCACTCGCCGCCGCTGGCGCCGCCAGACTTTGGTCGCTTGGTCCATAGCCGTTAGATCCAGATCCAACGCGTAAAATTAGATCACTTAGCGAAGCGGTAAGTTTAGATCAGAGCCCTGCGATGCACTTTTAATCTAACGATCCAGAACGCCTGATCCGCGCGAAACGGTATCAACCAATCAGAGAGCGCTGCGTGTCTAGTTCTTTGTTTTAAAATAGAATTTAGATCTATTTGGGATTCAAACTTGTAAAATTCATATCTTTTGATTCCCACGTTCAAATTTTGCAAATTTTATATCATTGGAATTAGGAGAGAAAATCCTATTTGTTTATGCAATGTGTTTAATGTCTTTCCTCTATAAAAATGGTTGTTTTGCAGAAATTTGTGTAGGCTTAATTTGGTTATAAAAATAAATTGAATTTTTTTTTAAAGATCAAATAGAAACGGTTTTGAGTAACGTAGACTTGTTTATGATTTAGTACTGTTTACTTGTCTTGTTTGGTGTAGAAAAATCATCACATGGAATTTGCATGCATTCATATATTTTTGTTTGTATATATTTTGTTATGTGATTTTGGTGCCTTATATTATGTGTATATTTTGGTGGTAATAGTGATTGTGGTTGTGAAGACTGTTGCAACTCCCCAATCTACCAAGGCAAGTGGTGCTTCATGATTTTATTCCTAACTATGCACTAGAAATATTTTGTATAGGACTTGCATGAATATTTTGATAAGTATTTATATGCTATGCTTGGGAAATCCTAGTAGTTGTAGAATTGTTAGAAATTTCTCTAAGTTAAGATGCTGACCATTGCCATGCTTAGCCTATCTAGTAGCAACCAAGGGTGGTTATATTCATGCTATATAAAATATTTCTAAGTCTGTTGACTTGTGTTTTTACTTAATAAAACAACTAAGTGAATGAAACACTTGGGTGGAATGGAAAGAATGGTTTGTGTTGAGTGGTTACACAAGGCCCATTTCTATGGTTTACCTTGTGTATCTCACTTGTGTAAAGCCACCCAGGAACAAAGGGATTTGAGATGCCAAAGGTTAAGAAGCTTCTAGTGCAGCCACATGGCATTATGGGCTCTGCGTGGATCATATAGGTTGCAATAACTTAGCCATTTGGATAGTTGGTGGTAGTGGGATGATAGGTTTGGAGCGCGTCCATTTGGTCTAAGGGAAGGCTTCTGAAAGGTCCTGTCTTGGTGAAAATCAAGTCTTGTGGGGAAAGTGCACAACCTCTGCAGATGGAAGAAACTAAGTACTTAGACAAGTCCATGGTATTGGACAACTTGAGCATCAAGACATGGAAGCTGTCAAGAATGTCCTCATCCCACTTTCTAAGTTAAAACTTGTGGTTGAACAAGGGTGAAGGATCTCCAATGTCTATTGGTGATTCCTTGGGAAAGTTTTGTCAAAGAAACACTTAGTGTTTTCAACTAATAGGTAAAACCTATTTTTAGCAAAGCAAGCCTAAGCTACACTTAGCCAAATTCATGTAGTATCTAGATGCTAAAATTTTACTAAGGTATCACTTGCCAATACTATTCCAATGTATTGACCTACTGTGGTTGTAATTTGTGATGTTGCAGGTTATTCTGATGATGATTAGGGGTTATGAGTCTACAGTCAACATGCTTGCATGTGGCACATGAAGATGAAGACTTATTTATCTTATTATATATTTTAACTCTTGTATTAGGCATGTGGCCATGGAGTTTGTAAAAGACTATGTTTGTCTCTGGAATGATATGTAATAATGACCTTTGTTTCTGTGTACTTCATCTTAAACTGTGGATGCTAGCATTGATCCAGGGACTAGCATTGCAATCACAGGGATCCTTACCTTTATAAAGGGAGGGATCTTATAGATGGTATCAGAGCACTGTGTTGCCTGTAGGATTATAACCCTAGGATTGGAAACTACGAAGGAAAAAATTTCAACAACTTCCACACTTGTCTTTTTCTTCCCCTAAACTTTTCTAATATTCTTTCTCATCTCAATTTGTAGATGAACTCCATCAACGAAGTCATAAGGAAGGGACCATTCATGACCATGACCCTAGAGTGTGAGACTGAATTTCCAAAGGCCCTCAAGAACCTTATGGTTACCATGGGGATACATGGTGCAGCTGTGTACAAAGGTTTCCCTATGATGGATGAAGGAGAAGAATATTGGTGGGTGCAACTTCACTTGTACAAAAACAAGGAAGACAACCACAAAGAATCAGGATTCTGCATGGTCACCAACTCAGTGATGCACACCACATTCTTTGATTCTGCAAGGGATGCAGCTTGGAAGGCCATCAAAGAGCTTGGTGAAAGACTCAAGTGCAGAATGGTTAACACCCAAAATGACCTTAGGGAAGAAAAGAAGCAAACCCAAGAGTTAGAAACTACCAACCAATAACTAAGGGAAGACATCATAGACTTGATTTTGGAATCTTGTGAACAAGATAGGCAGATGGCTACTAAGGATTCTTTGATAGCCATTTTGTCTAGTGAGTGAGAGTTGCAACATACTTCGCTAGTTGGACCACCATATTTATCATTTCCTTTTCAATTTTTTTGTCTAAGTTATGTTGAACCTTGGATGCATGTAATGGATTTATGTATGCCATGACTTGTGTGTTTTGATTGCCAAAGATATGCATGTGATGCCTTGTCTTGTGGTTTATCTTTAATTATGTTGATTCTAACTTTTTCTATCTTATAAAATAGATGCCTAATGTTACTATCAGCACGGCTGAAGAGTTCAAGGGAACTCGTTTTGGCACTCGTCTTATTGAGCTCACTAGTCTTCTCAATCTTCCACTTCCTAGCATCATGGTGCTGTTGGAGATATGCCCTAGAGGCAATAATAAATATAGTTATTATTATATCTTTGTGTTTATGATAAATGTTTACATTCATGCTATAATAGTATTAACAAGGAAACATTAATACTTGTATGATTTGTAAACTTAAATTGAAGTCCCTAGTAAAGCCTCTATACATCACTAGCTTATTGGTTAATAAATGATTGTGGTTTCCCTATCATTAACATTGAGATGTTATTAACAACAAGATCATATCGTTAGGAGAATGATATGATGGACATACTCCTATAGATAAGCGTAGCATAAAGATCAAGTCATTTTAATAGTTCAATTGCTATATGCTTTCTGATACATAGTAACCTAATTCCTTCAACCATGAGATCATGCATATCACCTTTACCGGATGGATGATTTGATGACATCAAACACCACACCGTAACTGGGTGGCTATAAAGGTGGCATTGAGTGTTCGGAAAGTATTGGTTGAGACACATGGATCAAGAGTGGGATTTGTCCATCCACATGACGGATAGATATACTCTGGGCCCTCTCGGTGAAGTGTCATCCAATTAGCTTGCAAGCATGTGACTGGCTCACAAGGGATCACATATCACGGGAACGAGAAAAGAGTACTTATCAGTAACGAGGTTGAACTAGGTATGGAGAGATACCGACGATCATAACCTCGGATAAGTAAACTATCGTGAGACAAAGGGAAATTGGTATCGTATGTAAGTGGTTCATTCGATAGCAAAGTAATCGTAGAAATATGTGGGAGCCATATGAATTTCCAGATTCCTCTATTGGTTATTGTTCGGAGAAGTGTCTCGATCATGTCCGCATAATTCACGAACCGTAGGGAGACACACTTAAGGATTCGACGTTGTTTGAGTAGTTATGGAATGATGAGAAAGAGACCGAATGTTGTTCGGAGTCTCGAATGGGATCCGGGATATAACGAGGAGATCCGGAATGGTCCGGAGAATAAGATTCATATAAGGAAAGTCCTGTTTCGGAGTTGGAGAATGGTTCCGGTGTTTTCATCGGGAATGTTCTAGAAGGTTCCGGAATGTCCGGCACTCCGGAGGGGAAGGGTACATGAATGTGTTATATCAATTTGGTATGATTGCATCATGTACTAGGTGTCATCGCTGAACAAAATAAAGGGTTTAATCAAATCCTAGTTTGAAAAAGTCAAACGCCAATTTGAAAGTCAAACGGCTATTTTTGGGAAGTGGAGAGGGAGGTGGAAACCGAGTTGGGGGAGGAGTTCCTCCCCTCCACCGCCGGCCCACCTTGAAGCAGAGTTGGGGAGGGACTCCCCTCCCCTAGACCGGCCCCTCCACCTATAAAAGGAAGGGCAGGGCTCCCCTCCTAGAGACCCAACACCTCCACCTCTAAACCCTAGCCGCGACGCCGCCACCTCCTGCTGCCGCCGCCGCCCTAGGGCAAACCGCCGCCGCCGCCTAGCAACCCTAGCCGCCGGCCAAGCCTCCTCCTCGGAGTGTCTAAACCCTAGATCGTAGAGGGCTCTCTCATAGTCCACCATACTCGCTCCGGCTTAAGGCGAAGCCTCAGAGATCTCCTCTACTTCCGGTACCACGCCGCCAGCTTTGGAATCACGAGGAGAGTGCTAAAACCTCCGCTCACTGGAACAAGGGAGAGGAAGGTCTTCTTCGAAAATTCAACGGTGACCGATCATGGAGTGCTGGAACGCAGCGTCGGAAGGATCGTCTACGCGATCTTGAGATCGGGAAGAGTACGACTACATCATCCACGAGAATCCGCTCTCGTTAAACACTTTGGAATCTTCGAGGGTGAGTTATTCCATCGACTCGTTGCTACAATCTAGTAGATATATCCTGGCTTGTTTGTTTGTATGCGATAAATTTTTTTTGTTTTCCATGCTACGAATCCCTACAGGTGCTTCCCCTCACCAAGTTTTAGAGGAAAGACCTTTGGGGCTTCAAGGTTAATCATCCAGGACGCCAGACTGAGCTTACCACGGAGGCAATCATCTTCAAGTTCATGCATGACGACAGTGAGAGAGGCCTAGAGGTAGTCATGCATGATTTACTTGCTCGTCTGTTAGGGAGACACTCTCGGGAGATTAGAGGTACTCACTTCAACGCCTTCGGGAGACGCGACGAGGATGTTGAGGCTATTGAGTTCGAGGATGCTGCTAGAGAGACGGCAGAGCCGATTCGTCTGTACCTCCAGGACCTAGAGGTTCTTCTTAGGCACCTAGATACTGATAGGACCAACATCATCCTTAGCAATGACGAGCTCCAGGTGCAGCTTCATGAGAAGGACAAGCTCTTCGCGGAGCAAGATGAGATAGTCAAGGAAATGGAGGCCAAGTTCGAGAGTCAGGATAGAAAGTTCAAGAGTCAAGAGAAAAGAGTCCAAGAAAGGAACAAGAGGATTCGAGAGATGACTGTAGAACTAGAGGCCAAGGACTTCGAGCTCGAGCATCAGCAGGGTGTGATAGAGAGACTTCATTCACAGAAGAGGGCTCTCAAGTCCAAGATAGAGGCCTTGACTACCAACGTCGAGGAGTACAAGACCGCTATGGAGAATGCAGGTCTTACACTTGTTGATGAGGAGGTTGATGCAGAGGAGTAGTGATGACTACCCATTTACCTTTCATTTACCATGCTTTTGATTAATGAGTCGCAATGACCATCCAACATGTGGATGGCTTGCTATTGGTGTGTTTACTTTTCAAACTTGTTGTTATGTCGTTGAACTTTATGTCATTTGATGCATGTTTGGTGATTGTCTATGTGATTTATTGTGCATGTTAAGCATATATGGGTATCTCATTCTTATCCTTATTGAAAACCACAGATGCCTCCACGACCTGCCAACCCCAACCCAAACAACAATAAGGTCACCCCAGAGATGCAGCAGCTGATGACAGCACAAGCACAGCTGATGCAAATGATGACAAATTTCATGCAGAATCAGAATAACAACAATAACAACAACAACAATAACAACAACAACAACAACAATCAGAACAATCCAACATGATTTGACATGCTCACCAAATCCTAAGACTGAGGCCAGCAAAGTTCTCAGGAACTACTGATCTCATGGTGGCCAATGATTGGTTACGCTCAGTGAACAAGGATTTGGTAACTGTTGGCTGTACTGATGAAGAGAAAGTCAGGTTTGCAGCACATTTGTTGGAAGGACCAGCAACTACTTGGTGGGATAACTTCCAGATCGCCACTCCCATTGAGGATGTGACATGGGCTATCTTCGAAGATGGTTTCCGTACTGCTCACATCTCATCCAGAGTGATGAGTTTGAAGAAGAAGGAATTTCATAACTTGAAGCAGCGCCACCGCAGCGTGGCTGAATATATTGAGGAGTTCAACAATCTGGCGCGTTATGCACCGGATGAAGTTGACACTGATGCTAAGAGGAAAGAGAAGTTCCTCGAGGGATTGAACGATGAACTGAACCTGCATATGTCTATGGCCTATGTCCCCACTTATCAGTCTCTTTGTGACAAGGCTGCTATCTTGGAGAGCAAGATGAAACATGTTGAAAGCAGGAAGATGAAACATTCTGACAAGCACAGCTCGGGATCGTGTCACAAGCGTTCCCATTATGATGATAGTGGGAGTTCTAGATCCCACAAGCATGGAAAGTACACAAACACCACAACCACAACCGTCAGCATGACAACAAGTATCACCGTAGTCATGACAATGACAAGTACAAGAATCACAAGAGTGGATACAAGAACCACCACAATAGAAGTGGAAGTGGTAGTGGAAGCCAGCCTGTCAAGAAGGATCTTAGTCAAGTTGAATGTTTCAAGTGCAAGAAGACGGGGCATTATGCAAATGAGTGCCCAGAAAAGAAAGTTGAAGGACCCAACAAGCCCAATCCTTTCCAGAAGGGACAGGTGAACCACATCAATGTGGATGTCACATCCCAAATTTTAGATTTGGTCTTGCATATCATTCATATCAGCGCATCATATCTTTCCGTGAAAAACCGTCAAGTAGAAAGGTTCGACGAAGCGCTATTTGCAAAACCCTATTTTGTTTCGCTACGAGGTTCTTGCGGGGAGCTTTAGTAGGACTAGCGTGGACCACCCCTGTAGGTTCGAGGTTTCGCTCAAACCTTGACGCTAGGTTGTTCCCCTCGACGATACGAACCCGTAGGCGCGAGAATCGCTTGAATCAGAGTTCGTATGAAAAAGCTTCGGACGTTTTAGTAAACCGCCGGAAACCGGTCCGAAAATCCGGACCGATTTCCGGGTTCTAGTACAACTCTGGGCTGTTTCAGTTCAGGATTCCGCGCGAGGGACTATTTAAAGAGGGGCCCACCAGGACCTCGGCCCCCGTGCCCCCGACCCCCACCTGCGCCACCGCCGCCCTCTCCCTCTTCTCTCCCTCTGCGCCGCCGCCATGCGCATCACCGCCACCGCCGCCATCCGCGCCGCTGGCCCGCCGCCATCGCTGTCGCTTCCCTTCTCCGTCGCCGCGCCACCCATGCTGCCGCCACCGCGCCACTGCTCGCCATCGCCGCCGCCAGCCACCACACATCGCTGCCGCCGCCGCCATTACGCGCTTATGCGCACAAGACGCGACGCAGCACGCACGCGATATCGCATGCATGCAAGCACGCACGCATACACGCACGTATGCGCGCCGCCTTGCGCGCGATTGATCTTTCTCGGACCGTTCCTTGACCGTGTGTATCCGTGCAGGAAGAACCCGACGCCGGAACCGATCGTCGCCGTCCGAGCTTCGCGCCGTGTCCGCCGCCGTCCGTTTCCGGTAAGACAGCAGCCACCGTCAGATCTCAGATCAGCGGCTTAGATCATTAGTTGACCGGTCAGACTCAGGCGTTGACTAGTCAGACGCCCAGTCAGCGCCCAGTCATCAGACGCTTTGACCAGTCAACAGACACAATTGACTGGTCAATTTCGTTATCCGTTTAGTTGGCAGATTTCGGTAGAATCTTATAAATTGCGTAGAAATTAAACCGCTTGGCCAAAAATTGCAAATAAAATATGTACGGATTCAGTGAGTCGTGTAGAATCTCTCTGTACCTTTGGTTCAGGCTTTTGCAGCAAGGTTTAGTACAGTTTAATCAAACTAGCTAGTGGCCTTTTCGGAGTAATAAATTCGTAGAAAAAGATCCGTAGCTCCAAAAATCGCGTATGATATGTCCCTGAACTCGTGGGAACGAGGGGAATCTCATCGTGAATTAAAAAGATAGACTTACGGTAAAAACTTCTACAGGAATTGTCTAATGGCTTTCTGCAGTGTTTTAATTAATCGGAAAGTTTTATAACTGCTTTTTGAGTAATTCCAATTGGTAATGTTTCTAATAAGCGATGCCTTTGCGGTAGAATGTTTCCAAGATTTTACAAACAGTATACTACCGGCAGTGAATTATTTAAGTTCTAGCTCTAGTTTGGAGCATTACTTTTGTCTATTAGTTTTCCTAGCGCCAAATCTATTTTCCGTGCATGCATTCGGTAGTATTATGGAATAGGATGTTGTGGTGCAGCTGTAGCACCAATTCACTTGTCGTTCTTGCATTCATCCATCATATTTGTTGCATATGTTGTGGATTGTTTGTTTATGAATACAATTGTATCGTGTAGATTGTGACGAGTGCAACGCTTGCTCGTGTGTGGATTGTTCTTCCGACCGCTACAACCAAGGCAAGTAGTTGCTACTTCGTTCATGATATCGTCCTACTATTTTCAATGTATTTTCGTGTATTTTGTAGTTGCATGTGTAGGATGATACTATCGCTATGCTATGTCCTATTATGTGGTAGGGCTTTCCTTGTCGATGAACCACCGTCGGTAGATGTGCTTAGCCAAGCTATGTTGAACGAGGGCTGGGTTACATCATTGACACTTGTTTTCTCAAAGAATTAGTTTGTGAAAACTAAAAACAACTAAATCAAAGAACCCCCTGGGTGTGATGGTATTGATAATTTTTGGTGGTTTCATTGCGGAAAGGCACCCAGGTATCAAGAGAGAATGATTGGCTTCTTTATTGTGTAGCTTACGTGTACAACCATGTGCCAATAATGAAATGGGCGGTTGGTTGGACTCAGTAGGTTGCGGTAACTCGAACCCGCGTATCCAGAGATGTAGAATTTTGGTAGGTTGGACCGGCGCATCTCGGGATTGAGGAGCTACTTCCCGAACAGTCTCTTCTTGGACTTCTCCCTATCATCACCCAAAATGAGAGTGATGGTACGAGCTGGGCTGGCCAAGTCACATGGGTAAAGTGTACTAACCTCTGCAGAGTGTATAAACTAATAGATTAGCCGTGTCCCCGGTTATGGACATCTGAGTTACTTGATATTGATTCCATGACATATTTCTCGCTCATTCCTATTTCATAATTGTTTTAATATTGTTGGGTTAACTTAATTGGGATATTTTCAAAAGAAAATAAAAAACTGTTTATGAAAGTAGGACTAATGTATTTGCAAATGAAAGCCAGACACAGCTCCACTTGCCAAATATGCATGTAGATGTTAGTACTATTGTCTCCATTACTAGCTCTACTTGCCATACATTCCATGTATTGACCCTTCGGGGCTGCTACGTTTCATGTTGCAGGTTATTCCTATTCTGATTGATCGTTATAGGCCACGGTACTCCACTCGGCACTTGTTCACTTGTGGGCAATTTGAAGAATGGAGGATTTACTATATTTATGTTGCTACCTGAATAATTTGAGCTAGCTTTGTGCTAAGCTTTTATTGTAATAATGGTACTCTGGATCTTCGTTATCTATGATACACGGATATTTTGCTATGTTATCTATCTTACTCTATTGTGGGCCAATGAACCGATCCAGGGATTGGCATGTCACATAGAGGCCACGGTCTTTTCAGAACCGGGGTGTTACAGTGGAAGAGATTTATGAGGAGTCTGATGCTGTGGATGGTAAGTTCAAACTCAATTCTATTCCAGCACTTGTTCTTTTTGATACTGGTGCATCACATTCATTCATATCAAAAGCATTTATTGATTGAAATGGGTTAACAACTGAAAACATTGGGTGTCCAATAAAAGTAATTTCTCCCGGTGGAGATATGATAGTAAGTCTTGGATGCCGTGATCTAGTGATAGAGTTTGGAAAGCATAAGTTTCCAGTGAGTCTGATAATCCTAGATTCCCATGGACTGGATGTAATTTTGGGAATGGACTAGATGACCATGTATGAAGGAGTACTAGATTGTGCTAATCGAACTATTGCACTCACAACCCCGGAAAATAAACGGATAAGATTCAAGTCTAACTTTGAATCGAAAGGGAGTAAGCTAAATTCTCTTAAGGGGGTTAGCATAGACAGTGTGCCTATTGTGAGTGAATATCCGGATGTGTTTCCGGAGGAATTGCCGGGAATGCCACCAGATAGATTTGTGGAGTTTCTTATTGACTTGCTACCAGGATCTGGACCAATAGCAAAGAGACCATACAAGATGTCATTTGATGAGTTGAAAGAACTCAAGAAATAACTTGGAGAAAAGTTGCAGAAATGATTTATTCAACCAAGTTCTTCGTCTTGGGGAGCACCAGTTTTTTTTGTGGAAAAGAAAGATAGAAGTCAAAGGTTATGCATAGATTACCGTTCACTCAATGAGGTGACTATCAAGAACAAATACCCTTTACCTAGAATCAATGACTTGTTTGACCATCTAAAAGGAGCATGTGTGTTCTCAAAGATTGATCTCCGATCAGGATATTTTCAGCTTAAGATAAGAGAACAAGACATACCTAAAACAACTTTCAGCACTAGGTATGGATTATATGAGTACACCGTGATGCCATTTGATTTGACCAATGCACCAGCTTATTTCATGAATATGATGAACAAAGTGTTCATGGAGTTCCTTGACAAGTTTGTTGTCATATTGATCGATGACATATTGATCTACTCCAAGAGCAAAGAAGAGCATGAAGGACATTTGCGTTTGATACTTGAGAAGCTTAGAGATCATAAGTTATATGCCAAATTCAGCAAGTGTGAATTTTGGTTAAATGAAGTTGGATTTCTTGGACACGTTGTGTCAGGAGATGGTGTAGCAGTTGATCCCGCTAAAGTGTCAGCTGTAACTGAATGGGAATCTCCAAAGTCAGTAAAAGAGGTTCGTAGTTTTCTTGGCTTGGAAGGATACTATAGAAGGTTCATTGAGAATTTCTCCAAAATAGCTAAGCCTATGACAGAGTTGCTAAAGAAAGACAAGAAATTTGCTTGGTCTGAAGGATGTGAACTCAGTTTCCAAGGATTGAAGAAGAGACTAGTGACAGAACCAGTCTTATGTCTGCCAGATTTGGAGAAAGACTTCCAAGTGTATTGTGATGCATCTCATCATGGATTAGGTGAAGTACTAATGCAAGAAGGAAAAGTTGTGGCTTATGCCTCAAGACAACTAAAAGCTCATGAGGTAAATTACCCTACTCATGATTTAGAGTTAGCCTCTGTTGTCCATGCACTCAAAACATGGAGACATTATCTTTTGGGAAAACGATGTGAAGTGTTCACGGACCACAAAAGTTTGAAGTATATCTTCACCCAGAAAGAAATCAATATGAGACAAAGAAGATGGCTAGAACTTATCAAGGACTATGATTTGAGTTTGCAATACCACCCCGGTAAATCAAATGTTCTGGCGGATGCTCTAAGCCGTAAGGTATTTGTGAATGTCCTTACTAAGGGAGAGTTGCCAGATGATCTTTGTGCCCAATTTAGAGATCTCAGATTGGAGATTATGCCTGAAGGACATCTCATGTCATTGGATGTTCAACCCACTTTGTTGGACAAAATCAAAGAAGCCCAAAAGACAGATAAGGACATTGAAGAGATCAAAGAAAAGATTGGCAAAGGAAAAGCCAAAGGGTTCCATGAAGACGAATAGGGTACTTTATGGTATGGAAAACGTATCTGTGTTCCACAAGATCCGGAGCTTCGGAAACTGATTCTACAAGAAGCACACAAGTCACCATATTCCATTCATCTGGGTAACACCAAAATGTACATGGACATGAAGGAAAGATTTTGGTGGAATAATCTCAAGAAGGACATCGCCGAACATATTGCTTTGTGTGATGTATGTAGTAGAGTGAAAGCGGAACATCAGAAACCAGCAGGATTGCTACAAGCACTACCTATTCCTGATTGGAAGTGGGACAAGATTGGCATGGATTTCATCACTGGACTACCAAGGACCATGTCAGGATATGATTCTATTTGGGTAGTAGTGGATTGCCTAACTAAAGTGGCTCATTTCATACCCGTGAAGACAACTTATACAAGTGCTAAGCTAGCTAAGATCTATATGAGTAGGATTGTATGTCTACATGGAGTACCCAAGAGTATTGTGTCTGATAGGGGAACTCAATTCACTTCTCATTTTTGGAGGCAATTACATGAGTCATTGGGAACGAGGTTGGAGTTCAGCACTACTTTTCATCCTCAGACTGATGGACAAACAGAAAGGACCAACCATATTCTTGAAGATATGTTGAGGGCATGTGCCCTAGACTATGGAGCCAGTTAGGATGAAAGTCTGCCTTACGCAGAATTCTCTTACAATAACAGCTATCAAGCCAGTATTGAGATGGCACCATTTGAGTTTCTCTATGGGAGAAATTGTACCACCCCATTGCTATGGAATGGTGTGGGAGAAAGAAGCTTGTTCGGACCAGAACTAATCAAAGAGGATGAAGAGAAAGTCAAGCTAGTTAAGGACAGATTAAAGATAGCACAGTCCCGACAGAAGAGCTACGCAGATCCTAAGAATAGAGAAGTCACCTATGAAGTAGGTGATAGAGCCTATCTTAGAGTGTCACCACTTCGTGGAGTGAAGAGATTTGGAGTTAAAGGAAAATTGGCCCCAAGATATGTTGGACCATTCAATATTCTGAGTCGTAAAGGAGAAGTAGCTTATGAGATTGAATTGCCAGAGTCATTGTCTGCTGTTCACAATGTGTTTCATGTGAGTCAGCTAAAGAAATGCCATCCAGAAATGGAAGAGACTTCTTTGAAGGATACTATACCTTTGGAGGAGGTCCAATTGGAAAGTGATCTCACTTACGAGGAGAAGCCTATCAAGATTCTTGATACTGCAGAAATAGTAACTCTGACTAAGACTATAAAATTCGGCAAAGTTCAATGGAACCATCATTCCGAAGAAGAAGCAACATGGGAAAGAGAAGATGATCTTCGGAAAGACCACCCTCACCTATTTGCTAGCCAATCTGAATCTCGAGGACGAGATTCACCTTAAGGGGGTTAGATTTGTAACATCCCTAAAATCATGTTTTCAAAGCTTTGCATATCATCCATGCATGCATACTCATTTAGGGTTCAATTTCAAATTCATTTGAAAGAAACATAAACTTTGAGTGCTATGATTTTATGTGAGCAAGCTTTGATTCAATGCCAATCTCTAGTGCGGGAAAATTTGTTTTGAAACCTTTGTTGTGAGTTCATAGGATTGGTAGGTTGAATTCCAAGCTTGGACAAAATTTTCCAAACAAAATTTGGTATTAAAACCATTTTCAAATCTTTATCAAATCATGTGCTAAGGCACTGTTTATTTTGAGTTTTCAAAAGGACCAAGCAAGTCTAATGAGACAGCATGGTTTTATATTCAAAAGTATGCAGGTTACACTTTACAAAAAATCCACAAAGTTTTGGAATTCAAATGCTTTTGAATTGGTTTGAAAAAGATCCCTGAAAATCAGTTTGGAAAAAGAAAAGGGATTAGAAATAGAACTGGGCCTGGCGCCAGCTTTTCAGCCCAACAGCCAAAACAGCCCACCCGGGCCACCTCTCTCTGCCTTCCCTCACCGCGCCCGCGCACGCCCCCTCGCTGACCACTGGGCCCCGCAGCCACGTCACCTCGTCGTCCCCAAATCACGCCTGCGACCAACGCCGCCGTGGTCGTTTCCTCCCGACGCAAATGCGCTTAAATCCCATTGATGCCGCGTGTAATTCTCGCCCCTGCTCTGGCTATTTAACCCCCACCCCTCTGTGACCATTTCCCCTCACTTAACGCCCCCACTCCGCCACCAGGCTCCCCACAATCTCGCTTGCACCGCCGCGGTACCGAGCCACTCCCGCGTGTGATTCCGGTGAGCACTCCTCGCCCCTTGCCTTCTAATCTTACCAGCATGATCGCAACAACCTTGCGCATATTCTAACACCACTAGTGCGTGCTAGGACCATCCGGAGCCTCGCCAACTTCAACGACTGCACGTGCCGACGAATCCCGCAACTCCGATGAGCTCTCTTGGTTAGTACTGACCGTGCCTTTCCCTCTCGTTGACACTCGCGTGACCATCATCGTCTCGCGCATCTGACGCACTTTTCCTTTTGCCTTGGCATGACCTGTACCCTCGCCAGCGACGATGAATAGAAGCGACCGTTGCTAGAAGGAACTACGGCGAGCAATCTCCGTCGACCTCGAGCGCCCCTTTGCCAACCAAGCATACCTTGAGCATCAGCAGCGCACGGCGAACTCGGTGAGCTATCTCTCCCTCTCTTGCGCGACCTAAATTGACGGCAACGTCTCTGACAGAGCCACCGCCACTCGCCGCCGCTGGCGCCGCCAGACTTTGGTCGCTTGGTCCATAGCCGTTAGATCCAGATCCAATGCGTAGAATTAGATCACTTAGCGAAGCGGTAAGTTTAGATCAGAGTCGTGCGATGCACTTTTAATCTAACACTCCAGAATGCATGATCCGTGCGAAACGGTATCAACCAATCAGAGAGCGCCGCGTGTCTAGTTCTTTGTTTTAAAATAGAATTTACATCTATTAGGGATTCAAACTTGTAAAATTCATATCTTTTGATTCCCACGTTCAAATTTTGCAAATTTTATATCATTGGAATCAGGAGAGAAAATCATATCTGTTTATGCAATGTGTTTAATGTTTTTCCTCTATAAAAATGGTTGTTTTTGCAGAAACTTGTGTTGGCTTAATTTGGTTATAAAAATAAATTGAAAAATCTTTTAAAGATCAAATAGAAACTATTTTGAGTATCTTAGACTTGTTTATGATTTAGTATTGTTTACTTGTCTTGTTTGGTGTAGAAAAATCATCACATGGCATTTGCATGCATTCATATATTTTTGTTTGTATATATTTTGTTATGTGATTTTGGTGCCTTATATTATGTGTAGATTTTGGTGCTAATAGTGATTGTGGTTGTGAAGACTGTTGCAACTCCCCAAACTACCAAGGCAAGTGGTGCTTCATGATTTTATTCCTATATTTCTCAACTATTCACTAGAAATATTTTGTATAGGACTTGCATGAATATTTTGATAAGTATCTATATGCTATGCTTGGGAAATCCTAGTAGTTGTAGAATTGTTAGAATTTTCTCTAAGTTAAGATGCTTACCATTGCCATTCTTAGCCTAGCTAGTAGCAACCAAGAGTGGTTATATTCATGCTATATAAAATATTTCTAAGTCTGTTGACTTGTGTTTTTACTTAATAAAACAACTAAGTGAATGAAACACCTGGGTGTAATGGAAAGAATGGTTTGTGTTGAGTGGTTACACAAGGCCCATTTTTATGGTTTACCTTGTGTATCTCACTTGTGGAAAGCCACCCAGGAACAAAGGGATTTGAGATGCCAAATGTTAAGAAGCTTCTAGTGTAGCCACATGGCATTATGGGCTCTGCCTGGATCATATAGGTTGCAATAACTTAGCCATTTGGACAGTTGGTGGTAGTGGGATGATAGGTTTGGAGTGCGTCCATTTGGTCTAAGGGAAGGCTTCTGAAAGGTCCTGTCTTGGTGAAAATCAGGTCTTGTGGGGAAAGTGCACAACCTCTGCAGATGGAAGAAACTAAGTACTTAGCCAAGTCCATGGTATTGGACAACTTGAGCATCAAGACATGGAAGCTATCAAGAATCTCCTCATCCCAATTTCTAAGTTAAAACTTGTGGTTGAACAAGGGTGAAGGATCTGCAATGTCTATTGGTGATTCCTTGGGAAAGTTTTGTCAAAGAAAAACTTAGTGTTTTCAACTAATAGGTAAAACCTATTTTGAGCAAAGCAAGCCTAAGATACACTTAGCCAAATTCATGTAGTATCTAGATGCTAAAATTTTACTAAGGTATCACTTGCCAATTCTATTCCAATGTATTGACCCACTATGGCTGTAACTTGTGATGTTGCAGGTTATTCTGATGATGATTAGGGGTTATGAGTCTACACTCAACATGCTTGTCTGTGGCACATGAAGATGAAGACATATTTATCTTATTATATATTTGAACTCTTGTATTAGGCCTGTGGCCATGGAGTTTGTAAAAGACTATGTTTGTCTCTGGAATGATATGTAATAATGACCTTTGTTTCTGTGTACTTCATCTTAAACTGTGGATGCTAGCATTGATCCAGGGACTAGCATTGCAATCACAGGGATCCTTACCTTTATAAAGGGAGGGATCTTACAATGACTGAGTTTTCTACTATGAGTGCCATATTTGCTGATGATGTTAATATGCGTACCTACTTTGTTGCTAAAATTTTCCCTTTTTCACTAAAAGGAGAAGCTAAATCTTGGTTTAATAGTTTACCTCCTAGATCCATTGATAGCCCTGATTGCTTGATTGCTACTTTCTTTCAGAAATATTTCCCTTCTAGTGTTAGACATGCTGTTTTGCAGAAGTTTTTTGATTTTAAACAGGGATAATAGGAGAAATTGCCTGAGTCATGGACACGGTTCTGTTCCTTGATTCATGAACATCATGGATGTCCATTACCTAAAACTGAGCTTCTTGATATATATTATAATGGATTAACTGATGAATCTAGGACATACCTAGATAGTTTTGCTGATTGTGTTTTCTGGAAAAGAACTCATGTAGAAGCTGAAGAATTAATGGCTAAAATAAGGAAGAATTATGATGATTGGACTACTACTAAGGCAAATACACCTGATCCTACTACACCTGAACTAATTGTGCCTGATACAACTCCAACACGAACACCCAAGAAGAGGGGAGTGATTGAACTAAATGATGAAGTGATGGAAGAAGCTAAGAAATGTCTTAAGGAGAAGGGTGTTAGATCCGAAGATGTGAAGAATTTACCTCCTATAGAAGAATTATGTAAGCCAATCTCTCAGTCATCCACTATTGAGGTACACTCTCTCCAACATTTTTATGAAGGTGATATTCCTTATGGTAAACCTCCTGATCAATGTTTAGAGGAACTTGATACTTTTATTTACTAAGGAAGGTAATTTTAATAAACAAGTTCAGAATCATTTATTGGAAAACTCTAGAGCTATTAATGAGTTGAAAAATATTGTGAAAAGAACTGCTAATGATGTTAAAATTCTTGTTAAACACTTCCAAATGGTTGAAACCCAAATTGATCAACTTGCTAAAGTACAAAAAGATATGCTAGTCAATGCTTCTAGAGATAAACATGCTTATGAAATTAGAACAAGGAGTGGTGCTACCACTCAAGATCCATTATATCCTAAGGGACATCCTAAAAGAATTGAGCAGGATTCTCAACAAGCTGAAAATAGTGGTATTCCTTCTAAGAGAAATAAAAAGAAACAGAAAATAGTTGAGGAACCTTCTGAACCTGCTGTAGATCCTAATAGTATATCTATATCTAATGTTGAAACTGAAAGTGGTAATGATAAAAATGATGCTCCTGTTAAGGAAGAAATTTAAGAAGAACCTGAGAAGCACACTAAGAACACTAAGTAAGATTTTATTTCTAATAAACATGGTAGTGAAAGAGAACCTTGGGTGCAGTAACCAATGCCTTTTCCGAATAAGAAACACAAGTCAAAGGAAGAAGAACACTATAACAAGTTTTGTGAGTGGATGGAACCATTATTTTTGCAAATTTCTTTGGTTGATGCTATTAAGTTGCCTCCTTATTCAAAGTAAATGAAGGATATTTTCTCTAATAAAAGGAAGATTCGTAATGAGGAAATTTCTACTTTGCTTGCTAATTATTCCTTCAATGGCAAGGTTCCAAAGAAACTTGGTGATTCAGGTGTTCCAACTATTCCTTGCTCTATTAAAAATAATTATGTTAGAACTTCTTTGTGTGATTTGGGAGCTGGAGTTAGTGTTATGCCTTTTTCTCTCTACAAGAGACTTCAGCTAGAAAAATTGATACCAACTGATATATCTTTGGAAATGGATGATAAGTCTACTACTATTCCTATTGGTATACGTGAGGATGTTCCTATTCAAGTGGCTCATAATTGCTTGGTATTTACTGATTTTGTTGTGCTTGAGATGCATGAGGATGATAATATGTCTATTATTTTTGGGAGACCTTTTCTTAATATTGCAGGTGCTGACATCAATTGTAGTCAAGGAAAAGTAACTTTTATTATTAATGACAAAGAGCATATTGTCTATTTCCCCAAGAATATTGATAAGAGTTATGGCCTAAATTCAATTGAAAATATTGAGGGCATCAAAGTTGTAGAAATATATTGTCCCATTCCACAGGAAAGTTTTGAAACTATTATGACAGGGACTATTGCTATCAACATTGAGGTAACATAATCATTTTGTGAAATGCAAAGATTTGTTTCATATAGGATTGTTTTGCTAGTTGTTTGCTTTTTAGAATGTCCTAGAACTTTTGTAGATTTAGTTTTGGTTTTATTTTGCGTCTTTAAAAAATCTTTTTTGCGAGAAAATCAATTTTCATAACCTGAAAATTGGACAAAAATAAAGTTTCCAGAAAATTCATATTAATTTCTTTCATGAAAAAAGGGGCAGAGGGACACCTGGAGTGACCCAGGGGACCCACTAGGCCAGCACACCCCTGGTGGTGTGGCCAGTTCCAAGGCATGCCTGGCCCAGGTGTGGTCCACCCCTAGCCCTCCACCTTGCCTCCTTCCAGCCACTTCTTTCTCTCTCCCGAAAAACACCGAAAATTTTCTCAAAGCTTGAGTTCCTGCTGTTCTTGCTCCCAATTTTTTATCTCCTTGCTTAGCCATCTTTGGTGCTGATTTTTGGAGGGATTGCTCTCCGGTATGTGCCTCCTCCGCTTGTCTAATTAGATTTTTGATTGGTGAATTATATCTTCAGTATTTTTCTACTATAGGTGATAGGTTGTGTGAGCTTGCATGCTTGTTCTATTCTCAGATATTTCATTTTGTTACATTTTCAGCTGTCACATCCCAAAATTCTCCTAATTTTGGAATGTGAAATAAATAAATAAGTTTGACTGATTGTTTGACTATGTTGAAAATTCTCAATGAGAAGAAACTTTTTGGATAGAAAATCCTCTCAACCTTGAATTCAAAATCTTATATTATTTTGTTATGACCTAAGTAGCCATATAGGCAAAAGGGCATGGATTGATTATAGATTGTAGAATTGGTGTGCAAGATTTCAAAATGAAAATCATGAAGCATACAAATTTGATCCTATAATAATCTATTCGATTTTAAAAAAATTAGAAACAAGAATCATGTCATTTGGAGTTCGTATGCAAAAGATATGAGGGAAATAAGTAAATAGAAAAAGAAAAAAAAACCTAAACGGGCCGGCCCACTCGGACCGACCGGAGCAGCTACACGCACGCACGTACGTGCCCAGGTTTGCTTTAAAAGGCGTGAAAAACGAGTTTTGTCAAACCTATCTCTATTCAAACTGCTATAACTTTTTATCTACAACTCCGAATCAACTTCCGTTTGTTTATACTTGTTCCCTACTCCAATACCAATCTCTACAACATCCTAAATCTCCATATAAACTCGTGGAGCCACAGTTGTACGAGTTTCTCTCCTCGAAATCCCGAATCTACACATGCCCGAATTTTATTTCGCTTTTTAACCCATCTAGACTTCGTCGTTTACCTTCGGTCAAAAAACGAAAATTGTAGAACTCGTCCAAATCTTTCAACCACGACAAACCTCACCTCTTTTCATCCACCACAGCCGGAGAATTTCGTATCGCAATATTTCAGATCTTACGGTATAAATCCAAGATGTACTCGCGCTCGTTTCTTCAAATCCAAATTCCTTTGGTGAGAAGGTAGGAATAATTATTCCCCACAACTTTCGTGTTCTAACTTTTTCAATTTGACCTACGGATTTGTCTCTCTAACACAGATCTGTTTCTTGTCTATTTTGGGCCAAAATCGGGTCAATCTCTTCTTCTAGCCACCGGATCCTATCCAGACAGTCGAGATCCAATGAAACTGGTGTGTGCCATGTCGTCATCCCGGTCAGCATGCAAAGTCAACCTGTCCAGTCAGCGGAATATTCTCTGGAATATTCTGTTCGAATTTAAAATTACATATTATAGGTCTAACTTGTAAAATTCATTAGAAATTCATACCATGTCCAAAAATTGCGTATAATATATCAAATTGAAGATAATTTTACGTAGAATCATCTTATCAGAATAGATCTAACTTTTACTGTACGTGGTTACTGCAGTAATTTAATTGGTTTTAATTGTATTTTAGGTTAATAAATTCATAAGAAATTATCTGTAACTCCAAAAAATATGAACAATATATCAGGTTGAAGCTACTGTAATGTACATTGATAATATCTGGTTGGATCTAGCCTTTGACGACTATTTAACCTGTAGCGATTTATTTAGTTTTAATGGCTATATAAATCATTAAATTCATAGTAAATTAATTGCTTGTCACAAAAATATAAATGATATACCGATGCAAAGCTGGTTCCATGTAGATCATCAATATTCAATTAGTTCAGCCTTTGACTGTAAGGTTTTGCCGTGAGGATTTAAATGGTTTAATGGCTTATTTAGAGTAATAAATTCATAAGAAAAAAAATACTATTCGGAAAATTGCAAATAATATGTCCCTAGATTCACAATTCCGTGTAGATTACAGATATAATTTTAGTTTGATTTTTAGGCAACAGAAACTATAAAAATTATTTAAAACCCATTAAACACCATTTAAATCATATAAAAATATCTATAACTTCGATTAGGGTGAATCCAACGCCTACTGGTTTGTATTAACGTCCTCTATCCAGTAAACCCAAGAAACAAATTTAATTCAACAGTTAAAACAGTCGTTACAATAGAACTATTAAAAACCCTATATTGGCAAGTAATTATTAATAGCAAGTACTCCATTGCATTAATTGGCCTCTTGCATGCATCATATAGTTCAATATTGTTTAGAGAACTAAGGTAACAACCATTGTGACTTATTAAATTGTCATGCGTGCATTTTTTGTATTTGTTTGATCTCTATGTGCTATTGTTTATGTTGTATGCAATTGTTTGATCGATAGATTGCGAGGAGTGCAACGTGTGTGATTGCAACTACTATGATTGCAAGTCTTGTGGTTATGACGAGAGCAACCATTATATCTATGAGAATTGTGAGGATTATCTAATCGACTACATCTACAACAAAGGCAAGTGGTGCTATCTTGGTCATAAATGTCCTATTGTTTTCCTATGCATTGTCGATGCTTTTGTAGAATTGCATCTGTAGAAATTGATGTGTATATGCTATGATATGTCCTATTTTGTGGTAGGGTTTTCCTGTAGATGAAACACCGTTGGTAGATGTGCTTAGCCATGCTATGATGAACGAGGGCTGGGTTACATCACTGATGTTGATTCTAAATGTGTTGGTTTGCGAAAACTAAAACAACTTAATCAATGAATCTCCTGGGTGTGATGTGATTGATAATTTTTGGTGGTATCATTGCGGAAAGGCACCCAGGACACTGAGAAATGATTGGTTTCTTTGTTTGGAAGCTTTCGTGTGCAACCATGTGCCAACAATGAAATGGGCGGTTGGTTAAACTTAGTAGGTTGTGGTAACTCGAACCCACGTATCCAGAGATGTAGATAGTGTAGGTTGGACCGGTGCGCGTCGGGATTGGGGAGCTACTTCCCGAACGGTTCCTTCTTGGACTTCTCCCTATCATCACCCAATATGAGAGTGGTGGTACGAGCTGGGCTGGCCAAGTCACATGGTTAAAGTGTACTAACGCCTGCAGGGTGTATAAACTAAGTACTTAGTCGTGTCCCCGGTTCTGGACAATTTGAGCGACCTGATACTGATGCTATGATATTTCTCACTCATCCTTATTTCTTAATTACTTAAAACTTGTTGGGTGAACATAATTGGGTAGGAGCACCTGGGAGTGAACCAGAGTGTCCTATTTATCGTATTGGAAAACTACTTTGTTACAAAATTAGGATAAAACTGTTGCTTTATGCAAATGAGCCTGAACTCCACTTGGCCAAATAAGCATGTTGTTGATAGATCTATTGTTAACCACTTTAGCCTACTTGCCATACATTCAATGTATTGACCATTTGTGGCTGCAACGTTTCATGTTGCAGGTTATATCGTATCTGAGTGATCGTTCATAGGTCGCGAGATTCCATTCAACAATTGTTCGCCTGTGGCACATTTGAAGGATGGAGATCTACCTTGTATTCGTTTTCCGCTGTGTACTTGTATAAATAATGTAAATTCTGGATCATATTCGTTGTATTTATGATGCATAGTTATATTTGGTATCATTTTGTACTGTGTGTGCCAGTGAACCGATGCAGGGATTGGCACTATACACATGAACTCAGCCTTATCAGGCGAGGGTGTTACATCAGCTCTCTGGCAAGTTCCCATAATGGTTCCTCATCATTTATCAACTTGGAAATCACTTGGTTTGATGTTTTTCTAAATTTTTTAAAAAAGAAGATGAGTGAATACAGTTGAATCAACATGAGTTAAGTGTACCGGAGATTATGAAGGTCCACCGCGAGGAGGAAGTTTTCTCTTCCATTTATCCATGCCCAGAATTCATGAGGGCTGCAAGAATATTTCAGGATTTCCAAACTCTGATTTCTAATGCAGGGTTGGAGCATTTTGTTGGAGAAGAATCTTACCAATATGTTAAACTAACCATGTCTGTGGTGCAGGATTTTTTATTTAGTTGGACCTTGCCTAACCCCATGGTTCAATACAAAATTTAAAATATAGCTGTCAACCTCCCGTTTGATGATTTTTGTGCAGATATTAGAGTGCCACAGTGGGGTTCATGTGAGAAGATTAGGGAGAGGTCTAAGCCACTCATGGACTTATATGCGGAAATTTTCCAAGGTTGCAACTTCTCAAAGGAGAGTGATAAAATTCAGAATATTCATCTCCCATCCAATAGATATTTTGCCTATTTCATTGCCAAGTGTGTTCTTTCTAGGAAGACTGCTAGAAAATTATCTTCATTTGATCTAGCTTTTATCTCAGCTTCTTTGAATAGGGATAGAACTTATAACCTGGGTGCTTTGATAGCTTTTCGTCTTGCTGCTAACCACGAGAAAGGTGGAATTTGTGGAGGTCTCATTGCCTCTCGTTTGTTAGCTTTGCATGGTTTAACGTCTCATCATTCAGACTTTCAGTTTCCCATATAGAGGCTAGATCTCAATTCCATGGTACAGAATAATTTGGTTTTTCTTAGGCTAGTTTGAGCAAGTTACCTTATGAAATAACCTTTGTCAAGAGTGGTTGGAGAGGGGGTAAGTCTGAGAAAGTATTCCCTTTGCCTGCACCTGCTTTCTTTAACTTTGATACCAGGCAAGAATGGTCACTCATGGAGGAAGAACTTGACACATACATGGCGGATCTCTCCTAGCAAGAGGAGAATGTTGGAGAGGATGCCGAGGATAATTCGGTTCAGCCCTCCAACATGGGGGAGTCTTCATACCAGCAGCCCTCTTATGATTGGGGTGCTTCTTCTTCTTCATCGCGAGGGCCTAATTATGATCATTCCTACGATGATCCACCGGCTTGGGGCTACTACCTGCGTTTTGATTGATCTCCACTTAGGCCAAATGCCTAAGCTTGGGGGGAGGTATACCGACATCACACTCATCTACATATCATGTTTCATCGGCACTTTGTATATCCATGTTTCGCTTTCTTTTTGGTTTTCATTTCTACTTTCCAAAACACAAAAAGACAAAAAATATTTTTGTTGTTGCTCTTGGTTTGTTTCTTTGCTTTTCAGCTTTGGTTTGCTATAAGAAAAATCCAAAAAGATTTTGCTTATTTTTGCTTTGAGTGCTTGCTTAAAAAAATCAAAAACACAAAAATATTTGTTGTTCTTCTTTGGTTTTGTGAAGTTCGTTCCAGGGTTTAGCGGTCCTCAGTCGAGTTTGGTTTCATGTTATTTTTCAAGTCACACAAGTGAAAGCCAATAAGGATGATTTATGACAACTTGAGGTGTGGTAAGAGGCTGGTAATGAACTCTATTTGTCTTCATTTTTGTACATATACTCATCATTGTGGGCATGCTTAGTCTGTTCATGTAAGGTGTATGTATTTATTGGATGCTTAGTAGTTCTTTCTCTCTTATGATTAGATCCAACTTGCTAATAGTTTGTAGCATGTCATGTGAATGTTTGCTCGCATTGTCGAATTCATAACTTGGTATGACATTGTGGTATCCTCCTCTGAATGTTTCATTTGAATCGACTTGGCACATTCTCACGCATGCATATGACTGAACAAAAGTTAGTTAAGACTCGATGATTTATTTGGCTCATAGTTCCTGTATCACTTTTATGCCATAATTAATTTTGTTTTGTTGCAAGCATTATTAATAGAGTTACCGCTCTCTCGTTTATCGCTCCCTCTATATTTCTAGCCTTCAGTTTCACTGAGTATGATCTCTACTCGTGTTTCCAACTCCCCAAAACCAAAATTGTCAAAAGTGTCCACCATATCTACCTACTAGCATCATTGCTATTACGTGCATATTTATTATGCCTCGTTTTATTCCAAATAAAATGTTTGCTTGTTTTGAGAAAGTTAGTTAGTAAAGCTCTCACGAACTTGATGGCACACTTTAATTTCTTGCACTTAATAAACCTGAACCATTGTGACTGTCCATTAAAGTTATATGGTTGCAAATTATAGGCTGGGAGTTAGCAGAACCGTGCTGTCACAGGGAACGCTTTCAACACCTGTAAATATTATCGAGTTGATATCATGCTCTTTTTTTACGGATGTCGGCGCTGTGAAATAAAAGGGGAGGTTGTAAGTCCAAGGAGTTATGTATATGTGTTAGGGAAATGCCTGGGCCGCTAGCCTAAGCCATGCCTAATCATGGTGGACACTTGCAGCATAACCATAGTGAGCAATCTATGAAGCATCCCCAATAAAAAAATATAGAAAAAAAGAGAATAGAAAAAATATATGCACCATTCCCATGGTAAATAAAGGATTGCTGAGATACTCACTGTCTGTTGCCTTGTAATTTTGATATGGGATAGCTCCTGTATCATGGGGCAAGGGGTACCCCATTGGTGGTTCTCTATGATACACATGTATTTACAATGACAAGAACTTACCGGTAACTAAAGTTGAGTAGCATGAGGAGCGACCCTCGTACTCAAGGGACATGAGATTTCTAGTTTATGGTCTATCAAGCATATAACTCATATTGGACCTCACTTTAAACTTAACCACTTAAAGATGCCTATGATAGGGGCAATGAGATCTCAAAGCTAATGAATACCATACTTTCAGCATTTGGAAGCCTTTCAAACTTTTCAAAAGCTTTTCACTTCTTTGTTGAGTCATCACTTATTCTATGAGCATCTTATTGAGAGCATAGTTGTCATTCTTAGTGTAATGTGCTTGTCTCAAAACTTGGTTAATTATGACATAACTTTGATGCTTCTATCTTTGATATCTTTACTTCTAGTCTTCACTTGAACTTCAGGGGTGCCTTGGCATTTATGTTTTGCTCCACAATCAAAAGAAAGCGAGATACCACTTTATCGTACCTTCTTATGAGCATTACAATGTTGCTTATACTTATGTTTCATGTTGCTTACTATTATTGTGTTGGAACCTCTTCATATCTTGCATGAATATTCAGTAAACTTAGTTGCATACCCCTTTTTATAAATTGTATAAGTACCTACTCATAAGCTGAGAATATTTACATCATTTGAAGCAAATGTGTTCGTGAAAGTTTCTTTTATCGCACTCAGTTTTCAACTGAATTGCTTGAGGACAAGCAATAAACTAAGCTTGGGGGAGTTGATACGTCCAAAACGTATCTACTTTCCCGAACACTTTTTCTATTGTTTCTCCTCTAATTTGTGTGATTTGGATACAACTAACATAGACTGACGCTCTTTTCAGCAGAATTGCTTTGGTGTCTAGTTTTTGTGCAAAAAAATCAACTTTCAGGAAAAATCCCGGAAAAAATCGCAAAACTCATATTTTACCAGAGGACTCACGGAGCCAGAAGATGAGACGGAGGAGGGCCACGAGGGGCCCACACCCGCTGGCCGTGCGGGCCAGGCCAGGCCGTGCCTGGGGAGGTGTGGCCACCTCGGGCACCCCGTCGGTCTCCCTCTTCGCCTACATAAAGCCTTTTGACCTAAAAACAGAGGGGGGTTCTCTCAAAAAAACCCTTCCCAAACTGTACAAGCTTCTTCCAAAGCATACGCGACATTTTTCCAGAGAGTTCTGTTGCGCCGCCACAACCAGAAACCATGATTCGGAACCAGAAACTCCGTTTTGGCACCCTACCGGGACGGGCAATTGGAGGAGATCATCACCATCATCATCACCGACGCCTCTTCATCAACCATCCATGTTTCCCCCATGCATGAGTGAGTAATCCTCCACTATAGTATATGGGGATGGTAGGGATTGGATGAGATCTATCATGTAATTGAATAAAAATTTTAGGGCACGGGGCCTAGTATCTTTATTAGTGCTATTTGACATTGTTGCAACTTGTTGTGCTTAATGCTTGTCACTAGGGCCCGAGTGACATGATCTCATATCTGAACATGTTATTGATTCATTATGATAGTATTATTTGTGATCTTATCTGCAAGTTGTGTACACATATCATTGTCTGGAACCAAAGGCCCAGAAGTGACAGAAATTGGGATAGCCGGGGGATGGCTGTCATATGAGGATCACATGTGTTCACGGAGTGATAATTCTTTGCTCCGGTACTCTATTAAAAGGAGTACCTTATTTTCCAGTAGATCCCCTTGAGGCCTCGCTACAACGGGCTGGCAGGACAAAAGATTTTGTATAAGTTCTCATTGCAAGCATGTATGACTATATACGAAACACAAGCCTATGATTGTTTAGTACTTGGATGCTTTATCTTATTTATCTGCAAATGCCCTATATCTGGATATTACATGAATAGTCTCGTCCATGCAACGCCCGTCCATCCATCCCTATGCCTACCGCACTCAAATCCTACGGTTTGCTACTATTGTTACTACTGCCTTTATTTTTACTACTGCTGTTAATTTGCTATTGCTACTAATAAACTGGTGTGAGCAAGATTATTTACAGGTGCAGCTGAATTGACAACTCAATTGTTAAGTCCTATAAGTATTCTTTGTCTCCCCTTGCGTCGAATTAATAAATTGGGTTATACTACCCTCGAAGACTGTTGGGATCCCCTATACTTGTGGGTCATCACCCTAATCACCACTGCAGCTTTTCTCAAATGAAAAGTCATTTGCTTCTCAAGGTTTGGCTACGACTATGTCGGTGGAGTTGGTTTTGCCAGCGGAGTACCTCACTACTGAGTGGTTGGTGGAGTACTCTGTCTTGGAGATGGTGATGTTTGCTCAAAAGTGGATTCCCTCGGCGATTTTGTTATAGGAACAAGAGAAAAGAAAGAAAGAGAGCAACAAATAAAACAAGAATGTGAAAGTATGTCAGCACAAATGCCTTAAGTTATAGCACCAGGACTTTGACTTTCCAGATTTGGATTTGACTTTTCAAATTAGAGTTTGACTATTCAAACTAGAGTTTGATTCCCACTTCCTAGTCTTGGCCGATATGAACTAGAAGCTTCCGGTGAAAAGACCGAAAACATTTCCGAACCCCCGGAATTGGACTTTCCTTATATGAATCTTATTCTCTGGACCATTCCGGATCTCCTGGTGATGTCTTGGATCCAATCTAAGACTCTAAACAACATTCGGTCTCCAACTCATATTCCATATCTACTAAACAACATCAAATCCTTAAGTGTGTATCCCTACGGTTCGTGAATTATGCAGACATGATCGAGACACTTCTCCGATCAATAACCAATAGAGGAATCTAGAAATTCAATATGGTTCCCACATATTTCTATGATTACATTGTGATTGAATGAACCATTTACAAACGATACCGATTCCCTTTGTCGCATGATACTTTACTTATCCTAGGTTTGATCGTCGGTATCTCTATACCTAGTTCAACCCCGTTACCGATAAGTACTCTTTACTCGTTCCGTGATATGACATCCCTTGTGACAAGACAATTGGATTACATTCCATCGAGATGGCCCAGAGTAGATATATCCATCATATGGATGGATAAATACCACTCTTGATCCATGTGCCTCAACACATACTTTCAGAATACCTAATGCCACCTTTATAACCACCCAGTTACGTAAGTGGTCTTTGATGTCATCAAAGAATTCATCTGATGATGGTGATTAACATGATCTCATGGTAGAAGGATTAGGTTACTATGTATTTGAAAGCTTGTAGAAAATGAAATCTAAATGACTTGATCTTACGCTACACTTACTATTGGAGTGTGTCCATCATATCATTCTCCTAATAACATGATCTTGTTATTAATAACATCTAATGTCCAGGAAACCATGATCATCTATTAATCAACAAGATAGTTCAAAGAGGCTTACTAGGCAATTCTTTTAAGTTTACAAAACACACAAGTATTAATGTTTCCAGTTAATACAATTATAGCATGGGATGCAAACTTTATCATAAACACAAATTTATAATATTAACCATTTTATTATTGCCTCTTAGGCATATCTCCAACAGTCTACCACTTGCACTAGAGTCAATAATCTACATGACATTGTGATGTACCTAACACCCATGGTGTTCTGGTGTTGGTCATGTTTTGCCCTAGGGAGAGGTTTATTTAACGGAACTGCGACATTCATATATGTGTGTACTTTGCAAATCTGTGTGTCACCATCTTGGACATGCTCGCGAATAGCATGAAAGCGTAGCTTGATATGCTTCAGCTTCTTGTGTGCCCTTGGCTCCTGTGCATTGGCTATGGCACCCATGTTGTCATAGTAGATGGCCATTGGGTCCAACGCACTAGGAACCATACTAAGCTCCACAATGAACTCCTTCATCCATATCGCCTCTTGTGAAGCCTCCGAAGCAGCTATATATTCCGATTCAGTTGAAGATCTCACCACAACGCTTTGCTTAGCACTCCTCTAGCTCACTGATGCACCATTCAAAGTAAATACGTATCCAGAATGCGACTTAGAGTCATCCAGATCGGTTTTCCAACTAGCATCGGTGTAACCATTTACAATGAGTTGTTCATCACCTCCATAAGAAAGACCATATCCTTTGTCGTTCTCAAGTACTTTAGGATATTTTTGACCGCTATCAAGTGATCTACTCCTGGATCACTTTGATATCTGCTTGTCAAACTAACATCATATGCAATATCTGGTCTTGTACATAGCATGGCATACATGATAGATCCTATGGCTGAGGCATAAGGAGTTTTTCTCATCCTCTCTCTATCTTTTTCCGTAGCTGGACTTTGATTTTTACTCAAGGTTGTATTGGGCAACATGGGCAATAACCCATTCTTTCTATCTTCCATTCCAAATCTCTTTAGAACCTTGTCCAAACATGTACTTTGTGAAAGCGCTATTAAGCGTCTTAATCTATCTCTATAAATCTTCATGCCTAAAATGTATGCAGCTTTGCCAAGATCTTTCATTGAAAAAATATTATTCAAATAGTCTTTGACACTTTTAAGAAGTTTTATATCATTCCCACTCAACAATATATAATCCACATATAGTACTAGGAATGCTATAGAGCTCCCACTCACTTTCTTGTAAATACAAGCTTCTCCATAAATTTGTATAAATCCAAAGTTTTTGATCACCTTATCAAAACATTGATTCCAGCTCCGGGATGCTCTCTTCAATCCATACATGGATAGTTGAAGTTTGCATACCTTGATAGCATCTTTAGGATCGACAAAACATTTGGGTTGTACCATATACAACTCTTCATCAATGTCACCATTGAGGAACTCCGTTTTAACATCCATCTGCTATATCTCATAATCATAATATGCAGCGATTTCTAACAAAATCCTCATAGATTTTAGCTTCACTACTGGTGAGAAAGTCTCATCATAGTAAAATCCTTGAATTTGTCGAAAAACTTTTGCGACAATTCGAGCCATATAGATGGTTACATTACCATCAACGTCTGTTTTCTTCTTGAACATCCATTTGTTCTCGACGGCCTTGCGGCCATCAAGTAAGTCCACCAAAGTCCAGACTTTGTTTCCGTACATGGATCCAATCTAGGATTTCATGTCTTCATGCCATTTTTTGGAATATGGGATCATCATTGCTTCCTCATACGCCACATGGTCGTCGCTGTTAATCACCAACATGACATTCATAACAGGATCATACCAATTAGGACTGGTACGAGTCCTTGTTGACCTGTGAGGCTCCATAGGAACTACGTTCAGATTTTCATGATCTTTATCACTAGCTTCCTATATTATTAATGATGGCGGCACATGAACATCTTCTAGCGCAGCGCTACTCTCAAATCCGAGAGAAGTTTCGACAACCTCATTGAGTTATACTTTCCTTCCAGTCACTTCTTTTGAGAGAAATTCCTTCTCTCCAGAAAGTATCCATTCTTGGCAATGAAAACTTTGCCTTCGGATCTATGATAGAAGGTATACCCAATTGTTTCTTTATGGTATCCTGTGAAGACACATCTTTCTGCTTTGGGTTCAAGCTTGTCTGGATGTAACTTCTTTACATAAGCTTCGCATCCCCAAACTTTAAGGAACGACAACTTATGTTTCTTCCCAAACCACAATTCATACAGTGTCATTTTAAAGGATTTAGATGGTACCCTATTTAAAGTGAATGCGGCTGTTTCTAATGCATAACCCCAAAATGATAATGGTAAATCTTTAAGAGACATCATAGTCTTAACCATATCTAAGAGATTTCGATTACGACGTTTGGACACACCATTACATGTGGCTTTCCCGACAGTGTCAATTGTGAAAGTATCACATTTCTTTAAATGATCGCCAAACCCATAACTTAGATACTCACCTCCACAATCAGATCGCAGAAATTTAATCTTCTTGTTATGTTGATTCACTACTTCACTTTGAAATTCCTTAAACTTCTCAAAAGTTTCGGGCTTATGTTTCATGAATTATATATACCCATATCTACTCAAGTCATCTATGAAAGTAAGAACATAACGATAACCACCACACGATGCCACACTCATCGGGCCACACACATCGATATGTATGATTTCCAATAAGCCCGTAGCTCGCTCCATTATACCAGAGAATGGAGTCTTAGTCATTTTTCCCATCAGCCATGCTTCACTTCTTTCAAGTGATTCAAAATAAAGTGATTCAATAAGTCCATCGTAATGGATTTTCTTCATACGCTTCACTCCAATATGACCAAGACGATAATTCCACATGTATGTAGAATTATCATTCAATTTCAATCGTTTAGCATCTATATTATGAACATGTCTATCACTACTATTGAGATTTGATAAGAATAGACCATCTATCATAGGCGCATGACCATAAAATATATTACTCATATAAATAGAACAGCCATTATTCTCGGACATGAATAAGTAACCGTCTTGCAATAAACAAGATCTAGATATAATGTTCATGCTTAACGCATGCACCAACTAATCCCGATGGTAGATGAAGAGGGATCATGCCGACAACGATCACATCAACCTTGGAGACATTTCCAAAATGCATCGTCACCTCGTCTCTCGCTAGTCTTCGCTTATTCTGCAGCACCTGTTTCGAGTTACAAATATGAGCAACTAAACCGATATCAAATACCCAGGCACTACTACGACTAGTAGTAAGATACACATCAATAACATGTATATCAAATATACCTTTCTTCTTGATGTTTCCGTTCTTCAGATCTGCCAGGTACTTGGGCCAATTCTGCTTCTAGTGTCCTTCTCCCGTGCAGTCAAAGCACTCAGTATCAGGCTTAGGACCAGCCTTGGGTTTTGTAGAGGTCCCAACCTTTAATAAGGTAGAGATCCCTGTGTTTACAATGCTAGTCCCTGGATCAATAGCTAGCATAGAAAGTTAAGATGTAATATCAAGAAACAAAGGTCATAATACAACTTTATAACCAGGAATAAAATAATTCATTACATCTTACATAGCTCATTTGGCTATATCATTACAATGCAGAAGAAATAACTATATAGCATGGAGTCCTTCATCTTAAAAGTGCCACAGGCAATCATGTTGGTTGTAGACTTGTAATCCTAATCAACACACTTCACTAACATCAAACAAACCTACAACATAATATGTTGCAGCCACAAGGGTCAATACATTTGAATTGTATTGGCAAGTTTCACTACTATGTAGAAATAAGTGTATCCTATCAATACATGCATATTTGGCTAAGTAGGGTTTAGGATCATTTGCAGAAAGCAATATAGTTTTATCCTATCTTTTCAAAATAGTTTTGATCTTTTGACAATCTTTTTGAACTCCTTGGAAAACTCCAAGTTCTTCTAATCCCTTATTGACACCATCAAGTTTTATCTTGAGAAATTGGAATGTCGAGATCTTCCATAGCTTCAGGCCTTAGTTGCTCAGAATTGTCCGTAACTGGGGACACGGCTAAGTACTTAGAATTTGATCTTCTGCAGAAGTTGTACACTTTACCCACAGGACACAATCTCGTCTTGATGCCACCAGTGGCTGCTAGATAAGTACACACCAAATGGAGTACCGACAGATCGAGAATGTGACGAAGTCTTTCCATAGAAGTCCTCCCAATACATGATGCTAGCTTGTCTACCAGGCACCAATGTAGGGATAAATTTCCAATACATGAATCCGGTTAACCTGAGTAGGTGCCAATGCAAGGGTCTTCCACTATGTAATTGACTAAGCCAGAGCCCATTTAGCATGTGGCTGTACACAGAAGCCACTGTATGAGAAACATGTTCAATCTCTAAGTCCCTGAGTGGTTTTCTTGTAGTGCTCATACAAAAAAGATAGCCATATAAACATGGTTCCCTTTGTTGCCACCTTATCCACAATTGAGTATCCTCATTCCACCCAGGTGGTTCATTGAGTACTTGTTTTATTATATAAAACATATATTTTTTCCAACACTTCATACAATCATATCATGTATTCCATCCCATGTCTATAACAGGGCTAAGCATACTACAACTATGGTGTTTTCACTAAGGAAGGTATAAAGGATTTACTAATAGGACATAGCATAGCATAGTAACATAGTAGCCCTATCATGCATACTACAAAAATACCACTAAGTGTAATGAAAATAGTAGGACATGGATGATAGTGCCACTTGCCTTTTTAGTAGAGAATATTGGTTCACTCCTTGATCTTGCAACAATCACACTCTTCGAATTTCACTACAATTCAATCAAGAAAGCACATATTCAAACTAACATTCAAACAATCCACCACATAAAATGATAAAAACGAAGCAATGCATGCAAGCATGCAAAAGATTGTTTTATTTGGAAAATTGGTTTCTAATAGGCTATAAACATTTTAAAACACCTAAAGGTCATTTATAAATGTGGCAAAATCATTTGAAGCCAAGTTAGTTAAAATGGGTCATTTAAATCATTTTTTTGCTAGAAGTGATTTAAATCAAAGTAATATTTTGTAGTAATATATTTGCTAGAAATGCCTTTAAAAAAGTAATCATTTACTAGGGTTCATCAAATATATTTTTTTTGAAATCCTAAAACTTGGTGTTTAGGGTCAGAGAGTTTAAATCAAACCATTTCCCAAAGGTTTTAGTCAAAAAAGCATTTTAAACCAAAATCAATATTTTTATTTAACTAGAAATGCTTTTATTCAAAGATTTATTCTTTTGCATTACAAAATATATTTTTAAAAGTACAATTTGGTTTTTATGGTTAGGTTCAAAACAAACCTTTTACAAAAGATTTTACCCTAAAACATTTTTAGAATAAATTTTATACTCAAAATATGCCTACACATGTTTCTGCAAAAGCAACTAATTTTCCAGAAGAAAAATACTAAAAAAAAGTGCATGGTTGGAAATTTCACATTTTTATGAATCAAATGATATAAAATTTGTAAAATTTCGACATGTGGATTACAATTTATGAATTTTACAAATCCTATCATCTCAAATTTCTGTTTTAAAACGAATCACTGTCCACGTGGCTGTTTCTTACTTGCGCGTACCTGTTCGCATGGATCGCCCTCTGTGGATAGTTAGATCAAAACTTACCCCTTCAGTTAAAATCTAATATTAACAAGACGATCACGATCTAACGGCTACGACGCTATGACCAGGAACTTGCGGCGCTAGACGGCGGCTGTGCGGCGGCGCGGCTCTGTCAGTGACGTTGCCGGCGAACTAGGAAGCAAGAGAGGGAACAGAGGTGCTTCCCGTTGTCGCATGGTTGCAGTGAAGCTCAAGGTGGTCTCAGCTACTCGAGGCGCGCACGAGAGCGGCGGCGATTGCTCATCGGAGATGGCGTCAGCGCAAGGCGTCTCTGTTTGTCGACAGGGGCGAGGTTATAGGTCATGCCAAGGAAAATGGGAGGAGGCGATAGACGCGGGCGAGTGTGTCGAACGCATGTGCATCATCAAGAGAGAGAGGTGGACGGAACTTACGGGGAGGGGTCGCCGGAGTGGTCCTTGCCAACGTTCCGAAGCGCGCGTGAGCGAGTGAGTGGTACAGGGAGATGCACAAGAAGATGGGGAGTAGGCTCGTGGGTACTGGGAGGCAAGGGGAGGGTCGACGTCACCGGAATCGGCCAGTGAGCTCGTTAGAGCAGTGGTTGCTTGGGCTTGCAATTCTTGCAGCCTGGTGGCCGGGAGGGAGTGATGTCTGGGGGAAGGAAGAGGGGGCGTGGGACTTTAAGAGTGTGTGGTTACCGACGAGGTTTGATCGCGCATTCAGGCGAATTTAAGAAGATTAAACGCGGCAGAAACGACGAGGTGTGGGGGGGAACGGTCGTCGCATGTGGAAACAATGAACATGCAATGTGGGGTCGCGCTGTCAGCGAGAGAGGGAGGGAGTTCGCGTGGGGCCAAGTGTTCAGTGACTGAGCGGGTGAGCGTTTGAGTGAGAAAACGCTTCGCTCGGGGAGGGGAGAGTGGGCTTAGCTGGGCCAGATGGGCTGGTTGGGCTGGTTTGCTTCTTTTCCATTTTTTATTCTCTTTTCTTTTTCCTTTTTCTATTTCTAATATTCTGTTTTGAACTTATTCAAATGTTTCAAACACTATTTTTATTTAAAAACTTTTCCAAACTTTGATTATATTTTTAATTCTGTTTATTAATATATTCTAAAGTTCATTTTAGAATATTTATTTTATTCTTTTAGGGTATTTTATTTAAAATAGGCCCTTGTCTTATTCAAATAAGATTTTAATTATATTTTCCAACTTCTATTTGAATTCCGATTTTTTGTCAAACCTTTTTCAGTAGATTTTATTTATTCAATAGTGCAAACAATTCACTTTGAATTATTATTTAAAATACGTTAATATGATTTAATGTTCATTTAAATTGGGATTTGTCTTTATATAAATAAAATTTGATACTAATCAATCCTTATGATTTTATTTAAATAATACTTTACTCCTTTTATTAATCAATAATCTTTCATTTCATTTGTTTGGCCAAGATTTAATTTGTCTTTTAAATATTACTTATTTATTTCTTCCTTTGCCTTATAAAATCCAAATCTTTTTATTTAAAGATCCAAAATTGGTGATACAAATTTATATAATTTTATTTAATATTTGTTTATCTTTTTAAATCCCTTTAGGATTTATTTGCTCAAGATTTTTCATGGACTTTAGATAGGACTTTATTAGCTTTGGAAATTAATTCCTTTTATCTTAATAAATTCATAAGTTTTTATCTATGACTCCAAATTGAGTGAAACCAATTTCTATGGTTTTATAATATTTTTCTTTATCATTATTGATCATTTATAAATGTTTGTTGAAATTTTTTTATATGGATCAAATCCATAGTGTTAGAGAGACCTTGGAAATGAATTATTTCATTAGGGTTTTGGTTTAACTTTTCCAAGTGTTTAAATTTCAAGATACATTATTTATGAATGCACTCCACTTGATTGAAATTTTGTTTGATTCCCTTTTCATTCAAAGTTTGTTCAAGATGGGTTTTGATGTTTCCAGCTGGATTAGGAATTCCCTCTTTTCTTTTTTAATCATTTTCTCCTTTTTCTTTTATATACCTCTAACCCATGATCTTTCTTAATCTTATCCAATTCCCTTCCTTTTTATTATAGTTATACATATAATTATGTATGTATGTATTATATGACCAACTTTATATGGGTCACAGGGACATCCAAATAAGAATTAGAACTAGCATGGGGAAAAGAGATCTTAAATAAAAATATGTATGGATTCTGATAAAATAGTGGTATTATGTATCATATGTTTGTATTTCTTTATCGATCAGGAGTAGTGAAAAAAATGCCTATATGCTTACCCTCCCTCTTTAATGAGAGATGCAAAATAAAAAGGGAAGTAAGGGTCCTTATGGCTATGGGTATTTGATCTTTATCCCTACCCTTTTTTCATGGAAAAGGGAAATATGAATTTATCCATTCATTTCATTAAACCCTAGTTCGGGACTAACGGGGCTCGAACCCGCAGCTTGCGCCTTGACATGGCGGTGCTCTAACCAATTGAACTACAATCCCAGTGGGATGTATGGCATACCTATTTATTCATAAATATAACCATTCATATGCTACATACCTACATATTATATGCGGGTATAGTGAGAGCAATTTACCTAGTATGTCGTACTTTTTTATCACTAAAAATTGATAATAATCCACCCTTCAATAAGAAAACTCCTTTGTAAGAAAGGAATGACAGAGATATGGGTTATAAACAAAACTTATCCCTTTTTTCTTTATCTTCTTTTCTATAGATCATAATAGACATTTTATTTTATGGAAGAAAAATAAAATGATTTAGTTCATATTCACGAAGTCGTAGATTTTTGGGCCAAGTTGGATTTGAACCAGCGAGTGGTCTTAAGCGCTCAGTGCATCCATACTGAACTCGAATGTGCGAACTTTGGAAGAGAAAGTAATCCAAACTAGAAACTGTTATGTCGGCTCATCAACTATCTGGCGTCTTATCCGTGTGCTCTATTAAGGAAATTGGACTTCGTATTCTTCCTGGGTCTGGCTCGAGGGACGACGTAGTGTTGTGTTGTAATCGGGGCACAGGTAGTCGAAGTAGAAGCGCGAACATTCCCCCTTCCTTGAGAAAGCGCTTAACCCCAAGACGGTGCATAAGGAAAACGAGTCTTCAGGTCCCCCCAAGTATAGTCCACTGCCATCGACTCGGACTAGCGAATCAAGCATTGTGGAAGGACTTGATCTCGCTTTATTACTTATACCAACAACTCACCAAAACTTGCATAGGGATAGAGGGATTGTCAGTATCAGATTGTAAACGAGAGGATACCTGAGACAGTGGGCGGGGGAATAACACGTGGAAGCTTAAAGACATGAAAAATACATGGTGGACTTGAGAAGTTTTAGGTAGCTCCAGGTGTTAATACGAAACATCTATGTACGTGCTAGAATCTTGTAAGGCCCAAACTATCGGAAGGAAGGGTTGTGGTTAGCCCCCTATGCCACCGAGCTTTGGTAGCATATGGATGTCACTTGAATAAAATCATATCGCCGACATGGAAGGAGCGATCAGAAAGCCTTTGTTAGCTTGCATTTTCATTTGTTGATTCGCTCTGTTGAGGTGCAATTTTAGGTTATCAATCATGGCACGGCGCTTCTATAGCCAACTCTGAACATCAGAAATAGGCGGATCCTCTGTATCCATAACTTCAATGACCCACAACCTTTGTTCATATCCATAAAGAATTTTGAGAATGGAGAAAATCCAACAAGAAGGATAGGTAGTTAGAAATGCTCTACAAAAGAAAGTCATTTGGACCATTTTCGCGGGAAAGAATGCACAAAACAACGCAAGTAAATATCAAGCAAGGCATTGATTCACTCATTTGGTTTGACCTTCTGTTTGAGGGTTCTTGTCTTGTCCGGGTCTTTTATTTGAGAGGACTGATTTGGGTTGTTCTCGGCCTGGAGGAGAATACTAGCCTGCACTCAGGTACGCTGGATTGGAAAAAGAAGCTCTAAATTCAAGATCAAGTTCAAGAAAAGATAGGTTTGGTGGACAACACAAGGTATGGATTCTTCAAATTGCTAGGTTTGCTACATGAGAAGTAATGAAAAGAATGAAAAGAGAGCGGATTTCATTAGATTGTATATTAAGATCTTCAAAAGTGTCAAATCCAATAGAACAGAGAACAAACATAACAACTTACTATAACTATCCGAGATGGAAATCAATATCAATATTAGAGTGCAAGAGCGATGTTTTACAAGTCCACCTAGAATAAACACGCCAAAGAAAGGAGAAGACTAAGCTGCTCAATTGTGTCTCGAGTACGACTATAGTACCAAAGCTTGGTGCTTCTACTAGTAAAGAAATTACCATTGGTGGATATTCAATAGAAAGCCTATTTGAGTAGGTCAAAGAGCTGGGGATCTCTCTGTTCCAATGGCTGGATCTCACAATCGCATAGATGGGTAGAAGTAATGTTAGAACGCACCTAATTTCTAAGTTAGAGATTTCAACTACGTAGGTAGTGATGGGGTGCCTGTTTACCTAAGTAGGCCTAGTTCTTTCTATAATTATAATTCGTGTCCGGGCACTTTGATCCAACCGAAGCCGATGGGGAAACTATAAGGGATGCACCTTCAGGATCTGATTGTATTTCAGCGGATCCCCGGCAAGTCATATACCGGTACTTGTGATTTCCACTATTGCTTAAACGCCCTACAACCCGGAGTTTCCTGTCGGATCAATCTCTCATAGTCTAGGACCCTATGGTTATGGCATTTATATGTTCATAAGTGTTAAGGATTTCGCTTGACTGCTGCATTTCACTTCCTTCGTTCATAAGATGTGAGCTCCATTCCGCCTACCAAATCGATTCTGTCTCTCTCCCCCTTCCTAACACTTATTCTGGACGAGCACATTCTTCATCCATTAGTAAGTGGAAATATTGAAAACTGTGAATGCCGACACTCTCCCCCCTTCTATAGTGTTAGTTAATATCAATGAAAATGGTAGATAGAAAGCGAACTGCCCTTATGTGGACCTTTCTTTCTTCTTGAGGAACTCATTCATCCAAGGGCTCGGTATCAGTATTCTGAATGCACTTTCAAGTAGTATCAAGACTAGGGAAGGAAAACATTATTCACCTCATCGGTAGCATCATCTACAGGTGGGTCACCCAGCGGTGCATCCAGCACATAGGTCAACTGACCAGCATTGAGGACAATCCTCAAGTTGTGGAACCAGTCCATGAAGTTTCTTCGTTTTTTTCAACTTTTCTTTCTCTATGAACGCATTAAAATTGATGGTAGGGGCCGCCATGATCTACAACATAGTTACAAAGAGTTTAGACTAAGTCTATGACAAATAGAGTTCATATTTAACACTTAAATTAACTATGTGAACTCCCACTCAAAACAACATCCCTCACATTGTTTTAGGGATCACACGAACCAAATCCACTACACCAAGTCTGATCATCACGAGAGATGATGTAGCTTCAAAGGAGAACAATCAACATGTTCATCGTATCAGTCATATGACTCATGCTTTACCATTTGGTATTTCGTGTTTCGAGACCATGTCTGTACATGCTAGGCTCGTCAAGGTTAACCTTAGTATCCGCATGTGCAAATCTAGCTTGCACCCGTTGTATGCACATGTAGAATCTATCACACCTGATTATCACGTGGTTCTTCGAAACGACGAGTATTAGCAACGGTTCCTACTAAGGATGAAAACTTTATTACTTGATATTTAGTGAGAGGGATCATCTTATAATGCTATCATCTCAATCTAAGCAATACACGATGCATAAAAGGATTAGAATCACATGCAATTCATAATATGTGATATGATATGGATTTCTTCTTATGCCTTCGATCTCCATCTCCAAGCACGAACATGATCTCCATCATCACCGGTGTAGCATCAAGGTCAATGGCGCCGTTTCATGATTGTCCTCCACCAATAGCAAGTATTACAACTACTTTATGAATAGACACACAGGTCTTAAATTAAATTTAAAGACAACCATAAGACTCCTACCGCAGGCCAACTTACAATCAGGATCATTGCATATATCATATATAATCACAATCATGGCCATATCACATCACAAAACAATCCCTGCAAAAACAAGTTAGATGCCTCTAATCTTCTTTGCAAGTTTTACATGGCTAAGTCTTTCGCATAAGAACCGCTCTAACTTACGAACATGAACCACAACGTTGATACAAGTATTGTCAAGTGCCCGTTGTAAATTGAATCTTCACTATGGTGGGAGAGACAAACACCCGCAAATCCACTTGTGGAATGCAAGTTGCACATTGAGCGTGGAGCAAGTCTCATGTATGATGACATGTAAGGATATCCCGGGATGCTTCATGCCACCATCCCGCAAGATGCAAAGTAAAAAAAAAAGGAATTGACAACAAAAGCATCAATGCCTAGAATAACCATTGTGTTCTAATCGTGTAACAGATCTACGCATAGACACGACTCTGATGCCACTGTTGGGGTTCGTACCATGGAAAAAAAAATTCTATCACATCAACAAACAAAAGCCAAGATCTAATCTACGAGATCAGTGCAACGAGTTTATAGATTACTAACCCTTGAAGATCCAAAGTGCTTAACGAGATTGTATTCTCATGGTTGATGTAGTCGTTCACTTGCTAATCTCAAGATCGCGAAGATGATCCTTCTGGCGCCGCGTTCCGGCAGCGCTTCCATAGTCGGTCTCACGTTCGGTACTCGATGAAGACTTTCCTCTCCCTTGTTCCAGTAGGCAGCGGAGGTTGTGGATTTCCTCGCGAATCTAGCAGCATGACGGTGTGGTGATTGAGGTGGAGGAGTAGATCCTGCAGGGCTTCGCCTAAGCCGGAGCACATATGGTGGATGAGAAAGGGCTTCGGCGGCTAGGGTTTAGGCGCCGAGGGGAGGAGGGCACCGACAGCTAGGGTATAGGCGGCGGCAGTTTAGAGGGCTAGGGCTCCTGCGGCCTTTGGGCAAGGGGCGGCGGCCTAGGGTTTGGGGTTAGGGCCAAGAGGGACCCCACCCCTTGCTTATATGGGGGGCAGAGGAGGCAAGTGGAGGCTGAGTCCTCCAAACTCCCTTGTGGCCGGTGGCTTGGGGAGGGAGAGGGAAATCTCTCCCATGTAGGTTTCCATCCCTCCCTCCACTAGGACTTCGACTTTCCAAATTGGGATTTGACTTTTTAAATTAGAGTTCGACTATTCAAACTAGAGTTTGATTCCCAATTCCTAGTCATGGACGATTTGACCCAGTGTATGATGTCTCCACCCCCACTTGGGTATGGCGCATCCATGTGCAGCCCCCTATGGGATGGTGGACCTTCCAACACTTTCTAGAAGCTTCCGGTGAAAACACCGAAAACATTTCCGAACCCCGGAATTGGACTTTCCTTATATGAATCTTATTATCCGGACCATGTCGGATCTCCTCGTGATATCCTGGATCCAATCCGAGACTCCGAAGAACATTTGGTCTCAAACTCATATTCCATATATACTAAACAACATCAAATATTTAAGTGTGTCTCCCTACAGTTCGTGAACTATGCATACATGATCGAGACACTTCTCCGATTAATAACCAATAGAGGAATCTGGAAATTCATATGGCTCCCGCATATTTCTACGATTACATTGTGATATATTGAACCATTTACATACGATACTGATTCCCTTTATCGCGCGATACTTTACTAATCCGAGGGTTGATCATCGGTATCTCTATACCTAGTTCAACCTCATTACCGATAAGTACTCTTTAATCATTATGTAATATGACATCCCTTGTGACCTAGTCACATGCTTGCAATCCAATTGGATGACATTCCACTAAGAGGGCCTAGAATATATCTATATATCATATGGATGGAAAAATCCCACTCTTGATCCATGTGCCTCAACACATACTTTCAGAATACCTAATGCCACCTTTATAACCACCCAGTTACGAAAGTGGTGTTTGATGTCATCAAAGCATTCATCCGGTGATGGTGATTAACATGATCTCATGGTCGTAGGATTAGGTTACTATGTATTTCAAAGCTTGTAGACAACAAACTCTAAATGACTTGATCTTACGCTACGCTTACTATAGGAGTGTGCCAATGATACGTCAGAAAAGTATCTATAATTTTTGATGTTCCATGCTTGTTTAGTATCTACTTTTCTTTGCTTTGTCTTACTTTGAGTTGTTTTTATATCGTTTTTGGAACTAACCTATTATCAAGTTTCCACAGTGCCAGTTTCCTGTTTTCTTATGTTTTTTATTCCAAAATTGCAGAAAATCAATATTCTCGGAATTGGAAGGGACAAAAGCCAAAGTTAATAACTTTCCGTGGGGACAAGAATCCAGAAGACGAGACGGAGACGCGAGCCAAGGCGGCCAGACCCCCTAGGCGCGGGTGGGCCCTGCCCCACGCCTGGGTAGGGTGTGGGGCCCCTGGCCGCCTCCCAGCCTCGCATCTTCGCCTATAAGAAGCCCCCGATGCAGAAACCCTAAGTACCCGATCAATATTCCACGAAACCTTCTGTAGCCACCGCCACCGTCGTCCCTAGATCGGGGGGATCTGAAGTTCTTCCCGGGACACTACCGGAGGGGAGATCATCCTGAAGGCCTTCTCTCCGGTATGATGCGTGAGTAGTTCCACCTTGTACTATGGGTCCATGTAGTAGCTAGAGGTTGTATCTCCTCCTTTGTGCTTTCATGTATAGATCTTGTGAGCTCCATTCATGAACAAGATCTAATCTATCTGTAATCATGCATGTTGTGTTTGCGGGGATCCGATGGATATTGAGATTATTATGTTGGTTTGATTAATGGTTTTGTATTTATGATTCTATCATGTCTGTGTTGTTTATGATCTTGCATGGTCTCCATTGTTAGTAGCTATCTTGGCCAAGGAGTTGCTAGTGACTGCAAGAGGGGGTATTTATGCTCGATAGTGGGTTCATGCCTCTAGTTTCCAAGGGAAGTGACATAAATCTCTTTGGTTGTACATGTGCTATTGCCACTAGGGAGAAAACAGCGTTCTCTTGTTCATGGAGCATGTGGACTTTTTACCTTACACACTTTGCTTAAAGCAGTTGTCTGTTGCTTGCAACTTAATACTGGAGGGGGTTTGGATGATAACCTGAAGGTGGACTTCTAGTCATAGATGAAGTTGGATGGCGGTCTATGTATCTTGTTGGATTGCCCAATCGAATCTCATAGGATCTTTCTGACTAGTATTGCATTGTTATTCCTTGCTCAGTTCTTGTCAATTGCCCTGTTGTAATTTGTTTACCCTTCACGCCATGTTGTTTATCTAAGGAGAGCACCTCTAGTGAACTATGGACGCCGGTCCAATATTTACCATTGACACATCTTCCAATGTTACTTGTTTACTTGCTGCAAACCACCATTACCTTCCACTACGTACGTTTAGTCCTTTGTTACAACAAACCGGTTAGCTTGACAACCTTACTGTCTTGTTGGGGCAAAGTCTTGAGTTTGTGTTGTTCAAGTATCCGCGTTTCTTGCAACACCTGTGTGACATTTCCTTCCTCCTACTGGTTCGATAACCTTGGTTTCTTACTGAGGGAAACCTTCTCCTGTGCTGCTTCACACCTTCCTCTTGGGGTTCCCAACGAAGTGCTAACCAGCACCATCAAGCTATTTTCTGGCGCCGTTACCGGGGAGACTAAGGACGTGTTCATAAGGGGAGTCCTCCACTACCTTTCTCTTTACTTTGTTTTTAGTTTGATTAGTTTATTTTGCTTGGTTTTGTTTGCCTCTTTTCAGAAACTCCAAAAAATTAGTTTAGGGTTTGCTTTCTTTATTCAAAAACACAAAAAAATTAGTTCCTACTCTAGTTGTTGGTCTTTTATTGCCTTTCTCGGTCATGCTTTCTATCAATGGATGGTTTCTTTGAAACTAGTTCTTATTGGCAAGGTGGGTTCACAAAAAGGGAAGCAATTATGGGAGAAAATTGATAAGTTGAATACTATTGCTAAAGAGGTGTGCTCCACTTATAATGTTACTTATTGATTTTATAAAGCCTATTGTTGTAGGAGGTATAAATACCTCCCTTTTCAATGTGAGTACAATGATAAGGTTACCATATCCCCTTGTGTTAAAGGAATTTATGACTTTGATGGTGTGGAACAAATTGAAGAATTTATTGCCTTCAAGGGTGCATTTTAACTTGTCAGTTTGCCTGAAAATACTGATGATGCACCTTATGAATATGAGGTTTATGAGATACTTAAATTTTTCTTTGATAATTACAAGGAAGGAAATGGCTATATTTTTGAATATTTTAATATTCATTTTCCACAAATGGAAGAGAATAAAGCCTTGCAGGAGCCTATGGAAGAAGAAATTGTTGAAACTGGAAGCTCATTAGATGAAAAAGAGGGGGAGAGTGATGAACAAAAGGAGGAAGAATGGATCTACCCATGCCTACCTTCTATTGAGAGTAACTCTTTATCCCATACATTATTTGATTGTCCCCCATGCTTACCAAAGGAGGATGAATGGTATGTTCCTATGGATCCTTTTGAAATATCTACTTTGGGTAAAACCTGTGAAGGTTTTAATCCCACTATTTTTGAGCTTGATAGAAATTATATGTTTGTAGATCATGAAAAGCATGCTTTATGTGATAGCTATATTATTGAGTTTATTCATGAGGCTACTGAAAATTATTATGAGAGAGGGAAACATGGTCTTATCTATCTCAACAATATTAAGTTCCCCTCTTTATGTTGAAAGTTTTGAAGTTGCACTTGTTTTGCTTTCCTATGCTTGTGGCTTTGTGCTTCTTTGATTTATTTTCTTACAAGATTCCTATGCATAGGAAGTGGGTTAGACTTAAATTTTTTTTGAATTTGCTTCTTGATGCTCTCTTTGACTTCAATTCATAATTCTTATGTGAGCATCTTCTCAACCTATCAAGCCTAACTTAAAGGCGTTAAAGAAAAGTACTTGTTGGGAGATAACCCAAGAGTTTCCTTGATTCTTGGAAGTTATTACTTCAGTAATGACCTCTCCTTATCCTTTTTGTTTGCTTTTTTGCCAAGAATGACCTCTAATGAGACGGAAGTAAGATTTGGGGAGTTGTTGTCCAGAAACAAATTTCTGTCCTCCACCATAAAAATTCGTGAGGAGTCTCTATAACTCGGATTGAGCTCACAATTTACGAATAAATCCCCCAGTATGTTGGCTAACTTCCATTAGATCAACACTTTTTCATTTGAGCAACAAAAGATGTTCAAAAAAATCGGTTTCTACCTTCTGGTCTGTTTTGACAGATTTCTGCCATTATTTGAATTTGCTTCTTATTGATTCCTTTTTGAGTTCTCTTTTGGGGAATTGAGCTTTTTGAAGGAGTTGCTACAGTATATTGTGATTTTAGTGAAAAGCCTTGCTGTTACAAAGCTTTGCCAGAGGTCTAATATCTTTTGAATACACTAATGTTGCTAATGAAGATTGTGTAAAGTTTTGTATGAAGGAAAAAATTTAGGTGTAGAAAGAGAATGATGCAATGAGATGAAGAATGGACAAAATCTCAAGCTTGTGGATGCCACCATGGTGTCAACCCAAGAAATATCCAAGAGGTACAAGTGTCAAAGCTTGGGGATGCCGAAGGCATCCCTTTTTCATCAATAAAAAGCTCAAGTCTGTCTAGACACTCATTTTTATTGTTTCATGCATAGTTGTGTTGTTCTTGGAGCGTCTTAGTATTCGTTTGCTTTGCTTAGTTTGTTTAGTTTGGTTGAGTAGTTTGGACCCCCGTTCTTGCTGTGTTTTTACAAATAAGTTGCTTGGTGTTGGAAAGGAGTAGGAAGTTCTTTCTTGGAAGTGCAAGAGGAGCTTGCATTGACCGTGACTTAGACTTTAGCATGACATGCTAGGTGTTGTTTTGACCTTATGCTTAGTTATTATTTCTGTAGCATGTCTTGTTCCAAACAATTAGGATTGCTTAGTGTGCCTTGAAGAAATTATGCGTTGTTTAACATGCAAAAGCATAGTATTGTGGTATTCTCCTTTGATGCTTTGTTTGGGTTGACTTGGCACATGCTCACACCATGTTATGACTATGACAAGTCACCATAGCCACTAAGATCATTTAGTCCTTGACTTGTAGTACCACTCTATGCTTTGATTAGTAATGCGTTGTTGCTCTATATGATTATGGCCATTATTGCTCTCTTAGTTGGTTACTCCTAGTCTTTTGCTAGCCTCCACTTGTATGAGTAAGCTCTACTCATGCTTCCGACTCCTAAGAAACCAAGTTTTCCCAAAGTGTCCACTATAAACTCCTATGCATGGTGTGTTACACCATTCCGAGTATATTCTTTTTTCAGCTATCTTCCAATTAAAAACTATTTTTTTAGGTGAAAACTTAGTGATTAAAGCCCTCACAAACTTGATGCACATACTCTTTGCCCCTAATAAACTTTAACCATTGTTTCATCTATGTTGTATATGCTTGCACTTATACATTGGAATTAGCAGAACCATGCTGTCACGGGGAACGTTTTCAACATTTCACTTATACTTTGTACTCAGTTGATATCATGCTCTTTTGTATATGGATGTCACCGGTGTGAAATAAAGAGGGAACTTCTAAGTCCATGAAGTTTGTATTATGTGTTAGAGAAACGCCTGGGCCGCTAGCCTAAGCCATGCCTAATCATGGTGGAAACTTGCAGCATCACCATAGTGAGCTATCTATGAAGCATACCCAATAAAAAGCTCTGCACATAGTAAATAAAAAGATCGCTGAGATGCACATTGTCTGCTTGCCTTGTTATTTTGGTTATGGGATAGCTCCTGTACCATGTGCAAGGGGTACCCCGTTGGCGGTTCTCTATGATATGCAAATACTACAATGACAAGAACTTACAGGTGACTGAAGTTGAGTAGCATGAGGTGTGGCCCTCGTATTTAAGGGACTTGAGATTGCCAACTTATATTTCGGCAAGCATATACTCCATCTTTGTTCACTTTAACCTTAATCACTTCAAGATGCTTATGATAGGGGCAATGAGGGCTGAAAGCTAACAAGTACCATAATTTTTGGAAGCTCTTTTTAAACTTGAAATCCCTGCTTCCTTTATAAAAGGACTTTCGTCCACCATTATTTTAGTCTCCACCTTCTACCTTTAGGCACCATTAAGATAGCATATTTGTCATTCTGTGTGCAGTGTCCCAAAGCTTATTAATTGATGCATATTGTGCTATTACTTGTTCTTGTGCTACTTGTTTCTAGTCACCCTTATGAACTTTGAAGGTGGCCTATGCATCTATTTGCTACTCTATGAGGGATATGCTGAATGCCACTATGCTATGTTTTCTGTCTGTGAAACAAACAAACATTTTTCAACGCATGATATTCATGATCTTTGTTTGTCTCCTTTCATGTTGCATGCATAGTTGCTTTATCTATTGTTAGAATTCCATATTTCATGCACATGTTTAGAGTTCTTTGATCCCAGCTTTCAATGCTTGCAAATGGTTAGATCTTCATTGTGAAGGTGCATGTCACGTAAAAATTATTCTTTTTATCACTTACCTACTCAAGGATGAGAAGGATTTAAGCTTGGGGATGCTTGATACGTCGCAAACGTATCTATAATTTTTGATGTTCCATGCTTGTTTAGTATCTACTTTTCTTTGCTTTGTCTTTGTTGAGGTGTTTTTATATCTTTACTCGAATTAACCTATTAACAAGTTGCCACAGTGCCAGTCGCCTGTTTTCTTCTATTTTTGGTTCTAGAAAGGCAGAAAATCAATATTCTCGGAATTGGACGAGACAAAAGCCAGAGTCAATAAATTTCCGTGGGGGACAAGAATCCAGAAGACGAGACGGAGACGCGAGCCAGGGCGGCCAGACCCCCTAGGCGCGGGTGGGCCCAGCCCCGTGCCTAGGTAGGGTGTGGGGCCCCTGGCCGCCTCCTAGCCTCGCCTCTTCGCCTATAAGAAGCCCTCGATGCAGAAACCCTAAGTACCCGATCAATATTCCACGAAACCTTCTGTAGCCACCGCCACCGTCGTCCCTAGATCAGGGGGGATCTGAAGTTATTCCTGGCACCCTGCCAGAGGGGAGATCATCCCGGAGGACTTCTCTCCGGTATGATGCGTGAGTAGTTCGACCTTGGACTATGGGTCCATCTAGAAGCTAGATGGTTGTATCTCCTCCTTTGTGCTTTCATGTATAGATCTTGTGAGATCCGTTCATGATCAAGATCTATTCTATTTGTAATCATGCATGTTGTGTTTGCGGGGATCCGATGGATATTGAGATTATTATGTTGGTTTGATTAATGTTTTTGTCTTTATGATTCTATCATGTATGTGTTGTTTGTGATCTTGCATGCTCTCCGTTGTTAGTAGCTATCTTGGCCAAGTAGTTGCTAGTGACTCCAAGAGGGGGTATTTATGCTTGATAGTGGGTTCATGCCTCTAGTTTCCAAGGGAAGTGACATAAATCTCTTCGGTTGTAGATATGTTGTTGCCACTAGGGAGAAAACAATAGTCTCTTGTTCATGGAACATGTGGACTGTTTACCTTACACACTTTTCTTAAAGCAGTTGTCTATTGCTTGCAACTTAATACTGGAGGGGGTTCGGATGATAACCTGAAGGTAGACTTCTAGTCATAGATGCAGTTGTATGGCGGTCTATGTATCTTGTTGTATTGCCCAATCGAATCTCATAGGATATTTATGACTAGTATTGCATTGTTATGCCTTGCTCAATTCTTGTTAATTGCCCTGCTGTAATTTGTTTACCCTTCATGCCATGTTGTTTATCTAAGGAGAGCACATCTAGTGAATTATGGACCCGGTCCAATCTTTACCATTGATACATCTTCCACTATTACTTGTTTACTTGCTCCAAACCACCATTACCTTCCACACCGTACGTTTAATCCTTTGTTACAGCAAACCGGTGAGCTTAACAACCTCACTGTATAGTTGGGTCAAAGTCTTGAGTTTTTGTTGTGCAAGTCTCCGCGTTGCTTGCAACACCTGTGTGACATTTCCTTCCTCCTATTAGTTCGATAACCTTGGTTTCTTACTAAGGGAAAACTGTTGCTGTGCTTCTTCACACCTTCCTCTTGGGGTTCCCAACGAAGTGCTAACCAGCACCATTAGTGCATCATATCATTCTCATAATGACATTATCTTGTTATTAATATCATCTAATGTCCGTGATCTGGAAACCATGATCATCTATTAATCAACAAGCTAGTTCAAAGAGGCTTACTAGGGACTACTTTTATGTTTACAAAACACAAAAGTATTAATGTTTCCGGTTAATACAATCATAGCATGGGATGTAAACATTTATCATAAACACAAAGATATAATAATAACCATTTTATTATTGCCTCTTGGGCATATATCCAACATTGCTCCTGGCAGATTAGCGGTTGGGGACGCTTATTTCTTAGTCCTTATTCGGGGTAGAGGCATTTAGTGTCTGCGAGGTTGTCTCCGCTTGACACTTTTTGTTTCTTCGGTTTGATGTTGATTAGACTCGTTGTCTTCAGGCATCCATGTCTTTAGGATTTTTGGGGCATCTGATTTATGGCGAGGACTTCATGTGGGTTCTGTAGAATGTTAAATTGGATCGTCATTCCTTTGAGGGCGACTAAAAGTAGGCATCAGAAGGGGTTGGCATAGATTTCTATATGTTGTCATCCTGCAGAGGAGAGGTTTCAGGTTATGTGTTTACGATGGTTAGTGTCGAGATACACAAACAAGGTGGTCATACAATCAGATCGAGTGATTCGAGACAAACAAACAACACATTCCAGACATCATACAAGCACATGGCAAGCAAACAAAGCCTACCATAGGTACCAAGGGGTGAATATGTTCCATAAGGGGAATCCTATAGTGATGATACTTATCCTAAGTACAGATGTTTTGGGGTGGGGTCTTGAATTTTGTCTTGCCATCCGGGGTTTTCGACATCGCACTTGATCCATTGATGGCGATGGAAGGACTCCCCTGATAGGGTGATCTTGTAGGGTGTTTAATTTTTGGTAGTTCCTTGGGTTTGCTTGTATCTATTTATCTTCATCTTGTTATTCTCCACCTTCAAGGTCTCCAAGTCGGGCTTGTTTTTGAAAAATTATCCTTTGAATGTAGACGAGATATAGAGTAAGCGATTCTCAAAAGTTTAAGTCATATAAGATAAGATAGGAAATCTTTCGAAAAGCTTTTGAGAAAATAGTTTTCGAAGGCCGGTGTTTTCGGAAATAGGGGTTTTCCTGTCTAGCGTCCATGCTAACTAAGGTCTCATATAGTCAGGAAGGCTTTGATACCAAGTCTGTGGGACCCTGGATTTATGGTCCGAGAATACTTATTATGCCTATAATTCAAGCTCCCATGATCAATGATCCGTGAGCATAACCGACGGTTATCATTACAACATCCAAAAACTAATGATTACAAAATATACAATGTTTCTATGATGGAGATTACAACATTAAATAGCGGAAGTCTTCAAGCGTAGAGCCCATGTCATTCCTTAACCAATAGGCAACTAACTGGGAGATGGGCTAGCTCGCATGGACATCAGCACCTCCATCTTTCCTTAGCATCTGGAATCTGGCCAAGTAAATAGCCAAGGACAAAGCCAGTGAGTACTTTTAATGTACTTGCAAACCACCTTGAGAGAAATACTAATAACAAGAGGATATGCAATATGGTTGTGGAGTTGGGGGATCCATGAGAGGTTCTTTTATAAAATAGTCTCTCCTATAGATGTAACAACTACAAGGTTTTGTAGTAAGATTTTTCAAAAGTTTTGGAAAACACTAGGATTGGGTCAACCTATTTTATCTCCACGGTCCTCAACTGACCGGGTTATCCATTTCCTTGCTCCTCAACATCACCTCTCCTCTACTGGTTTCCCTTAGACCACAAATTAGAAAACACTTTATTTTTCGAAATCCATTTTGAAAAAAAACCAGCACTACTCTACAACAACCTTCCCAACTGTCCATGACCGTGGACACAGATATTCGAATATATTTACACTCTATATAGGTTGTATACTTTACCCATACCAAACAGGTACTCCTCCCTGATCCTTACTAATCGTGGGTCGAGTAATTGATCAAGACTCTCCGGATGCCACTCTAGCATAGGCCCTACCTATGAGTTGTTCCTCTCAACACCGGTATGTAGGGATCCACGGACTAACCGGAGTGCACCCAACTCCTCTAGAGCCGGCACTTTCAATGAGAGGATCATAGTATCTCCTGGCCACTCACATGGGTGGTCCTGCTTCCTCCAAGTGACTGCCTAGCAATTGACCCTTTTTTAGAGGAAGCCCAGGATTCGAGGGATATAATCTCTTATAAGTAGTTGTGAGAATTACCAAACCGGAGTAGAAAACATTAAGTCCAGACCTGTCCCACTCTAGGGTAATGTGGTTGCATGGGTTAATTGTTCTAGCAAAACTGCAAAGAACCAGGTGCCTTTTTGTAAAAAAAATTCCTCCATCCTTTATCCCACCTTTTTGTAAAACAAAACCTTCTTCATTTTTCAAACATCTCTTGGTAGTTTTAACCTCACCAAGGTTTTCTCATAAAACATTTTGTAAACATTTTCCCGGGGTCTTCCCATCCTATACTTTTGCTTAGGCTAAAACGGGTTCTCCAAGCGGTTATGGTGTTAAACACCATCTACCGTGCTAGGGGCAAGTGGGTGTAATCAAGGGTGTTGTACTTAGTAGTACCAATGGGTAATGGTTTGAAGGAGCCAAACTTTCCTGCACATAAAACATACTAGTAAAACCATGCAATTTATATAAACAAGTACATAAAACATGCACAAGTAAATAGTAGGACCAAGGCGTATGATCAATAAGGTGGCTTTCCTGTGACCAACACCATAATAACCAATACAAATAATAAAGATAACAATCCGTTGCTTCCTTCTTCTCAACGTCACATGACCGCAACTACCACCATTATCGAGAAAACATGCTTGTAAACAGAGCGCTAGTCAATATAGGGAAAACAAGCATTAATACATACATCAAATAAAATATAATCACTAGATATAGGGAAGTAGTGTGCTGGATGATTAGTTTGATAAGATTGGTAAAGGTATTGTAACATTTGAAGGAAATCCATATGTGTTTTTTAGTTTATAAATTGGGTAGAAGAGGGTTTTTAGACCAAGGTACCTTTGTTTATGATACCAATATAAAAAATGATATCATTAGAAAGGTATTGATAAAAAGAAACTAACAAAACTGGTTTCACTATTTTATCAAGAACAATTGGTTTATAAAGAATTTTCTAGTGAATAAAACCCTAGTTTTAGGAAATAAATAATCAGAAAAGTTATAGAGTTCCAAAAATTATTTCCTTGAAAGTTTAAGTAGTGTTTGATGGACTTATTCAATGGGAGTTGGAATCATCTCAAAATATTTACCAAAATGCCCTTAGGAAATTCCCAAAGGAAGTACTAGAGGTTATTTGTCTTTTTCACTAGAGTTATTATATAGGAACTTTTGATATGGTTCCAAAGACAAATGGTAGTTATTTAGAATACCTACCTGCAGAAATTGGAATCAACCTTTTTGGATTTACAAAACTACAAGGGTGAATTTATTGGTGAATTAACTATGCACAAAAAAGATTAATTCACCTAAAATGGAAGAGAGCTGAATAAATACTGGGATCATGTGGTTTGAAGGATATTGGCATGCAGGTCTATTGATAGTTGGAATTAGGTCAGTACCTTTTCTGGTTTGAACTTGGGAATTTCCTAAACCCATAAATGTGCTATTTTTGTTATTTTCACCAAGGATAAATTATAAAGCAATTTAATGTGGCGTTAGGGTATCAAACAAGATATCTGTGATACCTTTCAGTACCCAAAGGCTAAATGTCATTTGGCTTCCTAAACAACTCTATAGTGATTTATAAATGAAAAGGGTACATTTGAGTCATGGATTTAATATCACTAATATAGACTAGATATTGTTGAAATTAATGTACTACCGATATGGAAGAAATAGATAAAAGAAAAAGAGGAGCTGGGCTGGAATTGTCCGCCGTTCCCAATACTGCGCTGGGCCGGCCGACCTGGTGCGTGCCGCGCTCGGAGAGCTGCTTCTCGGACGGCAAGCAGGGCCTGCCCATCGGTGAGACCAGGAGGCAAAGGGGTAAGAGCGTCCAGGAACCGTCGAATCAAGTTGTGACAGACGATTCCGACGCGTCGCCTTACTACCGATGCCAGAGCTGAATGGGAAACCCTAGAGGGTTTCGGGCTTCGCTAGGAGGCTCACCTAAGCATCAAAAACAGAGGGGAAGTGGCGGAAGGGAGGCAGCGCACCGAGGCGATTCCAATGAGGGGTGGAATTAGGGGTTTCTACGGCTAGATCTTTCTTGTGCGAGGATGTCTGAGAGGGGTGGAGAAATAGATCAATGGTGGTGACAGTAGGGATGGGACGGGCAAAAATAAATGAAGGATTAGATAAGGGAGGAGGAGGGGATCTCGGGAGATCACATGGAGAGGGAGGGAGCAAGAGGGATAGGAGCTATGAGTAAGCCGAAGATTCTCTCTCTATTTCTCGGGTAGGAAGGAGAAGGGGAGGGGGAGAGGGTTTCAGGGAAGGTAGGTGAGAGACAGAGTGGGCAAATGAGGGGCAGAGGGAGAGGGTTGAGGGACTCAAGTCCTTTTATTGCAAGATAGGTGCCTTAATGGAGGAAATGTCCATTTTGGACATGGGGTGGGTTAAAGCTGCCTTGGATTCTACCTTGTGGAGGAGAGAGGAGGGGTGGTGGTTATCTGGTCGAGTAGGGGCAGAAAGGTAAGTTGGTGGTGGTGTTGCATTGAATAAAAGAGGTGGGGGATGTGACCTAGCCATTGTCTCCCTTTCATTTAAGCACTAGAGACAAGAGGAGAGAGGTGCTATAATACTGCTACAGGGATCACGACCAAGAGGGAGTGCTGGGTGCTCGATAGATGTGTTGGAAAAGTTTTGTGGAGGGTTGGAGGGTTTTAGTTAATGGTTTTGCAAGATGGCTACTTTTTTGAAATGACCATGATCATGAAGCAAATTTAGGGAATTTTTTCATGGCAAGATGGGGTAGTGATGCTGGTAGATGGTTGAGGTTAAGATACACCTCATAGAATTATTTTAGAATTTTTAGAATATGTTATATTCCCATTTGGTCTATTATTTAAATAGTTCAGAAACTATTTTATTGACATATGAAAATTTTGCATTGCAAAACATGATATTTTGGTGTAAGATGTGTTGGAATTATGCCCTAGAGGCAATAATAAAGATGTTATTATTATAATTCTTGTTCATGATAAAGTTTATATTCCATGATAGAATTGTATTAAGCGGAAACATTAATACTTGTGTGGTTTGTGAACAACACCGTGTCCCTAGTACGCCTCTATGGACTAGCTCATTGATCAATGATGGTTAAGGTTTCCTAACCATAGACATGAGTTGTCAATTGATAATGAGATCATATCATTGGGAGAATGATATGATGGACAGACCCAAACTAAGCGAAGCAATTAGATCGTTTCATCGTGTTCATCTTTGCGAAGCTTTTCCTATGTCAAATATTGTATTCCTTAGACCATGAGATAATGCAACTCCTGGTACCGGAAGAAAGCTTTGAGTTCATCAAACGTCATCCTATGAGAGGGTGATCATAAAGGTGTCTCTCGGTGATCGGAAAGTATCATTGGGTTGTATGTATCGAGATGGAATTTGTCCCTCCCAAGTCGGAGAGATATACTTGAGCGCTTTCGGTGTCGATATCAACATCGCTTGCAAGCATGTGGTTAAGGAGTTAATCACAAAGTGATATCGGATTACGACGAGTAAAGTACTTGCGTGAACGAGATTGAACTAGGTATGACGGTGCAAGCGATCGAATCTCGGGCAAGTAAAATATCGCGAGACGAAGGGAATATATATATGGGATTGATTGAATCCGGCATCGTGGTTCATCCGATATGATCATCGATGAATGTGTGGGAGTCAATATGGGTGCCTGCACCCCATGTTGATTATTGATAGAAGATCATGTCCGCATATTCTCGAACCCTTCAGGTCACACACTGACGTGTCTCGGCCTAGGATAGATTGGATAATTGGTTTATGAATTTTGTTCGAGTCTCGGATGGGATCCGGGATATCACGAGAGGTTCCGTAATGGTCCGGAGAATAAGATTCATATAAGGCGTGCAGTTTTGGAGTTCGAATTGTTCCGGTTAATCGGTATTGTCTGAAGCTTCTAGAACCTTCCGGAAGGGGACCAACGTGGCCCCACCTTCCGGGAGGGGGCATGGGCCTATGAGGGAGTGTCCTGGCCGCATTGGGCCAGGGGCACAAGGCCCCATAGGGCGCAGCCGATTCTATAGAGATTTGACTCGTTTAAATCTCGGGATAGAATTTCTAGATAAGTGAGAGAGTAAATTGTTTAAATCTAGAGATAGGATTTCTAGATAAGGGAGTTTAAATTGTTTAAACTAGAGATAGGCTTGGAGGAGGGGCAGGGCTGGCGCCCCCTATATATAGAGGTGGTGCGCCCCTCCCACTACTACACACCTTCCTCCAAGCCCTAGCAGCCTTGCTACCTTCCTCTCCCTCCCGATGTTTGTAGGCGAAGCCTGCAGAAATTCTCCACCATATACACCACGCCGTCATGTTGTAGATCCAATCTATCTCTCCACCATACTTGCTGGTCCGAGGAAGGAGGAGACGTCGAGGTGCTGCACGTGTGCATCTCACGGAGGCACCGCCACTTGTGGTGCTAGATCGGATCGGATCGCGAGGAGGAGAAGCGAGTACGACTACATCACCCACGTTCCGACGAACGTTTCGCTGTGCGAATCTTCAAGGGTATGAAGATCTAATCCAATCTCTCTCGTTGATTGCATCTCCTAGATTAGATCTTGGCTTTCCCTCTGTTCGCATCCGTAGAAAATTTTGATTTACTATGCCGCGAAACCCTTCAGTGGTATCAGAGCTAGATCTATGCGTAGATGTGTTTCACGAGTAGAACGCAACATGGTTGTTGCGGGCGTTGATGTTTTCTGTTGCAAGCCTCTTGTTTGTGTTCTTCTTATGACGCGGGATAGTGAGATTGAAGCGGTCCAGGCCAACCTTACGCGACGTCGTTCGCGAGACCGGCTCCGCACTTGACGTGTGGCTTGTACCACACATGCGGCTGGTGGATGTCAGTTTCTCTCACTATAGTTGTCATGGGATTAACACCGGAGTTTGGCAACCATAATATCACCGTTGTGGCTTTCCGTAGTAAGAATCGTTCTTAGCATCTACTCCCATAAGCCACGTAAAACATGCAACAACAAAGTAGAGGCGTCTAACTTGTTTTTGCAGGGAGTGTTTTCTGTGATATGGTATGGCCCAAGATGTGATGTGTATATTGTATGCGATGATCATGTTTTGTAATGTTTCACGACTTGCATGTCGATGAGTACACAACCGGCAGGGGCCATATGGTTGTCTTTATAATTGTGTATGACCTGCGAGTCAATTTCTTATACGCCATGTAATAGCTTTACTTTATCGCTAAGTAGTTAGCAATAGTTGTAGTTGCTATTCGTGGTGGAGGCAATCATGGTGGAGTGATGGAGATCATGCTTAACGCACAAGATGGAGATCATTCTTGAAGATTGGCTATACCATGTCACATAAAGTTATATGCATGTGATGTTTATCCCTTTTATGTATATTATTATGCTTAGATCGCGACGGTAGCATTATAAGATGATTCCTCACTTAAAGATCAAGATAAAAACTGTGTTATCGCCAAGTATGCACCGTTGAGAAAATTCGTCGTGTCCAAGCATCACGTGATGATCGGGTGCTATAGACTCTACGCTCACATACAACGGGTGCAAGCCAGTTTTGCACACACAGAAATACTTGGGTCTATCTTGACGAGCCTAGCATGTACAGACATGGCCTCGGAACACAAGAACCGAAAGGTTAAGCATGAGTCATATGAATGATATGATCGACACTTTGTTGTCCACCATTGAAACCACATCTCTTCTCGTGATGATCGGATTAGGTGTGGTGAATTTGGATCGTGTTCACTAAACAACTTGAGGGATGTTGAATTTAGTGGGAGTTCATCTAGTAATTTGATTAAGTTGAACTATTTATCATGAACATAGTCTAAATTGTACTTGCAAATACTGTAGATCACATGGCCAAGTCCAACTTCAACTTCAATGTTTTTGCTGAGAAAGAAAAGCTTAGAAACAATGGGTCTAACTTCACCAACTGGTTCCGCAATCTAAGAATCATTCTGTCTGGCGGACAAAAGGACTATGTCCTTGAGAAAGCGTTAGGTAACCCCCCTGCCGTACATGTGCCGGCTGATGAAAAAGCTGTTTATCAGTCGCGCAAGGATGATTATGATTTGATTAAGATCGTCATGTTGTATGCTATGGAATCGGATCTTCAAAATCGTTTTGAGGAGTTCGCCGGGCCCTTTGAGATTCTCGAGGAGCTGAAAACCATGTTTCAGACTCAAGCCCGTTCTGAGAGATATGAGATCTCTGAGAAGTTCTTTAACTGCAAGATGGAGGAAGGGAGTTCCGTTAGTGAGCACGCCATAAAGATGTCGGGCTACACTCAACGCCTTGAGCAACTGGAATGCACGATTCAAGAGGAGCTCAAGATTGACAGGGTTCTGCAATCACTCCCTCCCAGCTACAAAAGTTTTGTAGTGACTCATAATCAGATTGGTTCCACTGATACAATCACCGAGCTCTTCACAAAGCTGAAGGCTGCGGAAGTGGACTTCAAGAAGGATAATCATGTGTTGATGGTCAACAAGCCCTCCTTTAAGAAAGTTAAGGGAGCAAAGAAGCCCTTCAAGAAGGGCGGCGGCAAGCGCAATGCCCCTGCTGAGAAGAAGCTCAGGTCTGGTCCCAAGCCGGACACTGAGTGCTTCTATTGCAAGGACAAGGGTCACTGGAAGCGCAACTGTCCGAAATACTTAGCGGACAAGAAGGCTGGCACCATCAAAGGTATATTTGATATACATGTTATTGATGTTTTCCTTACTAGCCCTCGTTGTAGTGCCTGGGTATTTGATACCGGTTCAGTTGCTAATATTTGTAACTCAAGCAGGAGCTACGGAATAGGCGGCTTGCGAGGGATGAGGTGGCGATGCTGCGTTGGCAACGTATCAAGAGTTGATGTGATGGCCGTCGACGCTCTCCTTAGTTTTACCTTCGGGATTAGTTTTAAACCTTAATAAATGTTATTATGTGCCTGCGTTGAGCATGAACATCATTTCCGGATCGTGTTTATTGCAAGACGGTTATTCATTTAAATCGGAGAATAATGGTTGTTCTATTTATATGAGTAACATCTTTTATGGTCATGCACCTCTTGTAAATGGTTTATTTCTTCTAAATCTCGAAAGGATGAAACACACATCCATAACATTGAGGCTAAGAGATGCAAAGTAGATAGTGATAATACTACTTATTTGTGGCACTGTCGTCTAGGTCATATTGGTGTAAAGCGCATGAAGAAACTCCATTCTGATGGACTTTTGGAGTCTCTTGATTTTGAATCATTTGACACATGCCTCATGGGCAAGATGATCAAAACCCCGTTCTCCGGTATGATGGAGCGAGCAACGGACTTATTGGAAATCATACATACCGATGTATGCGGACCGATGAGTGTTTCGACGCGCGGTGGATATCGCTATTTTCTCACTTTTACCGATGACTTAAGTAGATATGGGTATATCTATTTAATGAAACATAAATCTGAAACGTTTGAAAAGTTCAAAGAATTTCGAATGAAGTGGAGAACCATCGTAATGTAAAGATTAAGTTTCTACGATCCGATCGTGGGGCAAATATTTGAGTTATGATTTTCTCACGCATCTTAAAGCAAGTGGAATCGTTTCACAACTCCATACCCGGAACACCACAACAGCAATGGTGTGTTCTGAACGTCGGAATCGAACCCTATTAGATATGGTCCGATCAATGTTGTCTCTTACTGATTTGCCGTTATCATTTTGGGGTTATGCATTAGAAACCGCTGCATTCACTTTAAATAGGGCTCCATCTAAATCCGTTGAGACGACACCGTATGAACTGTGGTTTGGTGCTAAACCTAAGTTGTTGTTTCTTAAAGTTTGGGGATGCGAAGCTTACGTCAAGAAGTTGATGCCGGACAAGCTCGAACCCAAAGCGGAGAAATGCGTCTTCATAGGATACCCTAAGGAAACTATTGGGTATACCTTCTATCACAGAACCGAAGGCAAAGTGTTTGTCGCAAAGAACAGTTCCTTTCTTGAGAAGGAGTTTCTCTCGAAAGAAGTGAGTGGGAGGAAAGTAGAGCTTGACGAGGTTATTGAACCTTCTCTTGAATTGGAGAGTAGCGCAGCACCTGAAATTGTTCCAGTGCCGCCTGCACCAACAATAGAGGAAGCTAATGACAAGGATCATGAAGCTTCGGACGATGCTGCTACTGAACGTCGCAGGTCGACAAGGTCGCGTGCCCCTCCTGAGTGGTACGGCAACCCTGTCTTGACTATCTTGTTGGTAGAAGACAGTGAACCTACGAACTATGAGGAAGCGATGATGAGCCCAGACTATGAGAAATGGCTGGAAGCCATGAAATCCGAATTGGGATCCATGAGCGAAAACCAAGTATGGACTTTGGTGGATCCTCCTAGTGACCGAAAGGCCGTTGAGTGCAAATGGATATTCAAGAAGAAAACGGACGCGGATGGTAATGTTACCGTCTATAAAGCACGGCTTGTCGCAAAAGGTTTTCGACAAGTTCAAGGTGTTGACTACGATGAGACTTTCTCTCCCGTAGCGATGTTTAAGTCCATTCGGATTTTATTAGCAATTGCGTTTCATGATTATGAAATATGGCGATGGATGTCAAGATGCTTTCCTCAATGGGAACATTGATGAAGAGATGTATATGATGCAACCTGAAGGTTTTGTCGATCCTAAGGATGCTGATAAAGTATGCAAACTTCAGCATTCCATTTATGGACTGAAGCAAGCATCTCGGAGTTGGAACCTTCGTTTTGATCAAGTGATCAAGAGCTTTGGATTTGTTCCAAATTGCTCTGACTTGTATCTACAAGAAAGTGAGTGGGAGCTCGGTGACGTTTCTGGTACTATATGTGGATGACATATTGATTATCGGAAATGACATCAACATGCTTAACGATGTGAAGAGTTATTTGAACAAGTGTTTTTCAATGAAAGACCTAGGTGAAGCTGCTTATATATTGGGCATCAAAATCTATAGAGATAGACAAAGACGCTGATAGCTTTAAGCCGGTACATACCTAGACAAAGTTCTGAAAAGGTTCAGAATGGATAAGGCAAAGAAAGGTTCAGTGCCTATGTTGTTAGGTAAGATATTGAGCAAGGCTCAGTGTCCAGCTACGGTAAATGATAGGGAAGCTATGAGCAAAGTGCCTTATGCCTCGGCCATAGGTTCCAGCATGTATGCCATGCTGTGCACTAGACCGGATGTGTCCAATGCTCTTAGTTTGACGAGCAGATATCAAAGTGATCCAGGAGTGGAACATTTGGACTGTGAAGAACATCCTAAAGTACCTAAATAGAACTAAAGAAATGTTCTTAGTCTATGGGGGTGATGAACAGCTTGTCGTAAAAGGTTACGTCGACGCTAGTTTCGACACCGACAAGGATGATTCTAAATCTCAGACATGATACGTGTATATTTTGAATGGAGGAGCTGTGAGCTGGAGAAGCTGCAAGCAAGGCGTGATCGCGAGATCTACAGTAGAAGCGGAATACATGGCTACTGCAGAAGCGTCAAGTGAAGGAGTTTGGATCAGAAACTTCATCACTGAGCTTGGTGTGGTTCCAAGTGCATTGGACCCACTTGAGATATTGTGTGACAACACTGGCGCCATAGCACTCGCTAAGGAACCAAGATATCATCCAAAGACCAAGCATATCAACCGCAAGTTTCATATAATCCGAGATTATATAGCAGATGGAGATCTGAAGATTAGCAAAGTACATACAGATCTGAATGTCGCAGATCCATTGACTAAACCTCTTCCACGTGTAAAACATGATCAACACCTCAGTGCCATGGGTGTGAGATTGTTGCCAGATGTAAACTAGATTATTTACTCTAGTGCAAGTGGGAGACTGTTGGAATTATGCCCTAGAGGCAATAATAAAGATGTTATTATTATAATTCTTGTTCATGATAAAGTTTATATTCCATGCTAGAATTGTATTAAGCGGAAACATTAATACTTGTGTGGTTTGTGAACAACACCGTGTCCCTAGTACGCCTCTATGGACTAGCTCATTGATCAGTGATGGTTAAGGTTTCCTAACCATAGACATGAGTTGTCATTTGATAATGAGATCATATCATTGGGAGAATGATATGATGGACATACCCAAACTAAGCAAAGCAATTAGATCGTTTCATCGTGTTCATCTTTGCGAAGCTTTTCCTATGTCAAATATTGTATTCCTTAGAACATGAGATAATGCAACTCCCTGGTACCGGAAGAAAGCTTTGAGGTCATCAAACGTCATCCTATGAGAGGGTGATCATAAAGGTGTCTCTCAGGTGATTGGAAAGTATCTGTTGGGTTGTATGTATCGAGATGGAATTTGTCCCTCCCAAGTCGGAGATATACTTGCCCACTCGGTAATCGATATCAACACCTTGCAAGCATGTGGTTAAGTAGTTAATCAAAAGTGATATCGGATTACGGGCAGTAAAGTACTTGCCGTGAACGAGATTGAACTAGGTATGACGCAATCGACGATCAAATCTCGGGCAAGTAAAATATCGCGAGACGAAGGGAATATATATATGGGATTGATTGAATCCTGGCATCGTGGTTCATCCGATATGATCATCGATGAATGTGGAGTCAATATGGGTGCCCAGACCGCTGTTGATTATTGATAGAAGATCATGTCCGCATATTCTCGAACCCAGGTCACACACTTAACGTGTCTCGACGCTAGGATAAATTGGATAATTGGTTTATGAATTTTTGTTCGAGTCTCGGATGTGATCCGGGATATCACGAGAGGTTCCGGAATGGTCCGAGAATAAGATTCATATAAGGCGGTGCAGTTTTGGAGTTCGGAATTGTTCCGGTTAATCGATGTTATCTGAAGCTTCTAGAACCTTCCGGAAGGGACCAACGTGGCCCCACCTTCCGGGAGGGGCATGGGCCTATGAGGGAGTGTCCTGGCGCATTGGGCCAGGCAAAACCCCATAGGGCCCAGCCGATTCTAGAGAGATTTGACTCGTTTAAATCTCGGGATAGAATTTCTAGATAAGGGAGAGTTTAAATCGTTTAAATCTAGAGATAGGATTTCTAGATAAGGGGAGTTTAAATTGTTTAAACTAGAGATAGGCTTGGAGGAGGGCAGGCTGGCCCCCTCTATATATAGAGGGTGGTGCCCTCCCACTACACACCTTCCTCCAAGCCCTAGCAGCCTTGCTACCTTCCTCTCTCCCTCCCGACTGTTTGTAGGAAGCCTGCAGCAGAAATTCTCCACCATATACACCACGCCGCTTTGTAGATCCAATCTATCTCTCCACCATACTTGCTGGTCCGAGGAAGGAGGAGACGCCGAGGTTGCGTGTGCATCTCACGGAGGCACCGCCACTTGTGGTGCTAGATCGGATCAGATCACGAGGAGGAGAAGCGAGTGACTACATCACCCACGTTCGACAAGCGTTCACAGCGTAGTCTTCAAGGGTATGAAGATCTAATCCAATCTCTCTCGTTGATTGCATCTCCTAGATTAGATCTTGGCTTTCCCTCTGTTCGCATCCGTAGAAAATTTTGATTTACTATGCCGCGAAACCCTTCAAGATGGTCCTAAATACCATACCACTCATCGAGTAATTTTCTTCAAATTTATTGAGATGTAAAAGTATTTATGAGGGACTAGTTCTTGTTTCTGCCATTTAAGAAAAGGGCAAAAAGAAATAATAAAGCATCTCAAAAATATATATTTTTGATATGGGAATATAAGATATGATATACATGCATTAAATGTACCTTGAGTTGGTAAAGTAGTTTGGAGAAAAACAAACTTGCCTTTGTAGAGAAGGTTTGAGGATTTTGTAAAGGATGGAATTAAATGCTTTTAGGTTCCAAATAATTATGGGAGTTATTGGGAAAATGTTTATATCCAAGGTGGATGATGCCAACGTGAAGTATCTATCATAACCAACCTGAATTCTCAGGGTTGGATAATTTGGTCGAGGGAGGGGCTAATCCGTCTTGGGATTTTTAGATTCTTCATGGACTTCTTGTTCGTTTCTCGCATGTGTTGGCATAGGGCCGGATAATTCGCCCTCAGGCGGAAAATGCTGCCCAGAGCATCTAGTTTCTTCTGATGTTTGATGAACATTAGGAGGTTGTTGGGTTGGTGCAGTAGTTTCTCCGGCAGGTGGAGCTTGTTGATCTTGTGTAGCTGAGGGCTCTACTAGAGTACATCATTGTCCTTCCCGATATTCCACAAGGAGTTCCTCAATGGGGCGGAAAAATCCCACACCCATTCATCATATGGAATCTTGAGGTATTTCAACATCTTCATCACAAACATCGACTTGCCCCATATGGGAGCCATCATTTTCCTTGAACACCACACTACAAGATTCTACAACAGTCCCGGAGAGCTTATTGTAGACTCTATAAGTGTGGGATTCGACACCATAACCAAAAAAATACCTTCTAAATCCTTAGAATCAAATTTATACAAATGGACTCCTTTAATGAGAAATAAACACTTACAATAGAATACCCGAAAGTATGAAATGTTGGGCTTGTTACAGTTAAGTATCTCATAAGGTGTCTTGTCCAAGATTTTGCGGAGGTAAAGCCAGTTTGATGACTGACATACGGTGGATATGGCTTCAGCCCAGACGTTGTATGGTAACTTGGATTCAGCCAACATAGACCTTTCCATGTCCATTACGGTCCGTTTTCTCCATTTGGCTACACCATTTTGTTGAGGGGTGTACGCAGCGGAATATTGGTGCCTTATCCCCTCTTCACTTAGGAATTCATTTAGAGTGTAGTTCTTGAAATCGGAGCCATTGTCGCTTCTAATTGCCAATATGGTAATATCGTGTTGATGCTGAAACTCGTTGGCAAAGTCAATGACCGTTTGTTGAGTCTCACTTTTCATCTTGAAGAAGTAGACCCATGTATATATTGAGTAATCGTCCACTATGAAAAGGCAGTGTTTCTTCCCACCGAGGCTTGCATGAGATGGAGGACCAAAGATATCCACATGAAGGAGCTCCAATATCCTCTTTGATGAGATAATAGTATTCCTCTTGTGGGGATAATCATGCATCTTCCCTTCAACACATGCCCTGTAAACACGATATCTGGCAAAGGAAACATTTTCTTTTAGTCCAAGAATGTGGTCACCCTTGGGAAGACTTTGAAAAGTTCTCATGTTGACGTGGGCTAGAAGGCGATGCCATAACCAGCCCTCATCGGCCTTTCCGAATAAACATATTGGACCCGGAGTGGGTTTCCCCGAGAAGTCCACCACATAAAGATCATTTTCAACATACCCAACAAAAGCGACCTTTAGAGACTTTCTCCACAAGAGTACCACTAAATCATCATCAATAAAAACCACAAATCCCATATTACCAAGGGCACAAAGAGAAAGTAATGTAACTAAGGGTCTCAACAAGCATGACATCCACGAGAGAGATATCGTGGGCAACCACAAGCTTTCCAAGACCTAATACCTTAGACTTTGATTGATCACCATAGGAGACAGTTATTTGATCATGATTAGGCCTCATCTCCGTTATGATCTATTTTCTTCCGGGCATATGACTTGTGCATCCACTATCGAGCACCCATTCAGATCCACTGGAAGCATAGCCCTGCAAGAAAATTACTTCTTGGTTTTAGGTACCCATTTTTTAATGGGTCCTCTCATTTTAGTAACAAGGGTCTTTGGAACCCAAATATATCATGAAATATAATTATCAAAAGGTTCAACATAACTAGCATAGACATCACCATAATAATCACAAAACAACTCATAATTAGGATTGTTAGACCCTGCAAAACAAATATAATCAGTATTGTCCTTTCTTATGTTCTTTTCAATGATGCTTGCCTTTTCTTGAACATTCTTGGCCTTATTCTTATTGTTATTGTACTTCTTGGACTTGGATACATAACCAAGTCCCTCTTTTCCATTATTTGTCCTTTGCTTGCTAAGGACCTCATCTAGATCTTTCTTACCTTTTGGTAGAGAGGCCATGGCAAGTTCATCTTTCAACCTAGCATTTTCTTCAAGAATTTCTTCACGTGCACATGTTGATGTAGAAGTGCTAGGAATATCGTACTTGGTCAATCGAGTTTGGAGATGATCATGGGATTTATTGTGAATAGAGTATTCACTATCCAAAGCCTTGTGAGCAATGTCAAGTTTCTCCAATTTTTCGGAGAGTCTAGTATGATAAGCCCCAAATTCAACCTTTTCCTTTTTACTTTCATTGCCTTGGAAACGAAATTATCAGTTACTTTACAAGCTTGGCCACAACTTCATCATTTGACTCCTTGATTGACTCAAGTCTCTCTTCTAGAGAGACTCGATTCTCTTCTTCTTCTAGAGCATTCTTCAAGGATGCAATTGTAACATCCCAATTTCAGCAACCCTGATTTGCTGTCCAAAAGGCAAAAATTAGGGGGAACAAAATATTTTTCTTGTTACTTGTTGCAATGATTTCTTACTGGTTTGCTTGTGTTCATGCACTTATTGTGTATTAGGGATATACTTCTTATCTCAACACTAGTTGACAAAAGATATTTTACAAAAGAGATGTCCTGGCTCATTTTCATATTCTCAAATGTTATGGCATTTCAAAACCTGAGCCAAGATGACTTTGACACAACAAAGTACTTTACTAGTTTCTATTAACAAAACTATGGAGACCAATATATAATCTCCTTATGTTTTCAAGACAGAACTCCTAGCTACTCTTACCCTTAGGTTTTCCAAAACCTTTATTAAAACCTTTCATTCCAATCTTGGTAAAAATACCAAGATGGTCCTTATCTTACTTCAAAGTATAACTAATTCAAAATACCCATCCTTACCCAAGCTAGGCTTGATGGTAACCCTAGTAGTAGTTGGATAAGCTTGATAAGATGAATTGCCTTGATCTGCCGATTCCCTTGTTTGCTTAGGTACTAGAGTGGGCCAATCTAGTAGCTCATCCCTTAGGACCCAATCTATGTTTATTATCATCAATCTCAAACCAAGAATCCAAATCTGGATCAACCCAAGACACTTAAGTGACCATCTCATCTCCTACTCGGATCAATCCAGGGTTAATCACTCCTGATAGTTTCCAACTTAGTGGAGACTCCAATCCAAGCATGGATCCCCTCTGTTAAAATATATACCTCAACAACAACCACTTAATGGGAAGGATAAACCCTTGCAACCCTCTCAAATGTTTCCCTCTTTCATACTAGTCAAACTCCCCAAATCTACCAAATTAGCTAAGTCTGGATTTTTATCTAGATTCAATCTTTGGAGCTCTACGTTTTCCAAACCATGTGCATTATTGATATTGTATTTGAACCATCATGTAGTACTACCAAATACCACTCTTGCCCTTGGCTAAGCCATTCTAATTCCCAATCATCCCTGTGTAACATCCCTAAACTCATGATTTCAAAGTTTGCATATCATTCATGCATGCATATAGAATTGAGATCAAATTCAAAATCATTTCAAGAAAACAGAAGCACTTAGTGCTATCATTTTATGTGAGCAAACTTAAATGAAATGACTATCCCCATTTGCGAGCTTGAATGTTTTAAACCTATATTGTTTGTCTCCCTTGTTGAATGGTTAAGTGTGGAATTAGAACAAAATTTTGCAAAATAGAAATGGTTTCAAAAACCACTTTCAAACATTTTCAAAACAAGTGCATTGTCCCTGTTATTTTAATTTTCCAAAAATAACCAAGCCATTCCAGGGAGACCACATGGTTTTATGCCAAGTATTGTGACTGTTGCACACTTCAAAAATCCCAAATAGATTTGAATTCAAATGGAGTTTGAATTCATTTGAAAACCATTCCTGAAAATCAATTTAGAAAAAGAAAAGAGAAAAGAATTGGAAAAGGGCCGGCACCAGGAATTTGGCCCAGCAACAGACGCAGCCCAACTAGCCCACCCGGCTCCTCTCTCTCTCGCACGCGCAGACGCACCCACGCGGTCACTGACGCTCGGACCCCACTCCCTCTCTGCTTATTTCGCTGACAAGCGGGCCCCGTCCACGTCATCGTCGTCTTCCCCAAAATCCCGCGCACGAACTCCGCCGCTGCCCGTTGCTGCTTTGATTCCACGAGGTAAATGGTATTGAATCACTGGGCGTTTCTTGTCGAGCCTCTGGCTATTTAATCCCCTCTCTCTCGCGACCATTTCCCCTCAACCAATTCCCCCTTCACGCCCCCCAGGCTGCTCGCAACTCGCTCGACGCCGCCGCTGTTCCGACGACCGCGCTAACGAATTCCGGTGAGCACCATGTCCCCCTCTGTCCCTGACTCATGCTATCAAGCTCAGCAACTCCTTGCGCATCTACTGACACACCCTGTTTGTTCTCGCATGGTCTGTAGCTTCGGCAACGACTTCGACCGAGCGCCACCGCTCTCTGCACGAACTCCGGCGACCTCTCCCCGTAAGTACCAACCGCCCCTTGCCCTCTGCCTGATACGCTTAGGACCCCCATCGTCTTGCGCATCCAACGGTGCCCTCCTTTTGACTTAGCGTGACGCAGAACCTCGCCAACGTCGACAGCAGTCGCACCCGACGCGTTCGCGAACTCCGGCGAGGAATCTCCGACGACCCCGTGCGCCCCTTTCCAAGCCACCGCCACGTTGAGTTTCAGCACACCACCGCGGTTCTGGTAAGCCTCTTCCCCCACTCCCGCGCGACCTAGAACGCCAGCGCCGCCGCTGACAGACGCGCCGCCGCTAGCGCCGCTCATCTTTGGTCAAGTCGTTCAGGAACATTAGATGTAGATCCTACGGCTGAGATTAGAACTTAAGCGAAGAGGTATGCGTGCATCTGAGCCACCAGATCTGACTTAAATCCTATGGCTCGCAGAGCTTGATCCGTCCGAACCGGTACGGGCCAATAGTAAACAGACGCGTGGCTAGGGTTTGAGTTTAAAAACAGATTTGAATCAGATTTAGATCCAATTTTGAAATAGCTATAACTTTTGATCCACACGTTAGAATTTGACAAATTTTATACCGTTGGAATCAGGAGAACAAGCCCTTTTAATTTATGCAATGTGTTTAATGTTTAGTTTGTGTTAAAATGATTTTATTTGCAGAAACTTGTTTAGGAGTATTTTGGGTATAGAAATTGTTTAGGAATTTATTTTAGTGCCAAATAAACTTGGTTTAGCAAGTTTTTGACTTATTTATGGTTCAGTACTATGCACTTGCTTGGTTGGGTTTTAAAAATCATTCCTTAGCATCTTTCATGCATGCATATATATTTTTTATTGTATATGTTTTGTATGTGATTGTGGCTATATTTTATGTGTACATTTTGGTGTTAGTGATTGTTATTGTGAAGAGTGCTACTTTCCCAACTACCAAGGAAAGTGGTACTTCATGAATATTTCCATCCCTATATTTTGTACAAGCATTAGAAATATTTTGCTAAGTCTTGCATGTTACTATTTTTGCCAAATGCCATGTTGGGAAATCCTAAGTAGTTGTAGAATTGCTAGGAAATTCCTAAGTTAAGTTACTATGCCATGCTTAGCCTAGCTAGTAGCAAACAAGGGTTGGTAAAGTATATACATGCTATGATGAAAATATTTCTAAGTCTTTGGACTTATGTTTTCTTAATAAAACAACTAAGTCAATGAATCACCTGGGTGGAATGGGACTTGATTGGTGGTTTTTGGTTGAGTGGTTACACAAGGCCCATGGATATGGTTTACCTTGTGTATCTCACTTGTGGTATGCCACCCAGGAACAAAGGGATTCTAGAGGCCAAGTGTTGAGAAGCTTATAGTGCAGCCACTTGGCAATATGGGCTCTGCCTGCATCACATAAGATGCTAGAACTTAGCCATTTGTACAGTTGGTGGTAGTGGGAATGATAGGTTGGAGCGCGTCCATTTGGTCTAAGGAAAGGCTTCTGAAAGGTCCTGTCTTGGGAAACCAAGTCTGGTGGGGAAAGTGCACAACCTCTGCAGATGGAAAAATCTAAGTACTTAGCCAAGTCCATGGCAATGGACAACTTGAGCATCAAGACATGGAAGCTATCAAGAATCTCATCACTCCAACTTCTAAGTAAAAACTTTTGGGTGAACAAGGGTGAAGGACCTCAATGTCTATTGATGGTTTCTTGGGAAAAGGTTTTGACAAAAGAAAAACTTAGTGATTTCAACTAATAGGAAAAACCTATTTTGAGCAAAGCAAGCCAAACTACACTTAGCCAAAATGCATATAGTAATATAGTCCACTTAAAATTTACTAAGGTATCACTTGCCAATACTATTCCAAAGTATTGACCCACTGTGGCTGTAACTTGTAATGTTGCAGGTTACTCTGATGAGGATTAGGTGTCATGAGTCTACACTCAACATGTTTGCCTGTGGCACATGAAGATGAAGACTTATATTTATTTACTTATTCAAACTCTTGTATTAGGCCTGCGGCCTTGAGTTGTAAAACACTATGTTATCTCTGGAATGGATGTAAAAAATGACCTTTGTATCTGTGTACTTCATCTTAAACTGTGGATGCTAGCAATGATACAGGGACTAGCATTGCAATTACAGGGATCCTTTTCCTTTACAAAGGAGGGATCTTACAGATGGTATCAGAGCACTGTGTTGTTTGTAGGATTATGACCCTAGGATTGGAAACCACTAAGGAAAAATTTTCAACTACTTCTACACTTGTCTATTCTTCTCGTAAACTTTTCTAATCTTCTCTTTCTCATCTCTATTTGTAGATGAACTCCATCAACGAAGCCATAAGGAAAGGACCACTCATGAACAGGAAATGGAAATACATGGTGCAGCTGTGTACAAAGGCTTTCCAGTGATGGATGAAGGAGTTGAGTACTGGTGGGTGCAACTTCACTTGTACAAAAACAAGGAAGAAAACCACAAAGAAACAGGATTCTGCATGTACACCAACAATGTGGTGTACACCACATTCTTTGAGTCAGCAAGAGAAGCAGCTTGGAGGACTATCAAATAACTTAGTGCTAGAGTCAAGTGCAGAATGCTCAACCTCCAAAAAGACTTGATGAAAGAGAAGGAACATACCCAAGAGTTGGAAGCTACCAACCAAACCCTAAGAGGAGATATTATAGACTTAGTGATGGAATCATGTGAGCAAGATAGGCTGATTGCTTCTAGGAACATTGTGTTAGCCAACAGATCCAGTGAGATAGGATTGTAAACGTACTTCGTTAGTTGAACCACCACCTATCACCCTATTTTCCAAAATGATGCCTTAAAATAAGATTGAACCTTGGTTATTGTAATGGTTTCATGTATGCATGACTTGTGTGTTTTGCTTCCCAAGGATATGTATGTGTGTTTTGTCTTTTGTTTTATCTTGAATTGTGTTGTTCTAACTTTTCTATCTTATAAATAGATGCCTATTACCATCAGCACTATTGAGGAGTTCCAGGTTACCCGCTTTGGTCCTCGTATCGTTGAGTTTACCACTTTGATCAATCTCCCTCTTCCCACCATCATGGTGCATCCACTCACCAAGTTCGAGAGGAAGGACCTCTGGGGCTTCAAGGTGAACCAGCCCGGACGCCAGACAGATCCTACTACGAAGGCCATCGTCTTCAAGATTATGCACGATGACAGGGATAGAGGCATGGAGGTAGTTATGCAGGACCTGATAGGACGTCTGCTAGGTCGACACTCCCGACAGGTTAGAGGCACCCACTTCCACGTTTTCGGAAGACGTGATGAGGATGGATAGTCCATCGACTTCGAGGACGACTCGAGGGACGCAGCAGAGCCGATACGTCTGTATCTCCAGGACTTAGAGTCTCTCATTAGGCACGTGGACACGGACAGGACCAATGTCATGCTCAGTAATGACGAGCTCCAGGTGCAGCTTCGCGAGAAGGACAAGCTCTTCGCGCAGCAGGACGAGATAGTCAAGGAAATGGAGGCGAAGTTCGCGACCCACGACAGGAAGTTCAAGAGTCAGGAGAAGCATGTCCAGGATAGGAACAAGAAGATCCGGGATATGACTGAAGAACTGCAGTCCAAGGACTTCGAGCTAGAGCAGCAGCAGATGGTGATAGAGAGGCTTCGTTCCTAGAAGAGGGCTCTCAAGGCCATGATAGAGTCCTTGACCACTACCATTGAGGAGAACAAGACCGCGATGGAGAACACAGGTCTTACCTTTGTCGAGGAGGATATTGATGCTGATGAGTAGAATTGACTACTCGTTTATCTTTTATTATCATACTTGTTATTTGAGAACTTGTTATTGGACCATCCGACATGTGGATGGCTTGCTACTTGTGTGTTTTACTTTGTGAACTTGTTATCTTGTTGTTGAACTTTTATCTCTTTGTTGCATGCTTGTGATTGCTTATGTGATGTAATGTGCATGAAAGCATCTATGGGTATCTCATTCTTATCTCTATTTGAACAAACCACAGATGCCTCCCCGTCGTGAAAACCCCAACAACAACAACAACAACAACATCACTCCAGAAATGCAGCAAATGATGACTGCTCAAACACAGCTGATGCAGATGATGACAACATTCATCCAGAACCAAAACAATAACAACAACAACAACCCCAATAACAACAACAATAACAACAACAACATCCCTCCGGGCTTTGATATGCTCACCAGATTCTTGAGATTGAGGCCAGCTAAGTTCTCAGGGACGACTGATCCCATGGTGGCCAATGATTGGCTACATTCTGTAAAGAAGGACTTAGTAACCGTGGGCTGCACGGATGCTGAAAAGGTCAGATTTGCAGCACATCTGCTGGAAGGGCCAGCCGCCACTTGGTTGGACAACTTCCAGATCACCACTCCTATATATGAAGTGACATGGGCTATCTTTGAGGATGGCTTTCGCACTGCTCATATCTCATCAGGAATAATGATCCTGAAAAAGAAAGAGTTCCACAATCTGAAGCAGCGCCACCGCAGCGTGGCTGAGTACATTGAGGAGTTCAACAATCTGGCGCATTATGCACCGGATGAGGTTGATACAGATGCCAAGAGAAAGGAAAAATTTCTTGAAGGCTTGAATGATGAGCTAAATCTGCAGTTGGTTGTGGCGTATGTTCCCACTTATCAATCGCTCTGTGACAAAGCTGCAATATTGGAGAACAAAATGAAGCAAGTCGAGAGTAGAAAGAGGAAGCACTCCGACAAGCACAGCTCGGGATCGTCTCACAAACGATCTCACTATGATGACAGCGGAAGCTCAGGATCCCACAAGCATGGGAAATTCAACAAACACCACAACCACAACCGTCATGACAACAAGCATCTGTTGGGAATATGCCCTAGAGGCAATCATGTATGATGATATTTCCCATTGTATTCATAAAGTTATTAAGTAGTCCTTGTATAAACATCTGATGTGTATCATTGAATATGTGATTCAGTTGTGGAACTATGCATTCATGTTGTTTGTACTAAATATCCTTGGTCATTGAGGTTGTGCTGGACACACAACTTAGACCAATGTGAAAGTTGGCTTGATGACTCGGTTCCACTTGTCATGGGCATGGAGATGCTATTCCAACTTACACAGACTAGGCTAAAGAGTTTAGCGAGTCGGATTGACCCATATTGAGGTACAACGAACTAAGATGTCATTTGTATATCTCAATCAATGTAATCCTTAGACCTGAGGTTGTTGCATAGTCCGAGTTGAGGATCACCGACTTAGGTTACATCAAGCGTTGATCCGTGGCGGGCGTTATAAAGCGAGGTTCGGGTCGTGAGAATCAAGCTGCGTGATGTGAATAACCAAGACGGGATTTTGCCCCTCCACTCGGAGAGATATTCTCTGGGCCCTCTCGTGAGATATGATTCGGAAAGCATGGCCATGCGCGACTCGGTTAAGTGTTAACCGAGGCGATCGGCTAAGAGTTAGTCGGGTGAATCACTTATCTCGGATCGAGAAGAGAGTCGGACTATTTAAGGGATGACATATATTCGCCTATAGTCTGACAAGGTATATCGTGAGGCAAAAGGGACTCATACGTAAGTCGCATTGGAAAGGCAAGTCGTCATGACTTTTTGGTACTTGGGAATCGGTACGTTCTGCTAGGAGCCGATGCCGATTGATCGATTGTGAGTTGGACTCTAATCGTGTCCAAGTAACCATGAGCCTGCGGGGTCACACACTTAAGAGCGGGAGCATGTTTGGATTGGATCTGAACATGTAATCTGGTTGGGTTGGACCTAAACCAGAGTAGGACTGAGTTAGTGAGTTGGACTCACGGTGACTAATGTTATATGGGCTTTAGTGAATGGGTCGCGCGAGCAGAGCCCACGTTCACTCCCTATATATAGTGGAGCACCGTAACCCAGAAGGGTTAATCGTTGTTCGGTTAGGTCATTCCATGTGTTGGAAACCCTAGCTCGAGCGAGCAGTCCGCCGTAATTGAACCTAGCGATTCGCCGGCTCCTCCTATGCGTGTGGATACCAGAGAGGTCTTTGTCGATCGGCACCGGGGATCGGATCGTGAGGACTGCTTGCATCAAGCAGCGCTTCATCGGTAATCCGCAACCGCGTCTAGTGGTAAACCTCGTGGCCTTCTACCTCAGCTAGGTCTTGGGATCACCACGTTAGAGGAAAAGTTTTTGTCTTATCTGCGTGGCCCAACAAAGGGTATCAGGCGATAGCTTCTGGTTTTAGGCTCGAGATCTCGCATATGTGATATGCGGTAGGCTATAGATGAGATCTATGTGCTGTTTTGGTGGTCGATCTATGAGATAGATCGGTTTTGTATGAAGTTGATTGGATCAAGCGTACTGGGAATGGTAGATCTGATTTCCGTGATCATACTGCCGAGGTCGTGGAACGACATACCCTACCGTCGGCTTCCGCCATCGGGGTAGACCGTGACGTAAATCGAGCGGTGATCGAAGATCAAAAGTTTGATCGAATCGGAACGATGGTGGAATCCATGTTCGGATCGTAGATGAGATCTACGTTTTCGGAAAAATCGTCGGCGCCGCACCACGAGGGGCCCTTCGATCCCCGCCGCTATCCGGCTCGCGGGACCGCTGCCATACATCGTGGCGCCTTAGATGTCGTTGCGAGTTTCACAACGCCGGTAGATATTGTATCTATGCATAACTTGTTTTGCAGAAAGTTGTGAATGGTATGGTTCATGTGCATGTGATGTATTTATGTAATCCATACGTGATCTACGAATCACGGTTTTTGTCAGCCGGCTGGAGCCTAGGTCTTTGTCATTCATTGTATAACGACCTGCGTGTCGGATTCTCTATGTAATTTATTTTACTAAGCTAGTGTAGCTGTTTGAGAACCGGAAGGCATGCAAGGCGTTGTACATGTCGGCGACATAGTAAGGCGGCAAGTGACAAGAGTTAGCACGAGTCGGATTACGGGCTTTGTGGAGATGGAGATCGCCATGAAGAGAGCCATACCATTTCACATTATAATTGCTTTATTTTGTGTTATTGTTATGTCTCAGTTTTACCTCTATTAGATAGTCGGTAAAATTTAATCCCTCAAAGAAGGTCTAGTCGGTTTTCCCTTGATGTTTGCACCATCACAAGTCGGACATTTTTGGTAGTGGGCTCATAAAATTGAGGTGCTGCCAATTCTTTTCGACTAGGTGGGTTCGAGTCGGACTCTTCTGCGAAACACTTGGTAAGCTAGACGGGTCTATCACAACGGTTGTGGGACTCGGGGAAAGGTCGGATGGGAGCCGGGGCATGTGATGCCACCCGTCCAACAGGAGTCGCATGGGATGCGATTGACAAGGAGTTGTCTACCTAGATCACTTGGCGGCTAGCGGTGATGCTAAAGCTCACTAGCCGACTTGCTTATTTAGGATCCTGAATCACTAAGTAACCATCGGAGGGGTGTTGGTTCTAGTGGGAGCATAAAATATTAAAATGTTTAATATGCTTGCTCTTTTATGAATACATGTCTTAAGTGTTTTGCATATTTTCTTTTGTAGATCATTGCACCAAGTAGCAATCACTCTCAGATATCCGGTTTTGCGTTGAGAACCATTCTTGAGAAAGATAAACTGAACGACACTAATTTTACCAACTGGTATCGAAATCTGAGAATTGTTCTCAAACAAGAAAAGAAGGACCATGTCCTAGACAACCCACTTCCAGATGAGCCGAATGAGAATGCGACTGTCGCAGCCACCAATGCCTACCGTCGGGCTAAAGATGAGTCCACGGATATTAGCTGTCTTATGCTTGCTCACATGGAACCGGACTTGCAAAAGCAGTTCGAGCATGTTGAGGCCTACGATATGATCGAAAGCCTCAAAAGTATGTTCCAGGCTCAAGCGAAGACTGAGAGGTATCAAGTCTCTCAGGCTTTGCTGAGTTGCAAGCTTAAGGATGGTGATCCACTGAGTCCGCATGTGATCAAAATGGTTGGTTACGTGCAGTCTCTGGAGAGGCTTGGCTACCCCATAAGCGAAGAGTTCGCTACGGATATAATTCTGAACTCTCTTCCTAGTGCATATGGGAAGTTCATTTCGAACTACCACATGCATGGTATGGATAAGAAGCTCACTGAATTGCATGGGATGCTCAAGCAGGCAGAGGCGGATCTCAAGAAGGGCACCACCAAGTGTTGATGGTGCGAGAATAAGGCTAAGTTCAAGAAGAGTTCTTGGACTAAGAAGAAGGCTAAGTCAGGAGGAAAGCGAGGCTCGGGACCTGTCCCAAGCGCTTCCTCGGGGACTAAGCCATCTCCTTCACCGGATCCACTTGCTTCTCTTGCAAGGCGGATGGCCATTGGAAGAGGAACTGACAAGTACTTGGCCGACAAAGCCAAGAGTGGAGGTATGACTTCGACTCGGGTACACTTGTTTGCAATGTTATAGACATATATCTTGCTGATGCACCTAATAGTTCTTGGGTATATGATCGGATCGATTATTCACATCGCAACTCGTTGCGAGGGGGTAAGAACTAGGAGCGTAGCAAGGCGAGGTTGATATTCGAGTCGGCAACAAAGCAAGAGTTGCTGCGTTGGAAGTCGACGATGCAACTTCATTTACCTTCGGATTCATTATGGAACTAAATAATTGTTATTATGTTCCGATGCTCGATCAAACATTATTTACGCTTCATGTTTGATGAGGCAAGGCTATGAGTCGAATATCAAGAATAATGGTTGTTCTTTGTATTTGAATGATATGTTTCACGGCTTTGCACCCGTCCGGGACGGGTTATTTATTTTGAATCTTGATGGTGAGTCGGTTTATAACATAAATGTTAAAGGTTGAAACCAAATGATCTGAATATGACTTACTTTTGGCACTTGTCGCTTGGTCATATAAGTTGGAAAGCATGAAGAAGCTCCATGATGATGGACTCTAACTTGTTCGACTTGGAGTCGTTCGAGACATGCGAATCTTGCCTACTCGGCAAAATGACCAAGACACCTTTTGCAAAGAGTTGCGAAAGGCGTCCGACTTGTTGGGACTAGTACATAGTGATGTATGTGGACCAATGAGCACGACACGAGGGGTGGTTATGAGTACTTCATTACCTTCACCGATGATTTGAGTAGGTATGGATATATCTACTTGATGAAACATAAGTCGAAGCCTTTGAAAAGTTCAAAGAATTCCAGAATGAAGCAGAATCAACTCGGCAAGAAAATAAAGTTTCTTGATTAGGACCGAGGAGGCGAGTACATGAGCCATGAGTTTGATGACCATCTGAAAAGTTGTGGAATAGTTCCTCAACTTACTCCGCCAGAACGCATACAAAGGAATGGTGTTTGAAAGGCGGAATCGGACCTTGTTGGACATGGTACGATCAATGATGAGTCGGACAGATCTGCCTTTATCATTTTGGGGTTATTGTCTAGAACAGCAGCGTTCACACTAAACAAAGTACCATCAAAATCGGTAGAGAAGACACCGCATGAGATGTGGACAGGCAAAAAGCCGAGTTTGTCTTTTCTTAAGATTTGGGGTTGTGAAGCTTTTGTCAAGCGACTTGATCGGACAAGCTTACGGCCAAGTCGGATAAATGTATTTTCGGGGTATCGAGGGAAACCTTGGGTTACTACTTCTACAACCGAGAAGAGGGCAAAGTGTTTGTCGCTCGGGCGGTGTCTTCCTTGAGAAAGAGTTTCTCGATCGGGGAGTAAGTGGGAGCACGGTGCAACTCGAAGAAATTCGAGAGGAATCGGATAATAGCGAATCGGCAAAACCCATGGAGGATGAGCCGATCGTGGCGAGATGACGATAGCACACGTACTACGAAGATCGGCAAGATTATGAAGTGTTCGTGTAATTCTTGTTAGGCGGTGATGAGCGGCAAATTATTCGGAGCGATGGTGGGATCTCGATTCGAGTCATGGCTTGGAGCCATGAGATCCGAGATAAAGTCCATGGATGAAAATCAAGTTTGGAACTTGGTTGATCTGCCAGACGGTGCAAGACCCGTCGAGTGCAAATGGGTCTTTAAGAAGAAAACTGATATGGATGGAAATGTTTCAATCTATAAAGCACGCCTTGTCGCGAAGGGGTTCCGACAAGTTCAAGGAGTTGATTACGACGAGACTTTCTCGCCCGTAGCAATGCTTAAATCAGTTCGGATCATGTTAGCTATAGCGGCCTATTTCGACTATGAGATATGGTAGATGGATGTCAAAACGGCTTTCCTTAACGCAAATTTAACAGAGGACGTGTATATGATACAGCCCGAGGGTTTTGTCGATCCGGCTAATGCTGACAAGGTATGCAAACTTCAGAAATCAGTTTATGGGTTGAAGCAAGCATCTCGGAGTTGGAATATTCGCTTTGATGAGGTAGTCAAATCGTTTGGCTTCATCAAGAGTGATCATGATTCTTGTTTGTACAAGAAGTTTAGTGGGAACAAAGTAAATTTTCTAATCTTATATGTGGATGACATATTACTGATTGGAAATGATGTCCAGATGTTGCAAGAAACCAGGGAATCATTGGAAAGGAGTTTCTCAATGAAAGACTTGGGTGAGGCAACATACATCCTCGGAATCCGGATCTATAGAGATAGATCAAGGAGGCTCATTGGATTGAGTCAGAGTACTTATTTGGACAAAGTGTTGGAAAAGTTCAACATGGAATCATCTAAGAAGGGGTTCTTACCGATGTCCCATGGTGTAAAACTTAGCAAGACTCAGTGTCCTTCGACAACTGATGAGCTAAGTAGGATGAGTGCGATTCCATATGCTTCTGCTTGGATCCATCATACGCCATGATTTGTACTAGGCGGATGTTTCCTATGCTCTAAGTGTTGTGAGCGGATACCAGCTGATCTGGAGATCCAGGACGGCTAAAAATATCCTAAAGTACTTGAGAAGGACTAAGGATATGTTCTTGGTTTATGGTGGTGAAGATGAACTCGGTGTAAAGGGTTACACGGATGCGAGTTATCTCACCGACTCGATGATTCTCGTTCGCAATCCGGATACGTGTTTATTATAAACGGAGGTGCCGTGAGCTGGAAAAGTTCCAAGCAAGAGGCGTATGCAACAGTCTACAGGTTGAGTATGTTCTTTGCTCGGAGGCAAAAGGAAGCTGTTTGGATGAGGAATTTCCTCATGGATCTTGGTGTGGTTCAGGCTCGTCCAATCCGTTGGGCGTGTATTGTGACAACAATGGTGCTATTGCACAAGCCAAGGAACCTAGACAACACCGGAAGAACAAGCACATACTCATGCGGTACCACCTAATTCGCCAGTTAAGTGGATCGGGGTGATATCAAGTTATGTAAGGTACACACGGATGCAAATATTGCGGATCCGTTGACAAAGCCGTTACCCGAAGCATGAGGCGCACCTGAGAGCCATGGGCATTAGATGCTTAGACATGTGATGTCGGAAGATTGACTCTAGTGCAAGTGGGAGACTGTTGGGAATATGCCCTAGAGGCAATCATGTATGATGATATTTCCCATTGTATTCATAAAGTTATTAAGTAGTCCTTGTATAAACATCTGATGTGTATCATTGAATATGTGATTCAGTTGTGGAACTATGCATTCATGTTGTTTGTACTAAATATCCTTGGTCATTGAGGTTGTGCTGGACACACAACTTAGACCAATGTGAAAGTTGGCTTGATGACTCGGTTCCACTTGTCATGGGCATGGAGATGCTATTCCAACTTACACAGACTAGGCTAAAGAGTTTAGCGAGTCGGATTGACCCATATTGAGGTACAACGAACTAAGATGTCATTTGTATATCTCAATCAATGTAATCCTTAGACACGAGGTTGTTGCATAGTCGAGTTGAGGATCACCGACTTAGGTTACATCAAGCGCTGATCCGTGGCGGGCGATTATAAAGGCAGGGTTCGGGTCGACTGAGAATCAAGCTGCGTGATGTGAATAACCAAGACGGGATTTTGCCCCTCCACTCGGAGAGATATTCTCTGGGCCCTCTCGTGAGATATGATTCGGAAAGCATGGCCATGCGCGACTCGGTTAAGTGTTAACCGAGGCGATCGGCTAAGAGTTAGTCGGGTGAATCACTTATCTCGGATCGAGAAGAGAGTCGGACTATTTAAGGGATGACATATATTCGCCTATAGTCTGACAAGGTATATCGTGAGGCAAAAGGGACTCATACGTAAGTCGCATTGGAGGAGCCGATGCCGATTGATCGATTGTGAGTTGGACTCTAATCGTGTCCAAGTAACCATGAGCCTGCGGGGTCACACACTTAAGAGCGGGAGCATGTTTGGATTGGATCTGAACATGTAATCTGGTTGGGTTGGACCTAAACCAGATTAGGACTGAGTTAGTGAGTTGGACTCACGGTGACTAATGTTATATGGGCTTTAGTGAATGGGTCGCGCGAGCAGAGCCCACGTTCACTCCCTATATATAGTGGAGCACTGTAACCCAGAAGGGTTAATCGTTGTTCGGTTAGGTCATTCCATGTGTTGGAAACCCTAGCTCCACAGCAGTCCTGCCGCCGTAACGAACCTAGCGATTCACGCCGCCTCCTCCTTGTACGTGTGGATACCAGCAGAGGTGCTGTACGATCAGCACCAAGACGATCGGATCATGAGGACTGCACTGCATCAACTGACGCGCTTCATCAGTAATCCGCAACCGCGCGTCTAGTGGTAAACCTCGTGGACTTCTATCTCAGCTAGGTCTTGGGATCACCACGTTAGAGGAAAAGTTTTTGTTTTATCTCTGCGTGGCCCAACAACATCATCGCAGTCATGACAATGACAAGTACAAGAACCACAAGAGTGGACATAAGAGCCACCACAGTGGTAATGGTAGTGGAAGTGGGAGTCAGCCTGTTAAGAGAGACATCAGTCAGGTTGAATGCTTCAAATGCAAGAAGATGGGACACTATGCAAATGAGTGCCCTGGAAAGAAAGTTGAAGGACCTATCAAGCCCAATCCTTTCCAGAAAGGACAGGTGAACCACATCAGTGTGGAGGAGGTCTATGAGGAGCCTGATGCTGTTGCTGGTAAGTTTAGACTCAATTCTATTCCAGCATTTGTTCTTTTTGATACTGGAGCATCACATTCATTCATATCAAAAGCATTTGTTGATAGAAATTGGTTTCCAACTGAAAACATTCGGTGTCCAATAAAAGTTAGTTCTCCGGGTGGAGATATGATAGTAAGTCTTGGATGCCGGGATCTAGTAATAGAGTTTGGAAAACATAAATTTCCAGTGAGTCTGATAATCCTAGATTCCCAAGGACTGGACGTAATATTGGGAATGGATTGGATGGCTAAGTATGAAGGAGTACTAGATTGTGCTAATCGTACTGTTGCACTCACAACCCCGGAAAGAAAACCGATTAAGTTCAAGTCCAACTTTGAATCTAAAGAAGTAATCTAAATTATCTTAAGGGGGTTAGCATGGACAGTGTACCAATTGTGAGTGAGTATCCGGATGTGTTTCCGGAAGAACTGCCGGGAATGCCACCTGATAGAGATGTGAAATTTTTGATAGATTTGGTACCAGGTTCTGGACCAATAGCAAAGAGACCATATAAAATGTCAGTTGATGAACTGAAAGAACTCAAGAAGCAACTTGGAGAACAGTTGCAGAAGGGATTTATTCAACCAAGTTCTTCATCTTGGGGAGCCCCAGTTTTGTTTGTGGAGAAGAAATATAGAAGTCAAAGGTTATGTATAGATTACCGTTCGCTCAACGAGGTAACTATCAAGAACAAATACCCTCTGCCTAGAATCAATGACTTGTTTGATCAACTAGAAGGAGCATGCGTGTTCTCAAAGATTGATCTCCGGTCAGGCTACTTTCAACTCAAGATAAGAGAACAAGACATACCTAAAACAACATTCACCACAAGGTATGGATTGTATGAGTATACCGTAATGCCTTTTGGTTTGACTAATGCTCCAGTGTACTTCATGAACATGATGAACAAAGTGTTCATGGAATTCCTCGACAAGTTCGTTGTCGTTTTCATCGATGACATCTTAGTCTACTCCTAGAGCAAAGAAGAGCATGAAGGACATTTGCGTTTGATACTTGAAGTGTTAAGAGAGCATAAACTTTATGCCAAATTCAGCAAATGTGAGTTCTGGTTGGAGGAAGTTGGTTTTCTTGGTCATGTTATGACAAAGGATGGTGTAGCAGTTGATCCTGCTAAGGTTTCAGCTGTGACTGAATGGGAATCTCCAAAGTCCATGAAAGAAGTTCGTAGTTTCCTTGGATTAGCAGGTTTCTACAGAAGGTTCATTGAGAATTTCTCTAAGGTAGCTAAGCCCATGACTGAATTGTTAAAGAAAGACAAGAAATTTGCTTGGTCTGAAGGTTGTGAACTCAGCTTTCAGGAGTTGAAGAAGAGACTTGTGACAGCACCAGTTTTATGTTTACCAGATTTGGAAAAGGATTTCCAAGTATATTGTGATGCATCTCATCAAGGTTTGGGTGCAGTACTTATGCAATACGGTAATGTTGTAGCTTATGCCTCGAGACAACTCCAAAACTCATGAAGTAAACTATCCTACTCATGATTTAGAGTTAGCCTCTGTCGTCCACGCACTCAAAACATGGAGACACTACCTTTTGGGAAAGCGTTGTGAAGTGTTCGCTGATCACAAGAGTTTGAAGTATATCTTCACCCAGAAGGAAATCAATATGAGGCAAAGAAGATGGTTAGAGCTTATCAAAGACTATGACTTAAGTTTGCAATACCACCCCTGTAAAGCAAATGTTGTAGCAGATGCTCTAAGTCATAAGGTATTTGTGAATGACCTTACCAAAGGAGAATTGCCAGATGATTTGTGTACCCAATTCAGAAAACTCAGATTAGAGATTGTGCCTGAAGGACATCTCATGTCTTTGGATGTTCAACCCACTTTGTTGGACAAGATCAAAGAAGCCCAGAAGATTGATAAAGAAATCGAAGAGATTAAGGAAAAGATTGGACAAGGAAAAGCCAAAGGGTTCCATGAAGACGAACAAGGTACTTTATGGCATGGGAAACGTATCTGTGTTCCACAAGATCCGGAGCTACGGAAACTGATTTTGCAAGAAGCACACAATTCTCCATATTCTATTCACCCGGGTAACACCAAAATGTACATGGACATGAAGGAAAGATTTTGGTGGAATAATCTCAAGAAGGACATCGCCGAACATATTGCTTTGTGTGATGTGTGCAGCAGAGTGAAAGTGGAGCATCAGAAACCAGCAGGTGTGCTTCAACCACTACCTATTCCTGATTGGAAGTGGGACAAAATTGGTATGGATTTCATTACCGGATTACCAAGGACCAGGTCTGGATATGATTCCATATGGGTAGTAGTGGATCGCCTAACTAAAGTGGCTCATTTCATACCCGCGAACACAACCTATACAAGTGCTAAGTTAGCCAAAATCTGCATGAGTAGAATTGTATATCTACATGGTGTGCCCAAGAGTATTGTGTCTGATAGGGGAACTCAATTCACTTCTCATTTTTGGAGACAGTTACATGAATCATTGGGAACGAGATTGGAATTCAGTACTGCTTTTCATCCTCAGACCGATGGAAAAACAGAAAGGACTAATTAGATTCTCGAAGACATGTTAAGGGCATGTGCCTTAGACTATGGAGCAAGTTGGGATGAAAGTCTGCCTTACGCAGAATTTTCTTATAACAACAGCTATCAAGCCAGCATTGAGATGGCACCGTTTGAGTTTCTCTACGGAAGAAAGTGTACCACCCCATTGTTATGGAATGGTGTGGGAGAAAGAAGTTTATTTGGACCAGATCTTATCAAAGAAGCCGAAGAAAAGGTCAAATTGGTTAAGGACAGGTTGAAGATAGCACAATCCCGACAGAAAAGCTACGCAGATCCTAAGCGTAGAGAAGTCACCTACGAAGTTGGTGATAGAGCCTATCTTAGAGTATCACCACTTCGTGGAGTGAAAAGATTCGGAGTCAAAGGAAAATTGGCACCAAGATATGTTGGGCCATTCAAGATTCTAAGTCGCAAAGGAGAAGTTGCCTATGAAATAGAACTGCTAGAATCTCTGTCAGATGTCCATAATGTGTTTCATGTGAGTCAGCTTAAGAAATGTCATCCAGAAATGGAAGAAACTTCTTTGAAGGATACCATACCTTTGGAGGAGGTTCAACTACAAAGTGATCTCACCTATGAAGAGAAAACTATCAAGATTCTTGAGACTGCAGAAAGAGTCACAAGGACTAAGACTATCAAGTTTTGCAAAGTGCAGTGGAATCATCATCCGAAGAGGAGGCAACATGGGAAAGAGAAGATGATCTTCGGAAAGACCACCCTCACCTATTTGCTAGCCAACCCGAATCTCGAGGGCGAGATTCACCTTAAGGGGGTTAGATTTGTAACATCCCTAAAATCATGATTTCAAAAGTTTGCATATCATTCATGCATGCATATAGAATTGAGATCAAATTCAAACTCATTTAAAGAAAACAGAAGCACTTAGTGCTATCATTTTATGTGAGCAAACTTAAATCAAATGACTATCCCCATTTGAGAGCTTGAATGTTTTAAACCTTGATTGTTTGTCTCCCTTGTTTATTGGTTAAGTGTGGAATTAGAACAAAATTTTGCAAAATAGAAATGGTTTCAAAAACCACTTTCAAACATTTTCAAAACAAGTGCATTGTCCCTGTTATTTTAATTTTCCAAAAATAACCAAGCCATTCCAAGGAGACCACATGGTTTTATGCCAAGTGTTGTGACTGTTGCACACTGCAAAAATCCCAAATAGATTTTAATTCAAATGGAGTTTGAATTCATTTGAAAAACATTCCTGAAAATCAATTTAGAAAAAGAAAAGAGAAAAGAATTGGAAAAGGGCCGGCGGCAGGAATTTGGCCCAGCAATAGACGCAGCCCAACGAGCCCACCCAGCTCCTCTCTCTCTCTCTCTCTGCTGAGCGCACGCAGTCACCTTGGCCGGACCCCACTCCTCTGCTTATTTCACGACAAGCGGCCCCACATCACGTCATCGTCGTCTTCCCCAAAATCCAGCGACGAACTCCGCTGCCCGTTCTTTGCTTTGATTCCGCGAGGTAAATGGCATTGAATCACTGGGCGTTTCTTGTCGAACCTCTGGCTATTTAATCCCCTCTCTCTCACGACCATTTCCCCTCAACCAATTCCCCCTTCACGCCCCTAGGCTGCTCGCAACTCGCTCGACGCCGTCGCTGTTCCGACGACCGCGTCGATGAATTCCGGTGAGCATCGTGTCCCCCTCTGTCCCTGACTCATGCTATCAAGCTCAGCAACTCCTTGCGCATCTACTGACAAACCCTGTTTGTTCTCGCATGGTCTGTAGCTTCGGCAACGACTTCGACCGAGCGCCACCGCTCTCTGCAAGAACTCCGGCGACCTCTCCCCGTAAGTACCAGCCGCCCCTTGCCCTCTGCCTGATACGCTTAGGACCCCCATCGTCTTGCGCATCTAACGGTGCCCTCCTTTTGACTTAGCGCGACACAGAACCTCGCCAACGTTGATAGAAGCCGCACCCGACGCGTTCGCGAACTCCGGCGAGGAATCTCCGACGACCCCGTGCGCCCCTTTCCAAGCCACCGCCACGTTGAGTTTCAGCACACCACCGCGGTTCTGGTAAGCCTCTTCCCCCACTCCCACGCGACCTAGAACGCCAGCGCCACCGCTGACAGACGCGCCGCCGCCAGTCGCCGCCGCTAGCGCCGCTCATCTTTCGTCAAGGCATTCAGGAAAGTTAGATGTAGATCCTACGGCTGAGATTAGAACTTAAGCAAAGAGGTATGCGCGCATCTGAGCCACCAGATCTGACTTAAATCCTACGGCTCGCAGAGCTCGATCCATCCGAACCGGTACGGGCCAATAGGAAACAGACGCGTGGCTAGGGTTTGAGTTTAAAAACAGATTTGAATCAGATTTAGATCCAATTCTGAAATAGCTATAACTTTTGATCCACACGTTAGAATTTGACAAATTTTATACCGTTGGAATCAGGAGAACAAGCCCTTTTCATTTATGCAATGTGTTTAATGTTTAGTTTCTGTTAAAATGATTTTATTTGCAGAAACTTGTTTAGGACTATTTTGGGTATAGAAATTGTTTAGGAATTTATTTTAGTGCCAAATAAACTTGGTTTAGCAAGTTTTTGACTTGTTTATGGTTCAGTACTATGCACTTGCTTGGTTGGGTTTTAAAAATCATTCCTTAGCATCTTGCATGCATGCATATATATTTTTTATTGTATATGTTTTGTATGTGATTGTGGCTATATTTTATGTGTACATTTTGGTGCTAGTGATTGTTATTGTGAAGAGTGCTACTCTCCCCACTACCAATGCAAGTGGTATTTCATGAATATTTCCATCCCTATATTTTGTACAAGCATTAGAAATATTTTGCTAAGTCTTGCATGTTACTATTTTTGCCAAATGCCATGTTGGGAAATCCTAAGTAGTTGTAAAATTGCTAGGAAATTCCTAAGTTCAGTTACTATGCCATGCTTAGCCTAGCTAGTAGCAAACAAGGGTTGGTAAAGTATATACATTCTATGATGAAAATATTTCTAAGTCTTTCGACTTATGTTTTCTTAATAAAACTACTAAGTCAATGAATCACCTGGGTGGAATGGGACTTGTTTGGTGGTTTTTGGTTGAGTGGTTACACAAGGCCCATGGATATGGTTTACCTTGTGTATCTCACTTGTGGTATGCCACCCAGGAACAAAGGGATTTTAGAGGCCAAGTGTTGAGAAGCTTATAGTGCAGCCACTTGGCAATATGGGCTCTGCCTGGATCACATAAGATGCTAGAACTTAGCCATTTGGACAGTTGGTGGTAGTGGGAATGATAGGTTGGAGCGCGTCCATTTGGTCTAAGGAAAGGCTTCTGAAAGGTCCTGTCTTGGGAAACCAAGTCTGGTGGGGAAAGTGCACAACCTCTGCAGATGGAAAAATCTAAGTACTTAGCCAAGTCCATGGCAATGGACAACTTGAGCATCAAGACATGGAAGCTATCAAGAATCTTATCACTCCAACTTCTAAGTAAAAACTTGTGGGTGAACAAGGGTGAAGGACCTCAATGTCTATTGATGGTTTCTTGGGAAAAGGTTTTGACAAAAGAAAAACTTAGTGATTTCAACTAATAGGAAAAACCTATTTTGAGAAAAGCAAGCCAAACTACACTTAGCCAAAATGCATATAGTAATATAGTCCACTTAAAATTTACTTAGGTATCACTTGCCAATACTATTCCAAAGTATTGACCCACTGTGGCTGTAACTTGTAATGTTGCAGGTTACTTTGATGAGGATTAGGTGTCATGAGTCTACACTCAACATGTTTGCCTGTGGCACATGAAGATGAAGACTTATATTTATTTACTTATTCAAACTCTTGTATTAGGCCTGCGGCCTTGAGTTGTAAAAGACTATGTTATCTCTGGAATGGATGTAAAAAATGACCTTTGTATCTGTGTACTTCATCTTAAACTGTGGATGCTAGCAATGATCCTGGGACTAGCATTGCAATCACAGGGATCCTTTTCCTTTACAAAGGAGGGATCTTACACCCTGATGGTTTTGTAGTCAAGATAATAATCTTTCCTGCAAATCTTATCATCTTGCCTAGTTTGGCAGAGCTCACATCAATATGCCACCTCCCCTTGACCAAATATTTGCATGGTTATGATCTAATAATCATGGCCTACCAACCCCCACTTCACCTGTTTCCATTGGATCATTGTGCTTCTTGAACCCACATGGTTTAGGAGGATCCATGATGTATCTGTTATGGCAGCCTTATTTTCAACAAAGTTTGCCATCTCTTCTAGACCACCCCAAATGCAACCAAGCCCAAATCTTGCTTCCTTGATCATATATATAACTTGGTCTAGCTATCCATATCTCCCTTGTACCAACGTGAGCTCTGAGCTCACAAATACAACCCTGTTTAGGTGGCATAAAAATAACCAAACTCCCAAATCTAGATTCCATCCTTTTCACCCCATTTCTTGAAAACTCAAGGTTTACCATGATTCATACATCAAGTTTACATCACCTAACTTGAATATAATCATTTTTCCAAAATAATTCCCATCAATATTTGGAGCCTAAAACTAATTAAATTCTTTTTTGGCAAAATCCTCCAAACCTTGTCTTCAAAGGAAAGTTTGTTTTTATCCAAACCACCTTGCCAACTCAATGCATATTTGAGTTCTACATCTCATACCCTAACTTCCCAACTCAAAAATAAATATTTTGAGATTCTTTATTATTTCTTTTTGCCCTTTTTATTAAAAGGTAGAAAGAAGAAATAATTCCTTGAAAATACTTTTCCACCTCAATAAATTCCAATAGAATTATCCAATGTATAATATGGTATTTAGGTCCATATCACATCGAAAACGAAGCTTGTCCAATGTAAAATAACCACATGAGCTTCTAGAATCTACTTCTTCCCTTTTTGAATAAAAGGTATAAAGTGGTCTAAAAATCTTATTAAAAATCCCAAATAATGCCAAGAGATATGCTTTGACCCTATCTACACACCAGCACTTTTTCCCCACCTTGTCCAATGGAGAATTCTGAACTTCCTTCACAAACATATTTTGGACAATTCTTGCAAACAAACCAAACCTTGTTTCAAAACATTCCCAAACCACATATAATCTTGCCAAGCAATGTTCCATAGAAATCCTACCACCTCTAGTCGTGTGACACTATATCCTAGCTACTATAGCTCTCCCTGACCCTTGCCTGTTGTTTTCCTGTGCGCAGGAATGACTCAGGAAGCTTCTTTGGCGAACCCCGACGTGCTCCCTTTCGGGCGCCCTTGCACGAGCCAGCTTTCTACTCCCTGTCGTGCGCCGCGCCCACTCCCCCATCTCCCAGTCGTCGGAAAGGCCCTAGTGAGCCTCCCCCATCGACTTTTCCCCTTTGCTAGGGTTTCCTCCCGCGGGTGGCGGTGCCAGGTAGAAAATGGTCTATGGCCGTTAATCGTGATTAGATCTGACGGCCACCAACGACAGATACCCCTTTGTCCCCCTATGCGACTGACGGGCGGGCCCTGCTGCACGGATTTTTGAACCCCCCTCCCCGCGCACATCTGTAGCCCGATGGGCTGGTTAGCTCCTTATGCGGCCTAATCCAGATTAGATCCGGACCAGTAGCCCCTATATTTTTAATTTTTTCCAGATCCAGAAATTTTGACCATCTGTTTAAAATCAAATAGAAATGGAAATGACCCAAGCAAATTTAGATACTATTTTTTCCAGGTACTTAAGTCTCTACTCTAACATATAGACTTGGTGCTAGACCAAAATATTGTACAAATAAGTCTTGGAAATTAAAGTGGCCACATGTGTTTTATCCACCAATAAAATCTTTCAGAGAGCTTGGTAAATCCAGATCGAGTAAAACCAATTGGCAATGAACGTTACTGACCATAACTTGCATGTCCCACTGGATACACCTAAAATGGCTTCCTAGTTAGTCTCTAGTGAAAATAACAAAATTAGGCCTTTTCTGCCTTTAGAAAATTCCCTAGTTCAAACCAAATGAGGTTTTAACCTAATTACACCTCTCTGCACACCTATATATCAACATATTTCAAAAACCAGTAGCTAACAATTTTATGAACCCCTGCTGAATTTTGGTGAATTAAACTGTTCTATGTATTGTTTATTCACCAATAAACTCTTAACAGTAGCTCTGTAAGTCCAAAAAGGTTGATTCGAATTTCTACTGAATGTATATTTAGTACCTAACATGTGTCCTTGGAATCCCATCAAAAGCCTCTATAGATTAAATATGATGAAAAAGACAAATCTCAGCTAGTACTGTCTTTGGGAATTTCTCAAGGGCATTCTGGTAACTATTTTGAGTTGATACCAATAGCTATTAAATCAGTCTACTAAATACTACATAATCACCCAAGGAAATAATTTTTGGAGCTCCATAAATTGTCTGGTGAATTATTTCCTAAAACTAGGGTTTTATCCACTATAAAAATCATTATAAATCAATGGAAATTGATAAAATAGTGAAACCACTTTTTTTGGATTCATTTTATCAATACCTATATGATGGTACCATATTTACAAAATGTTATCATATAGAACTTGGCCTTGATCCAAACCTTTATCTAGGTGGTTTTGGACATTAAATCTTAAATAGGGAATCCCCACTTGCAACCCAAGAATTTCCTTTGCATCCCCAACCAAATCCTCAATCCTTACTAATCTACAAACTTATAAATTGCTTGATGTATGGTTTGATACTTGTATGCATTGAATTGATGGTGGTGTTGTTTGTTTGCATGTATACTCGATAACAACGATAGTTGCGTTTGTGAGACGTCGAGAAGAAGGAAGCATCGGGTTATTCTTATTATTGGTATTCTGGTATTATAAAGAAGTCAAGCGACATCTCACTGGTCACATGCAAGCCACCATTCCTGAACTCCTATAATAACCTACTCCTTTTTATCAATTGTTTTATATCTCGTTTATGAATCGCATGATTTAATACATGGTTTATTTCAAGTAAAAGGCGTGAGTAACTTGGCTCTTCCAAGTTATGGATGAGTGTCCCTTAGGACACCTACCCTATTGACACCTATTTTTACCCCCTTTAGATCGAGACTAGGATGCTTATCATCTTCCCTCTTGGAAATTACGGTTCTTCAATGCTAAAACTATTTTCGGTTTTACCCTACTACAAATTTTTCAAAATAAAACCCTTGGAAATAGGCATCGTTTCCAAGTGGAGGTTTTACTAAAGAAGATATGAGGAGGATGAAGAGAAAGTCAAGCAAGAGAAAGAGAAGGGATGTTCTATTCCTTTACCAGAACAATTTATCCGTGCGACCACACTACCCCAGTCGATGGGGCTTAACTCGTAGTTTGTGGTCTTTAGCTGGGGCTGCTCGTACTAGCTAAAGGGGAGAAATCCCCCGAAATCCGGACTGTCATGGACAAGGTACTGGTGCAACAATTGGGTCTCTCGCGGACGGTATGACTTATGGTAAGTACAGATGGAAGTGGAGTCAAATTACTAGATGCCAAACTACGGTTTGGGGAATAGGCTTGTACGGGAGGGAGGACTATGGCCGTCGTACCACATACTCGTGCCGGAGAGAACAACCCAAAAGTAAAAGCCTTCATTGCTAGGGATGGACAAATGAAAAGTTAGGTTTGATTATCCGAACCCCGTTTACCGTGCGTACCAGGTCGTGGTTGTATCCCGGCGGATGTATTGATTCTTGTGGGTAAAGTGCACAAACTCTATAGAGTCTAATCTATTCGAATAGCCGTGTCCACGGTCAAGGATGGTTGGAGAAGTGATTGCTAGGAGTACCCTTGGGATATGTTGATATAGATAAAAAGGATGGGACTTGGTCACGGAGAAAGATAAATGTAACATCCCAATTTTAGCAACCCTGAATTGTTGTCCAAAAGGCAAAAATCAGGGGGAACAAAAACTTTTTCTTGTTACATGTGCAATGTTTGTTTACTTGCTTGCTTGTGTTCTTGCAACTGTTTGTGTATTAGATGCTATACTTCTTATCTCAACACTAGTTAACAAAAGCTATTTTACAAAAGAGGTGTCTTGGATCATCTTTCATATTCTCAATTGTTCTGGCATTTCAAAACCTGAGCCAAGATGACTTTGACAAAACAAATATATTTTATTAGTTCTATTAACAAAACTATGGAGAACTAAAATATAATCTCCTTATGCTTTCAAGACAGAACTCTTAACTACTCTTACCCCTAGGTTTTCCAAAACCTCTATTCAAAACCTCTTCATTCTAATCTTGGTAGAAATAACAAGATTTACTTATCTTACTTCAAAACATAACCAATTCAAAACACCCATCCCTACCTCAAGCTAGGCTTGATGGTAACCCTAGTAGTAGTTGGATAAGTTTGATAGGATGAATTGCCTTGATCTGCTATATGATGAATTGCCTTGATCTATTGATTGCATTGTTTGCTTAGGAACTAGAGTGAGCTAATCTAGTAGCTCATCCCTTAGGACCCAATATGTGCTTGTGATCATCAATCTCATATCAAGCATCCAAGTCTGGATCTATCCTAAGCCACTAAGGTGATCATCTCCCCTCCTAATCAGATCCATCCAGGGATAACCCCTTCTAATTGTTCCAACTCAGTGAATACCCAATCTAAATTATGGATCCTATATACTTATTTAACACTTCAACATCATATCCTTGATCATGGGTTGGGAACTTAGCATACTCTCACAATCATCTACACTAGCATCCAAGTCTGGATTTCTTATCTAGATTCAATCTTTGGAGATCTACCTTTTCCAACCCATGAGCATTCTTGAGATTGTATTGGAATCCTCTAGTAGTACATAAGTAGTAATACCAAGGCTCACTCTTTCACTTGGCTAAGCCATCCTAATCCCCACTCATCTATGATGGTTTTGTAGACAAGATAATAATCTTTTCTGCAAATCTTATCATCTTGCCTACTCTGACAGAAGCTCACATCTATATGCCACCTACCCTTGACCAAATCTTTGCTTGGTTATGATCTAATAATCATGGCCTATCAACCCCCACTTCATTTGTTTCCATTAGGGCCTTGTGATTCTTGAACCCACATGGTTTAGGAGGCTACCTGATATATCTGCTATGGCAGCCTTATTTTCAACAAAGTTTGCTATCTCTTCTAGATCACCTCAAATGCAACCAAGCCCAACTCTTGCTTCCATGATCATCTATATGACATGGTCTATCCATCTATATACCCCTTTTACCAAGGTGAGCTCTGAGCTCCCTAATCCAACTCTGTTTAGGTGGCATCAAAATAACAAAACCCTAGATTCCCAAAAATCTATTTTCTTTCCTTTGCACCAAAATACTTAAAAACCCAAGGGGAAATGATGTATAAATAAAGTTTACATCATCTACCTTGGATATAATCCCTCTCCAAATAATTTCCATAATTATTTGGAGCCTAAAACTAATTAAATTCCTTAAATGGCAAAATCCTAGAAACCTTGTCTATGAAGACAAGTTTGTTTTTCTCCAAATCACTTTGCCAACTCAAGGCACATTTGATGCCTATATATCATGTCACATATTTCCAGCGCAAAAAAAAATATTTTTGAGATTATTTATTATTTCTTTTCGTCCTTTTTCTTAAATGGCAGAAAAAAGAAATAATTCCTTAAAAATACGTCTTCATCTCAATAAACCCCAAATAAATTCTCCGATGTGTAAAATGGTATTCAGAACCATTTCACATCAAAAACCAAGCTTGCCTAATGTAAAAATATTACATTAGCTTCCATAATCTTTTTCAGCACCTTTTGATTAAATAGATTTAAGTGGACTAATATCCCATAGAAAAATCCCAAATAAATCCTGGAGGTGTACAAGGACCATACCCTCCAGACTGAACCATCTCCCTATCTTCCTAAGACCAAAATTTAAAACTTTCCTTCATGACAACTAAAATTGCTAATCTTGCAATCTTCCCAAAGCATAAACCAAAACACACCCAATAGTCATCAAAGCTTGCCAAGTAAGTCTCCCAAGCAGTATCACTCCCTATGGTCGAAGAACACTGTAGCCCCACTGTAGCATGCCCCACCTCTTTTCCCACATGGTTGTTTGAGGGGGAGACAAAGGCAAGGTCTTGTTTAGCCATTTCTTTTCTCATTACAGCAGCCCCTCTCTCCTCTCTGTCCCCTACCATGGCCACAGACCTCTCTCCAGCACCCCTACTACCAAATGGATGGCCACCACCCCTCCGTTGTTTCCCCCATGGGAATGGTCTACCATACACTATACCACCCCGGTTTATAAGACCCCACCCACTCCATCTCCTCTCTTTGGCCTCATTTCTCCCCCACACTCCCACCTACCACATCTCGAGCCCTCGATCCATCTCTCAGTACCTCCCTCGCAAGGTAGATGGGACACCTCCCTCCTCGGGTTCCAAGGAGAAACTCGACGATGCCGAGGGTGTGCTGCACCATTGCCTCTCATTTCTGTCCTGGCGAGGTCTCCTCTTCAACCCCCTTCTCACCATGCCCTTCTTTTCGTGCAGAATTGTCAACACCCGGATTTTTAATCCCAGATGCCTGTTATGCCATACATCGCAATCCCAGGATTACCATTTTTGCGAGACATAACAGATTTGGATACCACAGTACATCATCCATTACAAACCATACATAAAGTCTTACACAAATAAGGATCTCATGATCCAATTCTTAATACAACTCAAGCAGCGGAAATATGTAATAATAACGGTAGCGTAGGCGCAGCTCCATCTTCGGGGTCACAGGAAATGTTGATGATGGGAGAGGATCCTAGTTGTCGTAACCTTCCTGGGGTCCTTCATCCTGGTACTCCTCTTCATAGTCTGGCCACGGGAATAGCCAGGGACAAAGCCATGCGTACTCTTTAAGTACTCGCAAACTAATACTAACAAGTGAAGGGGGTTTCTGTAGTAGGACACTAAGCTCTAGGGTTGTTTTGCAAAAAGCCAGATTTACCTCTACTAAGTTCAGAAGCAAGAAAATATAGTTGAAATATTATAGCACCTAAGTGGGAACTTGTATTTCATATCACAACTCTATTGTGGTCAAGTCAAAATCTCAATTCATTTTGAAAACATCTGACGGGGGAACAGTATGGACACTCTAACTGTCCATAACCGTGGACGCGGCTATTCGAATAGTTTGACACTCTGCAGAGATTGTACACTTTCACCACAACATTCGATACATCTGTCAGGAACAAATCCTGAATTCACCATACTCAGTATGCGGATAATCAATCCTAACCTTTCCATTACACGCCCTAGTATAAGCACCTCTCCTATGAGGGAACCCAACCAGGACCAACTGTCATCTTGCGAACTGCACAGGTGGACAATCTTCACAAGGTAGCCTCAGCTCAGACCTTGGCCATGAGGGAACCCATACTAAGGTATATAAGTTTCCAGTCATGCCCTACCCAAATATCGGGTATTATGGTTGTATAGTAAAATTGGAATGGTATCGCATCGAGACAACCATCAGTTTTATAAAGGGCTAAGGCTCGTGCCTTAACATTTTCATCATCCAAATCATCTGGTGTTCGGAAACACATGTTAAAACATCTCAGTAGAATGACTCATCATTCTAAGGTTTTCATGACCATTTTCCACCAAGTATTCCCATCTAAAGTTGGTCAAGTTTTATGCTTAGCACTAGCATCTACAAGTGAGGGTGAGTACTAAGGAGGGGTGGTAAACAAGTGGAGTTTAACTAAGTTCACTCTCATGCCTTAGGGTGACATCAAGATTATCTAGCTTAGGCCAAATTTAATGCTCTTTATGCAACCTTCAATTATTTTCCTAGAATCTACAAGTCACTTAAGTAGACTCTAAGTAATAGCTTTGATAAAGAAATAAAGTAGAAAGCTTGCAAGTAAAACTAGGAGGGGGTATCAAGTGGGTATGATCACCTATGCTTAAGGAATCTAGTGGTCATGGTAACAAGCAAGTATTAGCTTGCATCAGTCTCAGTATAGGCTTGCATAAGTAGAGTATCTTGCAAGTGTTAGCTTTCCTTGTGCAGAGCAGTGGTTGAAGTTCTCCTCGGCTTCTTCTTCGTAGTATCCTCCTTCCTCCTCGTATCCTTGGTCGGTACTAGCGTCTATGAATAAATACGAGGTACACAATCACCAAACAATACTTAACTACTTTCAATCATCACACAAAAGGGTTCTATAGATGATCTAGCATCATCACTAACATTCAATATTAAAGCCTTTGTCTTATTTATTTTATTTTTAGAAAAGTAATTTCTACTCATTGAAAAACTACTTAAGATTTAATATTCTCTAACTCAAACATGGGATCATGTTGACACATGTCATCACCACATATTTCAGTACATGGGAATGTGATTTAAAGTGGTGTCACAATTTAATAAGGTTTACCCTTTTATTTTAAATAAAATAAAGTGACTAGAAATTCCTAGGTGGCATTATTTTATTACTTGAACATTATTTCTGTAAGTAAACCCATATGTTTTTATATATTCTGAAAGGTATCGTCAAATGTGATTCTTGAGAGTTGGAATCAACTCAAAAGCTATTATGGTTGAAATTTGAAAAATGTTTGAATGCATAAAAGCTTATGACTTGTTATTTTTACCAGGGTTCAGCTACAGATCCAAATGATTTGAATCCAACGGGCTTCGATTAAGCATTTCAACACCTTTCTAACAAAATTGGTTTCATGCAATTTGGTTCACTGAATCAAGCTGGGCTGATTTTTGAAATTAGGTACAGAACTGAGTTTGAATGAAAATAGAAAAAGCTAAATTCAAACGAGTGGGCTGTGCAGGAAGGGTTATTGGAGCGGCCCAGTGTCACTCCGCAGCGCGGGGCTCAACTGACAGGGGGGTCTATTGGTCAGTGGCTCATAAAACGGGAAGCGATACAGGGCGATGTGGTGCGTTGGATTAGAATGAAGATCGACTGTAGAGGGTCGTCGTTGACGATGAACAAGTCACCGGCGAGCTCGAACTCTAGCGGCTCGGTGGGGGTGAATAGGGGGCATACCGGGGCTCCAGTGGCGATGGCGAGGCGGGAAAAGAACGAAGTCGACGACGGCGAACTCAGGGGTGGTCGCGGCAGCTCCGGGGGTGGTCGAAATCAACGGCTCCCTTCTTCTCCAGAGGCGGCCTTCTCTAGCGCAATTCCGGCGAACTGCTGCTCCTCGTGCTCCGGCTAAGGGATGGAATGATCAGTGAGGTGAGGGGAGTGAGATGGTGTGAATAAATCGAGCGGGGGTCGTCTCCTTTTATAGGCTCGACGGCGAGACCGAGAGGGATGGGTAGGCGATGGTGGCGACACGGCTACGGGCGGCTAGAGGCATGGCTGAGGTTGGCGATCGACGGGTGGTCTCCTGGCGATGCTCTAGAGCTGAAATGTGCGTGTAGGGGCGGGGGCAAATGGTCGGGAACACGCGGTGCTCTACGAAAAAGAGGCGGCGAACTCCGCGGCGAGGGGTGGCTACGGGGTACAAGCGGTGAAACGAACATTTCTGGTGGTCTCCTGGGATGGTGGGGTGCATGCTGGTGGGCAGCGAGGGCTCGAGGTGGTCGGGGGGCGTGGGAACGGCGCGTGCTCTGCAGTGCGCGTCGGCATGGTCGACAGCGGCATGGGTGCGCCGTTCCTGGAGATTCTGGTCGCTGTCTCCGAGCTAGGGCTGATCGAGAGGGGGCGGTGAGGCATGGGCTGCATGCTAGACAAGGTTGGCACGGCTAGTTCTTCTCCTAGCTTGCTGTCCACACTGGGGTGACATGGGTGCTCTCGGCCTGCTCACCATTGATGACAATGACCAGCTTACAGTGGTGCTAGAGGTTAGTTAAGGTTGCTAGATGATCTACTAAGGCTAGTTGTAACCAGAGAGGGAACAAGGTTGGCCCAAAACACTGCTCAACATAGTGTTTTTGATTTTGTTGATTTGAATCTACAACCTGTTTGATGAAATGACTGCATAAACTTAAGTTTTGAATTTTGAAAAGATTTTTCATGGGTGTGCTAGGCATGGGTTGAGGGTTCGGTGGATGCTTGGGTTTTGAAAATTGAGCTTGTTTGAGTGGTTTTTGAAATAGTGGGATCTTCCCATATGAAATAGATTCAATTTTAAACTGTCATTTAAACTAAGCATTTGAATGTTTTTGGATGATCAAAAAGTGGGCCTTGGTACCTTATTAGGAGTACTATCAAGGGGTGCAAAGATCTATACATGTTTCTGTTAAGTTCTGAAAATTAGAGATATCCAAAGTAAGCATGGGATTTAATTTGGCCAAAGTGACCATTCACCTAATTTGTTTATCTTTGGAAAAAGTTTGGGGATTGTTTAGATGATGTTTATTTCAGAGAATAATTTTACAAGCAAAGAAACACCAAACCATGGCAATTCAAAAGAATCCAAATTTTAATACACACATATGAATGCTTTCATATTTTTAATTAGAAAAGTTTTTGTTAACCCTAAATTTGATGATTAGAGTTTGATGATCCAAGTTTAGTATTTTTGGGATGTTACAAACCTTCTCCCGGTAAACAAAATCTTGTCCCGAGATTTGAAAAAGGACGAAAAGATTACCTAGGATTTGAAGAGATCGGGAAACTCCGTCCTGATATGATCTTCGCGCTCCCAAGTAGCTTCCTCTTTTGTGTGGTTGCTCCACTGAATCTTGAGAAACTTGATGCTTCAGGTTCTGGTAGTTCTGAAAGCTTCTTCCAAAATACGGATGGGTACTTCAGGATAGGTCAGGTCATCGTTGATCTCTATGGTCTGGTGATCAATGTTCTTGAACACTTCCGTCTTCTCCGGAAATTCGAGGCACTTGCGAAGTAATGAGATATGGAACACATTGTGCACGGCTGACATCTCTTCGGGCAATTCCAATTGATATGACACTTCTCCTCGATGGTTCAGAATCTTGAAGGGGCCGATATATCTGGGGGCTAACTTTCTTTTCAGTTGGAAACACTGCATTCCCTTCAATGGCGACACTTTCAGATACACAAAATCTCCTATGTTGAAGGCGAGGTCTCGACGTCTCTTGTCGGCGTAACTCTTTTGTCTACACTGGGCGGTCCTGAGGTGCTCACAAATCTTGTGAACCTTCTCTTCTGCTTCTCGTAGGATGTCGGGTATGAAAATGTGACTCTCTCCTACTTCCGACCAGTTCAAAGGGGTGCGACACTTCCTTCCATACATCAATTCAAATGGGGCCATTTGCAAACTTGCTTGATAACTGTTGTTGTATGAAAATTCTGCGGATGGCAGACAGTCTTCCCATTTTGATCCATACTCTAACACACATGATCTTAACATATCTTCGAGTATTTGATTTACTCGCTCCGTTTGTCCGTCGGTCTAAGGGTGATAAGCTGTACTGAAATCTAGTCGGGTTCCTAAACCTTCTTGGACTTTCTTCCAGAATCTCGAGGTAAACTGAGTTCCTCGATCCGATACGATGTTCTTGGGGACTCCGTGCAAACTGACGATTCTAGCGATGTATAACTCCGCTAGCTTCGAACTATGATATGTGGTCTTGACTGGTAAGAAATGGGTGACTTTGGACAATCTGTCCACTATGACCCAGATAGAGTCATTTGCCATACTAGAAGTAGGCAATTGTCAACACCCGGTTTTTTAATCCCAGATGCCTGTTATGCCATACATCGCAATCCCAGGATTACCATTTTTGTGAGACATAACATATTTGGATACCACAGCACATCATCCATTACAAACCATACATAAGGTCTTACACAAATAAGGATCTCATGATCCAGTTCTTAATACAACTCAAACAGTGGAAATACGTAATAATAAAGGTAGCGTAGGCGAAGCTCCCTCTTCGAGGTCACAGGAAATGCTGACGATGGGAGATGATCCTAGTTGTCGTAACCTTCCTAGGGTCCATCATCCTGGTACTCCTCTTCATAGTCTGGCCACGGGAATAGCCAGGGGAAAAGCCATGAGTACTCTTTAAGTACTCGCAAACTAATACTAACAAGTGAAGGGGGTTTTTTGTAGTACGACACTAAGCTCTAGGGTTGTTTGCAAAAATCCAAATTTACTTCTACTAAGTTCAGAAGCAAGAAACGCTAGTTGAAATTTTATAACACCTAGTGGGAACTTGTATTTCATATCACAACTCTGTTGTGGTCAAGTCAAAATCTCAATTCATTTCACAAGTCCATTTGAAAACATTTGACGGGGGAACAATATGGCCACTCCAACTGTCCATAACCACGGACGCGGCTATTCGAATAGTTTGACAGTCTGCAGAGATTGTACACTTTCACCACAACATTCGATACATCCGTCAGGAACAAATCCTGAATTTACCATACTTAGTATGCGGATAATCAATCATAACCTTTCAATTACAAGCCCTAGTATAAGCACCTCTCCTATGAGTTTGGCCTCCCAACCATGACCAACTGTCATCTTGGGTACTGCACAGGTGGACAATCTTCACAAGGTAGCCTCAGCTCAGACCTTGGCCGTGAGGGAACCCATACTAAGGTATATAAGTTTCCAGTCAATCCCTACCCAATTTTCGGGTATTGTGGTTGTACGGTAAAATTGGAATGGTATCGCATCCAGACAACCATCAGTTTTATAAAGGGCTAAGGCTCATGCCTCAACATTTTCATCATCAAAATCATCCGGTGTTCGGAAACACATGTCAAAACATCTAAGAATAATGACTCATCATTCTAAGGTTTCCATAACCATTTTCCACCAAGTATTCCCATCTAAAGCTGGTCAATTTTTATGCTTAGCACTAGCATCTACAAGTGGGGGTGATTACTAATGAGGGGTGGTAAACAAGTGGAGTTTAACTAAGTACAATCTCATGCCTTAGGATGACATCAAGATTATCTAGCTTAGGCCAAATTTAATGCTCTTTATGCAACCTTCCATTATCTTTCTAGTATCTACAATTCACTATGTAACTCTAAGAGAAAGCTTTGATAAAGAAATAAAGTAGAAAGATTGCAAGTAAAACTAGGAGCGGGGTTATCAAGTGGGTATGCTTAAGGCATATAGTTGGCATGGTAACAAGCAAGTATTAGCTTGCATAGGTCAACTTGATTAGTAAGGCTTGCCTTGTGCAGAGCATTGGTTGAAGTTCTCCTCGGCTTCTTCTTCGTAGTATCCTCCTTCCTCCTCGTATCCTTGGTCGGTACTAGCGTCTATGAATAAATACGAGGTACACAATCACCAAACAATACTTAACTACTTTCAATCATCACACAAAGGTGTTCTATAGATGATCTAGCATCATCACTAATATCACAAGAATAAAGCATTTGTCTTATTTATTTATTTTTAGAAAAGTAATTTCTACTCATTGAAAAACTACTTAAGATTTAATATTCTCCAAACCAAACATGGGATCATGTTGACAAATGTCATCGCCACATATTTCAGTACATGAGAATGTGATTTAAAGTGGAGTCACAATTTAATAAGATTTAACCTTTTATTTTAAATAAAATAAGTGACTAGAAATTCCTATGTGGCATTCTTTTATTACTTGAAGATTATTTCTGTAAGTAAACCTATATTTTTTTTATATATTCTGAAAGGTATTATCAAATGTGATTTTTGAGAGTTGGAATCAACTCAAAACCTATTATGGTTGAAATTTGAAAAATGTTTGAATGCAGAAAAGCTTCTGAATTGTTATTTTTACCAAGGTCGATCTATAGATCCAAATCATTTGAATCCAATGGGCTTGGATTAAGCATTTAAATATCTTTATAACAAAATTTATTTCATTCAGTTTGGTTCACTTAATTGAGCTGGGTTGATTTTTGAAACTAGGTACAGAACTGAGTTTGAATGAAAATAGAAAAATCTAAATTCAATCGAGTGGGCTGCGCATGAAGGGTTATTGGAGCGGCCCAGTGTCACTCCGCAGCGCGGGGCGCAACTGACAGGGGGTCTACTGGTCAGTGGCTCATAAAACGCAAAGCGGTACGGCGCGATGTGGTGCGTTGGATTAGAAGTGAGATCAACGGCTGAGGGTCGTCGTCGACGATGAACAAGTCACCGACGAGCTCGAACCCTAGCGGCTCGGTGGGGTGCATAGGGGGCATACCGGGGCTCCAGTGATGACGGCGAGGCGGGCAAACGACGAAGTCGACGACGGTGAACTCAGGGGTGGTCGCGGCAGCTCCGGGGGTGGTCGAAATCAACGGCTCCCTTCTCCTCCAGAGGCGGCCTGCTCCGGCGCAATTCCGGCGAGCTGCTGCTCCTCGTGCTCTGGCTAAGGGGTGGAATGATTAGTGAGGTGAGGGGAGTGAGATGGTGTGAAGAAATCAAGAGGGGGTCGTCTCCTTTTATAGGCTCGACGGCGAGACCGAGAGGGATGGGCGGGCGATGGTGGAGACACGGCTACGGGCGGCTAGAGGCATGGCCGAGGTTGGGGATCGATGGGTGGTCTCCTCACGATGCTCTAGAGCTTAAATGCGCGTGTAGGGGCGGTGGCATATGGTTGGTAAAGCGCGGTGCTCTGCGAGGCAGAGGCGGCGAACTCCGCGGCGAGCGGTGGCTACGGGGTACGGGCGGTGAAACGAACATGTTTGGTGGTCTCCTGGGACGGTGGGGTTCATACTGGCGGGCGGCGAGGGCTCTAGGTGGTCGGGTTGCGTGGCAACAGCGGGTGCTCTGCAGTACGCGTTGGCATGATCGACAATGCTGCACGCGCCGGGCGTTCTCGGCTCGCCTCCGAGCTAGGGCTGGTCGAGAGGGGGCGGTGAGGCATGGGCTACATACTAGAGAAGGTTGGCACGGCTAGTTCTTCTCCTAGCTTGATGTTCACACAGGGGTGACATGTGTGCTCTCGGCCTGCTCACCATTGATGGCATTGGCAAGCTCACAGTGGTTCTAGATGTTAGTTAAGGTTGCTAGATGATCTACTAAGGCTAGTTTTAAATAGAGAGGGAACAAGGTTGGCCCAAAACACTGCTCAACATAGTGTTTTTGATTTTGTTGATTTGAATCTGCAACCTATTTGATGAAATGGCCGCATGAACTTAAGCTTTGAATTTTGAAAAGATTTTTGGTGGGTGTTATAGGCATGTGTTGAGGGTTCTGTGGATGCTTGGGTTTTGAAAATTGAGCTTGTCTGAGTGGTTTTTGAAATAGTGGGATCTACCCATATGAAATAGATTCAATTTTAAACTGTGATTTAAACTAAGCATTTAAATGTTTTTGGATGATCACAAAGTGGGCCTTGGTACCTTGTTATGAGTACTATCAAGGGGTGCAAAGATCCATACATGTTTCTTTTATGTTATGAAATTTAGGGATAGCCAAAGTAGGCATAGGAGTTAATTTGGCCAAAGTGACCATTCACTTAATTTTATTTGTTTTGACTTGTTTGTCTTTAGGAAAAGTTTGGGGATTGTTTAGATGATGTTTATTTCACCTAAGAATCATTTTACAAGAAAAGAGACACAGAACCATGGCAATTCAAAAGAATCCATACACATATGAATGCTTTAATATTTTTAATTGGAAAAGTTTTTGTTAACCCTAATTTTGATGATTAGAGTTTGATGATCTAAGTTTAATATTTTTGGGATGTTACATACCTCCCCCCCTTAAACAAAATCTCGTTCCGAGATTTGAAAACGGATGAAAAAGACTACCTAGGATTTGAAGAGATCGGGAAACTCCATCCTGATGTGATGTTCGTGCTCCTAGGTAGCTTCCTCTTCTATGTGGTTGCTCCACTAAATCTTGAGAAAATTGATGCTCCGGGTTCTGGTTGTTCTGAAAGCTTCTTCCAAAATACGGCTACGTACTTCGAGATGGGTTAGGTCATCGTTGATTTCTATGGTCCGGTGATCGAATTCTTGAACACTTCAGTCTTCTCCAGAACTTCGAGGCACTTGCGAAGTAATGAGATATGGAACACATTGTGCACGACTGACATCTCTTCGGGTAGGTCCAATTGATACGACACTTCTCCTCGACGGTTCAGAATCTTGAAGGTGCCGATATATCTGGGGGCTAACTTTCCTTTGAGTTGGAAACGCTGCATTCCCTTCAATGGAGACACTTTCAGATACACAAAATCTCCTATGTTGAAGGCGAGGTCTAGACGTCTCTTGTCGGTGTAACTCTTCTGCCTTGACTGGGCTGTCTTGAGGTGCTCACGGATCTTATGAACCTTCTCTTCTGCTTCTCGTAGGATATCGGGTCCGAAAATCTGACTCTCTCCTACTTCCGACCAATTCAAAGGGGTGCGACACTTCCTTCCATACATAAATTCAAATGGGGCCATTTGCAAACTGGCTTGATAACTGTTGTTGTATGAAAATTCTACAAACGGGAGAGAGTATTCCCACTTAGATCCATATTCTAACACACATGCTCTCAGCATATCTTCGAGTATTTGATTTACTCTCTCCGTTTGTCCATCGGTCTGAGGGTGGTAAGCTGTGTTCAAATCTAGTCGGGTTCTTAAACCTTCTTGGACTTTCTTCCAGAATCTCGAGGTAAACTGAGTTCCTCGATCTGATACAATGTTCTTGGGGACTCCGTGCAAACTGACAATTCTAGCGATATATAACTCCGCTAGCTTAGAACTCTGATATGTGGTCTTGACGGGTAATAAATGGGCGACTTTGGACAATCTGTCCACTATGACCCAAATAGAGTCATTTCCCCTACTAGAAGTAGGCAATCCGGTGATAAAGTCCATTCCAACGGAATCCCATTTCCATTCCGAAATCTGCAATGGTTGCAACAATCCAGCGGCTATTTGATGTCCCTCCTTGACTCGCTGACATATATCACACTTGGAGATATAGCTTCCGATTTCTCACTTCATCTTATGCCACCAAAATTGCTCCTTCAAATCTTGATACATCTTCGTTCCTCCGGGGTGGATAGAATAAAGAGTATCATGAGCTACCTTTAGAATAACTTCTTTCAACTCAGAATTTTTTGGTACACAAAGGCGTCCTTTGTAGCACAGAACTCCTTCATCTTCGGTGAATGCGGGCACTTTGCCTATACCGATACGACGCTTGATTCCGTCGATACTAGCATTTCTTTTCTGCGCCTCTTTGATCTGGCTGATCAAAGTGGGTTGAAGTTCTATGCTAGCCAAAAATCCTTCACTTACTAATTCCATTCGGAAATCTTCCATCTCTTTGTGCAAGCTTGGTTGCTACTTTAAAGTTATGGAGTTCAAGCGGCGTGGCAATCTGCTACCACGTTGGCTTTCCAGGGGTGATAGTGAATGTCCATATCGTAATCCTTGATCAGCTCAATCCATCTTCTCTGTCTCGTATTCAGCCCCTTCTGTGTGAATATATACTTCAGGATCTTGTGATCCTATTATATCTCACAACAATTTCCCATCAGGTAATGCCTCCATGTCTTCAGGGCTAGAACTATGGCTGCGAGTTCGAGGTCATTGGTTGGGTAATTTTGCTCATGTTGTTTCAGTTGTCGAGATAGATAAGATATGACTTTGCCTTCTTGCATTAGCACACATCCGAGACCGATCTTGGATGCCTCACAATACACGTCAAAGGGCTTCGTGATATCTGGCATGATTAAGATTGGGGTTGAAATCAATCTCCTCTTGAGTTCTTGAAAATTCTCTTCACATTTGTCCATACATTCAAACTTCTTGTCGTTCGTCAGCAATTGGGTCATGGGTCTGGCGATACTCGAGAATCCTTCTACGAACTTGCGGTAATATCCCGTCAATCCGAGAAATGCACGAACTTGGGTCTGAGTGGTTGGGGCTTGCCAATCTTCGACATATTTCACCTTTGCAGGGTCAACGGCAATTCCCCTGGCTGATACAATATGGCCGAGGAATCCTACCTCCTGTAACCAGAATTCACATTTGCTAAACTTGGCATACAACTGATGCTCTCTAAGGGTTCCAAGAATGGTCCTTAGGTGTAGCTCATCTTCTTCTTCTGATTTGGAATAAATCAGAATGTCATCGATGAAAACAATGACAAACTTATCCAGGAAGTCCATAAAAATCTTATTCATGAGATTCATGAAATAAGCGGGGGCATTGGTTAATCCAAAAGACATGACAGTATACTCGTGTAATCCATATCTGGTGGTAAAGGAAATCTTTGGAATATCCTCTGCACGAATCTTGAGTTGATGATAGCATGTTCTAAGATCAACCTTAGAAAAGACTTTGGCATCGGTCCACTGATCAAAAAAATCTTCTATCTTGGGCAATGGGTACTTGTTCTTCACAATGACATCATTCAACTTCCGATAATCCATACGCAAACGGTTAACTCCATCTTTCTTGTCCACAAACAAAACAGGTGACCTCCATGGTGACGCACTTGGTTGAATCAATCCAACTTCCAACATGGCATCTAGTTGCTTCTTCAGTTTTGCTAGTTCAGATGGGTTCATACTATATGGTCTCTAGGCTATGGGTCCTGTTCCGGGGATTAGTTCAATGATAAACTCGATATCCCGATCTGGGGGCATACCGGGCAAAACATCTGGAAATACATCGGGGTATTCACATATTATCCAGACTTGGTCAATGGTAGGTTGTTGCACTTGAATTGATGAGGTAAGATTTCAGATACGTGCTCTACTGATATTCCGGCTGTACTGGTCATGGTTATGGCTTTATTGGCACAGTCAATTAATCCTTTATGTTTGGACATACAATCCATTCCTAGTACTACTTCCAAACCTTTAGTTCCAAGTACTATCAGATTAATCTATGCCATGGATTCGGATAGGGACGGCTTTGCAAATTTGCCTAGCTTTGGTGGTTGAACCGGGGATTTGAACAATCATAACATGCTTTAGTTTTGTTGGTTGAATCTTACTGGTGCATGCAAATTCTTTGGTGACAAATGAGTGCGATGCACCAGAATCAAACAACACTCTCGCGAGTACTGAATTAACAGAAAACATACCCTGCACGACGTCTGGCTCTTCCTGGGCTTCTTCAGCATGCATGAGAAAAAGACGCCCGTTGCGGTTGAGAGAGTTCCCTGGGGCAAACCTTCTTCCGGGCTGGACACGACGCTGCTGCTGAGCTGGCGCATTTGCATTGGGGGCTGTGGCATTCTTCTTGGGGAACTCATTGGAGTAGTGACCCTTATTTCCACAGTCATAACAAGTCACTTGCGACTTGTCTTTTGCTGCAACAGGCACACCATTGCTTCCAGTCCTTGGGGCAGTGTTGGTCCGTGCGGCAGCATTGTTGTTGTTGAACTTGGGTGGTGCACAGCTGAAATTGCTAGAGTTGCTGGGGTTTTTGTGATTTCCTCTGGGCCTCGGGTTTCCACGGTTGGGATAGGTCGGACGGTTCATCGGGGGTCTGTTGGTTCTCGGGGCAAATCCTGGAGATGGGTTAGGGCGATACTTTGGGGTTTGATGGGTTCCTGGCTGATGCATCATGCGACGCTTGCGATTCTCATTGGCTTGGTTTATCTTTCCTTCCATCTAGATGGCAGAGTTGACAAGGGCTTCAATATCAGCAAAGGGGATATTGACCAACACAGTCTGCATCTCATCGTGCAGACCATTCAAGAATCTCTCTTTCTTCTTGGCTTCGGTGTCGATCTCATCCGGGGCATACCTAGCTAATGACAAGAATTTGTCACGGTATTCCACTACGGTCATCCGTCCTTGCTTCAGTTCTCTGAACTCATCTCTCATTCTCTTGTGAAAACCCGGTGGCACATGGGTTCTGCTGAACTTGATCTTGAATTCCTCCCAGGTCATCATCTGTCCTCCGATCATTGCACAACGCTGTTCCGCCATGCTCTTGCATCTCCGGCTAGATAGTGGGTGGCGAACAGAACTTTCTCATTAGCTTCCAGTCCTGTGACTTCTAGGTTGTTTTCCATGGTTTGCAGCCAACCGTCTGCGTCTAAGGGATCTTCCGACTTAGTTGGGTTGTTATTCTGGAAATTCTTGAGCTTAGATCCATGGTTGTCCTGATTTCCTTGGCCTTGATTATTGTGGGCCAGCTGAGCTATCTGCTGAAGGGTGGCTAGGTTGGCTTGACGTTCAGCTCTTTCAGCTTCGCGGTCAGAAACCAACATTTGCAGGATCTGCAATATCGGGTCCGGGGATGAACCACTTCCTCCGCGTGGCATCTGAAGATTGAGAAATATCATGAGAAAAGAGGGAAATTTCTAAGGTTCAGGGACTTTGAAAAGTTTTTAAAGTTTGACTCGGATTTTCTAGCAACTTGCTTTTCATTCATTCATAGCACACGGTACAAACACACATGACAAAACAGGAAAAACCGATGGTGTTAAGGACCATTCTGGAAACTATGATACAGTGGGACCGAATACAACTCACTACGCTAGTGCTCAAGTGCTACTACTCCTCGGAGTCAGTGTAGTCGCCATCCTCATCGTCATCGATGAAGGCGAACTCATCCTCATCGGTGAAGAAGTCCATAGCCTGATCCTCCAGAAAATCATCGTCATCGCTGAGATAGGAGTAGGGGTCTCCACGAAGATCTTCTCCGGCATTCTCCCATTCCTCCAACTACATGTCTCTCTCGTGGATGGTCTCCTCCAAATCCTAGATACGGTGGCGAAGGCGGGCAATGATGCGGTCCTTCTTGTCGAGCTGACAGCGGCGAGTCTTGCGATCCTTCGCTAGCATGGCGATGGTCTGATCCTTCGTCTTGATGATGGCGGACTTGTGGTTGGAGTAGTCACGGCAATTGTCCAATTCCTGCTGATGATCGTACATAATGAAGCTAAGGTGGTCCAACTGAGTCTTCAGCTCGTGGTGGTATGGGGCTTCCAGTGGCTGTCCCATAGCATCATTCCTTGGACAAAACTCAAAGCGGGTACCCTTGATCTGGTTGATACTCTGCCCACACAGACGGGCAAGATCTTCCTGCATGGCCCTGGCAAGTCCATCGAGCGAGTTGTTTTCTCTTAAGGTGAACTGAATTCCCTCGTCGGTGGGAGGTTCAATCTTTCCTCGGATAGTTGAAACAATTAGCCACTATAGATCTTCTCCTCCTTTATCATTGAGCTGAGCTCCGAAGAACTCGGGGTGCGGACGCTCCAGAAGTTCCGAAAGCTGGTCCAAATCCCGCTCAAAGATAAGGTCTCCTCCATTCCCCAACTAATAAAACTTGATGTACTTCACATCCATCTATAAGAATATAGGATGAGTAAGTTAGTAGAGTGATCAAGTGTGTCGAATTTTAGGTATTTTGCAAGAGTTTTTGAGGATCATGAATTTTTATGAAAGAAACAAGGTGATAAGAAAGGGAATAAGTTTTTGTAAATATTTGCTTCCTTTGGTTTTGAAACTAAGTTTTTGATTCAAACGTCCAGTCTAACTAGGGTCTCCTATGGTCAGGATGGCTCTGATACCAACTTGTCAACACCCGGATTTTTAATCCCAGATGCCTGTTATGCCATACATCGCAATCCCAGGATTACCATTTTTGCGAGACATAACAGATTTGGATACCACAGTACATCATCCATTACAAACCGTACATCAGCTCTTACACAAATAAGGATCTCATGATCCAGTTCTTAATACAACTCAAGCAGTGGAAATACGTAATAATAAAGGTAGTGTAGGCGAAGCTCCATCTTCGGGGTCACAGGCAATGGTGACGATGGGAGATGATCCTAGTTGTCGTAACCTTCCTTGGGTCCATCATCCTGGTACTCCTCTTCATAGTCTGGCCACAGGAATAGCCAGGGACAAATCAATGACTACTCTTTAAGTACTCGCAAACTAATACTAACAATTGAAGGGGTTTTTTGTAGTACGACACTAAGCTCTAGGGTTGTTTTGCAAAAAGCCAGATTTACTTCTACTAAGTTCATAAGCAAGAAACGCTAGTTGAAATTTTATAACACCTATATGGGAACTTGTATTTCATATCACAACTCTGTTGTGGTCAAGTCAAAATATCAATTCATTTCACAAGTCCTTTTGAAAACATCTGACGGGTGAACAGTATGGCCACTCCAACTGTCCATAACCGCGGACGCAGCTATTCGAATAGTTTGACACTCTGCAGAGATTGTAAACTTTCACCACAACATTCGATACATCCGCCAAGAACAAATCCTGAATTCACCATACTCAGTATGCGGATTATCAATCCTAACCTTTCAATTACAAGACCTAGTATAAGCACCTCTCCTGTGAGTTTGGCCTCCCAACCATGACCAACTGCCATCTTGGGTACTGCACAGGTGGACAATCTTCACAAGGTAGCCTCAGATCAGACCTTGGTCGTGAGGGAACCCATACTAAGGTATATAAGTTTCCAGTCAAGCCCTACCCAAATTTCGGGTATTGTGGTTGTACGGTAAAATTGGAATGGTATCGAATCTAGACAACCATCTGTTTTATAAAGGGCTAAGGCTCATGCCTCAACATTTTCATCATCAAAATCATCTGGTGTTCGGAAACACATGTCAAAACATCTCAGTAGAATGACTCATCATTCTAAGGTTTTCATAACCATTTTCCACCAAGTATTCCCATCTAAAGTTGGTCAAGTTGTATGCTTAGCACTAGCATCTACAAGTGGGGGTGAGTACTAATGAGGGGAGGTAAACAAGTGGAGTTTAACTAAGTACAATCTCATGCCTTAGGATGACATCAAGATTATCTAGATTAATCCAAATTTAATGCTCTTTATGCAACCTTCCATTATCTTTATAGTATCTACAATTCACTATGTAACTATAAGAGAAAGCTTTGATAAAGAAATAAAGTAGAAAGCTTGCAAGTAAAACTAGGAATGGGGTTATCAAGTGGGTATGATCACATATGCTTAAGGCATATAGTTGGCATGGTAACAAGCAAGTATTAGCTTGCATAGGTCAACTTGATTAGTAGGGCTTGCCTTGTGCAGAGCAGTGGTTGAAGTTCTCCTCGGCTTCTTCTTCGTAGTATCCTCCTTCCTCCCCATATCCTTGGTCGGTACTAGCGTCTATGAATAAATATGAGGTACACAATCACCAAACAATACTTAACTACTTTCAATCATCACACAAAGGTGTTCTATAGATGATCTAGCATCATCACTAATATCACAAGAATAAAGCATTTGTTTATTTATTTATTTTTAGAAAAGTAATTTCTACTCATTGAAAAACTACTTAAGATTTAATATTCTCCAAACCAAACAAGGGATCATGTTGACACATGTCATCACCACATATTTCAGTACATGAGAATGTGATTTAAAGTGGTATCACAATTTAATAAGATTTAACCTTTTATTTTAAATAAAATAAATGACTAGAAATGCCTATGTGGCATTCTTTTATTACTTGAACATTATTTCTGTAAGTAAACCCATATTTTTTTATATTCTGAAAGGTATTATCAAATGTGATTTTTGAGAGTTGGAATCAACTCAAAAGCTATACTGGTTGAAATTTGAAAAATGTTTGAATGCAGAAAAGATTTTGAATTGTTATTTTTACCAAGGTTGATCTATAGATCCAAATTATTTGAATCCAACGGGCTTGGATTAAGCATTTCAATATCTTTTTAACAAAATTGGTTTCCTTCAATTTGGTTCACTGAATCGAGCTGGGTTGATTTTTGAAACTAGGTACAGAACTGAGTTTGAATGAAAATAGAAAAAGCTAATTTCAAACGAGTGGGCTGCGCGGGAAGGGTTATTGGGACGGCCCAGTGTCACTCTGCAGCGCTGGCGCAATGGGGTCTCATGGTCGTCAAGATCTCATAAAAGCCAAGCGATGCAGGCGATGTGGTGCGTTGGATTAGAAGTGAGATCAACGGCTGAGGGTCGTCGTCGACGATGAACAAGTCACCGGCGAGCTCGAACCCTAGCGGCTCGGTGGGGGTGCATAGGGGGCATACCGGGGATCTAGTGACGACGGCGAGGCGGGCAAACGACGAATTCGACGACGGCGAACTCAGGGGTGGTCGCGGCAGCTCCGGGGGTGGTCGAAATCAACGGCTCCCTTCTTCTCCAGAGGCGGCCTGCTCCGGCGCAATTCCGGCGAGCTGCTGCTCCTCATGCTCCGGCTAAGGGGTGGAATGATCAGTGAGGTGAGGGGAGTGAGATGGTGTGAAGAAATCGAGCGGGGGTCGTCTCCTTTTATAGGCTCGACGGCGAGACCGAGAGGGATGGGAAGGCGACGGTGGCGACACGGCTACAGGTGGCTAGAGGCATGGCAAAGGTTGGCGATCAACGGGTGGTCTCCTAACGATGCTCTAGAGACTAAATGCGCGTGTAGGGGCGGTGACATATGGTAGGGAACGTGCGGTGCTCTGCGAGGCACAGGCGGCGAACTCCGCATCAAGCGGTGGCTACGGGGTACGGGCGGTGAAACGAACATGTCTGGTGGTCTCCTGGGACGGTGGGGTGCATACTGACGGTCGGCAAGGGCTCGAGGTGGTCGGGTTGCGTGGGAACGGCGCATTCTCTAGAGTACGCGTTGGCATTATCAACAGTGGAACGGGCGCGGCATTCCTGGAGGTTCTGGTCGCGGTCTCTAATCTAGGGCTGGTCGAGAGGGGGCGGTGAGGCATGGGCTGCATACTAGACAAGGTTGGCACGGCTAGTTCTTCTCCTAGCTTGCTGTCCACACTAGGGTGACATGTGTGCTCTCGGCCTGCTCACCATTGATGGCATTGGCAAGCTCACAGTGGTAGTAGAGTTTAGTTAAGGTTGCTAGATGATCTATTAAGGCTAGTTGTAACCAGAGAGGGAACAAGGTTGGCCCAAAACACTCCTCAACATAGTGTTTTTGATTTTGTTGATTTGAATCTGCAACCTGTTTGATGAAATGGCCACATGAACTAAAGTTTTGAATTTTGAAAAGATTTTTGGTTGGTGTGCTAGGCATGTGTTGAGGGTTCTGTGGATGCTTGGGTTTTGAAAATTGAGCTTGTTTGAGTGGTTTTTTAAATAGTGGGATCTTCCCATATGAAATAGATTCAATTTTAAACTGTCATTTAAACTAAGCATTTAAATGATTTTGGATGATCACAAAGTGGGCCTTGGTACCTTGTTATGAGTACTATCAAGGGGTGCAAAGATCCATACATGTTTCTGTTAATTTCTGAAAGTTAGGGATAGCCAAAGTAGGCATGGGAGTTAAGTTGACCAAAGTGACCATTCACTTAATTTGTATGTTTTGACTTGTTTGTCTTTGGGAAAAGTTTGGGTATTGTTTAGATGATGTTTATTTCACCTAAGAATCATTTTACAAGCAAAGATACACAGAAACATGGCAATTCAAAAGAATCCAAATTCTAATACATACACATATGAATGCTTTCATATTTCTAATTGGAAAAGTTTTTGTTAACCCTAATTTCGATGATTAGAGTTTGATGATCTAAGTTTAATATTTTTGGGATGTTACAGCAATCTGGTGATAAAGTCCATTCCAACGCAATCCCATTTTCATTCCGGAATCTGCAATGGTTGCAACAATCCTGCGGGTCGTTGATGTCCCGCCTTGACTCGCTGACATATATCACACTTGGCGATATATCTTCCGATTTCTCTCTTCATCTTATGCCACCAAAATTGTTCCTTCAAATCTTGATACATCTTCGTTCCTCCGGGGTGGATATAATAAAGAGTATCATGATCTTCCTTGAGAATAAGTTCTTTCAACTAAGAATCTGCTGGTACACAAAGGCGTCCTTTGTACCACAGAACTCCTTCTTCGTCTTCGGTAAATCTGGGTACTTTACCTTTACCGATACGACGCTTGATTCCGTCGATACTAGCATTTCCTTTCTGCGCCTCTTGGATCTGGCTGATCAAAGTGGGTTCAAGTTATATGCTAGCCAAAAATCCTTAACTCACTAATTCCATTTGGAAATCTTCCATCTCTTTGTGCAAACTTGGTTGCTCCTACAAAATCATGGAGTTCAAGCGGCACGGCAATCTGCTAAGGGCATCTGCTACCACGTTGGCTTTACCGGGGTTATAGTTAATGTCCAGATGGTAATCCTTGACTAGCTCAATCCATCTTCTCTGTCTCATATTCAGCTCCTTCTGAGTGAATATATACTTCATGCTCTTGTGATCCGAATATATCTCACAACAATTTCCCATCAGGTAATGCCTTCATGTCTTCAGGGCTAGAACAACGGCTGCGAGTTCGAGGTTATGGGTTGGGTAATTTTGCTCATGTTGTTTCAGTTGTCGAGATAGATAAGATATAACTTTGCTTTCTTGCATTAGCACACATCCGAGACCAATCTTGGTTGCGTCACAATACACGTCCATTCAAACTTCTTGTCATTCTTCAGTAATTGGGTCATGGGTTTGGCGATACTCGAGAATCCTTCTACGAACTTGCGGTAGTATCCCTCCAATCCGAGAAATGCACGAACTTGGGTTTGAGTGGTTGGGGCTTTCCAATCTTCGACATCTTTCACTTTTGCAGGGTCAACGGCAATTCCTCCGGCTGATACAATGTGGCCGAGGAATCCTACCTCCTGTAACCAGAATTCACATTTGCTAAACTTGGCATACAACTGATTCTCTCTAAGGGTTCCAAGAATGGTCCTTAAGTGTAGCTCATGTTCTTCATCTGATTTGGAATAAATCAGAATGTCATCAATGAAAACAACGACTAACTTATCCAGGAAGTCCATAAAAATCTTATTCATGAGATTCATGAAATAAGCGGGGGCATTGGTTAATCCAAAAGACATGACAATATACTCGTATAATCCATATCTGGTGGTAAAGGCAGTCTTGGTAATATCCTCTGCGCGAATCTTGAGTTGATGATAGCCTGTTCTAAGATCAATCTTAGAAAACACTTTGGCACCGGTCAACTGATCAAACAAATCTTCTATGTTGGTAAGTGGGTACTTGTTCTTGATAGTGACATCATTCAACTTCCGGTAATCCGTACACAAACGATTTCCTCCATCCTTCTTATCCACGAGCAAGACAGGTGATCTCCATGGTGACGCACTTGGTTGAATCAATCCAATTTCCAACATGGCATCTAGTTGCTTCTTCAGTTCTGCTAGTTCAGACGGGTTCATACTATATGGTCTCTGGGCTATGGGTCCTGTTCCGGGGATTAGTTCGATGATAAACTCGATATCCCGATCTAGGGGAATACACAGCAAAACATCTGGAAATACATTGGGGTATTCACAAACTATCCGGACTTGGTCAATGGTAGGTTGGGCTATACTCTTGTTGCACTTGAATTGACGAGGTAAGGTTTCAGATATATGATCGACTGATATTCCGGCTGTACTGGTCATGGTTATGGCTTTCTTGGCACAGTCAATCAATCCTTTATGTTTGGACATCCAATCCATTCCTAGTACTACTTCCAAACCTTTAGTTCCAAGTACTATCAGATTAGCATAAAAATCTATGCCATGGATTCGGATAGGGACGGCTTTGCAAATTTGCCTAGCTTTGGTGGTTGAACCGGGGATTTGAACAATCATAACATGCTTCAGTTTTGTTGGTTGAATCTTACTAGTGCATGCAAATTCTTTGGTGACAAATGAGTGCGATGCACCAGAATCAAACAACACTCTAGCCAGTACTGAATTAATAGAAAACATACCCAGCACGACATCGGGTGCTTCCTGGGCTTCTTCAGCATGCATGAGAAAAAGATGGCCGTTGCGGTTGAGAGAGTTCACTGGGGCAAACCTTCTTCCGGGCTGAACATGACGTTGTTGCTGAGCTAGGGAATTGGCATTGGGGGCTGCGGCATTCTTCTTGGGGCACTCATTGGAGTAGTGGCCTTTATTTCCACAGTCATAACAATTCACGTGTGACTTGTCCTTTGCTGCAATAGGCACAACATTGCTTCCAGTCCCCGGGGCAGTGTTGGTGTTGGCGGCAGCATTGTTGTTGTTGAACTTGGGTGGTGCACGGTTGAAATTGTTAGAGTTTCCGGGGTTGTTGTTATTTCCTCCTATCCTCGGGTTTCCACGGTTGGGATAGGTCGGACGGTTCATCGGGGGTCGGTTGGTTCTCGGGGCAAATCCTGGAGATGTGTTAGGGCGATACTTTGGGGTCTGATGTGTTCCTGGATGATGCATCATGCGACGCTTGCGGTTCTCATTGGCCTGGTTGATCTTTCCTTCCATCTGGATGGCAGAGTCGACAAGATCTTCATATCAGCAAAGGGGATATTGACCAATACCGTCTGCATCTCATCGTGCAGACCATTCAGGAATCTTTCTTCTTGGCTTCGGTGTCGATCTCATCCGGGGCATACCCAGCTAATGACGAGAATTTGTCACGGTATTCCACTACGGTCATCCTTCCTTGCTTCAGTTCTCTGAACTCATCTCTCATCCTCTTGATCAAACCCGGGGGCACATGGGTTCGGCTGAACTTGACCTTGAATTCCTCCCAGGTCATCATCTGTCCTCCGGTCATTGCACGCACGCTGTTCCACAATGCTCTTGCATCTCTGGCTAGATAGTGGGTGGCGAACAGAACTTTCTCATTAGCTTCCACTCCGGCGACTTCTAGGTTGTTTTCCATGGTCTGCAGCCAATCTTCTGCGTCTAGGGGCTCTTCTGACTTAGTGAAAATAGGTGGGTTGGTGTTCTGGAAATTCTTGATCTTAGATCCATGGTTGTCCTGATTTCCTTGGCCTTGGTTGTTGTGGGCTAGCTGAGCTATCTGCTGAAGGGTGGCTAGGTTGGCTTGACGTTCGGCTCTTTCAGCTTCGCGGTCCGAACCCGACATTTGCAGGATCTGCAACATCGGGTCCGGGGATGAACCATTTCCTCCTCGTGGCATCTGGAGATTGAGATAGATCATGAGAGAAGAGGGGAATTTCTAAGGTTCAGGGACTTTGAAAAGTTTTTAAAGTTTGACTCAGATTTTCTAGCAACTTGCTTTTCATTCATTCATAGCACCCGATACCACAAAACAAGAAAAACAGATGGTTTTAAGAACCATTCTGGAAACTACGATATAGTGGGACCGAATACAACTCACTACGCTAGTGCTCAAGTGCTACTACTCCTCAGAGTCGGTGTAGTCGTCATCCTCATCGTCATCGATGAAGGCAAAATCATCCTCATCGGTGAAGAAGTCCATAGCCCGATCCTCCAGAAAATAATCGTCATCGCTGAGATAGGAGTAGGGGTCTCCACGAAGATCCTCTCCGACATTCTCTCTTTCCTCCAACTGCATGTCTCTCTCGTGGATCGTCTACTCCAAATCTGACATACGATGGCGAAAACGGGCAATGATGCTCTCCTTCTTGTTGAGCTGACGACGGTGAGACTTGCGATCCTTCGCTAGCATGGTGATGGTCTGATCCTTCGCCTTGATGATGGCGGACTTGTGGTTGGAGTAGTCACGGCAATTATCCAATTCCTGCTGATGATCATACATCATGAAGCTGAGGTGGTCCAACTGAGTCTTCAGCTCGTGGTGGTATGGGGCTTCCAGTGGTTGTCCCATATCATCATGCCTTGGACAAAACTCAAATCGGGTACCCTTGATCTGGTTGATACTCTACCCACACATACGGGCAAGATCTTCCTGCATGGCCCTGGCAAGTCCATCGAGCGAGTTGTTTTCTCTTAAGGTGAACTAAATTCCCTCGGCAGTGGGAGGTTCAATCTTTCCTTGGAGACTTGCAATAATTAGCCATTGCAGATCTTCTCCTCCTTGATCATTGAGCTATGCTCCGAAGAACACGGGGTGCGGACGCTCCAGAAGTTCCGAAAGCTGGTCCAAATCCCGCACAAAGATAAGGTCTCCTCCATTCCCCAACTGATAAAACATGTTGTACTTCACATCCATCTATAGGAATATAGGATGAGTAAGTTAGTAGAGTGATCAAGTGTGTCAAATTTTAGGTATTTTGCAAGATTTTTTGAGGATCATGAATTTTTATGAAACAAACAAGGTGATAAGAATGGGAATTAGTTTTTGTAAATATTTGCTTCCTTTGGTTTTGAAACTAAGATTTTGATTCAAACAACCAGTCTAACTAGGGTCTCCTATGGTCAGGATGGCTCAGATACCAACTTGTCAACACCCGGATTTTTAATCCCAGATGCCTGTTATGCCATACATCGCAATCCCAGGATTACCATTTTTGCGAGACATAACAGATTTGGAGACCACAGTACATCATCTATTACAAACCATACATAAGGTCTTACACAAATAAGGATCTCATGATCCAGTTCTTAATACAACTCAAGCAGCGGAAATACGTAATAATAACAGTAGTGTAGGCGAAGCTCCATCTTCAGGGTGACAGGCAATGTTGACGATGGGAGAGGATCCTAGTTGTCGTAACCTTCCTGGGGTCCTTCATCCTGGTACTCCTCTTCATAGTCTGGCCACGAGAATAGCCAGGGACAAAGCCATGAGTACTCTTTAAGTACTCGCAAACTAATACTAATAAGTGAAGGGGGGTTTTGTAGTAGGACACTAAGCTCTAGGGTTGTTTTGCAAAAATCCAGATTTACCTCTACGAAGTTTAGAAGCAAGAAAATCTAGTTGAAATTTTATAACGCCTAAGTGGGAACTTGTATTTCATATCACAACTCTGTTGTGGTTAAGTCAAAATCTCAATTCATTTCACAAGTCATTTTGAAAACATCTGACGGGGGAACAGTATGGCCACTCCAGCTGTCCATAACCACGGACGCGGCTATTCGAATAGTTTGACACTCTGCAGCACTTTCACCACAACATTCGATACATCCGTCAGGAACAAATCCTGAATTCACCATACTCAGTATGCGGATTATCAATCCTAACCTTTCCATTACACGCCCTAGTATAAGCACCTCTTCTGTGAGTTTGGCCTCCCAACCATGACCAACTGTCATCTTGGGTACTGCACAGGTGGACAATCTTCACAAGGTAGCCTTATCTCAGACCTTGGTCGTGAGGGAACCCATACTAAGGTATATAAGTTTCCAGTCAAGCCCTACCCAAATTTCGGGTATTGTGGTTGTACGGTAAAATTGTAATGGTATCGCATCCAGACAACCATCAGTTTTATAAAGGGCTAAGGCTCATGCCTTAACATTTTCATCATCCAAATCATCTGGTGTTCGGAAACACATGTCAAAAAATCTCAGTAGAATGACTCATCATTCTAAGGTTTTCATAACCATTTTCCACCAAGTATTCCCATCTAAAGTTGGTCAAGTTTTATGCTTAGCACTGGCATCTACAAGTGAGGGTGAGTACTAAGGAGGGGTGGTAAACAAGTGGTGTTTAACTAAGTTCAATCTCATGCCTTAGGGTGACAACAAGATTATCTAGCTTAGGCCAAATTTAATGCGCTTTATGCAACCTTCAATTAACTTCCTAGAATCTACAAGTCACTTAAGTAGACTCTAAGTAATAGCTTTGATAAAGAAATAAAGTAGAAAGCTTGCAAGTAAAACTAGGAGGGGGTATCAAGTGGGTATGATCACATATGCTTAAGGAATCTAGTGGTCATGGTAAAAAGCAAGTATTAGCTTGCATCAGTCTCAGTATAGGCTTGCATAAGTAGAGTATCTCTCAAGTGTTAGATTGCCTTGTGGAGAGCAGTGGTTGAAGTTCTCCTCGTCTTCTTCTTCGTAGTATCCTCCTTCCTCCTCGTATCCTTGGTCGGTACTAGCATCGCACAATCACCAAACAATACTTAACTACTTTCAACCATCACACAAAAGGGTTCTATAGATGATCTAGCATCATCACTAACATTCAAGATTAAAGCCTTTGTCTTATTTATTTTATTTTTAGAAAAGTAATTTCTACTCATTGAAAAACTACTTAAGATTTAATATTCTCTAACTCAAACATGGGATCATGTTGACACATGTCATCACCACATATTTCAGTACATGGGAATGTGATTTAAAGTGGTTTCACAATTTAATAAGGTTTACCCTTTTATTTTAAATAAAATAAAGTGACTAGAAATTCCTATGTGGCATTCTTTTATTACTTGAACATTATTTTTGTAAGTAAACCCATATGTTTTTATATATTCTGAAAGGTATGGTCAAATGTGATTTTTGAGAGTTTGAATCAACTCAAAATCTATTACGGTTGAGATTTGAAAAAATTTGAATGCAGAAAAGCTTCTAACTTGTTATTTTTACCAAGGTTGATCTACAGATCCAAATGATTTGAATCCAACGGGCTTCGATTAAGCATTTCAACACCTTTTTAACAAAATTGGTTTCATGCAATTTGGTTCACTGAATCGAGATGGGTTCATTTTTAAAACTAGGTACAGAACTGAGTTTGAATGAAAATAGAAAAAGCTAAATTCAAACGAGTGGGCTGCGCGGGAAGGGTTATTGGGCCGGCCAGTGTCACTCCGTAGCGCGGGGCTCAACTGACAGGAGGGGTCTACTGGTCAGTGGCTCATAAAACATGAAGCTCTACGGGGCGATGTGGTGCGTTGGATTAGTATGAAGATCGACGACTGAGGGTCATCGTCGACGATGAACAAGTCACCGGCGAGCTCGAACCCTAGCGGCTCGGTGGGGGTGCATAGGGGGAATACCGGGGTTCCAGTGGCGACGGCGATGCGGGCAAACGACGAAGTCGACGACAGCGAACTAAGGGGTGGTCGCGGCAGCTCCGGGGGTGGTCGAAATCAACAGCTCCCTTCTTCTCCAGAGGCGGCCTGCTCCGGCGCAATTCGGCAAACTGATGCTCCTCGTGCTTCGGCTAAGGGATGGAATGATCAGGGAGGTGAGGGGAGTGAGATGGTGTGAATAAATTGAGCGGGGGTCGTCTCCTTTTATAGGCTCGACGACGAGACCGAGAGGGATGGGCAAGCGATGATGGCGACACAGCTACGAGCGGCTAGAGGCATGGCCGAGGTTGGCGATCGACGGGTGGCTTCCTGGCGATGCTCTAGAGCTTAAATTCGCGTGTAGGGTGTTGGAGATATGCCCTAGAGGCAATAATAAATATAGTTATTATTGTATCTTTGTTTTTATGATAAATGTTTACATTCATGCTATAATAGTATTAAAAAGGAAACGTTAATACTTGTGTGATTTGTAAACTTAATTTGAAGTCCCTAGTAAAGCCTCTATACATCACTAGCTTGTTGGTTAATGAATGATTGTGGTTTCCATATCATGAAAATTTGAGATGTTATTAACAACAAGATCATATCGTTAGGAGAATGATATGATGGACATACTCCTATAGATAAGCGTAGCATAAAGATCAAGTCATTTCAATAGTTCAATTGCTATATGCTTTCTGATACATAGTAACCTAATTCCTTCGACCATGAGATCATGCATATCACCTTTACCGGATGGATGCTTTGATGACATCAAACACCACACCGTAACTGGGTGGCTATAAAGGTGGCATTGAGTGTTCGGAAAGTATTGGTTGAGACACATGGATCAAGAGTGGGATTTTTCCATCCATATGACGGATAGATATACTCTGGGCCCTCCGTGGAATGTCATCCAATTAGCTTGAAAGCATGTGGTGGCTCACAAGGGATCACATATCACGGACGAAAAGAGTACTTATCGGTAACAAGGTTGAACTAGGTATGCAGAGATACCGACGATCATAACCTCGGATAAGTAAACTATCGTGAGACAAAGGGAAATTGGTATCGTATGTAAGTGGTTCATTCGATCGCAAAGTAATCGTAGAAATATGTGGGAGCCATATGAATTTCCAGATTCCTCTATTGGTTATTGTTCGGAGAAGTGTCTCGATCATGTCCGCATAATTCACGAATCGTAGGGAGACACACTTAACGATTCGACGTTGTTTAAGTAGTTATGGTATGATGAGAAAGAGACCGAATGTTGTTCGGAGTCTCGGATGGGATCCGGGATATCACGAGGATATCCGGAATGGTCCGAAGAATAAGATTCATATAAGGAAAGTCTCGTTTCGGAGTTGGGGAATGATTCCGGTGTTTTCATCGGGAATGTTCTAGAAGGTTCCGGAATGTCCGGCACTCCGGAGGGGAAGGGGTACATGAATGTGTCATTACAAGTTGGAATGATTGTATCATGTACTAGGTGTCATCGCTGTCCAAAATAAAGGGTTTATTCAAATCCTAGTTTGAAAAGTCAAACGGCTAGTTTGAAAGTCAAAGCAGCTTTTTGGAAAGCAGGAAGAGAGGTGGAAACCGAGTTGGGAGGAGTTCCCTCCTCCAACCGGCAGCCCTCCTCCAAGCCGAGTTGGGGAGGGACTCCCCTCACCTTGGCCGCACCTCCCACCTATAGAGGGAGGGGCAGGGCTGCCCCTCCTAGCACACAAGTTCCCTGCCCCAAACCCTAGCTTGGCGCTACCACCTCCTGCACTGCCGCCTCCTAGGGTTGCCCTAGCCGCCGACTTGGGCTGCCCCAAGCTCTAGCCGCCGGCTCTAGCACCTCCTCCTTGGTGTGTCTAAACCGTAGATCGCTGAGGAGCTCTCTCATAATCCACCATACTCGCTCCGGCTTAAGGCGAAGCCCTGCGAGATCTCCCCTCTACTTCCGGTACCGCCACAGTTGTCTTCGGAATCGCGAGGAGAGTGCTACAACCTCCATTTGCTTTGGAACAAGGAGAGGAAGGTCTTCGTACCGAACGTGTGACCGACTCGGGGCGCTGCCTTGCAGCGCCGGAAGGATCGTCTACGCGATCTTGAGATCGTACGACTACATCACCCACGAGAATCCGCTCTCGTTAAACACTTTGGAATCTTCGAGGGTGAGTTATTCCATCGACTCGTTGCTACAATCTAGTAGATAGATCTTGGCTTGTTTGTTTGTATGCGATAGAAATTTCTTGTTTTCCATGCTACGAAACCCTACAGTGGTATCAGAGCCGTGTCTATATGTAGATCTGTTGCACGAGTAGAACACAATGGTCATTGTGGGCATTGATGCTTTTATTGTCTATTGCTTCTTGTGTACTTTGCATCTTGCGGTATGTTGGGATGAAGCGGCCCGGGCTAACCTTACATGACATCGTTCATGAGACTTGCTCCACGCTTGACATGCAACTTGTATTGCATAAGTGGCTTTGCGGGTGCCTGTTTCTCCTAGCATAGTTAAGATCCAATTTACAACGGGTGATTAACAATACTATTATCAATGTTGTGGTTCTTGTTCGTAAGTTAGAACGACACTTATTGAAAGCCCCAAACCATGTAAAACATGCAAAGAAAGTAGAGGCGTCTAACTTTGTTTTGCAGGGGTGTGCAGTGATGTGATATGGCCATGATTGTGATTATATTTGATGTATGCAATGATCCTTATTGTAAGTTGGCACCGGAAGGAGCCATATGGTTGTCTTTAATTTCTATTAAGACCCGCGTGTCTATTCAAAGTAGTTGTAATAGTTGAAGCTGGTGGACGACAACCATGGAGAAGCGTCATTGACCTTGATGCAATGCCGGTGATGATGGAGATCATGTTCGTGCTTGAAGATGGAGATCGGAAGCACAAAGAAGAAAGGCCATATCATATCACATATTATGAATTGCATGTGATGTTAATCTTTTATGCATCTTGTATTGCTTAGTAGACGACGGTAGCATTATAAGATGATCCCTCATGCACATGAATTTCAAGTCATAAAGTGTTCACCCTTAGTTAGCACCGTTGCTAAAGCTTGTTGTTTCAAAGCACCACGTGATGATCGGGTGTGTTAGATTCTGCAAGTGTATACAACGTGAGCAGGCCAGATTTGCTCATGCGGAAACTAAGGTTTGATCTTGACGAGCCTAGCATGTACAGACATGGTCTCGGAACACGGATCACCAAAAGGTAAAGCATGAATCATATAGTAGATATGATGAACATGTCGATTGTTCGCCATTGAAACTATATCAACTCTCGTGATGATCGGTGTTGATGTAGTGGATTTGGTTCGTGTGATCACTAAAACAATGTGAGGGATGTTGTTTTGAGTGGGAGTTCACCTAGTTTAATTTTATTATTAATTTGAACTCAATTTGTCATAAACTTAGTCTAAACCATTGCAAATATGTTGTAGATCAATGGCAGCCCCTACCATCAATTTTAATGCGTTCCTAGAGAAAGAAAAGTTGAAAACAATGGAAGCAACTTCGGATTGGTTCCGAATTTGAGGATTGTCCTCACGGTGGTAATTTGACCTATGTCTTTGGATGCACTTTGGGTGACCCACTGCGGTGATGCTTCCGATGAAGTAAAGAATGTTTACCTCGCTCAGAAGAATCAGTACTCCATAGTTCAGTGTGCTATCTTGTATGGTTTAGAATCGGAGCTTCAGAAAAGGTTTGAGAATTCAGAACCATATAATATTGTCGAAGATCTCAAATTGATTTTTGAGACTCACGCGGCAATGGAAAGTTATGAGGCTTCTGAAAAGTTCTTTAACTGCAAGATGGAAGAGGGGAGCTCCGTCAGTGAGCATGTGCTTAAGATGTCTGGGCACGCAAACAAACTTCAAAGCTTGGGTATAGTCATTCCTAATGCTTTGGGGATTTACCGTGTCCTCCAATCACTACCACCAAGTTACAAGAGCTTTGTGATGAACTACAACATGCAGAACATGAACAAGCAGTTGCCAGAACTGTTTGCTATGTTAAAGTCTGCAGAAGTGGAGATCAAGAAAGAGCACCAAGTGTTGTTGGTCAATAAGACCACCAAATTCAAGAAAGGCAAGTCTAAGCAGAAGGTACACTTCAAGAAGGGTGGTAAGAAAGTTACCGCCAACGAAGAAGACCAAGGCTGGACCTAAGCCCGATCTTGAGTGCTTTTACCAAGGAGAAGGTCCTTTGGGCGGAATTGCCCAAAGTACTTGGCGGATTTGAAGAACGGCAACATCAAGAAGAAAGGTATATCTGATATACATGTTATTGATGTGTATCTCACTAGTACTCGTAGTAGTGCCTGGGTATTTAATACTGGTTCGGTTGCTCATATTTGTAACTCGAAACAGGTGCTGCAGAATAAACGGAAGCTAGCGAATAACGAGGTGACGATGCACGTGGGAAACGGATCAAAGGTTGATGTGATCGCGGTCGGCACGCTACCCCTTCATCTACCATGGGGATTAGTTTTATACTTAAATAATTTTTATTTGGTGCCTGCATTGAGCATGAACATTATATCGGGATCTTGTTTATTGCGAGACGGTTAATTGTTTAAGTCCGAGAATAATGGTTGTTCAATTTATATGATTAATATGTTTTATGCACATGCACCTTTGATAGATGGTCTATTATTATTGAATCTCGATAGTGGAAATACACATATCAACAGCATTGAGGCTAAACGTTTGAAATCAAGTGATAATTCGAACTATATGTGGCACTGTCGTCTTGGTCACATTGGAGTGAAACGTATGAAGAAACTCCATTCCGATGGACTTCTTGAATCACTTGATTTTGAATCACTTGAAAGATGCGAAGCATGTATGATGGGTAAAATGACTAAGACTCCATTTTTTGGTATGATGGAGCGAGCTCTACGACTTATTGGAAATCATACATACCGATGTGTGTGGTCCAATGAGTGTAGCATCATGTGATGGTTATCGTTATGTTCTTACCTTCACGGATGACTTGAGTAGATATGGTTATATCTATTTCATGAAACATAAGTCCGAAACTTTCGAGAAGTTTAAGGAGTTTCAAAGTGAGGTAGAGAATCAACGTAACAAGAAGATTAAATTTCTACGTTACGATCGTGGAGGTGAATATCTAAGTTCTGAGTTTGGCGAGCATTTGAAGAAATGGAATACTTTCAATTGACACCGCCGGAACACCACAGCGTAATGGTGTGTCCGAGCGTAATCGAACTCTCTTAGATATGGTTCGTTCTATGATGTCACTTACAGATTTACCGCTATCATTTTGGGGTTATGCATTAGAAACAGCCGCATTCACTTTAAATAGGGCACCATCTAAATCCGTTGAAACGACACCGTATGAATTATGGTTTGGGAAGAAACCTAAATTGTCGTTCCTTAAAGTTTGGGGTTTCAAAGCCTATGTAAAGAAGTTACAGCCGGACAAGCTTGAACCCAAAGCGGAAAAATGCGTCTTCATAGGATACGCAAAGGAAACTATTGGGTATACCTTCTATCATAGATCCGAAGGTAAAATCTTCGTTGCCAAGAATGGATCCTTTCTAGAGAAGGAATTTCTCTCGAAAGAAGTGACTGCAAGGAAAGTAGAACTCGACGAGGTTGTCGAACCTTCTCTCGAAATTGCGAGTAGTGTAGCACCGGAAGAAGTTCCAGTGGTGCCTGCACCAATTAGAGAGGAAGCTAATGATGATGATCATGAAACTTCGGTTGAAGTTGCTACAGAGCCTCGCAGGTCAACGAGAACTCGTACCACTCCAGATTGGTATGATCCCGTTATGAGTGTCATGTTGGTGGATAACACCGATGACCCCGAGACATATGAGGAAGCGATGATGAGCCCAGATTCCAATAAATGGCAAGAAGCCATGAAATCCGAGATTGGATCCATGTACGAAAACCAAGTGTGGACTTTGGTGGACTTACCGGATGGCGGAAGGTGTCGAGAACAAATGGATTTTCAAGAAGAAAACAGATCTTGATGGTAATGTTCTGTCTATAAAGCTCGACTTGTGTCAAAGGGTTTCGACAAATTCAAGGAGTTGACTACGATGAGACCTTCTCACCGATGGCGAAGCTAAAGTCTGTGAGGATTATGTTAGCGATCGCTGCATATTATGATTATGAGATATGGCGGATGGATGTCAAACAGCATTCCTCAATGGAGACATTGATGAAGAGTTGTATATGATGAAACCCAAAGGTTTTGTCGATCCTAAAGATGCTAACAAGGTATGCAAACTTCAACGGTCCATCTATGGATTGAAGCAAGCATCCGAAGTTGGAATCAACGTTTTGATAAGGTAATCAAAGTTTTGGTTTTATACAAACTTATGGAGAAGCTTGTATTTACAAGAAAGTGAGTGGGAGCTCTGTAGCATTCTTAATACTATATGTGGATGACATATTGTTGATTGGGAATGATGTAGACCTTCTTAATAGTGTCAAAGAATATTTGAATAATAGTTTTTCAATGAAGGATCTTGCCGAAGCAGCTTACACATTAGGCATAAAGATTTATAGAGATAGATCGAGACGCTTAATGTCATTGTCACAAAGTACGTACTTGGACAAGGTTCGAAAGAGGTTTGGAATGGAAGATAGCAAGAAAGGGTTCTTGCCCATGTTGCTATCGACCTTGAGTAAAACTCGAGTTCGACATCGACGGAAGATAGAGAAAGGATGAGTAAGACTCCCTATGCCTCAGCCATAGGATCTCTAATGTATGCCATGCTATGTACTAGACCCGACATTGCATATGCTGTTAGTTTAACTAGCAGTTATCAAAGTGATCCAGGAGTGGATCATTGGACAGCGGTCAAAAACATTCTTAAGTACTTGAGAAGAACTAAGGATATGGTTCTTTCTTATGGAGGTGATGAACAACTCGTTGTTAATGGTTACACCGATGCTAGTTGGAACACCGATCCGGATGATTCTAAATCACAATCTGGATACGTATTTATTTTGAATGGTACAACAGTTAGCTGGAGGAGTGCAAAGCAAAGCGTTGTGGCGATATCTTCAACTGAATCAGAATACATGGCTGCTTCGGAGGCTTCACAAGAAGCGATATGGATGAAAGAGTTCATTACAGAGCTGGGTGTGGTTCCTAGTGCGCTGGACCCAATGTCTATCTACTGTGATAACATGGGCGCCATAGCCAATGCGCAAGAACCAAGGTCACACAAGAAGATGAAGCACATCAAGCTGCGTTTTCACGCTATTCGAGAACATGTCCAAGATGGGGACATAAAGATTTGCAAAGTACACACAGATCTGAATGTGGCGGATCCGTTGACTAAACCTCTCCCGAGGGCAAAACATATCCTTAGTTCTTCCATGGGTGTTCGGTATATTACCATGTAATCTAGATTAGATTACTCTAGTGCAAGTGGGAGACTATTGGAGATATGCCCTAGAGGCAATAATAAATATAGTTATTATTATATCTTTGTGTTTATGATAAATGTTTACATTCATGCTATAATAGTATTAACAAGGAAACATTAATACTTGTGTGATTTGTAAACTTAATTTGAAGTCCCTAGTAAAGCCTCTATACATCACTAGCTTGTTGGTTAATGAATGATTGTGGTTTCCATATCATGAACATTTGAGATGTTATTAACAACAAGATCATATCATTAGGAGAATGATATGATGGACATACTCCTATAGATAAGCGTAGCATAAAGATCAAGTCATTTCAATAGTTCAATTGCTACATGCTTTCTGATACATAGTAACCTAATTCCTTCGACCATGAGATCATGCATATCACCTTTACGGATGGATGCTTTGATGACATCAAACACCACACCGTGGCTGGGTGGCTATAAAGGTGGCATTGAGTGTTCGGAAAGTATTGGTTGAGACACATGGATCAAGAGTGGGATTTGTCCATCCATATGGTGATAGATATACTCAGGCCCTCTCGGTGGAATGTCATCCAATTAGCTTGCAAGCATGTGACTGGCTCACAAGGGATCACATATCACGGAACAAGAAAGAGTACTTATCGTATGAGGTTGAACTAGGTATGCAGAGTTACCGACGATCATAACCTCGGATAAGTAAACTATCGTGAGACAAAGGGAAATTGGTATCGTATGTAAGTGGTTCATTCGATCGCAAAGTAATCGTAGAAATATGTGGGAGCCATATGAATTTCCAGATTCCTCTATTGGTTATTGTTCGGAGAAGTGTCTCGATCATGTCCGCATAATTCACGAACCGTAGGGAGACACACTTAAGGATTCGACGTTGTTTGAGTAGTTATGGTATGATGAGAAAGAGACCGAATGTTGTTCGGAGTCTCGGATGGGATCCGGGATATCACGAGGAGATCCGGAATGGTCCGGAGAATAAGATTCATATAAGGAAAGTCTCGTTTCGGAGTTGGGGAATGATTCCGGTGTTTTCATCGGGAATGTTCTAGAAGGTTCCGGAATGTCCGGCACTCCGGAGGGGAAGGGGTACATGAATGTGTCATTACAAGTTGGAATGATTGCATCATGTACTAGGTGTCATCGCTGTCCAAAATAAAGGGTTTATTCAAATCCTAGTTTGAAAAGTCAAACGGCTAGTTTGAAAGTCAAACGGCAGTTTTTGGAAAGAGGAGGAGAGGTGGAAACCGAGTTGGGGAGGAGTTCCCTCCTCCAACCGGCGGCCCACCTCCAAGCCGAGTTGGGGAGGGACTCCCCTCCCCTTGGCCGCACCTCCCACCTATAAAGGGTGGTGCAGGGCTGCCCCTCCTAGCACACAAGTTCCCTGCCCCAAACCCTAGCTTGGCGCCACCACCTCCTGCAGCTGCCGCCGCCTCCTAGGGTTGCCCTAGCCGCCGACTTGGGCTGCCCCAAGCCCTAGCCGCCGGCTCTAGCACCTCATCCTTGGTGTGTCTAAACCCTAGATCGCCGAGGAGCTCTCTCATAATCCACGATACTCGTTCCGGCTTAAGGCGAAGCCCTGCGAGATCTCCCCTCTACTTCCGGTACCACGCCGTTGTGCTGCCGGAATCGCGAGGAGAGTACTACAACCTCCACGCTGCTGGAACAATGGAGAGGAAGGTCTTCGTCAGTACGAGCGTGTGACCCATGAGGGCCTTGGGAACGCAGCCTTGGGAAGGATCGTCTCTGCGATCTTGAGATCGGGAAGAATCGACTACATCACCCACGAGAATCCGCTCTTGTTAAACACTTTGGAATCTTCGAGGGTGAGTTATTCCATCGACTCGTTGCTACAATCTAGTAGATAGATCTTGGCTTGTTTGTTTGTATGCTATAGAATTTTTTTTTCCATGCTACGAAACCCTACATAGGGGTGGTGGCAAATGGTCGGGAACGCGCGGTGCTCTACGAGGCAGAGGCGGCGAACTCCGCGGTGAGCGGTGGCTACGGGGTACAGGCGGTGAAACTAACATGTCTGTTGGTCTCCTGGGACGGTGGGGTGCATGCTGGCGGGCGGCGAGGGCTCGAGGTGGTCGGGTGGCGTGGGAACGGCGCGTGCTCTGCGGTGCGCGTCGGGATGGTCGACAGCGGAACGGGCGCGGCGTTCCTGACAGTTCTGGTCTCTGTCTCCGAGCTAGGGCTGGTCAAGAGGGGGCGGTGAGGCATGGGTTGCATGCTAGACAAGGTTGGCACGGCTAGTTCTTCTTCTAGCTTGCTGTCCACACTGGGGTGACATGGGTGCTCTCGGCCTGCTAACCATTGATCACAATGGACAGCTTAAAGTGGTGCTAGAGGTTAGTTAAGGTTGCTATATGATCTACTAAGGCTAGTTGTAACCAGAGAGGGAACAAGGTTGGCCCAAAACACTGCTCAACATAGTGTTTTTGATTTTGTTGATTTGAATCTGCAACCTGTTTGATGAAATCGCCGCATGAACTTAAGTTTTGAATTTTGAAAAGGATTTTTGTGGGTGTGCTAGGCATGTGTTGAGGGTTCTGTGGATGCTTGGGTTTTGAAAATTGAGCTTGTTTGAGTGGTTTTTGAAATAGTGGGATCTTCCCATATGAAATAGATTCAATTTTAAACTGTCATTTAAACTAAGCATTTGAATGTTTTTGGATGATCATAAAGTGGGCCTTGGTAACTTATTATGCGTACTATCAAGGGGTGCAAAGATCCATACATGTTTCTGTTAAGTTCTGAAAATTAGAGATAGCCAAAGTAGGCATGGGAGTTAATTTGGCCAAAGTGACCATTCACCTAATTTGTTTATTTTGACTTGTTTATCTTTGGGAAAAGTTTGGGGATTGTTTAGATGATGTTTATTTCACCTAAGAATCATTTTACAAGAAAAGAAACACAGAACCATGGCAATTCAAAAGAATCCCAATTTTAATACACACACATATGAAAGCTTTCATATTTTTAATTAGAAAAGTTTTTGTTAACCCTAAATTTGATGATTAGAGTTTGATGATCCAAGTTTAGTATTTTTGGGATGTTACAAGGACCGTCACTATCGCCGCCACTTTGTAGTCCCGAGCAAACTCGTCTGCCACGATGGAAGAGCCTTGATCCTGCATTAAAATGGTCACCGCCGCCCATCCCCGAGGTCCCCGGAGTCCACCGTGTCTCCCTAGACTCCTCCCGGCTTCTCCCCGCCACTCAGATGAGCTCCCCGGAGCCTCCCGACCCTGCTAGGGTTCCCTCTCCGTCGCTGGTGTCTCAGCAGGGAAGAGGACCCACAGGTGTCCATCTCTTTTTAATCGGACGGTCGTCGTCGCACGGTACCCCTTCGCCGGACACCATCGCTGACAGGTGGGCTCCACGCCATGGCCTTCGACTCACGTCCTGCGCGCGTCATCGCCCCGTGATGGGCCGATTTCCCCTCCTTCGGCCCAGCTCGCTTTAGATTCCGGCCCTGTTCCCTTTTTTTAGTAATTGTTTCTAGAATAACAAACAACTATTTGTTTTAAATCCAGTTGAAATTGAAAAGTGCGTCCAACTGCCCATATGAATTTTTTAGGATGTTCCCCATGAATTTCCCTAAAATGCAGAGGCATTGGTTAGCCCAAAAGTTGTTTAGAATAAATAGGATAAACCAAGCCCCTACATGTATAGTTCGAAATAAATAAATTACTTAGGGAGCTACACTTACCCAAATGAAGCAAACCCTATTGGTACTGTAATGTATTAACCATACCATGCTTGTCCCACTGGTCCAACCTAAAATGGCTTCTCTATTTTCCCACCACAAAAATAATAAAATCAAGACAATTCTGCCTTTGGGATTATCCCTAGGTTAAAACAAATGAGGTTTTGACCCAATTCCAACTCCCAGTAAACCTATATACAAATAAGCACCAAAACTAGTAGCCCAAGATTTATTGAGGTATTCTTGAATTATGGTGAATCAAACATTTCTATGCATGGTTTGTTCACCAATAAATTCACCAATTGAATTCTGTAAATCCAAAAAGGGTGATTCCAATTTCTCTAGCAAGGTATTGTCATTACCTAACCAGTACCCATGGAATCACATAAAAATATTCTATAGGTTTAATCTGGTGAAAAAGAAAAATCCAAACCAGTACTGCCTTTGGGAATTTCTTAAGGGCATTCTGGTTATTTTTTTGAAGTGAATCCAACTTTCAGTGAATCAGTCCATCAAATACTACCTAACCACCCAAGGAAATAATTTTTGGATCTCCAGAAATTGTCTGGTGAATTATTTCCTAAAACAAGAGTTTTATTCACTATAAAAATCACTTTAAATCAATGGTATTTGATAAAATAGTGAAACCCCTTTTGTTGGTTACATTTTATCAATACCTATCTGATGATATCATGTTTACACAATGATATCCTACTTAGTATATCCTTGTTCCAAAACCCCTAGCTAGTCTTAAGACTATAAAATCCATAGATATTTCCTTCAAATGCTCCCAAAACTCTTTCCCATCTTTCTAAACCCATTACCCCAACCCTACTGATTTGTAGCATGTATTACTTGTTTGTTTGCCATATGGTTTGATTCTTGTAGGCATGGTATTGATGGTGGTGTTTTTTTGCATGTATGCTCGATACCGACGCTAGTTGCGATTGTGTGCCGTCGAGAAGAAGGATTCCTCAAAGATATATTATTGCTATCCTTATTGTTATCAGTATTCTGGTATTCTAAAGAAGTCACGGGATCTCTCGCTGGTCACAGTCAAGCCACCTTCTTGCTCATACACCTTGTCCTATTACTTTATCTATGCATGTTTTATCTACTCATTTATACAAAGTTCATTGGTTTTACTATATTATACTTTGTATGGGTAATGTTTGGCTCCCTTAGTACCATTAGGTACCACCCATCTTGATGCTACCTACCTGCCCTTTAATATGGTAGATGTTATTTAACACCATAACCTCTTGGAGACCCCGTTTTTAGCCTAAACAAAAGTGTAGGATGGGAAGACCCCGGAAAAAGACTTACAAAAATGTTTTATGAGAAAACCTTGGCGAGTCTTGGCCTACCAAGTGGTTTGGAAAATGAGAAAGGTTTTGGTTTTACAAAATGATCCGGCAACGGATGGAGGAAAAAAATGTTTACGAAAACACGCTGGGCTGTACGGTTTACTATGCTGGAACAATTAACCTGTGCAACCACATTACTCTGGAATGGGACGGGGCTGGGCTACAAGTTTGTCTGATCCTGTATAGGGGCCTCATACTACTACATGGGCAAACAATCCCCGGAGGGTGGGCCTTCTCTGTCCAACGGTCCAAGCGTAGCATCGACCAGGAGAAGGAACAAAGGGTCTACGGGCCTCTACGCGATACTATGAGCCCCTCATTGAAAGTGCACACCCGTTGAGGTGGAAAACGCGCTCTAGTTGGCTGGTTACTATATAGGGCGTCCCGGTGTTGAGGGGATTAACCTCATAGGTTAGGCACCTTTATCGGAGAGGGCATTCAGAAGGTCTTGACCGGTTATTCGACCCACGATCGGTGTAGATCAGGGACGGATAATAATATGGTGTGGGTACAATGTACAACCTCTGCAGAGTGTAAATCTATTTGAATAGCGATTCCTCGGTCATGGGCCGGTTGTCTTTGGCGGGTATGCGGGTGATGGTTTTGTTTACAAAATGGACTTCGGAAAAGCAAAGGCTCTAAAATATTTTGACCGTGGGATGGTCGGGAAAATGGAGGAAGGAGTTTGGTCATGAGATGACCGGAAGGAAAAACAAATGGGTGACCCAATCCTAGTGTTTTCTTAAAACTTTTCAAAAAGATTTCCAAAATGCTTTACAAAAGTTTTCAACAAATATATAGAGACATGCTATATCTACAAGAGAAAGTAGTTTATAAAAGAACCCCTCTTGGACCCATCCTACCCCAGCCAAATTGCATATTCGTTACTATTGTTATCTTAAGGTGGTTTGCGAGTACATTCAAAGTACTCACCGGCATTGTCCCTCGCTATTTACTTGGCCATATTTTCAGATGATCGAGAGAAATGATGGAGATGCTGACGTCTATGAGAGCTAGACCGTCTTCCCAGTCAGTCGCATGTAGGTTAAGGCATGACATGGGTTCTGCGCTTGAAGAATTCCGCTATTGTTGTCGTAATCGCCATATTGTAAGTACTTGTATTCATTAATTGCGGTGACCCAGCATACCACTGCATGATGTAGTAAACTATAGCCATTGACATAACACCAATAAAACACCGTTCACCAGTATTACATCCCCCAAAGTGGTACAACAGAAACACAGCAGGTCCAAGACATGACTATAGGTTACAACTCAACTCTTTATACAAGATCCAGAGAACACTCTAGGTTAAAAAGAGAGAAAGAAACTTCTTACAAAGAAGAATTATAAATAATCAACTCAAATCTATTATACTAATAGACTAGTATCTAAACTATTGAGGCTTGCATTGCTACTATTGGAATACTCTACAAAAGTAGGTTCTATGGCTAGAGATTCTATTCTTATCTATTCCGCAACTTCGTCTTCACTTGAGCTGATATATATGTTGACTTCCTCGACTTCATTGAAGAGCTTTAGCTTTTGATGATGATTCCTGGAGCATAACTTGATGTAGACATCGTCTATACTGGCTTTAGAACCTAGCAAGGGTTAAGAAGATACTTTGAGTACGAGCATACTCAGCAAGTTCACTAGAAAAGGAGTGTCTGATGCACTATAACTACAGGTTGCTTTCGTAAACATTTCTTCAAAGGTTGCTTTTATTCTGAAAAGCTATGTCTGTTAGCCTTCACGGGTTTACCAGAACTTTCATAGAGTTCCTTTCCCGCCGCGTTCATAGCTCCTTCCCGGAATAGGGAGTAACAAGTTACAGTTCTTACACTCTGCAGAGGTGCGTCACTTTACCCATGAGAGATCTTAGCTTTGTTGCACATCCGAATTGCAGGTTCGTTCACACTTCCAATCACTGCCTTCTCCATGACCCGCATGTATCCTTGGTGTACGCCACCCACCCATTGAATTACGGCAATTGGCGACAGACCGTTCGGATGCGGAACTATCGTGGGACGTTGAGGGCTCCACCCATATTTTGCATATCCCATACGAATTACCATATAAAATGCATGCTATGAGTGATAATAGCCACGACCCGCACATCTGGCTCCATGCGAGAGGGAAAAGATACAGCTGACTTCTCCGTCCCATTCCAAATCTCATCGTCAACGCGTAATATACGGCGCAAGAATCACTAGTGACATTGGTTGTTAAGTCCTAGATAATATGTTCCTTTACCACCGGAACTCTTATAGTAGGTTATTACCTCATGGTAAATAACTTATAATCACATTAATATGAAAATAATGTTTTCTGACCTTTTTCAAATGCAGGTTATGACAACACTGGATTTTTAAAATACTTTACAGAAAATAATCAGAGGACATGAGCAAGTGTGAACTTGCCTTTTGTGATTGCAAGCATATGCACTCACGGTCTTCGAGACAATATAAGATCCAATATCTAAAATCAACGTCATTGGTCCGGTAAGGACTAATGTTTGAAGAAGCAAGATGCTTTTATGCATAAGGAATGTAATGCAAGTTGATAAACGTGAATCCCGAGAATAATGTTGTTCTAGGGTTTGGATACTGGAGATGGTTTTTCTTGGAATGTGTTGCCCTTTTAGATTAAGTTTCACACATGTGCTTCTTTTTAAGGCGTGTGAGTGTGTGTGAAACAACATGTAATTATAATATCATAAAACAATGAGATATACTAATGAGATGTGCTACTCAAGGACTGCTTATATGGAATTATCTTATCTTCGTGTTTTACCTTGAAAGTGATGACATTTATAAGGAACTTAAGTGTTAACAATCCTAGGTATATAAGTAAAGTATAAAGTGAGGTGTTTACTATTAATTTGAAGGGAATATGCCCTGAGAGGCAATAATAAAGTGTTTATTATGTGTATTCCAAGTATATGATAGATGTTTATTTTGCATGCTATAATTGTATTAATACGGAAACGTTAATACATGTTTGTTTAATAAACAAACAGAAAGTTCCTAGTTATGCCTCTCTCATAAACTAGCTCGTTGATTAACAAGATGATCAAGGTTTCCTGATCATGGACATTGGATGTTGTTAATAACGGGATCACAACATTAGTGTAATGGTGTGATGAACATTCATCCGAAGTATAGCATTACGATCAAAGTCATTGACTTTATATTGCTATAACAACTTACGAAGTGATCCTAATCCTTAGACCATGAGATCATGTCAATCACTAACACCGGAAGAGTTTCTTGATAACATCAAACGTCACACCGTAACAGAGTGATTATAAAGATGGATTCAGAACTAATAAAGTGTTATGTTGAGGCTCATGGATCGAGAGTGGAATTTGTTCATCCCGATGACAGATAGATATACTCTGGGCCGTCTCGGTGATATCACATTGATTATCTTACAAGCAAGTGATTTGATCACTAGAATGTTATATCACAAGAACGAGAAAAGAGTGCATGTCGGTAACGAGATCAAACTAGGTATGGAGATACCGATGATCGAATCTCGGACATGTAATATATCGTGAAACAAAGGGATTAAGATACTAGCGTAAAAGGTTCCGACGATCACAAGAAAGTCATCGTTGAATGTGTGGGAGTCGGTATGGGTCTCCAGATCCCGCTCGATTATTGATCCGAGGGGTCTCGATCATGTCCGAATTATTCACGAACCGTAGGGTGATACACTTAAGAGACACCGACATCCAATTGGAGCAAATGTTTCATGCCGAAAGAATGAACAAGCGCAGAAATTTATTTCACTAGATACCGAAACAGGTTTTCGGGTGAAATTGCATAAAGTGGTTATGCATGTGAAATAGAATTCTAGCAAGGGGTTATTTGTGAATGTTTGTCATTTAAGTAATTGAAAAAATTCTGAATAAAATAAAAGAGTTTTATTTAATGAGAGTTTGCATTAAATTTGGTGGAAATTTAATGGCAATTTGAGTGGACTTTTGGGTGGAGGGAATTTAAAGGAGATTTGTGAGTGGAGTGTCCACCCACATGAAGAGGGGAGGGCAAGGGGCAGCCCCATGCACCAGCCACCCCCTTGGGGTTCCCCCCCTCCTCCTATAAAAGGAGCCCCCCTCCTCACTTGTCTCTCACACCTCCTCGTGAAGGATCTCTCTCCCCCTCTAGAATTTATTCCCCATGGTCTCGGACTAGCGAGATACATGTTCCCGGTGGCTATTCGGCAAGAAAGAGTTGTGCTTCCGCTGCATCGCTGCAGCGAGGAGGCGGAGGTTTCTCGGTGCCTCGAATGTGTGTGCGAGCATGGATGCGCTGCTGATTTGCGGCGCTAGGACTTCCTCTCGATCTTGAGATCGGCAAGAGATCGTCTACATCAACCACGAGTTGAACTCGTTAAGCTTTGTCGGTCTTCAAGGGTATGTTCTCTACGGATATACATCCGCCCGTTGTTTGTATCTAGTAGATAGATCTTGGTATATAGTTCACATCGTAGGAAATTTTTTGTTTTCTATGCTGCGAACCGTACAGTGGTATCAGAGCCGGATCTATGCGTAGATACTTTACACGGGTAGTACACATATGAGTATGTGGGCGATGATGATCATGTTGTTGCTCTTTTGTTGTAATTTTGGATATTGGTGGCATAGTGGGATGAAGCGGCCCGGACAAACTTTACATGTCCTCGCACATGAGACCTGTTCCACGCTTGACATGCAACTAGTTTGCATAAGTGGCTAGCGGGTGTCTGTCTCTCCTACTATAGTCAATATCTATTTTGCAAGCGAGTTGTCAACAATTTGATTATCCTCGTTGTGGTTCATGTTCGTAGGTAAGAACAGTTCTATCTCGAAAGCCCTAAGCCACGTAAAACTTGCAATGGATAAATTAGAGGCGTCTAGTTTAGATTGTTGCTGGGCTAGTGTTATGATATGGTAGTGTTGTAAGTAGAAGTATGAGATGATACTCTTACAACACACATATCATGTAAAATCCATAGACCTTGGATTTACACATATAGGTATGATAGTGATCATACCACGATGCACATGATAGAGATCATCTGCGGGAACCATATCATTTCACTAATAAACATATGATGTTTGATAGCATCTTATATTGCTTGTTTAGCGCTTTGTTAGCATAATAAGATGATCCCTCATTTAAATATCAAGATAACAATGTGTTCTTCCTTTAGTATGCACCGATTATGTTTTCGTCGCTCCAAGACATCACGTGATGATCGGGTGTTCTCACGCGAATACTAAGGTTCTAACTTGGCGAGCCTAGCATGTACAGACATGGATTACGGACCGAAAGGTTAAGCATGAGTCATATAGTTGATATGATGCCCATTTGATGCTCGCCTTTGAAGCTATACCGACTCACGTGATGATCGGACTTGGTATAGTGGATTTGGTTCATGTAATCACCAAAAAGGCACGAGGGATGTCGTTTTTGAGTGGGAGTTCATTCGTAATATAGATTAGTTGAACTCAATCTATCATAAACTTAGTCTAAACTTTACAAATTATGTTGTAGATGGCACCACCTTCTTTTAATTTCAATGTGTTCATGGAGAAAGAGAAACTATCAACGAACGATAGCAACTTTACCGAATGGGCCATGAATTTGAGGATTCTCCTCTCTGCTGCACAAAAGCAATATGTGCTAGAAGCACCGTTAGGCCCCCCACCTTTTGATGATGCCCCTGACGAGGAGAAGAATGTCTATCAGACTCGTCAGGAGGACCACAACTTAGTTTATTGCGGCATATTGTATGGGCTAGAGCCGGAACTTCGAAAGCGTTTCGAAAACGGCAATGCATTTGATACAATGGGTGAGTTGAAAATGATTTTCGACACACATGCTGCTGTAGAGAGCTACAACGCTTCAGAAAAGTTCTTTAGCTGCATGATGGAAGAGCACAACTCCGTTAGTGAGCATGTACTCAAGATGTCGGGTTACGCCGATAAGCTTGTGTCCTTGGGAATATCGATTCCCATTGACTTAGGCATCCATCGTGTTCTCGGTCTCGCCACCTAGCTATAAGAGCTTCGTGATGAACTATAATATGCAAGGCATGAAGAAGTCTCTCCCGAGCTTCATCAATGCTTAAAACTGCGAAGTGGAGATCAAAAGGAACATCAAGTGTTGATGATCAATAGGAACACTGGTTTCAAGAAAGACAAGAAGGAAAGCGGAAGGGAAGTAAAGGCGGCAAGCTGTTGCGCTGAAAGAAACCCCGAGTTGGACCAAAGTCGATTCCGAGTGCTACTATTGTAAGGGGAGCCATCGGCGAATCGCCCCAAGTATCTGGCGGACAAGAAGGCCGGCAAGGCAAACAAAGGTATATATGATATACATGTTATTGATGTGTACTTGACTAGTGCTCGCAGAGCACCGGTATTTGATACCGTTCGGTTGCTAATATTTGTAACTCGAATCGGGGCTGCGGAACAAGCGACCGCTAGCAAGGGGTGAGGTCAAGATGCGTGTCCGCAATGGATCAAGCGTTGATGTGATCGCCGTCGAACGCCGCCTCCACTTGCCGTCGGATTAGTTATAAACTTGAATAAATGTTATCTGGTGCCTGCACTGAGCATGAACATTGTATCTGGATCGTGTTTGATGCGAAGTGGTTATTCATTTAAATCGGAGAACAATGGTTGTTCCATTTATATGAATGAAATCTTTTATGGTCATGCACCGATGATGAATGGTTTATTTCTATCAGATCTCGATGATAATGTTACACATATTCATAATGTTGATGCTAAAAGGATTAAACTTAATGATGATATATCCGCATATATGTAATTGCCGTCTAGGACATATTGGCGTTAAGCATGAAGAAGCTCCATTCGGATGGACTTTTGGAATCACTTGATTATGAATCATTTGATACATGTGACCCATGCCTTATGGGCAAGATGACTAGAATGCCGTTTTCGGTTCAATGGAGCAGGCATGATTTATTGGAAATCATACATTCTGATGTATGTGGTCCAATGAGTGTGTCGGCGCGAGGTGGATATCGTTATTTTGTTACTTTCACGGATGATTTGAGTAGATACGGTTATATCTACTTGATGAAACACAAGTCTGAAACCTTTGAAAATTTCAAGGAATTTCAGAATGAAGTGGAAAATCATCGTAATAGAAAGATCAAATTTCTACGGTCCGACCGTGGAGGTGAGTATCTAAGTTACGAGTTTAGCACTCACATGAAAGAGTGTGGAATTGTTTCACAACTCACACTGCGGAACACCACAAATAAATGGTGTGTCGAACGTCGTAATCGTACTTTATTAGATATGGTTCGATCTATGATGTCTCGGACGGACTTGCCGTTGTCATTTTGGGGTTATGCACTAGAAACTGCTGCATTCACTTTAAATCGGGCACCATCTAAATCCGTTGAAAAGACACCGTATGAATTGTGGTTTGGAAACAAACCTAAGCTGTCATTTCTTAAAGTTTGGGGATGCGATGTTTATGTGAAGAAACTTCAACCGGATAAACTCGAACCCAAAGCGGAAAAATGCGTCTTCATAGGATACCCTAAAGAAACTATTGGGTATTCCTTCTATCACAGATCCGAGGGCAAGGTTTTTGTTGCCAAGAATGGATCCTTTCTAGAGAAAGAGTTTCTCGCGAAAGGTGTGAGTAGTCGGAAGGTAGAACTCGAAGAGGTTGTGGAACCTTCTCTTCAAAGTATGGCGAGTAGCGCAGCGCCGGAAGTTGTTCCGGAGTTGGATCCACCTGTTGAAGAGGGAACTAATGATAATGATCATGAAACTCCAAAAGAGAGTACTACCGAACCTCGCAGGTCAAACAGGACGCGTGCAGCTCCCGAGCTGTACGGAAATCCTGTCATGAATTTCATGGTTGATGAAAATGATGACCCTGCGACGTATGAAGAAGCGATGATGATCCCGGATTCCAACAAATGGTTAGAAGCCATGAAATCCGAGATGGAATCCATGTATGAAAATCAAGTTTGGAACTTGGTGGAATTACCTCACGAACGAAAGGCCGTGGAGAACAAATGGATTTTCAAAAGGAAAACTGATGCTGATGGTAATGTGACCGTCTATAAAGCTCGACTTGTCGCAAAGGGGTTTCGACAAATTCAAGGAGTTGACTACGATGAGACTTTCTCTCTGGTAGCGATGCTAAAGTCAGTTAGGATTATGTTAGAAATTGCTGCATATTTCGATTATGAGATATGGCGATGGATGTCAAACCGCTTCTCAATGGTAATATTGAAGAAGAGTTGTATATGATACAACCAAAGGGTTTTGTCGATCCTAAGGATGCTAACAAGGTGTGCAAGCTTCAGGGATCAATCTATGGATTGAAGCAAGCATCACGAAGTTGGAATCTCCGCTTTGATGAGGTGATCAAAGAGTTTGGATTTGTCCAAACTTATGGAGAAGCTTGTATTTACAAGAAAGTGAGTGGGAGCAATGTGGCATTTCTGATATTATATGTGGATGACATATTATTGATCGTAAATGATATAGATCTTTTAAACAGTGTTAAAAGTTATCTAAACAACAAATATTCAATGAAGGACCTAGGTGAAGCGTCATACATATTAGGCATAAAGATCTATAGAGATAGATCTAGGCGCCTAATAGGGCTATCGCAAAGTACATACCTTGATAAGATTTTAAAGAAGTTTAAAATGGACGAAAGTAAGAAGGGGTTCTTACCTATGTTGCAAGGCAAGACATTGAGTAAGACTCAAAGTCCGGCTTCGGAGGAAGAAAGAGAGATAATGGACAAAGTCCCCTATGCTTCAGCCATAGGCTCTATAATGTACGCCATGCTATGTACAAGACCGGATGTGGCACATGCTATTAGTTTGACTAGTAGGTACCAATCGGATCCAGGTTCTAACATCGGATAGCGGTCAAGAATATCCTTAAGTACTTACGAAGAACTAAGGATATGTTTCTTGTATACTGAGGTGAAGAAGAGCTCGTCGCTAAGTGTTATGTCAACGCTAGCTTTGACACGATCCGGATGACTCTAAGTCTCAATCCGGATCGTATTTCTCATGAATGGCGGAGCGTTAGTTGGAGGAGCTCCAAACCACCTGTGGTAGCGGGATCAACAACGGAGGCCGAATATGTTGCCGCTCGGCTCAGAAGCGATTTGGATGAAGGAGTTCATATCCGAACTAGGAGTGGTGGCAAACGTTGGACCCAATGGTGATCTATTGTGACAACAATGGTGCCATTGCCAATTCCAAAGATCCAAGGTCTCACAAGCATTCCAAGCATATTAAGCGCCGGTTTCACTCCATCCGCGAGCATGTCAAGGATGGAGATATAAAGATTTGTAAAGTACATACGGATCTCAATGTAGCAGATTCGTTGACTAAAACTCTCCCTAGAGCAAAACATGATCAACAACAGAACTCAATGGGTGTTAGATTTATCACTATGTAACTAGATTATTGTCTCTAGTGCAAGTGGGAGACTAAAGGGAAAATGCCCTGAGAGGCAATAATAAAGTGTTTATTATGTGTATTCCAAGTATATGATAGATGTTTATTTTTCATGCTATAATTGTATTAATACGGAAACGTTAATACATGTGTGTTTAATAAACAAACAGAAAGTTCCTAGTTATGCCTCTCTCATAAACTAGCTCGTTGATTAACAAGATGATCAAGGTTTCCTGATCATGGACATTGGATGTTGTTAATAACGGGATCACAACATTAGTGTAATGGTGTGATGAACATTCATCCGAAGTATAGCATTACGATCAAAGTCATTGAGTTTATATTTCTATAACAACTTACAAAGTGATCCTAATCCTTAGACCATGAGATCATGTCAATCACTAACACCTAAGAGTTTCTTGATAACATCAAACGTCACACCGTAATGTGGTGATTATAAAGATGGATTCAGAACTAATAAAGTGTTATGTTGAGGCTCATGGATCGAAAGTGGAATTTGTTCATCCCGATGACGGATAGATATACTCTGGGCCCTCTCGGTGATATCACATTGATTAGCTTGCAAGCAAGTGATTTGATCACTAGAATGTTATATCACAGGAACGAGAAAAGAGTGCATGTCGGTAACGAGATCAAACTAGGTATGGAGATACCGATGATCGAATCTCGGACATGTAATATATCGTGAAACAAAGGGATTAAGATACTAGCATAAAAGGTTCCGACGATCTCAAGAAAGTCATCGTTGAATGTGTGGGAGTCAGTATGGGTCTCAAGATCCCGCTTCTGATTATTGATCCGAGAGTGGTCCCGATCATGTCCGTATTATTCACGAATCGTAGGGTGATACACTTAAGAGACACCGACATCCAATTGGAGCAAATGTTTCATGCCGAAAGAATGAACAAACGCAGGAATTTATTTCACTAAATACCGAAACAGGTTTTCGGGTGAAATTGCATAAAGTGGTTATGCATGTGAAATAGAATTCTAGCAAGGGGTTATTTGTGAATGTTTGTCATTAAAGTAATTGACAAAATTCTGAATAAAATAAAAGAGTTTTATTTAATGAGAGTTTGTATTAAATTTGGTGGAAATTTAATGGGAATTTGAGTGGACTTTTGAGTGGAGGGAATTTAAAGGAGATTTGTGAGTGGAGTGTCCACCCACATGAAGAGGGAGGGGAAGCCCCATGCGGCCACCCCTAGGGGTTCCCCTCCTCCTATAAAAGGAGCCCCTCCTCGGTTGTCTCACACCTCCTCGTGAAGGATCTCTCTCCCCCTCTAGAATTTATTCCCCATGGTCTCGGACTAGCGAGATACATGTTCCCGGTGGCTATTCGGCAAGAAAGAGTTGTGCTTCTGCTGCATCGCTGGAGCGAGGAGGCGGAGGTTGCTCGGTGCCTCGAACGTGCGTGCGAGCACGGATGCGCTGCTGATTTGCGGCACTAGGACTTCCTCTCGATCTTGAGATCGGCAAGAGATCGTCTACATCAACCACGAGTTGAACTCGTTAAGCTTTGTCGGTCTTCAAGGGTATGTTCTCTACGGATATACATCCTCCTATTGTTTGTATCTAGTAGATAGATCTTGGTATATAGTTCACATCGTAGGAAAATTTTTGTTTTCTATGCTGCGAACCCTACATAATTGTCATATGTTGATTGAAGTGGCAAAACGAATAACTTTTGAAGAAAAGATTCCTTTATTAAGGTTTAAACAATCTTTGTGGTTAATCAGATGTGGTCGATGTTGTTTGTGCTGGCTTGAATAGTTTGGACTTGAGATGCTTTACAATTTAATTATAACAGACCAAAGTTAACTATAAAGTATATAATAAAGTTTTTAGCCTTATACTTAAGGTCTGGTAGACTAAAGTTAGTTGTAATGCTTATTATACTTATACCTTGTTTACTCCATAATGTTTCTTTAAAGTTACTTAAGAATGGTATTATTTTTAGTTGGTAATGTTTTCTTTACATTATAAATGTATAAAGGGATTTACCTCCCTATAAGGGTGTGGTTAAGGTTTGTGAATAAGTAAACAATATTATTTACTACTTATGAACTCACTTATAGTGTTTTGATTTGTTTATAAACTTGTGGTTAACATAAAGGAATAGGTTATTTCACTATATATTATCCTTGGAGATTTTATATGGGATAATGATCCTTTTATAAAATAATCTACACTTATGGTTGAATGATAATTCAATAAAATTACATTTTTAAAATGTGTTAATCCACTTTGACTTCATAATATTAGTTTATAAGACTAATACTATTTATTATATTTAATTGGTTAATTTAAGAAATATTAACAAATTTTATTTAACTTTATATGAATTATCAATTAAGGAAATAAGTTTTAAATTCAAGTTAGTAGGTACTGAGTTTTTATTTACTTTAAAAGTGGAATGTTATATTTTAACATGTAGGTATTATTTTTGATCATTTTGGTATATTACATTTATTTTTATGATTTTTAAATAATAAGATATGATTTTATAATATTTATTACTTTATAAGTACTTAATAAATAATAAATATTTAATTAAGTGAAATAATAATGCATGATTATAGTTTTGAAGTATAATTCTTATTTTTTTAAGATTTTTGGTATTTTATTTATATTTTTAACCTTTAGCATTATTAAAGTATGAATTATCAAAGTATTATTACTTATAAAATCTTTATTACATAATAATTATTTAAAGTTTTAGCATAATAATGTTTAATAATGGTTTTAAGTTATAGATTTTATTTTTATGAAAATTTTCATATAGTACACATAATTTTCTGAATTATAAATCAAAAGTTATTAATTAAACAAGATTTAATCATTATATTATATTTCAGGAAATATTCATATTTAATTTTATAATGTCTTATCTATTTCCTAAAGAGAAATTGCTTTTTACACCTGAGCTAAACTTACCCAGGGTCACTGACCAGTGGGCCAGTTGCCACATGGCATACCCCAGATTAGTAAATGCATTTGCCACCGACCCTATTCCTACTACCAGCCAATGACAGATGGGCCATGGCCACGTCACACGCCACCTCAATGAGGCAGGGCCCACCAAGGTTTGACTGGCTCACACGTGGTGGTGGCCAACCACGGGCGACCTCATGGTGGCGGCCTACGATGCACGCCAGCGATGAGTTCTGTATGATTCGAAGCTCCTATTCCTAGGCTACCTAAAACGGCGCAAGCAGAAGTTACAGCGGTCTAAATCCTCACCAGCGACGACAACATCGGCACAAGCACGGCGGCGCTTGGTTACAGGATGGCACAGAGGACGAGGAAGGCCAGGAGAGGAATCTTTCGAACCAGAAGCTTATCCTCTTTGCGATAGGATGCTCGATGAGGCTGGAGGAAGGCTGTAGCAGCAGTAATGGTGACAGCGGTGGTCGTCTGGCTCTGGGAAGATGGAGACACAGGCGACGATTTGGGGCTCACCTCCTTAATTAAATTGGTGAGGAGGAAGATGGAGACGAGGCGGAGCTCCTAGCATCCTCGGACAGCTCCAGGGTGGTCTCTGGACGGCGTACATCAGCGATTGAAGCTAGGGTTTGGCCTCCGAGAGGAGATAGGGAAGAAGAGGACAGGCGAGTGGGTGAGGACGACGGAGGCGTCGCGGTGGCGTTCTTATCCCTAGAGTGGCGTTGGCGGCAGATTTAATCACAACAAGATGGCGTCTTGGCTGCACGAATCGTAGCGCATCGACGGCTTGCGGCAGAGCACTCGCCAGCGAGCAGCTTCCAGTCGACGAGGAAAACCCCCCTACATTCTTTTGATTTGCTCCGCAGTCCCTCCCCGGCCACACTAGTCAGCCAGAGATAAGGATATGTCGGGCTGGTTGTTGGGATGCTACTAGGCTTCGGTTGGGTTGCAGTGGTTGCTCGTGGACGATGGATAAGAAGAGGAGAAATGGGTCGGCCTGGCTGTTACTCTGGCTCCAGTTTTTTTATTAAACAAAACCTTTTTATTTCGCTTTCTTTAAACCCTTTTAACTATGAATTTTTATATGGATTTAAATATCCAGAATTGTTATAGAGCACATTAAATAATAAAGGAATATTGGAAAATAAGTGGTGTTGATATCTTTCTTGATTTCCTTATAATTTTAAACTAATAGGAAACTATTTTATTGAGTGTAATATTCATCACTTAGGTTTTTTTAGAGATTTTCCTTGTAATATAAATATATACATTTATGGAGAACTCATAAAATGATTTTTATTTCTTCTTTATAAGTGTAATTGTAATGGTTTAATATAACTAAGGATATACATTTAATTTATCTCATATTCATAAACTAATTAAAGAATGTATTAATATTAATCCATGGGTTTTAATTCATGTAGATTTATAATATTAAAGAAACTTTTATATATATTGATCCTTCATAATTATTTGATACATAAAGTTCTAAGTACTAATAGTTTTTGAAATTATAATTGCTTGTCAGAGATTTAGGGTTCTTGATACATTTGTATTCTTTTGTTGACATGAATAAAGATTAATGGCTAAACACATTGTCGTTATGTTTGTGATCAGAATGATGTTACCTTTTACAAACAGTGGGGTGATTCTTTAGAATGACTTATGTGAATGAATTGATAAAGATAATCCTAAGCACATATGGTTATGCTAATTGGAATTGAGAAAAGATGTGCTTAGTTGATTTGTTATAGGAAAATATTCCTATAAAGCATTGTGGAAACATGATGATAGATCATTCAGATGAAATGGTTATTATGTTTGGTTAGAGATTTAGGGTTTAGGTTTTATCCAGAATTTCTACCTTCCATACTTCAATAATTCTGGACTTCTAATTAAGGAATACCTTTCCTAGATATATTACTTCTTCATATCTAACATCATTTGTTAACATGATGAGCTTTACCTCACAAAATCTTCTTATACACCTTTTATTCTTCTAAATCCATTTGTAAATCCAATGAGCTTGACACTGAAGCTTTCATAATCTTCTCATACTCTTCCTTAATCACCCACCACTAATACTACTCCAGTAGATGTATATATCAAATTCTATTCTCCTTATGTGTTTAGTATTTCCCAGGAGAAAACTACTACATCTATAATCCAATGTTACTCTAGCATCATCTTATTCATACTATCTTGTCTCTTCTTAACTCCAGTATCTAATATTCCAACCTCACATTATATTAATGTGTCTTGTCATGGCTAATCTAGGATAATATATCTATATTATGGTTCAATCATGTTCTATCCACCAATGTCACTTATACATGGTATAAGCATTCAGTATTGGGGAGTAAGGCATGATCATTATAATCCTTTGATCCTTTATGGTTTAGGTTTTCATCCATACAACATTAGAGTCGTATTATAATTATCTATTATTTAGCTCTATTGGATTAAGAGATATAATTCATTGACTATACCTACTTGATCCAACAGGACTACTCCTGGTAACTTATCTTCAGACATCATCCTTGTAATCTTCTTTGTTACCATATTGATTTGATTTCCTCCAATTACTCCCATCCTATAGATGACATTTAAAACTAACATTATGACATATCTCTTCTTACTTCTTTCTCTAAAATATTTAGAATGATTGTTATGATAAGTACAAGAGTTAATAGATCAGGAATTGATATCTTAAGAATTGGTGAAGCAATAGTTGATTACTCAACATTGATGAACAATAGTTATAAGGATAAGATTCCATAAGGATTGATATGGAAAGCAAGATATATGGTGAATGATCTTTGAATTGATTTCCCTCCTACTCCATATAACTAAAGAATTAGGGTTAGGTATTACCATGATACTCATGGTATAAGTAAATGATATTAAGATTTAGTGGTTCCATTCCTATTACTTAATTTATGTTTATAACTTGGTATTCATGAGTGTGTAATGAATACTGTAATATGACTACTTAAGGATCAAATATAATCCATTAAGTCATGTATTAGGGTTTAACTCTTATTATATTTGATCTACCCTTAGATGAAATCATGTTTACCCAAAATAAGGTCTTAGCAATGGTCATATAGAAACTTATCGCAGTTAACTTGATGATCTACCTCAATTCCATCAAGTTAAAAGAAGCTTCAATCACTTTGACAATTTTTAATTCAAAAGCGTGAAAATTATTCAGATTTTCTATGCATGAATGCAATGCACACATCTGTTAAAAAGCTCTAATGTTGGGATGTTACAGACTCTCCCCCTTAAAATAAACTTCGTCATTGAAGTTCGCACACTCTTTTGTTTTGGAATGAGGAATTGTCTTGTTTTGGTTACGGACTTTCTCAACTCCATTGTATCCTTAATGGGAATAATTATATTATTCCATATCCAGATCCTTTTCTTAAATTCTCAGCATACTCAACAACCTTCAACTTGTTGTCTCCAATATTCCAAAGTTCCTTTTAATTTACTCCCTTAGGAATATGTCCTTATTATGAACTTCTTAAATTGGGGTCTCTTCTTTAGTTTATTATTCTTATTAGATATCCTAATCCAACTCCTTCACTTGATCATCAATCTTCCTTATTATACTATGTAAGGTCTAGTAAGTCTCACTAAAACAGGTTTTAAATTTTATTAGTAAATAGTGTGGTCAAAAGACTAATTTTTATTTTTCATTGTATGAGTTGTACTAGTAATTGTTCCAAATATTGGTTTTGAACACATTTAGTCCAAACCCATTGGAATTTCTTATTTTTCTACACATGTCAAATTGTATATGTTTTATTCCTTCTAACGGGTTACTTAAGAGTTGTTTCCTCTAGACTTAGTCTATTAAGATTAATCTATTTTATCACCCCGAGCTTTTGTCTTAGCAAGCTTTAGATAATGTTTTCATTATTACCTTAAGTACTTCTTCAACTTCCATTTATTAGTTACCTCAAGGTTTGAGTATTACTACCTTGAAATAAACACCGATCTTCAATCCGACATATACTTAAAAGTACTCTTATATTAGTGGCTTCTTTTAACCTTATGAAAATAAGCTTAATGTTATCATAAGTTAGTACTTCTTCTTTAACTTTACTTGGGATTCGGATAATAGTACTTCCGTTTACTGTTTACTCTCCCCCTTAGGGTTTACTAATGGTCTCAAAACTGCCTATAGAGTAACCATTTGCTTTATAATTAGATTGTAGGACTTTGCCTAGGTTATTCTCTACCTAGTTAGGGTCTCATGGAAGATTGTACGGTGTATCCACACAATTGTGGATCTCCGAAGTGAATCTTTCAGCATTTTTAGTATTACTTACTATTTGGACATTTTTGCTTTGATAGGTCCAACTTCACGAAGAGTCTCGAGAGAAGGTCGCTTAAAAATTTATACTTATTTAGATCTTACTTAGCTTAGGCCAAGTTTTATGATCTTTATGCAACCATTAATATGATCTGGTTAACTATGTCAACCAACACCGGCTGCCGACAAGATACCAACTGTGGATTAATTACCACTGTGGATCAAATACCAGCTGCAGATCATTCTAAGTGGTAGGTATTACCCTACGGCTTCCAACATCCTTATGGCATTCTCTCTGAATTGTCAGAGCTTGAATACCATCCTTCACATTACGTTGATACTCCTTATATTTGGCTTTACCCTTCTAGTAATTCTTCATATTGATCTTCAGAACTCGTCACTCCCTTACACAAATTCCCATTCCTATCTGGGTCTATAACATCAAGTAGTAACTGGATGTTGCAACATGTATTTGCACATCAAGTCAAACTTTATGTACATATCTAATCAATCAAAAATATCCAAGAAAAACAAATAAATCCAAATGTGGTACATATAACACACGATATTCTAAGCCCGGAATATAGTAGTTGAGTATAGTATCTCTAGAATTCAGGCTTAGTTGTGTAGTATATGACACCTCCTCGTATAGCTTTTCATTGTGATACTTAGCACATAGGGTCAAACTATTCTTTGTTTCTTAATTTACCCAAATTGCTCAATTGCAATAGGATAATCTTAAGCAAAGTGGTCTCAAATTTGGTTTTGACTAAACTTTTGTCTCACCTTTGGAATGACTAGCTATAACCATCCTTTCTTTATTAGTAAACTAACCTCACATGATTACTCCAAAAGAATAATCAGATTCTATTTGCTACTTAAACCAAAGATTATTGGAAATTTCTAGCACTTACGACTTCTATCCCAGTTCTTCCATGTTATTTTCTTACTTCTACCTCATGATAATTTACTAATTACCTTTCATATTATACTCTCATCATGGTTTCGGAGATAATATCACCAGGCTCTTGTTATATTTTACATATTCATTATGATTTAAGGGCGAATCTAACCATGATAACTTTGTTTCACATTACTATATCATTCAGTCTTAACATAATCACACTTCATCACATAGAATTCTCAAGTGAATTCCACCTGATTACTACTCATTAACATTTATCCTAATGATATTCATCATACTGTCTTTGGTTATCAACTAACAATAAGATTCTAATGTCTTACATGAATTCTAGGGTTAGGCTACACCATTAATACTACTTCAATGGATGTCTTAAACTTGATCCTAATCTACTGTGACCAATTAGCTTTCCTAAAGCATCTTGGTGGGTTTATGTCTCCCTCGGAAGACACTAAAGAGCACTATACTTGAGAAAAGATAAAATAATTACTCCTAAGAAAGAATGACTTAAACATCTGACTTAGGTGTGACAAGGTTGTCCTCATGTGGATACTCATCACAAGTCATATAAATATTTGGTTTAGATACGATGGCTCCTATAGTCACTATCCAACCTAAAGATCTTCCTAAAAGGGTTTCAATCCTAAGGTCAAAGCATATGCTCTGATACCAACTGCGGTGACCCAGCATACCACTACATGATGTAGTACACTATAGTCATTGACATAACACCAATGAAACACCGTTCACCAGTATTACATCCCTCAGAGTGGTACAACAGAAACACAGCCGGTCCAAGACATGACTATAGGTTACAACTCAACTCTTTATACAAGATCCAGAGAACACTCTAGGTTAAAGAGAGAGAAAGAAACTTCTTACAAAGAATAATTATAAATAATAAACTCAAATCTATTGTACTAATAGACTAGTATCTAAACTATTGAGGCTTGCATTTCTACTATTTCAATACTCTACAAAAGTAGGTTCTATGGCTAGAGATTCTATTCCTATCTAATCTGCAATTTCGTCTTCACTTGAGCTGATATATATGTTGACTTCCTTGACTTTATTGAAGAGATTTAGCTTTTGATGATGATTCCTGGAGCATAACTTGATGTAGATGTCGTCTATATTGGCTTTAGAACCTAGCAAGGGTTAAGAAGATACTTTGAGTACGTACGCATCAAGAAGTTCACTAGAAAAGATGTGTTTCATGCACTATAACTACAGCCACAGACCATAGGTCGCAGGCCATGCAAGTTATCGTAAACATTTCTTCAAAGGTTGCTTTCATTCTGAAAAGATATGTCCGTCAGCCTTCATGGGTTTACCAGAACTTTCATGGAGTTCCTTTCCCTCCGCGTTCTGTAGCACCCCCGGGGTAAAACCACTACTAGAAAATCATTTTTGTTTTGTTTTTGTGCATCATCATAATATCACGCTCATGTCACCATGCCCCGCGTTTTGTTTTTGTAGGGTGTTGGAGATATGCCCTAGAGGCAATAATAAATATAGTTATTATTGTATCTTTGTTTTTATGATAAATGTTTACATTCATGCTATAATAGTATTAAAAAGGAAACATTAATACTTGTGTGATTTGTAAACTTAATTTGAAGTCCCTAGTAAAGCCTCTATACATCACTAGCTTATTGGTTAATGAATGATTGTGGTTTCCATATCATGAACATTTGAGATGTTATTAACAACAAGATCATATCGTTAGGAGAATGATATGATGGACATACTCCTATAGATAAGCGTAGCATAAAGATCAAGTCATTTCAATAGTTCAATTGCTATATGCTTTCTGATACATAGTAACCTAATTCCTTCGACCATGAGATCATGCATATCACCTTTACCGGATGGATGCTTTGATGACATCAAACACCACACCGTAACTGGGTGGCTATAAAGGTGGCATTGAGTGTTCGGAAAGTATTGGTTGAGACACATGGATCAAGAGTGGGATTTTTCCATCCATATGACGGATAGATATACTCTGGGCCCTCTGGTGGAATGTCATCCAATTAGCTTGAAAGCATGTGACTGGCTCACAAGGGATCACATATCACGGGAACGAGAAAAGAGTACTTATCGGTAACAAGGTTGAACTAGGTATGCAGAGATACCGACGATCATAACCTCGGATAAGTAAACTATCGTGAGACAAAGGGAAATTGGTATCGTATGTAAGTGGTTCATTCGATCGCAAAGTAATCGTAGAAATATGTGGGAGCCATATGAATTTCCAGATTCCTCTATTGGTTATTGTTCGGAGAAGTGTCTCGATCATGTCCGCATAATTCACGAATCGTAGGGAGACACACTTAACGATTCGACGTTGTTTAAGTAGTTATGGTATGATGAGAAAGAGACCGAATGTTGTTCGGAGTCTGGGATGGGATCCGGGATATCACGAGGAGATCCGGAATGGTCCGAAGAATAAGATTCATATAAGGAAAGTCTCGTTTCGGAGTTGGGGAATGATTCCGGTGTTTTCATCGGGAATGTTCTAGAAGGTTCCGGAATGTCCGGCACTCCGGAGGGGAAGGGGTACATGAATGTGTCATTACAAGTTGGAATGATTGTATCATGTACTAGGTGTCATCGCTGTCCAAAATAAAGGGTTTATTCAAATCCTAGTTTGAAAAGTCAAACGGCTAGTTTGAAAGTCAAACGACAGTTTTTTTGGAAACAGGAAGAGAGGTGGAAACCGAGTTGGGGAGGAGTTCCCTCCTCCAACCGGCAGCCCACCTCCAAGCCGAGTTGGGGAGGGACTCCCCTCCCCTTGGCCGCACCTCCCACCTATAAAGGGAGGGGCAGGGCTGCCCCTCCTAGCACACAAGTTCCCTGCCCCAAACCCTAGCTTGGCGCCACCACCTCCTGCAGCTGCCGCCGCCTCCTAGGGTTGCCCTAGCCGCCGACTTGGGCTGCCCCAAGCTCTAGCCGCCGGCTCTAGCACCTCCTCCTTGGTGTGTCTAAACCGTAGATCGCTGAGGAGCTCTCTCATAATCCACCATACTCGCTCCGGCTTAAGGCGAAGCCCTGCGAGATCTCCCCTCTACTTCCGGTACCACGCCGTTGTGCTGCCGGAATCGCGAGGAGAGTGCTACAACCTCCGCTGCCTGCTGGAACAAGGGAGAGGAAGGTCTTCGTCGAGTACCGAACGTGTGACCGACTCCGGGAGCGCTGCCAGAACGCAGCGCCGGAAGGATCGTCTACGCGATCTTGAGATCGGAAGAGTACGACTACATCACCCACGAGAATCCGCTCTCGTTAAACACTTTGGAATCTTCGAGGGTGAGTTATTCCATCGACTCGTTGCTACAATCTAGTAGATAGATCTTGGCTTGTTTGTTTGTATGCGATAGAAATTTCTTGTTTTCCATGCTACGAAACCCTACAGTGGTATCAGAGCCGTGTCTATATGTAGATCTGTTGCACGAGTAGAACACAATGGTCATTGTGGGCGTTGATGCTTTTATTGTCTATTGCTTCTTGTGTACTTTGCATCTTGCGGTATGTTGGGATGAAGCGGCCCGGGCTAACCTTACATGACATCGTTCATGAGACTTGCTCCACGCTTGACATGCAACTTGTATTGCATAAGTGGCTTTGCGGGTGCCTGTTTCTCCTAGCATAGTTAAGATCCAATTTACAACGGGTGATTAACAATACTATTATCAATGTTGTGGTTCTTGTTCGTAAGTTAGAACGACACTTATTGAAAGCCCCAAACCATGTAAAACATGCAAAGAAAGTAGAGGCGTCTAACTTTGTTTTGCAGGGGTGTGCAGTGATGTGATATGGCCATGATTGTGATTATATTTGATGTATGCAATGATCCTTATTGTAAGTTGGCAACCGGAAGGAGCCATATGGTTGTCTTTAATTTCTATTAAGACCCGCGTGTCTATTCAAAGTAGTTGTAATAGTTGAAGCTGGTGGACGACAACCATGGAGAAGCGTCATTGACCTTGATGCAATGCCGGTGATGATGGAGATCATGTTCGTGCTTGAAGATGGAGATCGGAAGCACAAAGAAGAAAGGCCATATCATATCACATATTATGAATTGCATGTGATGTTAATCTTTTATGCATCTTGTATTGCTTAGTAGACGACGGTAGCATTATAAGATGATCCCTCATGCACATGAATTTCAAGTCATAAAGTGTTCACCCTTAGTTAGCACCGTTGCTAAAGCTTGTTGTTTCGAAGCACCACGTGATGATCGGGTGTGTTAGATTCTGCAAGTGTATACAACGTGAGCAAGCCAGATTTGCTCATGCGGAAACTAAGGTTTGATCTTGACGAGCCTAGCATGTACAGACATGGTCTCGGAACACGGATCACCGAAAGGTAAAGCATGAATCATATAGTAGATATGATGAACATGTCGATTGTTCGCCATTGAAACTATATCAACTCTCGTGATGATCGGTGTTGATGTAGTGGATTTGGTTCGTGTGATCACTAAAACAATGTGAGGGATGTTGTTTTGAGTGGGAGTTCACCTAGTTTAATTTTATTATTAATTTGAACTCAATTTGTCATAAACTTAGTCTAAACCATTGCAAATATGTTGTAGATCAATGGCAGCCCCTACCATCAATTTTAATGCGTTCCTAGAGAAAGAAAAGTTGAAAAACAATGGAAGCAACTTCGCGGATTGGTTCCGGAATTTGAGGATTGTCCTCACAGCTGGTAATTTGACCTATGTCTTTGTCGGATGCATTTGGGTGACCCACTGCAGTGATGCTTCCGATGAAGTAAAGAATGTTTACCTCGCTCGAAGAATCGATCTCCATAGTTCAGTGTGCTATCTTGTATGGTTTAGAATCGGAGCTTCAGAAAAGGTTTGAGAATTCAGACCCATATAATATTGTCGAAGATCTCAAATTGATTTTTGAGACTCACGCGGCAATTGAAAGTTATGAGGCTTCTGAAAAGTTCTTTAACTGCAAGATGGAAGAGGGGAGCTCACGGTGAGCATGTGCTTAAGATGTCTGGGCACGCAAACAAACTTCAAAGCTTGGGTATAGTCATTCCTAATGCTTTGGGGATTTACCGTGTCCTCCAATCACTACCACCAAGTTACAAGAGCTTTGTGATGAACTACAACATGTAGAACATGAACAAGCAGTTGCCAGAACTGTTTGCTATGTTAAAGTCTGCAGAAGTGGAGATCAAGAAAGAGCACCAAGTGTTGTTGGTCAATAAGACCACCAAATTCAAGAAAGGCAAGTCTAAGCAGAAGGTACACTTCAAGAAGGGTGGTAAGAAAGTTACCGCGCCAACGAAGAAGACCAAGGCTGGACCTAAGCCTGATACTGAGTGCTTTTACTGCAAGGGAGAAGGTCACTGGAAGCGGAATTGCCCAAAGTACTTGGCGGATTTGAAGAACGGCAACATCAAGAAGAAAGGTATATCTGATATACATGTTATTGATGTGTATCTCACTAGTACTCGTAGTAGTGCCTGGGTATTTAATACTGGTTCGGTTGCTCATATTTGTAACTCGAAACAGGTGCTGCAGAATAAACGGAAGCTAGCGAATAACGAGGTGACGATGCACGTGGGAAACGGATCAAAGGTTGATGTGATCGCGGTCGGCACGCTACCCCTTCATCTACCATGGGGATTAGTTTTATACTTAAATAATTTTTATTTGGTGCCTGCATTGAGCATGAACATTATATCGGGATCTTGTTTATTGCGAGACGGTTAATTGTTTAAGTCCGAGAATAATGGTTGTTCAATTTATATGATTAATATGTTTTATGCACATGCACCTTTGATAGATGGTCTATTCTTATTGAATCTCGATAGTGGAAATACACATATCAACAGCATTGAGGCTAAACGTTTGAAATCAAGCGATAATTCGAACTATATGTGGCACTGTCGTCTTGGTCACATTGGAGTGAAACGTATGAAGAAACTCCATTCCGATGGACTTCTTGAATCACTTGATTTTGAATCACTTGAAAGATGCGAAGCATGTCTGATGGGTAAAATGACTAAGACTCCATTTTTTGGTATGATGGAGCGAGCTACAGACTTATTGGAAATCATACATACCGATGTGTGTGGTCCAATGAGTGTAGCATCGCGCGGTGGTTATCGTTATGTTCTTACCTTCACGGATGACTTGAGTAGATATGGTTATATCTATTTCATGAAACATAAGTCCGAAACTTTCGAGAAGTTTATGGAGTTTCAAAGTGAGGTAGAGAATCAACGTAACAAGAAGATTAAATTTCTACGTTCTGATCGTGGAGGTGAATATCTAAGTTACGAGTTTGGCGAGCATTTGAAGAAATGCGGAATACTTTCACAATTGACACCGCCGGGAACACCACAGTGTAATGGTGTGTCCGAACGTCGTAATCGAACTCTCTTAGATATGGTTCGTTCTATGATGTCACTTACAGATTTACCGCTATCATTTTGGGGTTATGCATTAGAAACAGCCGCATTCACTTTAAATAGGGCACCATCTAAATCCGTTGAAACGACACCGTATGAATTATGGTTTGGGAAGAAACCTAAATTGTCGTTCCTTAAAGTTTGGGGTTGCAAAGCCTATGTAAAGAAGTTACAGCCGGACAAGCTTGAACCCAAAGCGGAAAAATGCGTCTTCATAGGATACGCAAAGGAAACTATTGGGTATACCTTCTATCATAGATCCGAAGGTAAAATCTTCGTTGCCAAGAATGGATCCTTTCTAGAGAAGGAATTTCTCTCGAAAGAAGTGACTGCAAGGAAAGTAGAACTCGACGAGGTCGAACCTTCTCTCGAAATTGCGGTAGTGTAGCACCGGAAGAAGTTCCAGGTGGTCGCACCAATTAGAGAGGAAGCTAATGATGATGATCATGAAACTTCGGTTGAAGTTGCTACGAGCCTCGCAGTCAACGAACTCGTACCTGCATTGGTATGATCCCGTTATGAGTGTCATGTTGGTGGATAACACCGATGACCCCGAGACATATGAGGAAGCGATGATGAGCCCAGATTCCAATAAATGGCAAGAAGCCATGAAATCCGAGATTGGATCCATGTACGAAAACCAAGTGTGGACTTTGGTGGACTTACCGGATGGCCGGAAGGTCACGAGAACAAATGGATTTTCAAGAAGAAAACAGATGCTGATGGTAATGTTACTGTCTATAAAGCTCGACTTGTCGCAAAAGGGTTTCGACAAATTCAAGGAGTTGACTACGATGAGACCTTCTCACCAGTAGCGAAGCTAAAGTCTGTGAGGATTATGTTAGCGATCGCTGCATATTATGATTATGAGATATGGCAGATGGATGTCAAAACAGCATTCCTCAATGGAGACATTGATGAAGAGTTGTATATGATGAAACCCAAAGGTTTTGTCGATCCTAAAGATGCTAACAAGGTATGCAAACTTCAACGGTCCATCTATGGATTGAAGCAAGCATCCCGAAGTTGGAATCAACGTTTTGATAAGGTAATCAAAAGTTTTGGTTTTATACAAACTTATGGAGAAGCTTGTATTTACAAGAAAGTGAGTGGGAGCTCTGTAGCATTCTTAATACTATATGTGGATGACATATTGTTGATTGGGAATGATGTAGACCTTCTTAATAGTGTCAAAGAATATTTGAATAATAGTTTTTCAATGAAGGATCTTGCCGAAGCAGCTTACACATTAGGCATAAAGATTTATAGAGATAGATCGAGACGCTTAATGTCATTGTCACAAAGTACGTACTTGGACAAGGTTCGAAAGAGGTTTGGAATGGAAGATAGCAAGAAAGGGTTCTTGCCCATGTTGCCCAATACGACCTTGAGTAAAACTCAGAGTTCGACATCGACAGAAGATAGAGAAAGGATGAGTAAGACTCCCTATGCCTCAGCCATAGGATCTCTAATGTATGCCATGCTATGTACTAGACCCGACATTGCATATGCTGTTAGTTTAACTAGCAGTTATCAAAGTGATCCAGGAGTGGATCATTGGACAGCGGTCAAAAACATCCTTAAGTACTTGAGAAGAACTAAGGATATGGTTCTTTCTTATGGAGGTGATGAACAACTCGTTGTTAATGGTTACACCGATGCTAGTTGGAACACCGATCCGGATGATTCTAAATCACAATCTGGATACGTATTTATTTTGAATGGTGCAACAGCTGGAGGAGTGCAAAGCAAAGCGTTGTGGCGATATCTTCAACTGAATCGAATACATGGTCGCTTCCGAGGCTTCACAAGAAGCGATATGGATGAAAGAGTTCATTACAGAGCTGGGTGTGGTTCCTAGTTCCCGGACCCAATGTCTATCTACTGTGATAACATGGGCGCCATAGCCAATGCGCAAGAACCAAGGTCACACAAGAAGATGAAGCACATCAAGCTGCGTTTTCACGCTATTCGAGAACATGTCCAAGATGGGGACATAAAGATTTGCAAAGTACACACAGATCTGACTGTGGCGGATCCGTTGACTAAACCTCTCCCGAGGGCAAAACATATCCTTAGTTCTTCCATGGGTGTTCGGTATATTACCATGTAATCTAGATTAGATTACTCTAGTGCAAGTGGGAGACTATTGGAGATATGCCCTAGAGGCAATAATAAATATAGTTATTATTATATCTTTGTGTTTATGATAAATGTTTACATTCATGCTATAATAGTATTAACAAGGAAACATTAATACTTGTGTGATTTGTAAACTTAATTTGAAGTCCCTAGTAAAGCCTCTATACATCACTAGCTTGTTGGTTAATGAATGATTGTGGTTTCCATATCATGAACATTTGAGATGTTATTAACAACAAGATCATATCATTAGGAGAATGATATGATGGACATACTCCTATAGATAAGCGTAGCATAAAGATCAAGTCATTTCAATAGTTCAATTGCTACATGCTTTCTGATACATAGTAACCTAATTCCTTCGACCATGAGATCATGCATATCACCTTTACCGGATGGATGCTTTGATGACATCAAACACCACACCGTAACTGGGTGGCTATAAAGGTGGCATTGAGTGTTCGGAAAGTATTGGTTGAGACACATGGATCAAGAGTGGGATTTGTCCATCCATATGACTGATAGATATACTCTGGGCCCTCTCGGTGGAATGTCATCCAATTAGCTTGCAAGCATGTGACTGGCTCACAAGGGATCACATATCACGGGAACAAGAAAAGAGTACTTATCGGTAACGAGGTTGAACTAGGTATGCAGAGATACCGACGATCATAACCTCGGATAAGTAAACTATCGTGAGACAAAGGGAAATTGGTATCGTATGTAAGTGGTTCATTCGATCACAAAGTAATCGTAGAAATATGTGGGAGCCATATGAATTTCTAGATTCCTCTATTGGTTATTGTTCGGAGAAGTGTCTCGATCATGTCCGCATAATTCACGAACCGTAGGGAGACACACTTAAGGATTCGACGTTGTTTGAGTAGTTATGGTATGATGAGAAAGAGACCGAATGTTGTTCGGAGTCTCGGATGTGATCCGGGATATCACGAGGAGATCCGGAATGGTTCGGAGAATAAGATTCATATAAGGAAAGTCTCGTTTCGGAGTTGGGGAATGATTCCGGTGTTTTCATCGGGAATGTTCTAGAAGGTTCCGGAATGTCCGGCACTCCGGAGGGGAAGGGGTACATGAATGTGTCATTACAAGTTGGAATGATTGCATCATGTACTAGGTGTCATCGCTGTCCAAAATAAAGGGTTTATTCAAATCCTAGTTTGAAAAGTCAAACGGCTAGTTTGAAAGTCAAACGGCAGTTTTTTGGAAAGAGGAGGAGAGGTGGAAACCGAGTTGGGGAGGAGTTCCCTCCTCCAACCGGCGGCCCACCTCCAAGACGAGTTGGGGAGGGACTCCCCTCCCCTTGGCCGCACCTCCCACCTATAAAGGGTGGTGCAGGGCTGCCCCTCCTAGCACACAAGTTCCCTGCCCCAAACCCTAGCTTGGCGCCACCACCTCCTGCAGCTGCCGCCGCCTCCTAGGGTTGCCCTAGCCGCCGACTTGGGCTGCCCCAAGCCCTAGCCGCCGGCTCTAGCACCTCCTCCTTGGTGTGTCTAAACCCTAGATCGCCGAGGAGCTCTCTCATAATCCACCATACTCGCTCCGGCTTAAGGCGAAGCCCTGCGAGATCTCCCCTCTACTTCCGGTACCACGTCGTTGTGCTGCCGGAATCGTGAGGAGAGTGCTACAACCTCCGCTGCCTGCTGGAACAAGGGAGAGGAAGGTCTTCGTCGAGTACCGAACGTGTGACCGATCATGAGCGCTGCGAACGTTGGCCGGAAGGATCGCTCACGATCTTGAGATCAGGAAGAGTACGACTACATCACCCACGAGAATCCGCTCTTTTTAAACACTTTGGAATCTTCGAGGGTGAGTTATTCCATCGACTCGTTGCTACAATCTAGTAGATAGATCTTGGCTTGTTTGTTTGTATGCTATAGAATTTTTTTTCCATGCTACGAAACCCTACATAGGGGTGGTGGCAAATGGTCGGGAACGCGCGGTGCTCTACGAGGCAGAGGCGGCGAACTCCGCGGTGAGCGGTGGCTACGGGGTACAGGCGGTGAAACTAACATGTCTGTTGGTCTCCTGGGACGGTGGGGTGCATGCTGGCGGGCGGCGAGGGCTCGAGGTGGTCGGGTGGCGTGGGAACGTGCTGCAGTGCGTCGGGATGGTCGACAATGAGCAAGCGGCGTTCGACAGCTTCTGGTCTGCCTCCCGAGCTAGGGCTGGTCAAGAGGGGGCGGTGAGGCGTGGGTTGCATGCTAGACAAGGTTGGCACGGCTAGTTCTTCTTCTAGCTTGCTGTCCACACTGGGGTGACATGGGTGCTCTCGGCCTGCTAACCATTGATCACAATGGACAGCTTAAAGTGGTGCTAGAGGTTAGTTAAGGTTGCTATATGATCTACTAAGGCTAGTTGTAACCAGAGAGGGAACAAGGTTGGCCCAAAACACTGCTCAACATAGTGTTTTTGATTTTGTTGATTTGAATCTGCAACCTGTTTGATGAAATCGCCGCATGAACTTAAGTTTTGAATTTTGAAAAGGATTTTTGTGGGTGTGCTAGGCATGTGTTGAGGGTTCTGTGGATGCTTGGGTTTTGAAAAAATTGAGCTTGTTTGAGTGGTTTTTGAAATAGTGGGATCTTCCCATATGAAATAGATTCAATTTTAAACTGTCATTTAAACTAAGCATTTGAATGTTTTTGGATGATCATAAAGTGGGCCTTGGTAACTTATTATGCGTACTATCAAGGGGTGCAAAGATCCATACATGTTTCTGTTAAGTTCTGAAAATTAGAGATAGCCAAAGTAGGCATGGGAGTTAATTTGGCCAAAGTGACCATTCACCTAATTTGTTTATTTTGACTTGTTTATCTTTGGGAAAAGTTTGGGGATTGTTTAGATGATGTTTATTTCACCTAAGAATCATTTTACAAGAAAAGAAACACAGAACCATGGCAATTCAAAAGAATCCCAATTTTAATACACATACATATGAAAGCTTTCATATTTTTAATTAGAAAAGTTTTTGTTAACCCTAAATTTGATGATTAGAGTTTGATGATCCAAGTTTAGTATTTTTGGGATGTTACAAGGACCGTCACTATCGCCGCCACCACTGTAGTCCCGAGCAAACTCGTCTGCCACGATGGAAGAGCCTTGATCCTGCATTAAAATGGTCACCGCCGCCCATCCCCGAGGTCCCCGGAGTCCACCGTGTCTCCCTAGACTCCTCCCGGCTTCTCCCCGCCACTCAGATGAGCTCCCCGGAGCCTCCCGACCCTGCTAGGGTTCCCTCTCCGTCGCTGGTGTCTCAGCAGGGAAGAGGACCCACAGGCGTCCATCTCTTTTTAATCGGACGGTCGTCGTCGCACGGTACCCCTTCGCCGGACACCATCGCTGACAGGTGGGCTCCACGCCATGGCCTTCGACTCACGTCCTGCGCGCGTCATCGCCCCGTGATGTGCCGATTTCCCCTCCTTCGGCCCAGCTCGCTTCAGATTCCGGCCCTGTTCCCTTTTTTTTAGTAATTGTTTCCAGAATAACAAACAACTATTTGTTTTAAATCCAGTTGAAATTGAAAAGTGCGTCCAACTGCCCATATGAATTTTTTAGGATGTTCCCCATGAATTTCCCTAAAATGCAGAGGCATTGGTTAGCCCAAAAGTTGTTTAGAATAAATAGGATAAACCAAGCCCCTACATGTATAGTTCGAAATAAATAAATTACTTAGGGAGCTACACTTACCCAAATGAAGCAAACCCTATTGGTACTGTAATGTATTAACCATACCATGCTTGTCCCACTGGTCCAACCTAAAATGGCTTCTCTATTTTCCCACCACAAAAATAATAAAATCAAGACAATTCTGCCTTTGGGATTATCCCTAGGTTAAAACAAATGAGGTTTTGACCCAATTCCAACTCCCAGTAAACCTATATACAAATAAGCACCAAAAACTAGTAGCCCAAGATTTATTGAGGTATTACTGAATTATGGTGAATCAAACATTTCTATGCATGGTTTGTTCACCAATAAATTCACCAATTGAATTCTGTAAATCCAAAAAGGGTGATTCCAATTTCTCTAGCAAGGTATTGTCATTACCTAACCAGTACCCATGGAATCACATAAAAATATTCTATAGGTTTAATCTGGTGAAAAAGAAAAATCCAAACCAGTACTGCCTTTGGGAATTTCTTAAGGGCATTCTGGTTATTTTTTTGAAGTGAATCCAACTTTCAGTGAATCAGTCCATCAAATACTACCTAACCACCCAAGGAAATAATTTTTGGATCTCCAGAAATTGTCTGGTGAATTATTTCCTAAAACAAGAGTTTTATTCACTATAAAAATCACTTTAAATCAATGGTATTTGATAAAATAGTGAAACCCCTTTTGTTGGTTACATTTTATCAATACCTATCTGATGATATCATGTTTACACAATGATATCCTACTTAGTATATCCTTGTTCCAAAACCCCTAGCTAGTCTTAAGACTATAAAACCCATAGATATTTCCTTCAAATGCTCCCAAAACTCTTTCCCATCTTTCTAAACCCATTACCCCAACCCTACTGATTTGTAGCATGTATTACTTGTTTGTTTGCCATATGGTTTGATTCTTGTAGGCATGGTATTGATGGTGGTGTTTTTTTGCATGTATGCTCGATACCGACGCTAGTTGCGATTGTGTGCCGTCGAGAAGAAGGATTCCTCAAAGATATATTATTGCTATCCTTATTGTTATCAGTATTCTGGTATTCTAAAGAAGTCACGGGATCTCTCGCTGGTCACAGTCAAGCCACCTTCTTGCTCATACACCTTGTCCTATTACTTTATCTATGCATGTTTTATCTACTCATTTATACAAAGTTCATTGGTTTTACTATATTATACTTTGTATGGGGAATGTTTGGCTCCCTTAGTACCATTAGGTACCACCCATCTTGATGCTACCTACCTGCCCTTTAATATGGTAGATGTTATTTAACACCATAACCTCTTGGAGACCCCGTTTTTAGCCTAAACAAAAGTGTAGGATGGGAAGACCCCGGAAAAAGACTTACAAAAATGTTTTATGAGAAAACCTTGGCGAGTCTTGGCCTACCAAGTGGTTTGGAAAATGAGAAAGGTTTTGGTTTTACAAAATGATCCGGCAACGGATGGAGGAAAAAAATGTTTACGAAAACACGCTGGGCTGTACGGTTTACTATGCTGGAACAATTAACCTGTGCAACCACATTACTCTGGAATGGGACGGGCTGGCTAGAAGTTTGTCTGATCCTGTATAGGGGCCTCATACTACTACATGGGCAAACAATCCCCGGAGGGTGGGCCTTCTCTGTCCAACGGTCCAAGCGTAGCATCGACCAGGAGAAGGAACAAAGGGTCTACGGGCCTCTACGCGATACTATGAGCCCCTCATTGAAAGTGCACACCCGTTGAGGTGGAAAACGCGCTCTAGTTGGCTGGTTACTATATAGGGCGTCCCGGTGTTGAGGGGATTAACCTCATAGGTTAGGCACCTGTATCGGAGAGGGCATTCAGAAGGTCTTGACCGGTTATTCGACCCACGATCGGTGTAGATCAGGGACGGATAATAATATGGTGTGGGTACAATGTACAACCTCTGCAGAGTGTAAATCTATTTGAATAGCCGATTCCTCAGTCATGGACGGTTGTGCTGGCGGCTGTACGGCGGGTGATGGTTTTGTTTACAAAATGGACTTCGGAAAAGCAAAGGCTCTAAAATATTTTGACCGTGGGATGGTCGGGAAAATGGAGGAAGGAGTTTGGTCATGAGATGACCGGAAGGAAAAACAAATGGGTGACCCAATCCTAGTGTTTTCTTAAAACTTTTCAAAAAGATTTCCAAAATGCTTTACAAAAGTTTTCAACAAATATATAGAGACATGCTATATCTACAAGAGAAAGTAGTTTATAAAAGAACCCCTCTTGGACCCATCCTACCCCAGCCAAATTGCATATTCGTTACTATTGTTATCTTAAGGTGGTTTGCGAGTACATTCAAAGTACTCACCGGCATTGTCCCTCGCTATTTACTTGGCCATATTTTCAGATGATCGAGAGAAATGATGGAGATGCTGACGTCTATGAGAGCTAGACCGTCTTCCCAGTCAGTCGCATGTAGGTTAAGGCATGACATGGGTTCTGCGCTTGAAGAATTCCGCTATTGTTGTCGTAATCGCCATATTGTAAGTACTTGTATTCATTAATTATGTGACCCAAAGATACCACTGCATGATGTAGTAAACTATAGCCATTGACATAACACCAATAAAACACCGTTCACCAGTATTACATCCCCCAAAGTGGTACAACAGAAACACAGCAGGTCCAAGACATGACTATAGGTTACAACTCAACTCTTTATACAAGATCCAGAGAACACTCTAGGTTAAAAAGAGAGAAAGAAACTTCTTACAAAGAAGAATTATAAATAATCAACTCAAATCTATTATACTAATAGACTAGTATCTAAACTATTGAGGCTTGCATTGCTACTATTGGAATACTCTACAAAAGTAGGTTCTATGGCTAGAGATTCTATTCTTATCTATTCCGCAACTTCGTCTTCACTTGAGCTGATATATATGTTGACTTCCTCAACTTCATTGAAGAGCTTTAGCTTTTGATGATGATTCCTGGAGCATAACTTGATGTAGACATCGTCTATACTGGCTTTAGAACCTAGCAAGGGTTAAGAAGATACTTTGAGTACGAGCATACTCAGCAAGTTCACTAGAAAAGGAGTGTCTGATGCACTATAACTACAGGTTGCTTTCGTAAACATTTCTTCAAAGGTTGCTTTTATTCTGAAAAGCTATGTCTGTTAGCCTTCACGGGTTTACCAGAACTTTCATAGAGTTCCTTTCCCGCCGCGTTCATAGCTCCTTCCCGGAATAGGGAGTAACAAGTTACAGTTCTTACACTCTGCAGAGGTGCGTCACTTTACCCATGAGAGATCTTAGCTTTGTTGCACATCCGAATTGCAGGTTCGTTCACACTTCCAATCACTGCCTTCTCCGCGACCCCGCATGTATCCTTGGTGTACGCCAGCCCACCCATTGAATTACGGCAATTGGCAGTACAGACCGTTCAGATGCCGGAACTATCGTGGGACGTTGAGGGCTCCCACCCATATTTTGCATATCCCATACGAATTACCATATAAAATGCATGCTATGAGTGATAATAGCCACGACCCGCACATCTGGCTCCATGCGAGAGGGAAAAGATACAGCTGACTTCTCCGTCCCATTCCAAATCTCATCGTCAACGCGTAATATACGGCGCAAGAATCACTAGTGACATTGGTTGTTAAGTCCTAGATAATATGTTCCTTTACCACCGGAACTCTTATAGTAGGTTATTACCTCATGGTAAATAACTTATAATCACATTAATATGAAAATAATGTTTTCTGACCTTTTTCAAATGCAGGTTATGACAACACTGGATTTTTAAAATACTTTACAGAAAATAATCAGAGGACATGAGCAAGTGTGAACTTGCCTTTTGTGATTGCAAGCATATGCACTCACGGTCTTCGAGACAATATAAGATCCAATATCTAAAATCAACGTCATTGGTCCGGTAAGGACTAATGTTTGAAGAAGCAAGATGCTTTTATGCATAAGGAATGTAATGCAAGTTGATAAACGTGAATCCGAGAATAATGTTGTTCTAGGGTTTGGATATCGAGATGGTTTTTCTTGGAATGTGTTGCCCTTTTAGATTAAGTTTCACACATGTGCTTCTTTTTAAGGCGTGTGAGTGTGTGTGAAACAACATGTAATTATAATATCATAAAACAATGAGATATACTAATGAGATGTGCTACTCAAGGACTGCTTATATGGAATTATCTTATCTTCGTGTTTTACCTTGAAAGTGATGACATTTATAAGGAACTTAAGTGTTAACAATCCTAGGTATATAAGTAAAGTATAAAGTGAGGTGTTTACTATTAATTTGAAGGGAATATGCCCTGAGAGGCAATAATAAAGTGTTTATTATGTGTATTCCAAGTATATGATAGATGTTTATTTTGCATGCTATAATTGTATTAATACGGAACGTTAATACATGTTTGTTTAATAAACAAACAAAGTTCCTAGTTATGCCTCTCTCATAAACTAGCTCGTTGATTAACAAGATGATCAAGGTTTCGATCATGGACATTGGATGTTGTTAATAACGGATCACAACATTAGTGTAATGGTGTGATGAACATTCATCCAAGTATAGCATTACGATCAAAGTCATTGACTTTATATTGCTATAACAACTTAAGTGATCCTAATCCTTAGACCATGAGATCATGTCAATCACTAACACCTAAGAGTTTCTTGATAACATCAAACGTCACACCGTAATGCAGTGATTATAAAGATGGATTCAGAACTAATAAAGTGTTATGTTGAGGCTCATGGATCGAGAGTGGAATTTGTTCATCCCGATGACGGATAGATATACTCTGGGCCGTCTCGGTGATATCACATTGATTATCTTACAAGCAAGTGATTTGATCACTAGAATGTTATATCACAAGAACGAGAAAAGAGTGCATGTCGGTAACGAGATCAAACTAGGTATGGAGATACCGATGATCGAATCTCGGACATGTAATATATCGTGAAACAAAGGGATTAAGATACTAGCGTAAAAGGTTCCGACGATCACAAGAAAGTCATCGTTGAATGTGTGGGAGTCGGTATGGGTCTCCAGATCCCGCTTCTGATTATTGATCCGAGAGGGGTCTCGATCATGTCCGAATTATTCACGAACCGTAGGGTGATACACTTAAGAGACACCGACATCCAATTGGAGCAAATGTTTCATGCCGAAAGAATGAACAAGCGCAGAAATTTATTTCACTAGATACCGAAACAGGTTTTCGGGTGAAATTGCATAAAGTGGTTATGCATGTGAAATAGAATTCTAGCAAGGGGTTATTTGTGAATGTTTGTCATTTAAGTAATTGAAAAAATTCTGAATAAAATAAAAGAGTTTTATTTAATGAGAGTTTGCATTAAATTTGGTGGAAATTTAATGGCAATTTGAGTGGACTTTTGGGTGGAGGGAATTTAAAGGAGATTTGTGAGTGGAGTGTCCACCCACATGAAGAGGGGAGGGCAAGGGGCAGCCCCATGCGCCAGCCACCCCCTTGGGGTTCCCCCCCTCCTCCTATAAAAGGAGCCCCCCTCCTCACTTGTCTCTCACACCTCCTCGTGAAGGATCTCTCTCCCCCTCTAGAATTTATTCCCCATGGTCTCGGACTAGCGAGATACATGTTCCCAGTGGCTATTCGGCAAGAAAGAGTTGTGCTTCCGCTGCATCGCTGCAGCGAGGAGGCGGAGGTTTCTCGGTGCCTCGAATGTGTGTGCGAGCATGGATGCGCTGCTGATTTGCGGCGCTAGGACTTCCTCTCGATCTTGAGATCGGCAAGAGATCGTCTACATCAACCACGAGTTGAACTCGTTAAGCTTTGTCGGTCTTCAAGGGTATGTTCTCACGGATATACATCCGCCGTTGTTTGTATCTAGTAGATAGATCTTGGTATATAGTTCACATCGTAGGAAATTTTTGTTTTCTATGCGAACCGCATAAAGGGTATCGAGCCGGATCTATGCGTAGATACTTTACACGTAGTACACATATGAGTATGTGGGCGATGATGATCATGTTGTTGCTCTTTGTTGTAATTTTGGATATTGGTGGCATAGTGGGATGAAGCGGCCCGGACAAACTTTACATGTCCTCGCACATGAGACCTGTTCCACGCTTGACATGCAACTAGTTTGCATAAGTGGCTAGCGGTGTCCGCTCTCCTACTATAGTCAATATCTATTTTGCAAGCGAGTTGTCAACAATTTGATTATCCTCGCTAGGTTCATGTTCGTAGGTAAGAACAGTTCTATCTCGAAAGCCCTAAGCCACGTAAAACTTGCAATGGATAAATTAGAGGCGTCTAGTTTAGATTGTTGCTGGGCTAGTGTTATGATATGGTAGTGTTGTAAGTAGAAGTATGAGATGATACTCTTACAACACACATATCATGTAAAATCCATAGACCTTGGATTTACACATATAGGTATGATAGTGATCATACCACAATGCACATGATAGAGATCATCTGCGGGAACCATATCATTTCACTAATAAACATATGATGTTTGATAGCATCTTATATTGCTTGTTTAGCGCTTTGTTAGCATAATAAGATGATCCTCATTTAAATATCAAGATAACAATGTGTTCTTCCTTTAGTATGCACCGATTATGTTTTCGCTGCTCCAAGACATCACGTGATGATCGGGTGTTCTCACGCGAATACTAAGGTTCTAACTTGGCGAGCCTAGCATGTACAGACATGGATTACGGACCGAAAGGTTAAGCATGAGTCATATAGTTGATATGATGCCCATTTGATGCTCGCCTTTGAAGCTATACCGACTCACGTGATGATCGGACTTGGTATAGTGGATTTGGTTCATGTAATCACCAAAAAGGCACGAGGGATGTCGTTTTTGAGTGGGAGTTCATTCGTAATATAGATTAGTTGAACTCAATCTATCATAAACTTAGTCTAAACTTTACAAATTATGTTGTAGATGGCACCACCTGCTTTTAATTTCAATGTGTTCATGGAGAAAGAGAAACTATCAACGAACGATAGCAACTTTACCGAATGGGCCATGAATTTGAGGATTCTCCTCTCTGCTGCACAAAAGCAATATGTGCTAGAAGCACCGTTAGGCCCCCCACCTTTTGATGATGCCCCTGACGAGGAGAAGAATGTCTATCGACTCGAGAGGACCACAACTTAGTTTATTGCGGCATATTGTATGGGCTAGAGCCGAACTTCAAAGCGTTCAAAACGGCAATGCATTTGATACAATGGGTGAGTTGAAAATGATTTTACACACATGCTGTCAGAGAGCTACAACGCTTGTAAAAGTTCTTTAGCTGCATGATGGAAGAGCACAACTCCGTTAGTGAGCATGTACTCAAGATGTCGGGTTACGCCGATAAGCTTGTGTCCTTGGGAATATCGATTCCCATTGACTTAGGCATCCATCGTGTTCTCAGTCTCGCCACCTAGCTATAAGAGCTTCGTGATGAACTATAATATGCAAGGCATGAAGAAGTCTCTCCCGAGCTCACAATGCTTAAAACTGCAGTGGAGATCAAAAGGAACATCAAGTGTTGATGATCAATAGGAACACTGGTTTCAAGAAAGACAAGAAGGAAAACGGAAGGAAGTAAGGCGGCAAGCTGTTGCTACCTGAAAAGAAAACCCGAGTTGGACCAAAGTCCGATTCCGAAAAGTGCTACTATTGTAAGGGATCGCCATCGAAGCGAATCGCCCAAGTATCTCGCGCATAAGAAGGCCGGCAAGGCAAACAAAGGTATATATGATATACATGTTATTGATGTGTACTTGACTAGTGCTCGCAGTAGCACCTGGGTATTTGATACCGGTTCAGTTGCTAATATTTGTAACTCGAATCAGGGGCTGCGTAACAAGCGACCGCTAGCAAGGGGTGAGGTCCAGATGCGGTTCCGCAATGGATCAAGCGTTGATGTGATCGCCGTCGAACGCTGCCTCTCCACTTGCCGCCGATTAGTTATAAACTTGAATAAATGTTATCTGGTGCCTGCACTGAGCATGAACATTGTATCTGGATCGTGTTTGATGCGAAGTGGTTATTCATTTAAATCGGAGAACAATGGTTGTTCCATTTATATGAATGAAATCTTTTATGGTCATGCACCGATGATGAATGGTTTATTTCTATTAGATCTCGATGATAATGTTACACATATTCATAATGTTGATGCTAAAAGGATTAAACTTAATGATGATATATCCGCATATATGTGGCACTGCCGTCTAGGACATATTGGCGTTAAACGCATGAAGAAGCTCCATTCGGATGGACTTTTGGAATCACTTGATTATGAATCATTTGATACATGTGACCCATGCCTTATGGGCAAGATGACTAGAATGCCGTTTTCCGGTTCAATGGAACGGGCGACAGATTTATTGGAAATCATACATTCTGATGTATGTGGTCCAATGAGTGTGTCAGTGCGAGGTGGATATCGTTATTTTGTTACTTTCACGGATGATTTGAGTAGATACGGTTATATCTACTTGATGAAACACAAGTCTGAAACCTTTGAAAATTTCAAGGAATTTCAGAATGAAGTGGAAAATCATCGTAATAGAAAGATCAAATTTCTACGGTCCGACCGTGGAGGTGAGTATCTAAGTTACGAGTTTAGCACTCACATGAAAGAGTGTGGAATTGTTTCACAACTCACACCTGCCGGAACACCACAGCGAAATGGTGTGTCGGAACGTCTTAATCGTACTTTATTAGATATGGTTCGATCTATGATGTCTCTGACGGACTTGCCGTTGTCATTTTGGGGTTATGCACTAGAAACTGCTGCATTCACTTTAAATCGGGCACCATCTAAATCCGTTGAAAAGACACCGTATGAATTGTGGTTTGGAAACAAACCTAAGCTGTCATTTTTTAAAGTTTGGGGATGCGATGTTTATGTGAAGAAACTTCAACCGGATAAACTCGAACCCAAAGCGGAAAAATGCATCTTCATAGGATACCCTAAAGAAACTATTGGGTATTCCTTCTATCACAGATCCGAGGGCAAGGTTTTTGTTGCCAAGAATGGATCCTTTCTAGAGAAAGAGTTTCGCGAAAGGTGTGAGTAGTCGGAAGGTAGAACTCAAGAGGTTGTGGAACCTTCTCTTCAAAGTATGGCGAGTAGCAACGCCGAAGTTGTTCCGAGTTGGATCCACCGCTGAAGATGGAACTAATGATAATGATCATGAAACTCGAAGAGAGTACTACCGAACCTCGCAGGTCAAACAGGACGCGTGCAGCTCCCGAGCTGTACGGAAATCCTGTCATGAATTTCATGGTTGATGAAAATGATGACCCTGCGACGTATGAAGAAGCGATGATGATCCCGGATTCCAACAAATGGTTAGAAGCCATGAAATCCGAGATGGAATCCATGTATGAAAATCAAGTTTGGAACTTGGTGGAATTACCTCACGACCGAAAGGCCGTGGAGAACAAATGGATTTTCAAAAGGAAAACTGATGCTGATGGTAATGTGACCGTCTATAAAGCTCGACTTGTCGCAAAGGGGTTTCGACAAATTCAAGGAGTTGACTACGATGAGACTTTCTCTCCCGTAGCGATGCTAAAGTCAGTTAGGATTATGTTAGAAATTGCTGCATATTTCGATTATGAGATATGGCAGATGGATGTCAAAACCGCGTTTCTCAATGGTAATATTGAAGAAGAGTTGTATATGATACAACCAAAGGGTTTTGTCGATCCTAAGGATGCTAACAAGGTGTGCAAGCTTCAGCGATCAATCTATGGATTGAAGCAAGCATCACGAAGTTGGAATCTCCGCTTTGATGAGGTGATCAAAGAGTTTGGATTTGTCCAAACTTATGGAGAAGCTTGTATTTACAAGAAAGTGAGTGGGAGCAATGTGGCATTTCTGATATTATATGTGGATGACATATTATTGATCGTAAATGATATAGATCTTTTAAACAGTGTTAAAAGTTATCTAAACAACAAATTTTCAATGAAGGACCTAGGTGAAGCGTCATACATATTAGGCATAAATATCTATAGAGATAGATCTAGGCGCCTAATAGGGCTATCGCAAAGTACATACCTTGATAAGATTTTAAAGAAGTTTAAAATGGACGAAAGTAAGAAGGGGTTCTTACCTATGTTGCAAGGCAAGACATTGAGTAAGACTCAAAGTCCGGCTTCGGAGGAAGAAAGAGAGATAATGGACAAAGTCCCCTATGCTTCAGCCATAGGCTCTATAATGTACGCCATGCTATGTACAAGACCGGATGTGGCACATGCTATTAGTTTGACTAGTAGGTACCAATCGGATCCGGTTCTAACATCGGATAGCGGTCAAGAATATCCTTAAGTACTTACGAAGAACTAAGGATATGTTTCTTGTATACGGAGGTGAAGAAGAGCTCGTCGCTAAGTGTTATGTCAACGCTAGCTTTGACACCGATCCGGATGACTCTAAGTCTCAATCCGGATAAGTATTTCTCATGAATGGCGGAGCGGTTAGTTGGAGGAGCTCCAAACCACCTGTGGTAGCGGGATCAACAACGGAGGCCGAATATGTTGTAAGCGGCTGTGAAGCAGTTTGGATGAAGGAGTTCATATCCGAACTAGGAGTGGTGGCAAACGCGTTGGACCCAATGGTGATCTATTGTGACAACAATGGTGCCATTGCCAATTCCAAAGATCCAAGGTCTCACAAGCATTCCAAGCATATTAAGCGCCGGTTTCACTCCATCCGCGAGCATGTCAAGGATGGAGATATAAAGATTTGTAAAGTACATACGGATCTCAATGTAGCAGATTCGTTGACTAAAACTCTCCCTAGAGCAAAACATGATCAACAACAGAACTCAATGGGTGTTAGATTTATCACTATGTAACTAGATTATTGTCTCTAGTGCAAGTGGGAGACTAAAGGGAAAATGCCCTGAGAGGCAATAATAAAGTGTTTATTATGTGTATTCCAAGTATATGATAGATGTTTATTTTTCATGCTATAATTGTATTAATACGGAAACGTTAATACATGTGTGTTTAATAAACAAATGTAAAGTTCCTAGTTATGCCTCTCTCATAAACTAGCTCGTTGATTAACAAGATGATCAAGGTTTCGATCATGGACATTGGATGTTGTTAATAACGGGATCACAACATTAGTGTAATGGTGTGATGAACATTCATCCGAAGTATAGCATTACGATCAAAGTCATTGAGTTTATATTTCTATAACAACTTACAAAGTGATCCTAATCCTTAGACCATGAGATCATGTCAATCACTAACACCGGAAGAGTTTCTTGATAACATCAAACGTCACACCGTAATGGTGATTATAAAGATGGATTCGTAACTAATAAAGTGTTATGTTGAGGCTCATGGATCGAGAGTGGAATTTGTTCATCCCGATGACGGATAGATATACTGGCCCTCTCGGTGATATCACATTGATTAGCTTGCAAGCAAGTGATTTGATCACTAGAATGTTATATCACAGGAACGAGAAAAGAGTGCATGTCAGTAACGAGATCAAACTAGGTATGGAGATACCGATGATCGAATCTCGGACATGTAATATATCGTGAAACAAAGGGATTAAGATACTAGCATAAAAGGTTCCGACGATCTCAAGAAAGTCATCGTTGAATGTGTGGGAGTCAGTATGGGTCTCAAGATCCCGCTTCTGATTATTGATCCGAGAGGGGTCCCGATCATGTCCGTATTATTCACGAATCGTAGGGTGATACACTTAAGAGACACCGACATCCAATTGGAGCAAATGTTTCATGCCGAAAGAATGAACAAACGCAGGAATTTATTTCACTAAATACCGAAACAGGTTTTCGGGTGAAATTGCATAAAGTGGTTATGCATGTGAAATAGAATTCTAGCAAGGGGTTATTTGTGAATTTTTGTCATTAAAGTAATTGACAAAATTCTGAATAAAATAAAAGAGTTTTATTTAATGAGAGTTTGTATTAAATTTGGTGGAAATTTAATGGGAATTTGAGTGGACTTTTGAGTGGAGGGAATTTAAAGGAGATTTGTGAGTGGAGTGTCCACCCACATGAAGAGGGGAGGGCAAGGGGGAAGCCCCATGCACCGGCCACCCCCTAGGGGTTCCCCCCTCCTCCTATAAAAGGAGCCCCCTCCTCAGTTGTCTCTCACACCTCCTCGTGAAGGATCTCTCTCCCCCTCTAGAATTTATTCCCCATGGTCTCGGACTAGCGAGATACATGTTCCCGGTGGCTATTCGGCAAGAAAGAGTTGTGCTTCTGCTGCATCGCTGGAGCGAGGAGGCGGAGGTTGCTCGGTGCCTCGAACGTGCGTGCGAGCACGGATGCGTCACGATTTGCGGCGCTAGGACTTCCTCTCGATCTTGAGATCGGCAAGAGATCGTCTACATCAACCACGAGTTGAACTCGTTAAGCTTTGTCGGTCTTCAAGGGTATGTTCTCTACGGATATACATCCTCCTATTGTTTGTATCTAGTAGATAGATCTTGGTATATAGTTCACATCGTAGGAAAATTTTTGTTTTCTATGCTGCGAACCCTACATAATTGTCATATGTTGATTGAAGTGGCAAAACGAATAACTTTTGAAGAAAAGATTCCTTTATTAAGGTTTAAACAATCTTTGTGGTTAATCGATGTGGTCGATGTTGTTTGCTGGCTTGAATAGTTTGGACTTGAGATGCTTTACAATTTAATTATAACAGACCAAAGTTAACTATAAAGTATATAATAAAGTTTTTAGCCTTATACTTAAGGTCTGGTAGACTAAAGTTAGTTGTAATGCTTATTATACTTATACCTTGTTTACTCCATAATGTTTCTTTAAAGTTACTTAAGAATGGTATTATTTTTAGTTGGTAATGTTTTCTTTACATTATAAATGTATAAAGGGATTTACCTCCCTATAAGGGTGTGGTTAAGGTTTGTGAATAAGTAAACAATATTATTTACTACTTATGAACTCACTTATAGTGTTTTGATTTGTTTATAAACTTGTGGTTAACATAAAGGAATAGGTTATTTCACTATATATTATCCTTGGAGATTTTATATGGGATAATGATCCTTTTATAAAATAATCTACACTTATGGTTGAATGATAATTCAATAAAATTACATTTTTAAAATGTGTTAATCCACTTTGACTTCATAATATTAGTTTATAAGACTAATACTATTTATTATATTTAATTGGTTAATTTAAGAAATATTAACAAATTTTATTTAACTTTATATGAATTATCAATTAAGGAAATAAGTTTTAAATTCAAGTTAGTAGGGTACTGAGTTTTTATTTACTTTAAAAGTGGAATGTTATATTTTTAACATGTAGGTATTATTTTTTGATCATTTTGGTATATTACATTTATTTTTATGATTTTTAAATAATAAGATATGATTTTTATAATATTTATTACTTTATAAGTACTTAATAAATAATAAATATTTAATTAAGTGAAATAATAATGCATGATTATAGTTTTGAAGTATAATTCTTATTTTTTTAAGATTTTTGGTATTTTATTTATATTTTTAACCTTTAGCATTATTAAAGTATGAATTATCAAAGTATTATTACTTATAAAATCTTTATTACATAATAATTATTTAAAGTTTTAGCATAATAATGTTTAATAATGGTTTTAAGTTATAGATTTTATTTTTATGAAAATTTTCATATATTACACATAATTTTCTGAATTATAAATCAAAAGTTATTAATTAAACAAGATTTAATCATTATATTATATTTCAGGAAATATTCATATTTAATTTTATAATGTCTTATCTATTTCCTAAAGAGAAATTGCTTTTTACACCTGAGCTAAACTTACCCAGGGTCACTGACCAGTGGGCCAGTTGCCACATGGCATACCCCAGATTAGTAAATGCATTTGCCACCGACCCTATTCCTACTACCAGCCAATGACAGATGGGCCATGGCCACGTCACACGCCACCTCAATGAGGCAGGGCCCACCAAGGTTTGACTGGCTCACACGTGGTGGTGGCCAACCGACGTCGGCGACCTCATGGTGGCGGCGCTACGATGCACGCGGCGATGAGTTCCTGTATGATTCAGAAGCTCCTATTCCTAGGCTACCTAAAAACGGCGGCGCAGAGTTCTGGCGCGGTCTAAATCCTCACCAGCGACGACAACATCGGCACAAGCACGGCGGCGCTTGGTTACAGGATGGCACAGAGGACGAGGAAGGCCAGGAGAGGAATCTTTCGAACCAGAAGCTTATCCTCTTTGCGATAGGATGCTCGATGAGGCTGGAGGAAGGTCAGAAAGCAGAATGGTGATGTGGTCGCCCTGCCTGGGAAGATGGAGACACAGGCGACGATTTGGGGCTCACCTCCTTAATTAAATTGGTGAGGAGGAAGATGGAGACGAGGCGGAGCTCCTAGCATCCTCGGACAGCTCCAGGGTGGTCTCTGGACGGCGGCGTACATCAGCAGTTGAAGCTAGGGTTTGGCCTCTGAGAGGAGATAGGGAAGAAGAGGACGGGCGAGTGGGTGAGGACGAGACGGAGCGTCGCGGTGGCGTTCTTATCCCCTAGAGTGACGTTGGCGGCTGCACGAATCACAGCGCATCGATGGCGTGCGGCTGCACGAATCGTAGCGCATCGACGGCTTGCGGCAGAGCACTCTCCAGCGAGCAGCTTCCAGTCGACGAGGAAAACCCCCCTACATTCTTTTGATTTGCTCCGCAGTCCCTCCCCGGCCACACTAGTCAGCCAGAGATAAGGATATGTCGGGCTTGTTGTTGGGATGCTACTAGGCTTCGGTTGGGTTGCAGTGGTTGCTCGTGGACGATGGATAAGAAGAGGAGAAATGGGTCGGCCTGGCTGTTACTCTGGCTCCAGTTTTTTTATTAAACAAAACCTTTTTATTTTCTGTTTTCTTTAAACCCTTTTAACTATGAATTTTTATATGGATTTAAATATCCAGAATTGTTATAGAGCACATTAAATAATAAAGGAATATTGGAAAATAAGTGGTGTTGATATCTTTCTTGATTTCCTTATAATTTTAAACTAATAGGAAACTATTTTATTGAGTGTAATATTCATCACTTAGGTTTTTTTAGAGATTTTCCTTGTAATATAAATATATACATTTATGGAGAACTCATAAAATGATTTTTATTTCTTCTTTATAAGTGTAATTGTAATGGTTTAATATAACTAAGGATATACATTTAATTTATCTCATATTCATAAACTAATTAAAGAATGTATTAATATTAATCCATGGGTTTTAATTCATGTAGATTTATAATATTAAAGAAACTTTTATATATATTGATCCTTCATAATTATTTGATACATAAAGTTCTAAGTACTAATAGTTTTTGAAATTATAATTGCTTGTCGTAGAGATTTAGGGTTCTTGATACATTTGTATTCTTTTGTTGATATGAATAAAGATTAATGGCTAAACACATTGTCTTTATGTTTGTGATCAGAATGATGTTACCTTTTACAAACAGTGGGGTGATTCTTTAGAATGACTTATGTGAATGAATTGATAAAGATAATCCTAAGCACATATGGTTATGCTAATTGGAATTGAGAAAAGATGTGCTTAGTTGATTTGTTATAGGAAAATATTCCTATAAAGCATTGTGGAAACATGATGATAGATCATTCAGATGAAATGGTTATTATGTTTGGTTAGAGATTTAGGGTTTAGGTTTTATCCAGAATTTCTACCTTCCATACTTCAATAATTCTGGACTTCTAATTAAGGAATACCTTTCCTAGATATATTACTTCTTCATATCTAACATCATTTGTTAACATGATGAGCTTTACCTCACAAAATCTTCTTATACACCTTTTATTCTTCTAAATCCATTTGTAAATCCAATGAGCTTGACACTCAAGCTTTCATAATCTTCTCATACTCTTCCTTAATCACCCACCACTAATACTACTCCAGAGATGTATATATCAAATTCTATTCTCCTTATGTGTTTAGTATTTCCCAGAGAAAACTACTACATCTATAATCCAATGTTACTCTAGCATCATCTTATTCATACTATCTTGTCTCTTCTTAACTCCAAGATCTAATATTCCAACCTCACATTATATTAATGTGTCTTGTCATGGCTAATCTAGGATAATATATCTATATTATGGTTCAATCATGTTCTATCCACCAATGTCACTTATACATGGTATAAGCATTCAGTATTGGGGAGTAAGGCATGATCATTATAATCCTTTGATCCTTTATGGTTTAGGTTTTCATCCATACAACATTAGAGTCGTATTATAATTATCTATTATTTAGCTCTATTGGATTAAGAGATATAATTCATTGACTATACCTACTTGATCCAACAGGACTACTCCTGGTAACTTATCTTCAGACATCATCCTTGTAATCTTCTTTGTTACCATATTGATTTGATTTCCTCCAATTACTCCCATCCTATAGATGACATTTAAAACTAACATTATGACATATCTCTTCTTACTTCTTTCTCTAAAAGATTTAGAATGATTGTTATGATAAGTACAAGAGTTAATAGATCAGGAATTGATAGCTTAAGAATTGGTGAAGCAATAGTTGATTACTCAACATTGATGAACAATAGTTATAAGGATAAGATTCCATAAGGATTGATATGGAAAGAAAGATATATGGTGAATGATCTTTGAATTGATTTCCCTCCTACTCCATATAACTAAAGAATTAGGGTTAGGTATTACCATGATACTCATGGTATAAGTAAATGATATTAAGATTTAGTGGTTCCATTCCTATTACTTAATTTATGTTTATAACTTGGTATTCATGAGTGTGTAATGAATACTGTAATATGACTACTTAAGGATCAAATATAATCCATTAAGTCATGTATTAGGGTTTAACTCTTATTATATTTGATCTACCCTTAGATGAAATCATGTTTACCCAAAATAAGGTCTTAGCAATGGTCATATAGAAACTTATCGCAGTCAACTTGATGATCTACCTCAATTCCATCAAGTTAAAAGAAGCTTCAATCACTTTGACAATTTTTAATTCAAAAGCGTGAAAATTATTCAGATTTTCTATGCATGAATGCAATGCACACATCTGTTAAAAAGCTCTAATGTTGGGATGTTATAGACTCTCCCCCTTAAAATAAACTTCGTCATTGAAGTTCGCACACTCTTTTGTTTTGGAATGAGGAATTGTCTTGTTTTGGTTACGGACTTTCTCAACTCCATTGTATCCTTAATGGGAATAATTATATTATTCCATATCCAGATCCTTTTCTTAAATTCTCAGCATACTCAACAACCTTCAACTTGTTGTCTCCAATATTCCAAAGTTCCTTTTAATTTACTCCCTTAGGAATATGTCCTTATTATGAACTTCTTAAATTGGGGTCTCTTCTTTAGTTTATTATTCTTATTAGATATCCTAATCCAACTCCTTCACTTGATCATCAATCTTCCTTATTATACTATGTAAGGTCTAGTAAGTCTCACTAAAACAGGTTTTAAATTTTATTAGTAAATAGTGTGGTCAAAAGACTAATTTTTATTTTTCATTGTATGAGTTGTACTAGTAATTGTTCCAAATATTGGTTTTGAACACATTTAGTCCAAACCCATTGGAATTTCTTATTTTTCTACACATGTCAAATTGTATATGTTTTATTCCCTTCTAACGGGTTACTTAAGAGTTGTTTCCTCTAGACTTAGTCTATTAAGATTAATCTATTTTATCACCCCTGAGCTTTTGTCTTAGCAAGCTTTAGATAATGTTTTCATTATTACCTTAAGTACTTCTTCAACTTCCATTTATTAGTTACCTCAAGGTTTGAGTATTACTACCTTGAAATAAACACCGATCTTCAATCCAGACATACTTCTGAAAGTACTCTTATATTAGTGGCTTCTTTTAACCTTATGAAAATAAGCTTAATGTTATCATAAGTTAGTACTTCTTCTTTAACTTTACTTGGGATTCGGATAACAGTACTTCCGTTTACTGTTTACTCTCCCCCTTAGGGTTTACTAATGGTCTCAAAACTGCCTATAGAGTAACCATTTGCTTTATAATTAGATTGTAGGACTTTGCCTAGGTTATTCTCTACCTAGTTAGGGTCTCATGGAAGATTGTACGGTGTATCCACACAATTGTGGATCTCCGAAGTGAATCTTTCAGCATTTTTAGTATTACTTACTATTTGGACATTTTTGCTTTGATAGGTCCAACTTCACGAAGAGTCTCGAGAGAAGGTCGCTTAAAAATTTATACTTCTTTAGATCTTACTTAGCTTAGGCCAAGTTTTATGATCTTTATGCAACCATTAATATGATCCGTTAACTATGTCAACCAACACCGCCGACAAGATACCAACTGTGGATTAATTACCACCGTGGATCAAATACCAACCGCAGATCATTCTAAGTGGTAGGTATTATTACCCTGCTTCCAACATCCTTATGGCATTCTCTCGAATTGTCGAGCTTGAATACCATCCTTCACATTACGTTGATACTCCTTATATTTGGCTTTACCCTTCTAGTAATTCTTCATATTGATCTTCGTAACTCGCTCCCTTACACAAATTCCCATTCCTATTCGGGTCTATAACATCAAGTAGTAACTGGATGTTGCAACATGTATTTGCACATCAAGTCAAACTTTATGTACATATCTAATCAATCAAAATATCCAAGAAAACAAATAAATCCAAATGTGGTACATATAACACACGATATTCTAAGCCCGGAATATAGTAGTTGAGTATAGTATCTCTAGAATTCAGGCTTAGTTGTGTAGTATATGACACCTCCTCGTATAGCTTTTCATTGTGATACTTAGCACATAGGGTCAAACTATTCTTTGTTTCTTAATTTACCCAAATTGCTCAATTGCAATAGGATAATCTTAAGCAAAGTGGTCTCAAATTTGGTTTTGACTAAACTTTTGTCTCACCTTTGGAATGACTAGCTATAACCATCCTTTCTTTATTAGTAAACTAACCTCACATGATTACTCCAAAAGAATAATCAGATTCTATTTGCTACTTAAACCAAAGATTATTGGAAATTTCTAGCACTTACGACTTCTATCCCAGTTCTTCCATGTTATTTTCTTACTTCTACCTCATGATAATTTACTAATTACCTTTCATATTATACTCTCATCATGGTTTCGGAGATAATATCACCAGGCTCTTGTTATATTTTACATATTCATTATGATTTAAGGGCGAATCTAACCATGATAACTTTGTTTCACATTACTATATCATTCAGTCTTAACATAATCACACTTCATCACATAGAATTCTCAAGTGAATTCCACCTGATTACTACTCATTAACATTTATCCTAATGATATTCATCATACTGTCTTTGGTTATCAACTAACAATAAGATTCTAATGTCTTACATGAATTCTAGGGTTAGGCTACACCATTAATACTACTTCAATGGATGTCTTAAACTTGATCCTAATCTACTGTGACCAATTAGCTTTCCTAAAGCATCTTGGTGGGTTTATGTCTCCCTCGGAAGACACTAAAGAGCACTATACTTGAGAAAAGATAAAATAATTACTCCTAAGAAAGAATGACTTAAACATCTGACTTAGGTGTGACAAGGTTGTCCTCATGTGGATACTCATCACAAGTCATATAAATATTTGGTTTAGATACGATGGCTCCTATAGTCACTATCCAACCTAAAGATCTTCCTAAAAGGGTTTCAATCCTAAGGTCAAAGCATATGCTCTGATACCAATCATGGTGACCCAAAGATACCACTACATGATGTAGTACACTATAGTCATTGACATAACACCAATGAAACACCGTTCACCAGTATTACATCCCTCAGAGTGGTACAACAGAAACACAGCCGGTCCAAGACATGACTATAGGTTACAACTCAACTCTTTATACAAGATCCAGAGAACACTCTAGGTTAAAGAGAGAGAAAGAAACTTCTTACAAAGAATAATTATAAATAATAAACTCAAATCTATTGTACTAATAGACTAGTATCTAAACTATTGAGGCTTGCATTTCTACTATTTCAATACTCTACAAAAGTAGGTTCTATGGCTAGAGATTCTATTCCTATCTAATCTGCAATTTCGTCTTCACTTGAGCTGATATATATGTTGACTTCCTTGACTTTATTGAAGAGATTTAGCTTTTGATGATGATTCCTGGAGCATAACTTGATGTAGATGTCGTCTATATTGGCTTTAGAACCTAGCAAGGGTTAAGAAGATACTTTGAGTACGAGCGTACTCAGCAAGTTCACTAGAAAAGATGTGTTTCATGCACTATAACTACAGCCACAGACCATAGGTCGCAGGCCATGCAAGTTATCGTAAACATTTCTTCAAAGGTTGCTTTTATTCTGAAAAGATATGTCCGTCAGCCTTCATGGGTTTACCAGAACTTTCATGGAGTTCCTTTCCCTCCGCGTTCTGTAGCACCCCCGGGGTAAAACCACTACTAGAAAATCATTTTTGTTTTGTTTTTGTGCATCATCATAATATCACGCTCATGTCACCATGCCACATTGCATTTGAGAATCATATAAAACCCCTTTTATTGGTTCTTATCCCATATGCATTCGTATTGTATCACTTGTATTTGCCTCTTGATATATTGTATTTGCTTCTTGATTATTGTTACATGCCCAAATTGAGTTGGGGGCATCTCTCTTTAATTCTTCCACCTACTAACTTGCCATCTGTCATGCTTACTTTGATCTTATCTTCATCCTACATTGCATGTGTATGTGGGCATCTCCTTCTGTTCTTGGTATTTAATGAGAGACACATATATATGTAGGGATCATATCCACTTCTATTGATACCATCTTTTTTTACCATACATGCATGTGTGTGGCCTCCTTGGGTTCTTTAGATATTTAAATCAAGACACATGTATACATATGTATGGATCTCTTTGATCACAAATGGTTTGATCCAAACTTTTGTCACTCTCTAAAACCCCATGCATGCATGCCTAGTGCATGCCACTTCAAACATGCATTACACCCCTCCACCTTCCCTCTTGATTTATTTTGTGTTGTTTTCTTATTTGAATTCAAAATTCTTGTATGGATTTGGAAAATTCAAGTAAGTCAATACCTTATCTATCTATACCTAAACCCCTATTTTTTTCCCAGCCCAGCCGACCTCCTGTTTTCTTTTTTTCTTCCTGATCAAACCATCCAGACCCCACCATGTCGCTGGACCCCTCTCCCTCGCAGGTCCACCCCGCACTGATCCATGCCCCTCCCCTCTTACTGGCCTACGGCGAGCATCGGCAAAACCCTCGCTCCTATTTGCATTTGCAAAAGTGTGCCCCTCCCTCACGTGCTGTGTTCCCCTTTCCTTGATCTAATCCCCATCCAGACCCCCACCATCAGCGTCCTCCTGCCCTCCTTCCATGCCCACCATGGCCTTCTCCATGGACCCATCTAAACCCTAGCCTCACCACCTTCCTCGACTCCGAGTTGCTGCTACCAAGATCGCCACCGCGTCCAGGATCTAGGCGGATGCAGGCGGAGTCGTAAGGTACCTGGAGCGAGGTGGAGCAGGACCGAAACGCCAACGACATCAGAGCGCGCCCGAAGCTCGCCATCACCGTCCTAGACGCCTCGCCTCCATCCTCTTCGCCCTCAGGTCAGGATCCACCGTCATCGTCACCACCCCGGTGAGCATCCATGCGCCCTGGTTCCCTTCCTCACCCTCGCTATCTCTATCCACCCGAAACAACACTGATGTTGTCCGTCTCTCTGCTGCGCACGCGCGCCCAGCAGTCACCACGTGTGCAGCGACAACTCTCTGTTTCTCCCTCGATGCTGGCCTCCTCAGTTCACCGCCAGTCCCGTACCGCAGATGTACGTGCATAGGGAACATCGAGCTTCACTCAGGTTCAAGCAGCGCTACAATCCGACCTCTTAAGCTCTTGCTTTCTTCCCCATAAGATCGAAAAAAAAATCTGTCGGAGGAGACTCGTTCTCTGTCAGTTTCGACAGTTAACGAGCACCTCTGTTCCTAGCTTGCTCACGCCCCCACACAGTGATGTTCCAGCGAATGTTTTCATGCGAAGCTTCTCTCCGTTCTCCCCTCTTTCCATCGCATCTACCCATGCTCAAAACCTATCTCTGAGTGCTTCAGAATCTTCTCCCAAAGATCGCTCGATTTCACAGTACGCCATCCTCTGTCTGCGCTGTCGTTTTTCAACAGTCTCAGCAGCCGAGCTCCTCCGAGACCCTCTGTTCCTTTAAGTTTTCCGGCGGCTGCAGGCCTCCTTTGACGAAACTCCGAACTTCAGACTTGTAGGCCTTGATCCCCTTCTTGCAACAAGCTATGACTTGATCAAAACCATCCAGCAACACTCCCGCAATCATCCGACGAAGATCATTCCAGCTAACTAGTTTTTGCACAGCATGGATACCAATCGATCATATATCCTAGTTTTGGTATCTGAATCTTTTTAGTCAATTCGTAGCTGGTCATCTGTGACTTCATCCTTCCAAGTCGCTGCAGCATCTAATTTCCATAAATTTTTATTGGTTTACTCATGCCCTTCCACACGACTTTGGTTTAAACTTTTAAGCACTATATTCTATTCAAGATCCGAAGTGTTGCCCAGTTATTATGGTTCCCCTCTGTAACCCGGTGATCAATAATTCGAATTTCCTTGTATATAGATTAATCGCACTATCCCTTGTTCAATCATTTTTCTGCATCTCCTACTTTGTTGCTTCAGTTTACGTGTTCACTCTGTTGTACACGAATTCAAGCAAAGCCTAGAAGCTAGCTGCCTGCTCGTCTACTGTGCGAGACACATGCTCGATTTCCTCATGACACTCCTTTGTTCTGACATATTTCCTTTCTGTCCAGCTTCTATTATTTTTCTATCTAAAGTTTATGTTTAATTTGCATATGTTTCAAACCATATCTCTATTTTAAAAGTTCTATATATGATTTTTTCTTACAAAGTGTACCGAACATGTTTACAACATGCATTTCTTATTTGCATCACGTACCATGCCATTTAGGGGTCAATTTGCATAACACCTAACAAATAACATATGAAGTGAATTTGGAAAATGCTAATTATAGTTTCCCACTTCATTTAATTTTGTGTACACAACCTAGTGTTTTTTCCATGTTAATAACATTTAATTTTGTGGTAGATATATAACTTTAAACTAATCGTTAATTGTCGGGATCCCGATTCCGCTCAATATTGCGTAATTGCATTACATCTTTGCCATGTCATACATAATACATGCATCATGCCCGATCTACTACCGTAGTATTAAATATTGCATCCGGTGTTTCTTGTAGTGCTTTGCTTCTTCACAGATTAGGACGATGAGTGGATGCGAGTGTTGACCCGATCTTCGGACGAACTTTCGGAAATATTTTCCAGGCGAGCATTCTCCCCCTTTCTACCTATCTTACTTTTATAGTCTTTATTTTCTCCTGTTGATCTATTGCTATCTGTGTTGCGATGCTCTAGTTTTGTACCCGTGATATCCCTTGCAGCCATTATATTGCCATGGACACATCCTATTACCTATTATTTGGTAGATAGTCAGCCTTGCGAGTCGTAGTTGCTTGCGCAGGTGTGGCTTCACGCCGTCGTTGTTCCATAGTTGTTGGAGTAATGCCTCATGTTTAATGTTGGAGATGATCATGGCTTTAATTACCGTTTAATAATTAAAATTGAAGTAAGTAAATAATGCAGAGGCACAGGTGGGCAATAGATATTATTTGGTTTTTAACCGTCCACTTGTGTCCCGTAGGTCCCCGAGTACTTGATACCTGTTCCTTGAATATTCGCACTATCCGCATATGGACCCATGAATCCCCTTAGCATGAGCTTGAGTCATATCTTATTTCTTGGGGCCACAAAGTAGTTTGGAGCTTTATTACATCCTGTACTTATGCCATGCTTTACTGCTTTATTTACTATTGCGCGTGGAGCGCCTGTACTATTTTGGAACCCCGTGCCACGTTTTCGCGGTATCGACAAGCCCAGTCATACTTTCGGGTTCCCAATCATTTACAGCCGTCGTCACAAACCTCTGGGTCCATCTCGGAGCCAGCCAACTTCGTAGAGGGTAGCTTCGTGGGGTGGCCTCCTGAAATATTATATGAATCTGGCGATTTCTTTGTCGTGATGCCTCGTTGGGTTTTTATTTGGTTTTTCCGAGGTTGATCATGTATGTGTTGCTATTTGTGCCCCCCTACAGGGTAAAACTTTATAAAAGCCGTGTCCGCGGTTATGGACGACTTGGGGCACAGTATCTCGATCATAGACAACTATAACTAAAGTAGTGCTATAAATTTGACTATGTGATGACTAGTAATCAGCTTCACTATAATGGAATGGCTAAATAAAAGTGCCAAAAACTGCTGGGTTTTTGAATGTCTCATGGTATATGTATCTGACTAGTAAGTATTGCAACTACAACCGAATGGTTAACTAAAACTGCCCACTGCTTATTATATCAGGATGAGTCATGCTATCTATATCTGACTAGTAATTGCTGCAACTATAATGGAATGAATAAAACTTCCAACTGTGTGAGTTCCTCGGTCTGACTTCATCGCTTGGTCTCGATGGGAAAATACCAGGATGGGTATGCTTGGTGATAGTTTCAGGTTGGATCCGAATAGGTATTTCTTATCCCTATCTGATTGTCGCCAGTTGTATTAAGTCTTTATAGGTTGTTTAGTGCATGTTGCGCTGCTGCTTCAGTCCACCATACCTATGTAGGCGAGGACCGCCGAATTCTATTCTCGCTGTGTACTGGCCTGAGTACTGACCGCTCTCTTTTTCTTTGCCCTTTGTCGGCACCCCTTTTGTTTAAGCAGGTTTTGAGATCGACGTCGTTAGCAGGGTTACCCTTCCGGCTTGGCATGGGCAGGGTTATGGATGCCATTGGTTATTCTTCAGGGCTCTTAGCTCAATTTTCCTCTTGTCCATAATTGGATGCCGTATTATTTCTAAGGTGATTTGGATCTTTGTACTGTATATCTGAATTCTTGACTCATGGAATCGTTATTGTATATATCTGTTCTGTGGGTTCTATCACGGACTATTGTGTAATGATATTACTTTGTTTTCCACCCGCACGCAAGTGCCTGGTGGGAACCTCTGAATCGTTTCTATGCGGGTTTGGCGGGAATCGCTAAAACTTGCATAGGACCGATTCGAGGGTGTTATAGAGTGGTATCAGAGCTCAGCAGTTACGATACCCCACTGGTCCATCATGTAGGATAACGTAGCTAACGGACGTCGTAGAGAGTCAAAACTATTTTGAGAAAGTTAGTTGGATAGATTTGATTAGGTCTGTTTTACTCCTTACCCCTCTGCTATTTGTCCTCTTACCTTTGCGTGATTTGAATCTACTCTCTTATCTTTTCATCGAGTCCCGGAATTCTCGTGGTTGTGTTTCTATCTTACCTTCAGGGTTTCGCTTCCTCTTGTAACGGTGATTTGACATCCCGTCTTCGTGCTATCTAAGAAATTTTCCTCTGTTGAACCTTTCAGTGGACCAAAATTCACTAAATTTTTTCTTTATATCTTCCGGTGTTTTGCAACACGACGACGTCATATGCAATCCGATCCGATGAAGAGACTGCATCACCCTTTTGTATCTGAAGCTTTCTGAACCTCGCTTGTCGAGATCTTCAGTCTGAAATCCGAGAGTTAGTTGCATGATTGTTCTATTCGTGTACAGAGTAATGCTTTGAGCGCGGGATGGATTCACGACCATACCACTACTCTTATCATTCGATTTTGTACATTGAATGGAGGACCGATGCAATTATTACTAATTCCATGGAAGTTAGAGGTGGCCTTACCTCATGATACCTTTACCTTCGTTCTTGTCTCTCCGGAGTGTTCTCTCAACAAACGTGAGCAACGACCCCTTGTTGGTGCTGTCGCTGATTTCTAGATGGAGAAAGAATCTTTGTTAGTGGTGTCGCGAGGATCTACACGAAGCGAGAAGATTCAGATCGTCGATATTCTTCCCCATACTAGGAGGCGGATCTCGAGGGCGAGATCCATTGTTAGTGGTGTCGAATTGTAGCACCCCCGGGGGTAAAACCACTACTAGAAAATATTTTTTTTTGTTTTTGTGCATCATCATAATATCATGCTCATGTCACCATGCCACATTGCATTTGAGCATCATATAAAACCCCTTTTATTGGTTCTTATCCCATATGCATTCATATTGTATCACTTGTATTTGCCTCTTGATATATTGTATTTGATTCTTGATTATTGTTACATGCCCAAATTGAGTTGGGGCATCTCTCTTTAATTATTCCACCTACTAAATTGCCATCTGTCATGCTTACTTTGATCTTATCTTCATCCTACCTTGCATGTGTATGTGGGCATCTCCTTCTGTTCTTGGTATTTAATGAGAGCCACATATATATGTAGGGATCATATCCACTTCTATTGATACCATCTTTTTTTCTCATACATGCATGTGTGTGGCCTCCTTGGGTTCTTTAGATATTTAAATCAAGACACATGTATACATATGTATGGATCTCTTTGATAAAAAAAGGGTTTGATCCAAACCTTTGTCACTCTTTAAAACCACATGCATGCATGCCTAGTGCATGCCACTTCAAACATGCATTACACCCCTCCACCTTCCCTCTTGATTTATTTTGTGTTGTTTTCTTGTTTGAATTCAAAATTCTTGTATGGATTTGGAAAATTCAAGTAAGTCAATACCTTATCTATCTATACCTAAACCCCTATTTTTTTCCCAGCCCAGCCGACCTCCTGTTTTCTTTGTTTCTTCCTGATCAAACCATCCAGACCCCACCATGTCGCTGGACCCCTCTCCCTGGCAGGTCCACCCCACGCTGATACATGCCCCTCCCCTCTTCCTGGCCTACGGCGAGCATCAGCAAAACCCTCGCTCCTATTTTCTTTTGCAAAAGTGTGCCCCTCCCTCACGTGCTCTGTTCCCCTTTCCCTGATCTAATCCCCATCCAGACCCCCACTAGCAGTGTCCTCCTTCCCTCCTTCCATGCCCAACATGGCCTTCTCCATGGCCCCATATAAACCCTAGCCTCACCACCTTCCTCGACTCCGAGCTGCTGCTACCAAGAGCGCCACCGCGTCTAAGATCTACGCGGATGCAGGCGGAGTCGTAAGGTACCTGGAGCGAGGTGGAGCAGGCCCGAAACGCCAACGACATCAGAGCACGCCCGAAGCTCGCCATCACCGTCCTAGACTCCTCGCCGCCGTCCTCGTCGCTCTCCGGTCAGGATCCACGGTCACCGTCACCACCCCGGTGAGCATCCATGCGCCCTGGTTCCCTTCCTCACCCTCGCTATCTCTATCCACCTGAAGCAACGCCGATGATGTCCGTCGCTCTGCTGCGCACGCACGCCCAGCAGTCACCACGTGTGCAGCGACAACTCTCTCTGTTTCTCCCTCGATGCTGGCCTCCTCAGTTCACCGCCGTTCCCGTACCGCACATCTACGTGCATAGGGAACATCCAGCTTCACTCAGGTTCAAACAGCGCTACAATCCAACCTCGTAAGCTCTCGCTTTCTTCACCATGAGATCAAACAAAAAATCTGTCGGAGGCGACTCGTTCTCTGTCAGTTTCGACAGTTAAAGGGCACCTCTGTTCCTAGCTTTCTCACGCCCCACACAGTGATGTTCCAACGAATGTTTTCATGTGAAGCTTCTCTCCGTTCTCCCCTCTTTCCATCGCATCTACCCACGCTCAAAACCTATCTCTAAGTGCTTCAAAATCTTCTCCCAAAGATCGCTCGATTTCACAGTACGCCATCCTCTGTCTGCGCTGTTGTTTTTCATCAGTCTCAATAGCCGAGCTCCTCCTAGACCCTCTGTTCCTTTAAGTTTTCCGGCGGCTGCAGGCCTCCTTTGACGAAACTCCGAACTTCAGACTTGTAGGCCTTGATCCCCTTCTTGCAACGAGCTATCACTTGATCAAAACCATCCTGCTATACTCCCGCAATAATCCAACGAAGATCAGTCCAGCTAGCTAGTTTTTGCACAACACAGAGACCAATCGATCATGTAGCCTAGTTTTGGTATCTAAAGCTTTTTACTCAATTCGTAGCTGGTCATCTGTGACTTCATCCTTCCAAGTTGCTGCAGCATCTAATTTCCATAAATTTTTATTGGTTTACTCATGACCTTCCACACGACTTTGGTTTAAACTTTTAAGCACTATATTCTATTCAAGATCTGAAGTGTTTCCTAGTTATTATGGTTCCCCTTTGTAACCCGGTGATCAAGAATTCGAATTTCCTTGTATAGAGATTAATCGCACTATCCCTTGTTCAATCATTTTTCTGCATCTTCTACTTTGTTGCTTCAGTTTACGTGTTCACTCTGTTGTACACAAATTCAAGCAAAGCCCAGCAGCTAGCTGCCTGCTCGTCTACTGTGCGAGACACAGGCTCGATTTCCTCATGCCACTCCTTTGTTCTGACCTATTTCCTTTCTATACAGCTTCTATTATTTTTCTTTCTAAAGTTTATGTTTAATTTGCATATCTTTCAAACCATATCTATATTTTAAAAGTTCTATATATGAATTTTTTTTAGAAAGTGTACCGAACATGTTTACAACATGCATGTCTTATTTGCATCACGTACCATGCCATTTAGGGGTCAATTTGCATAACACCTAACAAATAACATATGAATTGAATTTGCAAAATGCTAATTATAGTTTCCTACTTCATTTAATTTTGTGTACACAACCTAGTGCTTTTTCCATGTTAATAACATTTAATTTTGTGGTGGATATATAACTTTAAACTAATCATTAATTGTCGGGATCCCGGTTCCGCTCAATATTGCGTAATTGCATCACATCTTTGCCAGGTCATACATCATACATGCATCATGCCCGATCTTCTACTGTAGTATTAAATATTGCATCCAGTGTTCCTTCTAGTGCTTTGCTTCTTCACGGATTAGGCCGATGAGTGGATGCGAGTGTTGACTCGATCTTCGGATGAACTTTCGGCAATATTTTCTAGGCAAGCATTCTCCCCCTTTCTACCTATCTTACTTTTATAGTCTTTATTTCCTCCTGTTGATCTATTGCTATCTGTGTTGCGATGCTCTAGTTTTCATACCCGTGATATCCCTTGTATCCATTATATTTCCTTGGACACATCCTATTACCTGTTGTTTGGTAGATAGTCAGCCTTGCGAGTCGTAGTTGCTTGCGCAGGTGTGGCTTCACGCCGTCGTTGTTCCATAGTTGTTGGAGTAATGCCTCATGTTTAATGTTGGAGATGATCATGGCTTTAATTATTGTTTAATAATTAAAATTGAAGTAAGTAAATAATGCAGAGGAACAGGTGGGCAATAGATGTTATTTGGTTTTAACCGTCCACTTGTGTCCCGTAGGACCCCGAGTACTTGATACCTGTTCCTTGAATATTCGCACTATCCGCATGTGGACCCATGAATCCCCTTAGCATCAGCTTGAGTCATATCTTATTTCTTGGGGCCACAAAGTAGTTTGGGGCTTTATTACTATCCTGTACTTATACCATGATTATGCCATGCTTTACTGCTTTATTTACTATTGTACGTGGAGCGCCTGTACTTTTTTGGAACCCCGTGCCACGTTTTCGCGGTATCGACAAGCCCAGTCACACTTTCGGGTTCCCAGTCGTTTACAGCCGTCGTCACAAACCTCTGGGTCCGTCTCGGAGCCAGCCAACTTCGTAGCGGGTAGCTTGGTGGGGTGGCCCCCTGAAATATTATATGAATCTGGCGATTTTCTTTGTCGTGATGCCTCGTTGGGTTTTTATTTGGTTTTTCCGAGGTTGATCATGCATGTGTTGCTATTTGTGCCCCCCCTGCAGGGTAAAACTTTCTAAAAGCCGTGTCCGCGGTTATGGATGACTTGGAGTACAGTATCTCGATCATAGGCAACTATAACTAAAGTAGTGCTATAAATTTGACTATGTGATGACTAGTAATCAGCTTCACTATAATGGAATGGCTAAATAAAAGTGCCAAAAACTGCTGGGTTTTTGAATGTCTCATGGTATATGTATCTGACTAGTAAGTATTGCAACTACAACAGAATGGTTAACTAAATCTGCCCACTGCTTAATATATCAGGATGACTCTTGCTATCTATATCTGACTAGTAATTGCTGCAACTATAATGGAATGAATAAAACTGCCAACTGTGCGAGTTCCTCGGTCTGACTTCCTCGTTTGGTCTCGAGGGGAAAATACCAGGATGGGTATGCTTGGTGATAGTTTCAGGTTGGATCCGAATAGGTCTTTCTTATCCCTATCTGATAGCCGCCAGTTGTGTTAAGTTTCTATAGGTTGTTTAGTGCATGTTGTGTTGCCGCTTCAGTCCACCATACCTATGTAGGCGAGGACCGCCGAATTCTAGTCTCGTTGTATACTGGCCTCAGTACTGACCGCTCTCTTTTTCTTTGCCCTTTGTCGACACCCCTTTTGTTTAAGCAGGTTTTGAGATCGACGTCGTTACCAGGGTTACCTTTCTGGCTTGGCCTGGGAAGGGTGATGGATGCCATTGGTTATTCTTTAGGGCTCTTAGCTCAATTTGCCTATTGTGCATAGTTGGATGCCGTATTATTTCTAAGGTGATTTGGATCTTTGTACTGTATATCTGAATTCTTGACTCATGGAGTCGTTATTGTATATATCTGTTCTGTGGGTTCCATCGCGGACTATTGTGTAATGATATTAATTCGTTTTCCACCCGCACGCAAGTGCCTGCTGGGAACCTTTGAATCGTTTCTATGCGGGTTTGGCGGGAATCGCTAAAACTTGCATAGGATCGATTCGAGGGTGTTACACGTTCGCGGCTCCTTCCCGGAACAGGGAGTAACAAGTTACAGTTCTTACACTCTGCAGAGGTGCGTCACTTTACCCATGAGAGATCTTAGCTTTGTTGCACATCCGAATTGCAGGTTCGTTCACACTTCCTTGGTGTGAGGCCCGGACTAAGATCCAAGCCAATCACTGCCTTCTCCGTGACCCCGCATGTCTCCTTGGTGTACGCCAGGCCACCCATTGAATTACGGCAATTGGTAGTACAGACCGTTCAAATGCCGGAACTATAGTGGGACATGATGGCTCCCACCCATATGCTGCATATCCTCTACGAATTACCATATAATATGCATGCTATGAGTGATAATAGCCACGACCCGCACATCCGGCTCCATGCGAGAGGGAAAAGATACAGCTGACTTCTCCGTCCCGTTCCAAATCTCATGGTCAACACGTAATATACGGCGCAAGAATCACTGGCGACATTGGTTGTTAAGTCCTAGATAATATGTTACTTTACCATCGGAACTCTTATAGTAGGTTATTACCTCATGGTAAATAACCTATAATCACATTATTATAAAAATAGTGTCTTCTGACCTTTTTCAAATGCAGGTTATGACAACACTGGATTTGTAAAATACTTTACAGAAAATAATCAAAGGACATGAGCAAGTGTGAACTTGCCTTTTGTGATTGCAAGATTATGCACTTACGGTCTTCAAGACAATATAAGATCCAATATCTGAAATCAGCCTCATTGGTCCAGTAAGGACTAATGTTTGAAGAAGCAAGATGCTTTTATGCAAAAGGAATGTAATGCAAGTTGATAAACGCGAATCCCGAGAATAATGTTGTTCTAGGGTTTGGATACTGGATATGGTTTTTCTTGGAATGTGTGTCCCTTTTAGGTTACGTTTGACACATGTGCTTCTTTTTAAGGCTTGTGAGTGTGTGTGAAACAACATGTAATTATAATATCATAAAACAATGAGATATACTAATGAGATGTGCTACTCAAGGACTTCTTATATGAGAATTATCTTATCTTCGAGTTTTACCTTGCAAGTGATGACATTTATAAGGAACTTAAGTGTTAACAATCCTAGGTATATAAGTAAAGTATAAAGTAAGGTGTTTACTATTAATTGTCATATGTTGATTGAAGTGGCAAAACGAATAACTTTTGAAGAAAAGATTCCTTTATGAAGGTTTAAACAATCTTTGTGGTTAATCAGATGTGGTCGATGTTGTTTGTGCTGGCTTGAATAGTTTGGACTTGAGATGCTTTACAATTTAATTATAACAGACCAAAGTTAACTATAAAGTATATAATAAAGTTTTTAGTATTATACTTAAGGTCTGGTAGACTAAAGTTAACTTTAAAACATAGATGGACTTTAAGTGTAATGCTTATTATACTTATACCTTGTTTACTCCATAATGTTTCTTTAAAGTTACATAAGAATTCTATTATTTTTAGTTGGTAATGGTTTCTTTACATTATAAATGTATAAAGGGATTTACCTCCCTATAAGGGTGTGGTTAAGGTTTGTGAATAAGTAAACAATATTATTTACTACTTATGAACTCATTTATAGTGTTTTGATTTGTTTATAAACTTGTGGTTAATATAAAGGAATAGGTTTTATTTCACTATATATTATCCTTGGAGATTTTATATGGGATAATGATCCTTTTATAAAATAATCTACATTATGGTTGAATGATAATTCAATAAAATTGCATTTTTAAAATGTGTTGAACCATTGTGACTTCATAATATTAGTTTATAAGACTAATACTATTTATTATATTTAATTGGTTCATTTAAGAAATATTAACAAATTTTATTTAACTTTATATGAATTATCAATTAAGGAAATAAGATTTAAATTCAAGTTAGTAGGGTACTGAGTTTTATTTGCTTTAAAAGTGGAATTTTATATTTTTAACATGTAGGTATTATTTTTGTGATCATTTTGGTATATTACATTTATTTTTATGATTTATAAATAATAAGATATGATTTTTATAATATTTATTACTTTTTAAATACTTAATAAATAATAAATATTTAATTAAGTGAAATAATAATGCATGATTATAGTTTTGAATTATAGTTCTTATTTTTTAAAGATTTTTGGTATTTTATTTATATTTTTAACCTTTACCATTTTTAAAGTATGAATTATCAAAGTATTATTACTTATAAAATCTTTATTAAATAATAATTTTTTAGTTTTTTAACATAATAATGTTTAATAATGGTTTTAAGTTATAGATTTTATTTTTATGAAAATTTTCATATATTACACATAATTTTATGAATTATAAATCAAAAGTTATTAATTAAACAAGATTTAATCATTATATTATATTTCAGGAAATATTCATATTTAATTTTATAATGTTTTATCTATTTCATAAAGAGAAATTGCTTTTTACACCTGAGCTAAACTTACCCAGGGTCACTGATCAGTGGGCCAGTTGCCACATGGCATACCCCAGATTAGTAAATGCATTTGCCACCGAACCTATTCCTACTACCAGCCAATGACAAATGGGCCATGGCCACGTCACACGCCACCTCAATGAGGCAGGGCCCACCAGGGTTTGACTGGCCCACACGTGGTGGTGGTCAACCAACATCGGCGACCTCATGGTGGCGGCGCTACGATGCACGTGGCGATGAGTTCCTGTATGATTCAAAAGCTCTTATTCCTAGGCTACCTAAAAACGGCGGCGCGGAGTTCTAGGGCGGTCTAAATCCTCACCGGCGACGACGACATCGACACAAGCACGGCGGCGCTCGGTGACAGGATGGCACAGAGGACGAGGAAGGCCAGGAGAGGATTCTTTCGAACCAGAAGCGTACCATCTTTGTGATAGGATGATCGATGAGGCCGGAGGAAGGCTGTAGCAGCAGTAATGGTGACGGCGGTGGTCGTCTGGCTCCGGGAAGATGGAGACACGATCGACAATTGGGGGCTCACCTCCTTAATTAAATTGGTCAGGAGGAAGATGGAGACGAGGAGGAGATCCTAGCATCCTCAGACGGCTCCAGGGTGGTCTATGGACGGCGGCGTACATCGATAGTTGAAGCTAGGGTTTGGCCTCTGAGAGGAGACAAAGAGGAAGAGGATGGGCGAGTGGGTGAGGACGAGACGGAGCGTCGCGATGGCGTTCTTATCCTCTAGAGTGACGTCGGCGGCTGCACGAATTGCAGCGCATCGATGGCGTGCAGCGGAGCACTCGCCAGCGAGCAGCTTCCAGTCGACGAGCAAGACGACGAAAGTTTCACGGAAAACCCTCCTGCATTCTTTTGATTTGCTCCGCAGCCCCTCCCCGGCCCACTAGTCAGCCAGAGAGAAGGATATGTCGGGCTGGTTGTTGGGCTGCTACTGGGCTTCAGTTGGATTGTTGTGGTTGCTCGGGGGCGATGGATAAGAAGTGGAAAAATGGGCCGGCCTGGCTGTTACTCTGGCTCCAGTTTTTTATTAAACAGAACCTTTTTATTTTCTATTTTCTTTAAACCCTTTTAACTATGAATTTTTATATGGATTTAAATATCCAGAATTGTTATAGAGCACATTAAATAATACAGGAATATTGGAAAATAAGTGGTGTTGATATATTTCTTGATTTCCTTATTATTTTAAACTAATCGAAAACTATTTTATTGAGAGTAATATTCATCACATAGGTTTTTTTAGTGATTTGCCTTTTATTATAAATATATACATTTATGGAGAACTCATAAAATGATTTTTATTTCTTCTTTATAAGTTTAATTGTAATGGTTTAATATAACTAAGGATATACATTTAATTTATCTCATATTCATAAACTAATTAAAGAAAGTATAAATATTAATCCATGGGTTTTGATTCTTGTAGATTTATAATATTAAAGAAACTTTTATATATATTGATCCTTCATAATTATTTGATACACAAAGTTCTAAGTACTAATAGTGTTTGAAATTATAATTGCTTGCCCTAGAGTTTTAGGGTTCTTGATACATTTGTATTCTTTTTTTGATATGAATAAAGATTAATGGCTGAACACATTGTCTTTATGTTTGTGATCATAATGATGTTACCTTTTACAAACAGTGGGGTGATTCTTTAGAATGACTTATGAGAAAGAATTGATAAAGATACTCCTAACCACATATGGTTATGATAATTGGAATTGAGAAAAGATGTGCTTAGTTGATTTGTTATAGGAAAATATGCCTATACAACATTGTGGAAGCATGACGATAGATCATTCAGATGAAATGGATATTATGTTTGGTTAGAGATTTAGGGTTTAGGTTTTATCCAGAATTTCTACCTTCCACACTTCAATAACTCTAGACTTCTAATTAAGGAATTCCTTTCCTAGATATATTACTTCTTCATATCTAACATCATGTGTTAATATGATGAGCTTTACCTCACAAAATCTTCTTATCCACCTTTTATTCTTATAAATCCATTTGTAAATCCAATGAGCTTGACACTGAAGCTTTCATAATCCTCTCATACTCTTCCTTAATCACCCACCACTAATACTACTCCAGTAGATGTATATATCAAATTCTACTCTCCTTAAGTGTTTAGTATTTCCCAGGAGAAAACTACTACATCTATAATCCAATATTACTCTAGCATCACCATATTCATACTATCTTGTCTCTTCTTAACTCCAGTATCTAACATTCCAACCTCAAATTATATTAATGTATCTTGTCATGGCTAATCTAGGATAATATATCTATATTATGGTTCAATCATGTTCTATCCACCAATGTCACTTATACATGGTATAAGCATTCAATATTGGGGAGTAAGGCATGATCATTATAATCCTTTGATCCTTTATGGTTTAGGTTTTCATCCATACAACATTATAGTCGTATTATAATTATCTACTGTTTAGCTCTATTGGATTAAGAGATATAATTCATTGACTATACCTAATTGATCCAATAGGACTACTCCTGGTAACTTATCTTCAGACTTCATCCTTGTAATCTTCTTTGTTACCATATTGATTTGATTTCCTCCAATTACTCCCATCCTATAGATGACATTTAAAACTAACATTACCACATATATCTTCTTACTTCTTTCTCTAAAAGTTTTAGAATGATTGTTATGATAAGGACAACAGTTAATAGATCATGAATTGATAGATTAAGAATTGGTGAAGCAATAGTTGATTACTCAACATTGATGAACAACAGTTATAAGGATAAGATTCCATAAGGATTGATATGGAAAGAAAGATATATGGTGAATGATCTTTGAATTGATTTCCCACCTACTCCATATAACTAAAGAGTTAGGGTTAGGTATTACCATGATACTCATGGTATAAGTAAATGAGATTAAGTTTTAGTGGTTCCATTCCTATTACTTAATTTATGTTTATAACTTGGTATTCATGAGTGTGTAATGAATACTGGAATATGACTACTTAAGGATCAAATATAATCCATTAAGTCATGTATTAGGGTTTAACTCTTATTATATTTGATCTACCCTTAGATGAAATCATGTTTACCCAAAATAAGGTTTTAGCAAAGGTCATATAGAAACTTATCACAGTCAACTTGATGATCTACCTCAATTCCATCAAGTTAAGAGAAGCTTCAATAACTTTGACAAGTTTTAATTCAAAAGCGCGAAAATTATTCAGATTTTCTATGCATGAATGCAATGCACACATCTGTGTTCAGATTATTTCTAAGCTCTAATGCTGGGATGTTACATTAATTATGGATGTTGTAATGATACTTGTCGGTTATGCTCATGGCTCACTGATCATGGGAACGTGAATTGCGGGCATAACGGGTATTTCCGGATCGTAAATCCGGAGGTGCCAAAGACATGGTATTAGAGCCATCCTGACTGTAGGAGACCTTAGTTAGCATGGGCGTTAGACATGATGACACCTATTTCCGAAAACACCGACTTTCGCAAACCCCTATTTCAGAAAACACCGACTTTCGAAAGGCTTTTAAAAAGGAGCTCTTATCTCATCTTTTCTTATTTAAACGAGTTGAAAATGGATTACTCTATATCCCTTCTACTTCAAAAGTTCCGTTTCCAAAAACAAAGTCCGACTTGACGACTATGAAGACGGAGGTGCCAAAATAAAGAGACCCCAGGACAAGCTAAACAAAGGAGCTACCAACGACGAAAGATACTACAAAATCGCCCTCCCAACGGAGTCCTTCATCGCCCCCAAATCAATCAAGTACGACACCGACAACAACATATGGCAAGATAGAAGTCAAGACCTCTGTAACATTCGTACTTAGGATTAGCATACCTAATATAGGATTCCCCTTATGACGTGTAGTCACCCCTTAGTACCTATGCTACGCCTTGTTTGCTTGTCATGTTCTTATATGATACCTGTAATGTGTTGTTTGTCTGCCTCGGATCACTCGATCCTATTGTATGACCACCTTGTTGGTGTATCCCGATGCTAACCCTCGCGACCTCATAGCTGGAAACCACTCCTCAGCAGGATGGCCACATAATGAATCCCTAACAACTCCTACTCGTGCCCTAGTTCTAATCGTCCCAAAGGAGCAGCGACCCAGCCAATTCTTCGCCGAATCAACGGGAAGTCCTCACCATAACACAAACGCCCCAAGAAGCAGGGAGATCAGCCGTCCAGAAGACAACAAGCTACTCTATCATCAAACTAAAGCAACACAAAGAGTTCAAGTGAATACAACCCATCTGAAACCAAAATGCCTCCACCCCGACAAAGGACCAATAAGAAGCGTCGCTAACCATTCAAACCACCCCGAGACAACCCATACAACTTTTTTAGGTAACCACAATAAGAAGGTAGTCGCAATAAGGCGTCACTCGAGGATCTCAACTCAAGCTTCACACCTTTCTCCAAGACGAAGGATCTACCCCCAACCTAGACAACCTCAAGTAAAGATCTAAGGTGGAAAGACTGCGTCTTTCCACTCAAATTCCCGAAGATCGACCATGAGAAGATAATACCAGAAGATCTTCAATCCAAGAACCTGATCCAAACACCACCCCAAGAGTCATTAGAGAAACATAGAAATAGACCCCATAAACAATCTTAGAATTCTGCTCGATCCTCCCAACAATCGAGACTTTCAGAATTAAGATGACAAGACTGCCTCACGTCGTCAATAGTACTCCCCAGGGAGTAGAAAGAAACCCAAAATATCAAGTTTCTCTAAAGACGTCATGAAGCCCTTCTCTGCTTCTGCTACTAATGACCCACCGAAAAAGACCCCCGAATATGCAAACCCTGAGACGTCGAATGAAGAACTGTCCACTTCACGAGTATCAACCCCTCTTGAAGTCACCACTCCTAGAAGATCCACTCGTCAAAGAAAACATCAGAGAAGTCAAGACCCTCGTTGCTAAAGAGCTGAATGACCCTCATACCCCAGAGGAAATACAGTAACCAAAGTGGGTACCCAACCCAAGGATGGCTACAATATTCAAGGAGCACTCTCTACCTAATCCTTCGTATCCTACCTACTTACTCCGCTAACATCTAGCAAGTGATGGATCGTCTCGAAACCTGTTCAGTAAGGCATGAAGTACCTTCACCAATGGCCCGCACAAATCTGCTGATTTCCGAGTGAACCTTGTTGGATGATATGCAAGGATAATACCCTTCCTTGCATGTTTTACCCACGACGTTGCATCAGACTGAACCCGAAACAACCCCCTATATAAAGAACATCGTTCCGAGACCACCAAAATCCAACAGCAATCACCAACCCATTGGACCCCTACTTAGCTCAGAACTAACTCACTGGAAGCTCGTTAAACGCCTCTCCCACTATTACTATTACTCCAAGAAGTGGCATCGACGCCTCCCACGAAGAGGTACAAGGTCGACGGAAGGTAACCACCTCAGACGAAAAGTGCAACGCCATTCCCTAGCATCATCTATGACTCCAATAAAGAAAGCCTGCGACTCCACCAAGAACCCCTACTGTCGCTCTAAGGGGGAAAGACTACGTCTTTCCTGATATCAGAGTCGGCAACAAAGCGAGATGATCTACAATGGAAGTCGGCACGATGCAACTTCGTTTACCTTCTAGATTCATTATGGAACTGAATAATTGTTATTATGTTCCAGTGCTCAGTCGAAACATTATTTTTGCTTCATGTTTGATGAGGCAAGGCTATGAGTGGAATATTAAGAATAATGGTCATTCTTTTTATTTTAATGATATGTTGCACGGTTTTGCACCCATGCAGGATGGGTTATTTATTTTGAATCTTGATGGTGAGTCGGTTTATAACCTAAATGCTAAAAGGTTGAAACCAAATGATCTAAAGAAGCTCATGACTTACAATTGGCACTTTCGGCTTGGTCAAATAAGTTGGAAACGCATGAATAAGCTCCATGATGATGAACTCCTAACTTTTTTCGACTTGGAGTCGTTCGAGACATGCGAATCATGCCTACTCAACAAAAAATGACCAAGACACCTTTTGCAAAGAGTTGTGAAAGGGCGTCCGACTTGTTGGGACTAGTACATAGTGATGTATGTGGACTAATGAGCCAGTATGGAAATATCCCTGATGATTTGAATGGTTATGAGTACTCATTACCTTTGAAAAGGTTATGAGTACTTTATTACCTTCACTGATGATTTGAGTCTGTATGGAAATATGAGTACTTCATTACCTTCACTGATTATTTGAGTCGGTATTGAAATATCTACTTGATGAAACATATGTCGGAAGCCTTTGAAAAGTTCAAAGAATTACAGAATGAAGTACATAATCAAATCGGCAAGAAAATTAAGTTTCTACGGTCGGACCGAGGTGGCGAGTACACGAGCCATGAGTTTGATGACCATCTGAAAAGTTGCAGAATAGTTCCTCAACCGACTCCACCGGGAATGCCGCAGACCTTGTTGGACATCGTATGATCAATGACGAGTCGTACAGATCTTCCTTTTTCATTTTGGGGTTATTGTCTAGAAATAGCAGCATTCACACTAAACAGAGTACCATCAAAGTTGGTAAAGAAGACACCGCATGAGATTTGAATAGGAAAAGAGTCGAGTTTGCTTTTTCTTAAGATTTGGGGTTGTGAGGCATTTGTCAAGAGACTTCAGTCGGACAATCTTACAGGCAAGTAATATAAGTGTATTTTTGTGGGGTATCCATGGGAAACCTTGGGTTACTACTTCTATATACGAGAAGAGCGCAAAGTGTTTGTCTCTCGGAACGGTGTCTTCCTTGAGAAAGAGTTTGTCAATCGGGGAGTCAGTGAGAGCACGGTGCAGCTCGAAGAAATTCTAGAGGAACTGGCTCGTAGCGATGCGGCAAAAACCTAGGATATTGAGCCGATCGTGGTAGCTAAGCCGGTACAAGCACCTATACTGCGAAGCTCAGCAAGATTATGAAGTGTTCATGATGTATTACTGTTAGATAGTGATGAGCCGGCAAATTATTCGGAAGCGATGGTGGGATCTTATTTCGAGTCATGGCTTGGAGCCATGATATCCGAGTTAAAGTCCAATGATGAAAATCAAGTTTGAAACTTGGTTGATCTGCCAGACGATACAATAATCATGGACTGCAAATGGGTCTTCAAGAAGAAAACTGATATGGATGGAAATGTTTCCGTCTATGAAGCACGGCTTATCACGAAGGGGTTTCGACAAGTTCAAGGAGTTGACTATGACGAGACTTTCTCGCCCTTAGCGATGCCTAAGTCAGTCCAGATCATGTTAGCTATAGCAGCCTATTTCTACTATGAGATATGAAATATGGATGTCAAAATGGCTTTCCTTAATGGAAATTTAACCAAGGACATGTATATGATATAGCCTGAGGGTTTTGTCGATCCGGCTAACGCTGAAAATGTGTGAAAACTTTATAAATCCATTTATGGGTTGAAGCAAGCATCTCGGAGTTGGAATATTCGCTTTGATGAGGTAGTCAAATCGTTTGGCTTCATCAAGAGTGATCATGTGTAATGCCCCGGAAAATATTCCGAAATAAAATTTGCGTTTTAATTTCTTTTCGCATCATCATGACATCATCATGCATATTTTATCCGTAAAATTATGTTATCAAACCACATTTTGTTTTACTAAATATCCTTGTGGTTTTATTAAACCCGTTTCTCGTTCTTATTTAAAAATTAAAATAAATAATATTTCTTGAAGTAAAAGCTTTTCTTATTTTATAAATAAAATTTTGCTAAAAACCCGTCTAATATTTCGGCCCAAAACTAGCCCAATCTGGTCTACATTGGACTAGATAAGTAATCTATTTCCCCTTTTCTCCCTAACACTAATCCTACCCCCAGCCCCGCCGCCGCACTCATGCGGCCACACTACACCACACGCACACACCCCACCTGACCCAAAGCACACCACACATCGCAGCAACACGGGACACGCACACGACCAGCTGGTCACGCACCTCACACCCAGGAAACCCACGCACCACGCGATCCACGCACACACACAGCCGCTCGCGACCCCTTCCCTCGGCCTTGTTCCCGAGCGCCGCCAGGAGCTCCACTGCTGCCTCTCACCTCCCTCGCTCGATCTCCTCCTCCGTCACCCCTTGTCCCCGAGCCCGTCAGCCGTCCTCCGCCTCTGCTTCTACCCTCGCTGCCGTCCAACACCTGCCGCCCTCCTCCATCAGTGCCTCGTTGCCTTGCTCCCCGCCATGGCGCCGCCTCCCGGGCCCCCCTCGTCGTTGCTCGCGCCAGGCCCCACCGTCGCGCCGGACTCGTCCTCGCCCTCCTGGACGCACGCAAAGCCGTGGGTCGGCGTCATGGTCGCCGCCCTCTGTCGCCCCCCGACTTAGGCCATGCGCCTCTCCCTCGCCTGCAGCGCCTCCGGCATCGCCATCCCCAGCTTCGTCTTCGGTTGTTCGGGCTTGCAGCACCTCCTGTTCGTTCGTGATTGCAAGCTGTTCGAGCTAATGTTTTTATGGGACAAGGCCTCCTTCTCACGCTACTTTGTGCTCTGTTGTCCGTGCACATGTTGATGTGATCTGACGAGGCCATGCAGAAGTGTTTCCTGGCATGATGCCTTACTCAGCCAATATCGACTACGTGAAGTTGGTTTGATGCCCTGAGAAGGACAAGTTACGTTCTATACCGATGAATGAAGGTGAACCTAAGTACACAACAAGGATTCCACTTGAAAACCACCGGCGATATTTCAAGTCTGTCATCGACTCTCAATGCTGGTACCTAAACACCCGCTTCACGGAATGCCAAGACCTCCTTCACGAATTAGAAGACCGAACCAAACCCCTCGGAACCCGAAGCTCTTTGTTCCTATGTGTGACCCCTCTTCCTGAGATCCCTATATTTTTATAATATATGAATATACTTCTTGCATATTAATTCATCCATATTGCATAAATCTTGTGTGGTTTGGGGGCCTTATGCCGATTCACCTAAATTAAATATGGAGCCCATATGCGAGCGAATCTAGTCTAACATTGGCTCCATTAAAATTTGTGTAGCGAACCGATGATATAATTTTGCCTTGTTAATACAACATTAAATTGCGGGGGTAGATAAACAACTCGAACCATAATATTTATTTGTCGGGATCCTGATTCCATTTAATATTATTAAGTGGGATCGCATATTGCCATGCCATGCATCATATCATAAACATGCCAGATCTTCCTCCTAGTATTAAATATTGCATCGGGTGTTCTTTCTAGTACTTTGCTTCTTCATTGGATATGACGACGAGTTGATGCGAGATGCGACAAGCCTCCGGTTACCCGACTTTGTCTCACGGGCGAGCATTCCCCCCTTCCACCTATTTTGCATTTATAGTCTTTACTTCCTTCCTTTGTCTACTGCTATCCTTATCGTCGATGCTTTAGTACTGTCCCCTTTATTTACCTGCTCCACTATATTGCCTTGCTTGATTAGCTAGCTTTGCCCTTGCGAGTCATAGGCGTGCTAGTATTGCTCTCACACAGGTGGAACACGATACTTGGATATTGTTGGTGATAAGATATTTATTCTGGTGATGTTGGTTATGGTTATGGTTTCACCTAATGATAAGGCCCCGGCAGGGACCATCTTTGGGAACTGCTTGAGCCGACCTAGGACCCGTTCGTTCTACGATACCAGTTCTGAGTTGATCGTGCTAACCAAACGTGGGGGCCTCTGGGATCCCCCAATCAACTACCGGCGCTATTCGTATATCCAGAGGGTTACAAAATTGGTTTTTCATTTGGTGCATACGCATAATATGTCCTCGGACATGGGTTGAGTTGTGATATGATTTTGGTGGACTGCCATGGCTTGCATTGCATAAAATCGGGATATCGTGTCGGAGGTGGGATGTGTAGCATCCCAATTGTCTAACAATTGTAATGCTACTCGGTCTAGTAATATAATGGCTACTTCATATACATAATTGTTGCATCATAATTATATCATGCTCACATCATCATGCCTCCTTGCATTTGAGCATCATATAAAACCCTTTTTGTTTTGGTTCTTCTCTCATATGCATTATGAATTGTATTTGCCTCTTGATATTGTATTTGGTTTTTGATATATTGTTTAATGCCCAAGTTGAGTTGGGGGCATATCTTTTATTGCACTCCACTACCCTTTCTTGTCACCACCTTATAATTCCACCATCCAACTAAATATGAGCTTTGCACTTTATTGGGTTTTACCTCTAGCTCATGTGGGTTGGGATGGACCCAATTCTTTTTCCACATGCTCTCATCTTAGCATCATGTTGTTTTCACATTATTGATATATGAGAGCCACATGGCCACCTTTGCATGCCTTGTGAGTGGAACCCTTTTCCTAGCTTCCATATGGATTATTATGGATTTATGCTCATGTGGGGATATTTTTGGGACTATCAAACATCTAGTGGAATATACACACTAGCAAGTCCCAATTATAATCCAATGTGATCATCTCCATCTACTCCATATGGAACTTTCCTTTAAATTCTTTTGCTTGGCTTTATTCCACTTTTTGGGAATGCATAGGAATAATGCCATGTTATTAATATTGTTTTGACAAGAATAAGCATGGCATTAATTATTCTGCATGGGCCATGCAAGTACCACCACATTCTAGACTTTTGGATTTTATTTGAATTCTTGAGTGGATCATCTCCCATCTCTCTCTCTCCCTCGTTTTGGCTTGATCTAGTTGGTCTGGCTAAAAACACCACCACCATGAGCTACTCCAACTTTCCTCACCATCTTTTATCTCTTCTACTCCTTTGTCTAGGTCTTGCTTGCTCTTTTCTTGATCTTGCTTGAGCTTGACAAAACAATATACCTCACCCCCTCATCTCTCTCTATTCCTCATCTTCCCCTCCCTTTTCACCTCCATATATGCATGATCAAGTGGATCTTTTCTAAAACCCAAACCCTACACTTTTTCCACCTATTCTTGCTTGATCTAGTTTGGAGCATGAAAGCATCTAAAACCCTAAGCCATCACCCTCTCTCTCTTATCCCCCATCTAAGATCCTCCCTAATCACCTACCCCACCATCACCATACCCCCTCTCTCCTAAACCCTAAACCGAGCGTCCGTAGCTCCCTTCCTCTCTCTCGGCCTCTCTCCTCTCTCTATCATGCAGGCCCCACATGGCTACCCATCCTAGCCCGAGCCTACCCCTCTCTGGCCTCACCCTGACCCCACCTGGAAGCCCCTACCCTACCCTGCCGGCCAGCACGAGCACGTGCTCGAGGAGAGGCAGAAAAGGTGGCCGAAGCCACCTTTATCTCCAACCTGCTCCCACACGGCACCCACGCCTCTCCCTCGCTTTGCCCTCCGCCCCACAACCTCTCCGCCTCCCGGATCTCCCTGCACCGCCTTCCTCTCCGCTCACCCCTACCACCGCTACCCCATCACGCCACCGCCGGTGTCCACCGTCGTTCCTCGAACCAGAAAGGGCGAGGCGTGGAGGCTGTCGAGGAAGTCAAGGACGCCCTCCGCATCGCCTGCATGCCGTCATGAGGAGAAGCACCGAAGCGCCAGCTAACGCCCGAAGCCAAACCCTAGATCCACCGGCCGTCTGCATCGTCGACGATCGACCGCTCCCCTGCCCGATCCACCACCTCCAACAGCCTCACGGTGAGCCACGTAACCTCCTAGACACCCTCGCCATCTTCGTCGTTTCCTGGTCGCGTCGTACGTTCCGTCGAGCACCCTTTGTGCACCGGCGAGCGCGTGCGTCTGCTCACTCATCGCGTCGCGGAACCTCATCTAGGCCCCGTCCACCCTCCTGGCACCAACCCGAGCCTACCACAGTGGATGCCGCCTATGCACGCGCACGCCAGGTCCTGGGTTCGATCCCCGCACGCCGCGCCCCGCGACAGACGAGCACCGACCCGTCCACAGCGCAGAGAAGAAGCACAGTACTGCGGCGATGTTTTGCAGTTTAGCCCTCCCTTTTTGTTTTTGCTTAACCCGCGCTCCTAGAGGCCCACTCGTCGGTCACCCTGGCATTTTAGCAAATAGGTACCTGGGTTTTACACCGCCTCAACCCGCACTACCTGGATCTCCCATGTCGGCTCACGGGCGCGCTGCAGGTGGCCCTGGGCTACTGTGGGCCCCACTGTCATTCACGAGGCTAGATTAGCTCATGGTGAGGAAACCCTTCTCAGGCGCGTTTGGTCCCGATCGACCAAAGGCCCACCTGTCATTGTCTGTGGCTAACTTAACCTGAGTAGAAAAGTATTTCAGATTGCTTCAATTCAAACTTTTCCAAATTAATTTAAATTCAAATTTCAACTGCTTTTCAAATAACTTTTAAAATATAAATTCAAATTAAACATGTAATATAAGTTTTGAAATCAGAAAATGTGAGGAATTCAAATCTTCCATCCAAAATATATTTTGAACACTTAAAAGTTCAAGTTGATTAAAATTACAATAAAATGCCCTTTTGCCTTAATTAATTAATAACTTTTGTTTTATAACTCCAAATTTGACAAATAATATGTCTAAAATGATTAGCTCGACGAGACCTTTCTGTTTATGCATTCCATGTTCTGTTTTGCAGCATGCATAATATAAATATAAAGTATACAGCAACTTATTTGAGAATAAAATGTGACCAAAACTCAATAAAATGTTTATTTCTTGTATTCTACACCTCACCCATGCCATGCTACTTTATTGCCATGCAAATTGTGCATCATTCATCATGGCATGATTGTTTGCTTGTCGCATTTTATTCTTATGCTTGTGCACTTTATTTATGTTGTCCCTTGTTTGTTTGGTTCTTCTTCGAATAGACGAAAGGTGGATATATCAAGAAACCCAGAGCACTACCCAGATCCTTCTCTCGCTCAATCGAGCTGTGCAAGCTCTACCACATGCTTGCATACATATAGTACCTATTGCCTCTATCTTATTCTTGCATCATTGAGTCGCGATCGCATTAAACTGAATCCCAAGTCGCATAGCCTTTACTTTTAAACCCCACAAGCTTGTTCCTCCATCCCATGAGCCATTACTACATGAGTTGTTTGAGCCATGGTCGAGAACAAAGCATGTGTAGGGTATGTGAGTGTCGATGGATAACGAGGTACCTAAACAACTTAACCTGAGTAGTAATGGGATAACTAATGAAAGTGGCATCGGTGAGCAATATCTGCTATTTGGTTTTTCATGCTCACTTGTGTCCCGTAGGACCCCGAGTACTTGATTCCTGTTCCTTAAATATTCGCGCTATCCACATCCGGGAGGCTTATGGACCCCCTGAGCCAGAGCTTGATTCATTCTTATTTCTTGGGGCCACAAAGTAGTTTGGGGCTTTATTACTATTCTGTACTTATGCCATGCTTTACTGCTTTATTTAAGTTTGTGCGAGGAGCACCTGTACTGTTTTGGAAGCGGAGTGTTTTCGTGGTATCGACAAGCCCAGTCACATTTTCGGGTTCCCAATGCTCGTACCACCGACGCAAACCTTGAGTCCGTCTCGAGTTGGCTAACCGTTGCGGGTAGCTTAATGGGGTGGCCTCAAATATTTCTCAATCCTGTGATTGCTTTGTCGTGAAGGCCTCGTTGGGTTTTGATTTGGTTTTTCCGAGGTTGATCGAGTGTGTGTTGCTATTTGTGCACCCCTGCAGGGTAAAACTTTCTGAAAGCCGTGTCCGCGGTTATGGACGACTTGGAGCACAGTTTCTCGATCATAGACAAGTATAACTAAAGTACCTCTTTTAATTTGACTAAGTAACTGACTAGTAAATAGTGCAACACTCATGGAATGGATAATAAAACTGCCAACAGATGGGGGGTGTTCGTCCGCTTCCTCGTTGGTAAGCGAGGAGGAGGATGGATCTGTTAATATTACTGTTATAACTGTTGTTATTAGGCGGATGGTTAGCAAGTATCTATAGAATTTTTAGGTATTATCTTTTGCTGCAATTGCGTCACCCAGGTTGTGTCCCCTTTAGAGGCTTAAAGACTTGCTGAGTACCCCTAGGGTCTCACACGATAAATTATTTGATTCAGATGAACAGGTACACTCACAAGATGGATACTGGGTGGAGGAGACGGACGATGTGGGCGAAGATCATTCGGTGTAGAGATTCCGGGAACGGGGATCCATGAGATCTGTGGGCGGGATGTGTTTATTATGGGGCATCTTATGCCGATTTGCTTCTTATCCGTACTCGGATCTTATCCGTACTCATAAGTTGTAGCGTGTCTCTATAAGTTAGATAGTGCAAGCTTTGCTGTCGCTGAGCACACCATACCTATGTAGGCGAAGACCGCTGAATTCTTGTCTCGTCGTGTACTGGCCTCAGTACTGACCGCTCTCTTTCTGTTTTTCCTTTGCCCTTTGTCGGCACCCTTTTGGCTTGCCAGGTATGTGATTGACGACGTTAGCAAGGTTACCCTTCCGGCTTTGCCTGGGCAGGGTTGGACACCGCTTGGTTATACTCCAGGACTCTTAGTCCCATTTGGATCTATTCCATTCTCGGATACTATTCTCGCTTTCTCTTTGAATTGTATCATTTGTATTCTTGACTTGTTGAGTCGTTGTTGTATATATAAGTTCTCGTGGACTCTGTTGTAAACTATTGTGATGTAACTACTTATATTCAAATCCCACCCACACGAAAGTGTCTGGTGGGCGTCTTTGAATCGCTTCTATGCGGGTTTTGGCGGGAAATGCTGAGATCTGCATAGACCCGATTCGAGGGCGTTACAAGTGGTATCAGAGCAAAGGTTTACGATACCCCACTAGTCCAGCCTGTAGGTCAACCTTGCCAACGGTCGATGTCTAGTGTCCAAACTATTTTGCTACAAACGCGTTGGATAGATCTGGTTAGCTCTGTTTTTACTCCTTACCTCTATTCTTTCTCCTCTTATCTCTGCGTGTTTGAGCCTGATCCCTTACATTCTCCAAGTCTAGGATTTCTCGTAGTTGGGTTTCCGTCGTACCCTTAGGGTTTCGCTTTTCTCCTTTTGTAACAGTGGACCTACATCCGGATTTCCTTCTACTTGATCCCTCTTCAAATGTTTCCCGGTGTCCTGCAACTTCCTGCGACGACATCATCTATCTAAATATTTTGTTAATACCGATTGTCAAGATCTTCAGTGTGAATTCCGAGAGTTGGTTGCATGATCCTTCTATTAATGTACATAGTAATGCTTTGAGTGCCGTATGGAGCCATGACCATACCACTACTCTTCTCATTCACTATTGTTACATTGAAGTGGTGGATCCATGTGAATTTTACTCCTTCCATGGAAGTTAAAGGTGGCCTTATCTTTGATACATCTACTTCCTCCTTTGCCTCTCCGGAGTGATTCCTGGAAGAATGCGAGCAACAACCCTTGTTGGTGGTGTCGACAATTTCAAGATGGAACAAGAACCCTTGTTACTGGTGTCGCGACCAACATCCTAGTGCAAGAAGATCTGATCATCAAAACTCTCTCCCTTCCGGTACCTTTGTTTGGATCTCGGGACGCGATCCTTGTTAGTGGTGTCGAGTTGTAATGCCCCGGAAAATATTCCGAAATAAAATTTGCGTTTTAATTTCTTTTCGCATCATCATGACATCATCATGCATATTTTATCCGTAAAATTATATTATCAAACCACATTTTGTTTTACTAAATATCCTTGTGGTTTTATTAAACCCGTTTCTCGTTCTTATTTAAAAATTAAAATAAATAATATTTCTTGAAGTAAAAGCTTTTCTTATTTTATAAATAAAATTTGGCTAAAAGCACGTCTAATATTTTGGTCCAAAACTAGCCCAATCTAGTCTACTTTGGACTAGATAAATAATCTACTTCCCCTTTTCTCCCTAACACTAATCCTACCCCCAGCCCCGCCGCCGCACTCATGCGGCCACACTACACCACACACACACCCCACCTGACCCAAAGCACACCAGACATCGCACCAACACGGGACACACACACGACCCAGCTGGTCACGCACCTCACACCCAGGAAACCCACGCACCATGTGATCCACGCACGCGCATAGCCGCTCGCGACCCCTTCCCTCGGCCTTGTTCCCAAGCGCCGCCAGGAGCGCCACTGCTGCCTCTCACCTCCATCACTCGATCTCCTCCTCCGTCGCCCCTTGACGTCGTCGGCGTGCTTCTCGCACCTCGTCCCCGAGCCCGTCACCCGTCCTCCGCCTCTGCTTTTGTCGTCGCTGTCGTCCAACACCTGCTGCCCTCCTCTATCAGTGCCCCGCTGGCCTTGCTCCCCGCCATGGCGCCGCCTCCCGGGTCCCTCACGTCGTTGCTCGCGCCAGGCCCCATCGTCGTGCCCTCTCCTCTCTGCATCGCACCCGCGCGCCGGCCTCGTCCTCGCCCTCCTGGACGCACACAAAGCCGTGGGTCGGCGTCATGGTCACCGCCCTCTGTCCCCCCGTCTTAGGCCACTCGCCTCGCCCTCGCCTGCAGCTCCTTCGACATCGCCATCCCCAACTTCGTCTTCGGTTGTTCGGGCTTGCAGCACCTCCTGTTCGTTCATGATTACAAGCTGTTCGAGCTAATGTTTTTGTAACACCCTCAGAATCGGCCCTATGCAAGTTTAGCAAAAACTCGCCAAATCCGCATAGAAACGATTCGAAGGTGCCCACCAGGCACTTTCGTGCGGGTGGAAAGCAAAGTAATAACATTACACAACAGTCCTCGATGGGACCCATGTATAGATATATACAACAGCATCAAGAGTCAAGAATACAAATATAATATACAAAGATCCAAATCACCTTGAAAGCGATGGGCGTCCGACTACGGACAAGATGCAAATGGGGCTAAGAGCCCCAAGAATAACCAATGGCGCCCATAACCCCTGTGCCAAGCCGGAAGGGTAACCCGCTAACGGCGCCGATCTCAAAACCTGCTTAAACAAAAGGGTGCCGACAAAGGGCAAAGGAAAAAGAGGAGCCAAGATCGAGGCCAGTACACGGCGAGGCTAGAATTCGGCGGTCCTCGCCTACATAGGTATGGTGGACTGAGCGGCAGCGGCAGCATGGACTAAACAACCTATAGAGACTCGATAAAACTGGCGGCTATCAGAGAGGGTAAGAAAGACCTATTCGGATCCAACCTGATAATAGCATCAAACAAACCCATCCTGGCGTTTCCCCCTCGAGACCAATCGAGGAAGTCAACCGAGGAACTCACACAGTTGGCAGTTTTAATTATTCAGTTATAGTTGTGGCACTTTACTAGTCAGGTTTAAATAATCGTCCTGATAAAGTAAGCAGTGGGCACTTTTAGTTAACCATTCCGTTATAGTTGAAGCACTTACTAGTCAGATACAATTAGCATGAGATAACCCAAAACCCAGCAGTTGTTGGTACTTTTTCTTAGCCATTCCGTTGTAGTGAAGCTGATTACTAGTCATATCGGAAACAAGTTAATTTATGACAAGAACTTTAGTTATAGTTGTCTATGATCGCATTAATCGCTCCAAGTCGTCCATAACCGCGACACGGCTTCTAAAAGATTAAACCGCAGGGTGCACCAAAGTATCCACAGCACTTCGACCCTTTTGCGGATCGGTTAACATACACCCATCGGTATGTCGGCGGGCCTAAGTCACGACGCTCCTGCACCCAAAGCAAGCACGGGGCCACCCCACTAAGTACACCAACGAAGTCGGCCGGTCTCCGAGACGGACTTAGGGTTTATGACAATGGTCAGAACGACAGGTCCCCAATCGGGATCGCCGATACAAAACATTCCGCTTCAAAATAAAGACAAGGTGCAAGACTCGCACAATTTAAATACAGAAAGTAGCATGGCATAAGTACAGGACCGTAAATAAAACCTCAAACTAGTTGTGGCCCCCAGTACAATACTTTGAAATCAGGTAATTATCAATGGGGGGCCCATATCTCCCCACGTGGTTAGCGCCGATCTCTAATGTGTCAAGAACTCGGGTCCTACGGGACACAAGTGGGCGGTCGGAAACCAAATCTTACCTATCACCCACCGATGCCTCTGCTTAATTCAATTTTAGTTGTTAAACATGAATTAAAGTGAACAGTAATTAAAGACATGATCAGCTCCAACGTCAACAGGCGGCAATCTTCCAACAATTGTGGTACTTGACGACAAGCAAAACACTTGAGCAAGCGACTACGACACGCGGGTCCAACTATCTACCAAACACAGGTAATAGGATGTGTCCAAGGCTATTTATGGCTGCAAAGGATATCACGGGTACGAAAACTAAAGCATCGCAACACAGATAGCAAAGATCAACAGGAGGGAATAAATACTGGAAAAGTAAGATAGGTAGAAAGGGGGAGATGCTCGCCTGAAAACATTGTTGAGGGGTTCATCCGAAGATCGGGGCGAAGCTCACATCAACTCATCGGCCTTATCCGCGAAGAAGCAAAACACTAGAAGAAACACCGGATGCAATATTTAATACAACGACAGAAGATCGGCATGATGCATGCATGATGGATGACATGGCAAAGGTGCGATGCAATTAGGTCATATGAAGCGGAACCGGGGTCCCGACAATTAGTTAGATGGTTCCAGTTATTTATCTACCCCGCAATTTAAATGTGGTTTTAACAAGGCAAGATTATAGTATTGGTTCGCTACACAAGTTTAAATGAGGCCAATATGAGACTAGATTTGCCCGCATATGGGCCCCATATTTAATGATTAGGTGAATTGGCATAAGGCCCCAAACCACAGTTATGCATGCGAGATGACAATTAAACATGCAACAAGTTGTTATGTTATAAAATAGGGTTTGAGGAAAAGGGTCACACATCAGAGGGGCTCGACGATCTTGGGTTCCGGGGTTCGGGGTTCGACAGGGTCCAGGGTCCGGTCTCGGGGTCCAGGGTTCGACGGGATCGACGAGGTTCGATGGAAGCGTTCTCGGACTCCGGGGTCGTTCTCGGTATCGGGCAGATCTTGTCGCATCGGGGTCTCGATGTCCGGGGAGCAGAACTTGGGTCGGTGTCGTTCTTGTTGTTGCGAAGCTCTTGTCGGGGCCGCGAAGTAGTTCTTGTCGTTCTGGAATTCCCTGGTTCCGTGGTCTTCGGGGATCTTGGACGGTCATGGCGATTCCGGGTAGGAGAACTTGTCGGTTCCACCTCGGGGACCTTGGAGTTCTAAATCCAAGGGTAGGTGGTGAGCTTGCGACGACGCCGGTACTTGTGATCTCCTTCACGCATCGGAGATCTTGGCAGCATGGTGCTGGACTCCTTATCCACTTGTCGATCTTGTGCACCGGGGTGCCTCGAACATCTCGCCAATTATAGCCGGGGGGTATCTGAAGGTCAACTTCCTCTTCGGTGCCGGGTTAATCCTTATCCCCAACATCAACACATGGGTCGAGAACACGAACACCAGCGTTCGACTAGGCAAAAGCCAAAACAACCATGGGGAAGGATGACTGCTCAGAGGTGCTGTGAGGCGAAGGGTTGACGAGGTCGGCTTTTCATGAGGCGCGGCGCAGAGGGCGAGCACGGGCGCTATGGGCGGGCAAGGGCGGCGAGGCTGTCAGGCGGGAGCGGCCGGACTCGGGAGGCGGTTGCGAGGACGGGCGCCGGGGAGCTGGGGCGGCAGCTGGAAAAGTGCTGCTGGGCGGGCAGACGCTGGTTGGGGCAGTGGGCGGGATGGTGGTCGTCGGGGAGGGAAGAGACGAGGCGGAGGCGGGAGCAGCCGGGGCGGCGAGGTCGGCCGCGCGGAGGGCGAAGGAGGGAGGCGGCGCGGGGCCGCCGGCGAGGGAGAGGAGGGAGCAGCCAGCGCGGGAGGAGAGGGACGGTGGGAGGTTGAGGGAGAGGTTGCGGGGAGAGAGAGAGGGAGCGGCAGGGAGGTGAGAGAAAGGAGAGGTGGCCGCGGGGTGGGAACAGGGCAGGTGGGGTGGGTCCCAGGCGTGGGTGGGTGAGTGCTGTGAGTGGGTGAGCTGGGTGAGTGGGGACGCGCAGGGTGAGTGCGCGGTGGGGCCCAGGCCGGGCCAGGTCGGGGTGGGTGCGTGGGGATCTGGTGTGGGGTTTTGTGTGTGTGTGCTGAGGTGTGTTGTGTGTGGGTTGGGTAGGCCATGTGGCAGCTAGGGAGTGGTGGGGGTTTTGGGGAGGGTGAGGTGGCGCAGCGAGATAGGCCGGGGTGAGGTGGCCAGGGGGTGGGTAGACTAGTTTAGGTAGAAAAAGAAAACGGGGTGGACCGATTTGTGTTATGCGGGGGTGGTCGTTCGGGTCGGGTTGGCCCGTTCGACTGCCCCCACTAGAATAAATTAAATATTTTATTAGTTATAAACGGGATTTTTGCAAACCAATGCTAGACAAAATAAATAATCCGGGCAAGCCCGGGTTTTGGGGTTTTGAATAAAGACGGGCGTTTAATATAGAAAACAAAATTAGGGTTTTTAGCAAAAATGGTTTCCAACAAATAGATGCATGCTGATGTTATGCTGATGCACCGAGACAAGACATGCGATTATGATGATGCGATGCACGAAAACAACGCGATTTTCTAGTAGTGGTTTTGCGGGATGCCACAATTCGACACCACTAACAAGGGATCTCGCCCTCGAGATCCGCCTCATGGTACCGGAAGGAAGGTCGGCGATCTGATCCTTCGCGCTTCGTGTAGATCCTCGCGACACCACTAACAAGAGGTCGTTGTCCTGATCATCAAGAGAACACTCCGGAAAACAACGGACGAAGTTAGAGGTAAGGCCACCTCGAACTTCCATGGAAGGAGTTAATTGCATCGATCCACCATTCAATGTACATAAGCGAATGATAAGAGTAGTGGTATGGTCGCGACTCCATCCCGCACTCAAAGCATTACTATGTACACGAATAGACAGATTATGCAACCAACTCTCAGGATTCAGACTGAAGATCTCGACAAGCGAGGTTCGGATCAAAGGAGTGATGCAGACTCCGCATCGGATCTGGCGTAGAGGATGTCGTCGCGTCGGAAACACCGGAAGGCACAAACAAGGAACAAAGAATGGTAACACAGCAGACAGATTCATCAGGCAGCTTGAACACCGGATGATAGATCACCGTTAACAAAGGAGGAAGCGAAACCCTGAAGGTACGACGGAAACCCAACCACGAGAAATCCTGGACTCGAAGAGAGAAGAGAGCGGAGTCAAAACACGTAGAGGTAAGAGGAGAATAGCAGAGGGGTAAGGAGTAAAACCAGACCTAATCAGAACTATCCAACCGATTTTTGCAAAATAGTTTGACACTCTACTTCGGCCGTTAGCTAGGTTAGCCTACAGGCTGGACTTGTGGGGTATCGCAACTGCTGAGCTCTGATACCACTCTGTAACACCCTCAGAATCGGCCCTATGCAAGTTTAGCGAAAACTCGCCAAATCCGCATAGAAACGATTCGAAGGTGCCCACCAGGCACTTTCGTGCGGGTGGAAAGCAAAGTAATAACATTACACAACAGTCCTCGATGGGACCCACAGAACAGATATATATACAACATGACTCAAGAGTCAAGAATACAAATATAATATACAAAGATCCAAATCACCTTGAAAGCGATGGGGCCCAACTACGGACAAGATGCAAATGGGGCTAAGAGCCCCAAGAATAACCAATGGCATCCATAACCCTGCCGGCCAAGCCGGAAGGGTAACCTCGCTAACGCCGATCTCAAAACCTGCTTAAACAAAAAGGGTGCCGACAAAGGGCAAAGGAAAAAGAGGAGCGTCAGTACTGAGGCCAGTACACGGCGAGGCTAGAATTCGGCGGTCCTCGCCTACATAGGTATGGTGGACTGAGCGGCAGCGGCAGCATGCACTAAACAACCTATAGAGACTCGATAAAACTGGCGGCTATCAGAGAGAGTAATAAAGACCTATTCGGATCCAACCTGATAATAGCATCAAACAAACCCATCCTGGCGTTTCCCCCTCGAGACCAATCGAGGAAGTCAACCGAGGAACTCACACAGTTGGCAGTTTTAATTATTCAGTTATAGTTGTGGCACTTTACTAGTCAGGTTTAAATAATCGTCCTGATAAAGTAGGCAGTGGGCACTTTTAGTTAACCATTCCGTTATAGTTGAAGCACTTACTAGTCAGATACAATTAGCATGAGATAACCCAAAACCCAGCAGTTGTTGGTACTTTTTCTTAGCCATTCCGTTGTAGTGAAGCTGATTACTAGTCATATCGGAAACAAGTTAATTTATGACAGTAAACTTTAGTTATAGTTGTCTATGATCAGACACTGTGCTCCAAGTCGTCCATAACCGCGGACACGACTTCTTGAAAAGATTAAACCCTGCAGGGGTGCACCAAAGTATCCATGTGCACTTCGACCCTTTTGCCGATCGCTTAACATACACCCATCGGTATGTCGGCGGGCCTAAGTCACGACATTCCTGCACCCAAAGCAAGCACGGGGCCACCCCACTAAGTACACCAAGAACGGTCGGCCGGTCTCGAGACGGACTTAGGGTTTGCGATAATGGTCAGAACGACAAAGAGTCCCCAATCGGGGACTGTCGATACAGCGAAAACATTCCGCTTCCAAAACAGTACAGTGTGCAGTACCTCGCACAATTTAAATACAGAAAGTAGCATGGCATAAGTACAGGATCGTAAATAAAACCTCAAACTAGTTGTGGCCCCCAGTACAATACTTTGAAATCAGGTAATTATCAATGGGGGGCCCATATCTCCCCACCTGTGGTTAGCGCGCTCGATCTCGGAACAGGTGTCAAGAACTCGGGTCCTACGGGACACAAGTGGGCGGTCGGAAACCAAATCTTACCTATCACCCACCGATGCCTCTACTTAATTCAATTTTAGTTGTTAAACAGGAATTAAAGTGAACAGTAATTAAAGACATGATCATCTCCAACGTCAACAGGCGGCAATCTTCCAACAATTGTGGTACTTGACGACAAGCAAAACACTTGAGAAAGCGACTACGACACGCGGGTCCAACTATCTACCAAACACAGGTAATAGGATGTGTCCAAGGCTATTTATGGCTGCAAAGGATATCACGGGTACGAAAACTAAAGCATCGCAACACAGATAGCAAAGATCAACAGGAGGGAATAAATACTGGAAAAGTAAGATAGGTAGAAAGGGGGAGATGCTCGCCTGAAAACATTGTTGAGGGGTTCATCCGAAGATCGGGGCGAAGCTCACATCAACTCATCGGCCTTATCCGCGAAGAAGCAAAACACTAGAAGAAACACCGGATGCAATATTTAATACAACGACAGAAGATCGGCATGATGCATGCATGATGGATGACATGGCAAAGGTGCGATGCAATTAGGTCATATGAAGCGGAACCGGGGTCCCGACAATTAGTTAGATGGTTCCAGTTATTTATCTACCCCGCAATTTAAATGTGGTTTTAACAAGGCAAGATTATAGTATTGGTTCGCTACACAAGTTTAAATGAGGCCAATATGAGACTAGATTTGCCCGCATATGGGCCCCATATTTAATGATTAGGTGAATCGGCATAAGGCCCCAAACCACATTTATGCATGCGAGATGACAATTAAACATGCAACAAGTTGTTATGTTATAAAATAGGGTTCGAGGAAAAGGGTCACACATCAGAGGGGCTCGACGATCTTGGGTTCCGGGGTTCGGGGTTCGACAGGGTCCAGGGTCCGGCCTCGGGGTCCAGGGTTCGACGGGATCGACGAGGTTCGATGGAAGCGTTCGGACCGGTCGTTTCTCGATCGGGCAGATCTTGTCGCATCGGGTCTCGATGTCCGGGAGCGTAACTTGGTCGGTGTCGTTCTTGTTGTTGCGAAGCTCTTGTCGGGGCCGCGAAGTAGTTCTTGTCGTTCTGGAATTCCCTGGTTCCGTGGTCTTCGGGGATCTTGGACGGTCATGGCGATTCCGGGTAGGAGAACTTGTCGGTTCCACCTCGGGGACCTTGGAGTTATAAATCCAAGGGTAGGTGGTGAGCTTGCGACGACGCCGGTACTTGTGATATCCTTCACGCATCGGAGATCTTGGCAGCATGGTGCTGGACTCCTTATCCACTTGTCGATCTTGTGCACCGGGGTGCCTCGAACATCTCGCCAATTATAGCCGGGGGGTATTTGAAGGTCAACTTCCTCTTTGGTGCCGAAGCGAATCCTTATCCCCAACATCAACACATGGGACGCTGAGAACACGAACACCAGCGTTCTGACTAGGCAAAAGCCAAAACAACCATGGGGAAGGACAGACTCGTTCCAGAGGTGCTGTGCGAGGACGAAGGGTTGACGAGGTCGGCTCGGGCGCACTCGCGGAGGCGCGGCGCAGAGGGCGAGCACGGGCGCTTGCGGGCGGGCGCGGGGCAGACGGGCGGGGCGGCGAGGGTCAGGCGCAGGGCGCACCGGACTCGGGAGGCGGTTAGGAGGACGGGCGCCAAGGGGCAGGAAGCGCTGGGCGGGCGGCGACGCTGGTTGGGGGGCTGGCGGCGGATGGTGGTCGTCGGGGAAGAGACGAGGCGGAGGCGGAGGCCGGGCGGCGAGGTCGGCCATGAGGGCGAGGGAGGAGGCGGGGGCCGGGCGAGAGGGAGGAGAGGAGCAGCCAGGGAGGAGAGGGACGGTGGGAGGTTGAGGGAGAGGTTGCGGGAGAGAGAGAGGAGGGCAGGGAGGTGAGAGAAAGGAGAGGTGGGCGCGGGGTGGGAACAGGGCAGGTGGGGTGGGTCCCAGGCGCGGGTGGGTGAGTGCTGTGAGTGGGTGAGCTGGGTGAGTGGGGACGCGCGGGGTGAGTGCTGGGTGCAAAGGGCCAGTCAGTGGTGCGTGGGGATCTGGTGTGGGGTTTTGTGTGTGTGTGCTGAGGTGTATTGTGTGTGGGTTGGGTAGGCCATGTGGCAGCTAGGGAGTGGTGGGGGTTTTGGGAGGTGAGGCGCAATGAGATAGGGGGTGGGGTGGCCGGGGGGGTGGGTAGACTAGTTTAGGTAGAAAAAGAAAACGGGGTGGACCGATTTGTGTTATGCGGGGGTGGTCGTTCGGGTCGGGTTGGCCCGTTCGACTGCCCCCACTAGAATAAATTAAATATTTTATTAGTTATAAACGGTATTTTTGCAAACCAATGCTAGACAAAATAAATAATCCGGGCAAGCCCGGGTTTTGGGGTTTTGAATAAAGACGGGCGTTTAATATAGAAAACAAAATTAGGGTTTTTAGCAAAAATGGTTTCCAACAAATAGATGCATGCTGATGTTATGCTGATGCACCGAGACAAGACATGCGATTATGATGATGCGATGCACGAAAACAACGCGATTTTCTAGTAGTGGTTTTGCGGGATGCCACAGTTTTTATGGGACAAGGCCTCCTTCTCACGCTACTTTGTGCTCTGTTGTCCGTGCACATGTTGATGTGATCTGACGAGGCCATGCAGAAGTGTTTCCTGGCATGATGCCTTACCAAGCCAAGATCGACTACAACTTGGTGTGATGCCTTGAGAAGGACAAGTTCCGTTCTATACCGATGAATGACGGTGAACCTAAGTACACAACAAGGATTCCACTTGAAAACCACCGGCGATATTTCAAGTCTGTCATCGACTCTCAATGCTGATACCTGAACACCCGCTTCATGGAATACCAAGACCTCCTTCACGGATTCGAAGACCGAACCAAACCCCTCGGAACCCGAAGCTCTTCGTTCCTATGTGTGACCCCTCTTCCTGAGATCCCTATATTTTTATAATATATGAATATACTTGTTGCATATTAATTCATCCATATTGCATACATCTTTTCTGGTTTGGGGGCCTTATGCCGATTCACCTAAATTAAATATGGAGCCCATATGCGGGCGAATCTAGTCTAACATTGGCTCCATTAAAATTTGTGTAGAGAACCGATGATATAATTTTGCCTTGTTAATACAACATTAAATTGCGGGGGTAGATAAACAACTCGAACCATCATATTTATTTGTCGGGATCCTGATTCCATTTAATATTATTAAGTGGGACCGCATATTGCCATGCCATGCATCATATCATAGACATGCCGGATCTTCCTCCTAGTATTAAATATTGCATCGGGTGTTCTTTCTAGTACTTTGCTTCTTCATCGGATAGGACAACGAGTTGATGCAAGATGCGACAAGCCTCTGGTTTGCCTACTTTGTCTCATGGGTGAGCATTACCCCCCTTCCACCTATTTTGCATTTATAGTCTTTACTTCCTTCCTTTGTCTACTGCTATCCTTATCGTCGATGCTTTAGTACTGTCCCCTTTATTTATCTGCTCCACTATATTGCCTTGGTTATCCTATTGCCTTGCTTGATTAGCTAGCTTTGCCCTTGCGAGTCATAGGCGTGCTAGTATTGCTCTCACACAGGTGGAACACGATACTTGGATATTGTTGGTGATAAGATAATTATTCTGGTGATGTTGGTTATGGTTATGGTTTCACCTAATGATAAGGCCCCGAAAGGGACCACCTTTAGGAACTGCTTGAGCCGACCTAGGACCCGTTCGTTCTACGATACCAGTTCTGAGTTGATCGCGCTAACCAAATGTGGGGGCCTCTGGGAGCCCCCCATCAACTACCGACGCTATTCGTATATCCAGAGGGTTACAAAATTGGTTTTCCATTTGGTGCATACGCATAATATGTCCTCGGACATGGGTTGAGTTGTGATATGATTTTGGTGGACTGCCATGGCTTGCATTGCATAAAATAGGGATATCGTGTCGTAGGTGGGATGGAGATCTACAAGTTATCTTCCGATCATCGCCAGGCCGTATACTCAAACGCTGTGCCACCTAGAGAATCAGCTATATCTCTTGTGTGGGTAAAACACAGTAGGTGATGCCTCTGGATATGCGTGTAGTTATGGGGCAGTTCTTGTTGTGAGATTCGGAAGGCACGCGCGATATGTTGCCCGAAGGATTGAGCATGCGTTTGGGTACAGTAGTGCGCCCCTGCAGGGTAAATCTTTTCGAGAAGCCATGTGTCCACGGTTATGGACGCCTTAGGAGTACAGTGTCATGATCATAGACAACGCCACTAATGTTTTGCCTCTAATAATATGATTAGTAATTAGCCTTATCAACTAAACACCTGCTTAACTAAAATTGCCACTGTGCGCATTCCGCAAGAGCACTTCCTCGACTGGTCTTCGAGGGGGAAATCTTCGGATGGGTTATGTTTGGTGTTATATATAGTTATCACGTAGTGCTCTCTTATCTCGCTCTAATAGCCAAAGTTGTAGCGTGTCTCTTTAAGTTAGATAGTGCAAGCTTTGCTGCCGCTGAGCACACCATACCTATGTAGGCGAGGACCGCTGAATTCTTGTCTCGCCGTGTACTGGCCTCAGTACTGACCGCTCTCTTTCTGTTTTTCCTTTGCCCTTTTTCGGCACCCGTTTGGCTTGACAGGTATGTGATTGATGACGTTAGCAAGGTTACCCTTCCGTCTTGGCCTGGGCAGGGTTGGACACCGCTTGGTTATACTTCAGGACTCTTAGTACCATTTTGATATTGTCCGTACTCGGATACTATTCTCGCTTTCTCTTTGAATTGTATCATTTGTATTCTTGACTCGTTGAGTCGTTGTTGTATATATAAGTTCTTGTGGACTCTGTTGTAAACTATTGTGATGTAACTACTTGTATTCAAATCCCACCCACGCGAAAGTGTCTGGTGGGCGTCTTTGAATCGCTTCTATGCGGGTTTTGGCGGGAAATGCTGAGATCTGCATAGACCCGATTCGGGGGCGTTACATCATGATTCTTGTTTATAAAAGAACTTTCGTAGGAGAAAAGTAAACTTTCTAATCTTATATGTGGATGACATATTATTGATTGGAAATTATTTCCAGATGTTACAAGAAACCAATCAATCATTGGAAAGTAGTTTCTCAATGAAAGACTTGGGTGAGGCAACATATATTCTTGTAATTCGGATCTATAGAGATAGATAAAGAAGGCTCATTGGATTGAGTACATATTTGGACAAAGTGTTGAAAAAGTTCAACATGGAATCGTCTAAGAAGGGGTTCTTACCGATGTCCCATGGTGTATTACTTAGCAAGACTCAGTGCCCTTTGATGACTGATGAGCGAAGTCGGATGAGTGCGATTCCATATGCTTCGGTAGTCGAATCCATCATGTATGCTATGATTTGTACTAGGCCGGATGTTTCCTAAGATCTTAGTGTTGTGAGAAGATACCAGGCTTGTAACATCCCAATTTCATCAACCCCGATCTTTTGTCAAAAAGGAAAAAATCAAGGGGAACAAAAAAAAATTCTTATTAAGTGTTGCAATTTTTGCTTACTTGTTTGCTTGTGTTCATGCAACTGATTGTGTATTAGGTAATATACCTCTCAGCACAACCCTAGTTATCAAAAGCTATTTTACAAAAGAGATGTCTCGGCTCATCTTTTGGTTTCTCAAATGTTCTGGCATTTCAAACATGAGCCAATATGACTTTGCCACAACAAATAATTTTACTAGTTTCTATTGCCAAAACTCTGGAGACCTTTATATAAATCTCCTTATGTTCTCAAGACAGAACTTTCAACTACTCTTATCTATAGGTTTTCCAAAAATTCTTTGAAAACATTTTCATTCTAATCTTGGTAGAAATACCAAGAGGTCCTTATCTTAGTTCAAAATCACAACCTCTTCAAAACACCCATGCTTACCTGAAGCTAGGATTGATGGTAACCTTAGTAAAGTTGGATAAGTTGATGAGATGAATTGCCTTGATCTGTTGATTGCCTGGTTTGTTTAGGAAGTAGCATGAGCCAATATAGTAGGTCATCCTTAGGGATCAAATCAAATCAATCTCAAACCAACCATCCTAAGCTATATCTATCCTAAGAAACTCAAGTGAATCTCTAATCTACTCAGTCAGATCAATCATGAGCTAATTATTTGTAACAGAATGCAAATCATCATGGACCAAATACAAGAATGGATCCCCTATATTAAATCTATACCTCAATATCAACCAATTTATGAATAGGATAAACCCTTTCCACTCTCTCAAATGTTTCCCTCTTGCATACTAGTCCCAATCCACAAGTCTGCCAAATTTGGCTGTCTGGAATTCTTATCTAGATTCAATCTTTGGAGCTCTACCTATTCCAACCTAGGTTCATTTGTGAAAATGTACTTGAACCATCTTGTAGTACATAAGTAGTACTACCAAAGACCACTCTTTCCTATGTCTAAGCCATTCTAGTTCCCACACATCCATGATGGTTTTATAGTGAAGATAATAATCTTTTCTACACAATCTTATCATCTTGAATACTTTAGCAGAAGCTCGCATCCATCTTCTACCTCTCCTTGACAAACTGTTTGCATGGTTATGATCTACTAACCATGGTTTTTCAATCCATCTTTCAATTGTTTCCATTGGAGCATTGTGCTTCTTAAACCCACATGGCTTATAAGGCATCATGACAATCCTTCTATGGCAGCCTTGTTTTCAACAAAGTCTGCCATATCTTCTATATCACCTCAAATACAACCAAGCCCAATACTTGGCATCATGATAATCAATATAACTTTGTCTATCCAGCCATATATCCCTTGTATCAAGGTGAGCTCTCAGCTCACTAATCCAACCTTGTTTAGAGGGGATAAAAATATCAAACCCCTATATCCTTCAACATCTAGTTTCCTTCCATATTCAATGAAGATATTCAAACCCAAGGTTGGCAATGATATATACCTTAAGTTTAAATATTCCATATTGGAATTAAACAATTCCCAAATAACTCCCATAATTAATTGGAGCCTTAAACTATTTAAATTCCTTTATTTACAAAATCCTCAAACCCTTCTCTATAAAGACAACTTTGTTTTTCTCCAAGTCACTTTGACAAATTAATGCACATTTGAGTTCTATATGTAATACCCTATCTTCCCATCTCAAAAATAAATATTTTTTGAGATGTTATATTATTTCTTTTTTCCCTTTTTCTTAAATGTAAAAAACAGGAAATAATAACTTCAAAATACTTTCCCTTCTCAATAAATCCCAATAAGATTACCCAATGTGTGATATTGTATTTAGGACCATCTCACACCAAAAAATCACCTTGATCAATGTAAAAATATCAAATGAGCTTCTAGAAACTACTTCTGTAATTTTTGAATAAATGACAATAAGTGAGCTAAAAATTTTCTGAAAAATCCTAAATAATTCCTAGAAGTGTATCTTGATCACATTTAGCTACCAGCATCAATGAATCATCTTTCCAAGATGATAAATAAAGGGTTACTTCCTGATATGGGTTCCCCTGTGGGATTGACCCTAGGGTGGCCCGATCTTCACGGATTTGAGGCGGTGAGTGAGAGAAGACCCGATGAACATGATGAACACAACACAAATGCAAGGGAAGGATACAAACGCACGCAAACACAACCCGATTCGATTTGCTCCCGTTGGTTCGAACAACCAATCCAATAGAATCCTCGGCGAGAGACCGTTAGGTAGACTCACCAAAGGAGAGATCGGCAAGCGGATGATAGTATCCAAATCAAAGGAGAGAGTATCAACCAAGTAGAATCCCAAGGGGGAGAGACCCTGCACTACTAGAATCCTTGATGAGGAGAGACCAAACACTTAGGGAGGGTCTTAACGACTTGGAGACAAACACCGAACTCTAAAGCCTTGTACAAATCATAGATTAACTATAGAGACGGGTTCCCATCTACGGTTAGGCACAAGCCTTCATTCATCTTCAACTCTAGGGTTTCAAGGAGGGGGTGGGGGCTTATATATAGGCCAGCCACGAGCTTGGGGTAAAACATACATAAATAGGAAGTTCTAGGCGTTACATGGGCCAGGCCCAACCTGAGGCGCACATGCCCGATACACTCGGACCGGAGATTCCGGTGTAGAGGTCCGGAGACTCGATGCGGACCGAGACTCGGCCAATCTTCGTGTCGCCTCCTGAGGGCATACTTGGACCGCCCCGGCACTAGTTTGGGGGTTGGTCTGGAGATGGGCCGGAGACTCCGGTGTGGTAGACCGGAGACTCCGGTCTGGCTTCAACAGCTTCTTGTGTCTTCTCTTCCAGGCCTCTTGCTTGGGGGTCTTGGTTTCTGGGGTCTTCTTGTCATCTCCTCTTGGTGTCATGGTCATGGGCCTGGTCATAGCATGGGCACTTGTCTCAAGTAGGATCCCATTCACATGATAACCAAAGGAGGGTGAGATATGGAATGTGTTCACCTTTGAGGGTATGGTTGATGTAGCATGGTATGGACCAATGGTGAATGCCATGTGTTGGGCTGCATCACTTCCTAATCATCAATATGGACAAACATTGTTTATGATGAAAATCATGGACTAAACTCCATCCAAACCTCTCAAACTTATCAAGTACTTATCTCTAGGAAACACCACTCCTCTCTGGTCAAAAATACTGTAGCTCAACAGTACCCTCATCCACCCCTTGTCTTTTGTGCTTGAAGGAGGAGAGAAATGTGTGGCGCTTGTCCCTTTTGTTGAGAAATATCTCCACCACCCAGGCATCCTCTCCCTCTCTATCCCTTCTAGGCTCCGCACACACTCTCCGTCTCCCCTGTCTTCCAATGAGAAGGCCATGGACCAAGCTATGGCCGTGTGTGCACATGGTGAACCCTACACCGACCCCCTCCCTCATTTATAAGGCCAGAGGCCACCCCGACCCCTCTTTCCTGGCTCATTCCACTCCCAGTAACCCCACTCTCCTCTCACAGCTACCTAGAGCTCCCTTCCTCTCCATAGTTCGGGAAAAGGAGGAAGCTCTCCTCCTCAGCCTTGGTTGTGCTCCTCCTCGTGTGGTCTCCTTTCGGCCCTTCTCCTCCTGCATGTCACTTCACTGGCTCCCTCTCCCTTCTCTGCATTTGACCTGGCCTCCTTTTTCCTCCTAGGTTTCTCCCTGACGCCACTGTAGTTGAGCTAGGAACCTCTTCTCTCTGCCCGACTCATACTACATTAGATCTGCACCAAAATGGTCACCGCCGCCCATCCCCGAGATCCCCGGAGTGCGACGCATCTCCCTGGAGCCTCCCCCTCGCCGAAAACCCCTTAGGTGAGCTCCCCCGCGCCCACCGTCGTGAGCTAGGGTTTCCACCCATTTTCTCTGGCTCGGCAAAGAAGAAGAGCCATCGCCGTCCATCGTCACTTGATCCGACAGCGCGGATCCCTCCATACCCTTTTGCCCCTACTCCCTATGACCAAGGGCCCCGCACGGCCGGATTTCAAACACGCACAAGCGCGCTATCCCACGCGCAGCAGTGCCTGGGTGGGCCAAATTCCCTCTATGCGGCCCATTGCAGTCAATAAACCGGCCCGATTGTGCCTCTTTTTTCTTTTCCATTTAAGATAATCCATGATCTGATAGTTAGCCAGTAGATTTAATTCAAAAAAATGAAAAATACCAGTGATTGCCCATGTCTAATTTTTACCAAGTTTCTACGTGTCTTTACTAACATGCAGAATAATCCCTATGCCCAAAATAAAAACCATCATTTTCTAGTAAAATAAATGCCAAGGAGTATCTTTTTTCAATAATAAATTATTTCTCGAAGTTTTGTAAACCCAAATGGGGTGAACCCAATCTCCTATTGATAGCATTAGAAATATCCAACCACTAGACCTGACCCTAGGTCAAGGTGAACTATGGTTTTCCAGAAACAAAAATAAGAAAAGCAATGGATTTATGCATTTAAGAATTTCTATAGGTCAAACAAACATTGGTATTGACCTAATTCCAACTCTCTGTACACATGATAACCAATATGCATCAAAATGCAGGAGCCCAATATTTATTGAGTTATTCTTGTTTTATGGTGAATTAAACATTTATGTGCATTGTTTATTCACTAATAAATTCACCATAGTAGTTATTCCTATCCAAAAAGTATGATTCTAATTTCTATAGTAAGGTATCTTAAATACGTAGCATGTGTCTTTGGAATCATATCAAATTCCCTTATAGATTTAATCTAATTAAAAAGACAAATATCATCCATTACTGCGTTTGGGAATTTCCTAAGCGTATTCTGGTAATTATTTTAAGTTGATTCCAACTCCCAGTGAATCATTCCACCAAACCCTACCTAATCTCCCAAGGAAATAAGTTTTGGAACTCCAGAACAATTCTGGTGAATTATTTCCTTAAACTAAGGTTTTATTCATTATAAAATTCATCCTAAATCAATGGTTATTGATAAAATAGTGAAACCACTTTTTTTGGGTTCAATTTATCAATACCTTTCTTATGATATCATTTTTGTATATTGATATCAAATGGAATGTGACCTGGGTCAAAAAACCCTATCCTACATAGTTCCTAAATCATAAATCATATTAAAATTCCTTCCAATGTTCCAAGACACTTCCAAATCCTTCTAATTCATTCTCCCCCAAACCATACTGAATTGTACCTTTGTTTGTTATTGTATGTATTGATGATTGTATGCCTTGTATTGACTGGTGTATTGTTTGATTGCATGCTTGCTCGATAAAGGTGATAGTTTCGAATTGTGTGACGCCGAGAAGAAGGGAGCATCGTGTTATTCTATTATTGTTATTATTTGTATTCTGGTTTTCTAGATAAGTTGGGACATCTTTTTGTTCACAGGCAAACCACCTTCTTGCTCATAATCCATTGTCCTACTTTTATACTAATGCATGTTTTGTCTACTGTTTACCAAACTGCATGGTTTTATTATGTTATGTTTTATAGGAGGAATGTTTGGCTCCTCCAAACTAATACCCATTGTACTACTAAGTAAAAGACCCTTTATGACACCTATCTTTCCCTAGTCTAGTAGATGGTGTTTTAAAACCATGACCCCTTGAAGACCCCATTTTAGCCTAAGTAAAAGTATAGGATGTGAAGACCCTGGAAAAGCTTACAAAAATGTTTTACGAGAAAACCTTGGTGAGGTTTGACCCACCAAGAGAGGTTTGAAAAATTAGAAAGGTTTTGGTTTTACAAAAAGGATGGAGATTTTTTTTACAAAAACGCACCCGGTTCTTTGCAGCAAGCTATAACAACTTAACCTGTGCAACCACATTACTCTGGGATGGGATGGGGCTGGATTTGAAGTTTGCTACTATGGTATGGGAATTCTCATGACTACTTATAAGGGATCATCTTGTTGGAGATATGCCCTAGAGGAAATAATAAATATAGTTATTATTATATCTTTGTGTTTATGATAAATGTTTACATTCATGCTATAATAGTATTAACAAGGAAACATTAATACTTGTGTGATTTGTAAATTTAATTTGAAGTCCCTAGTAAAGCCTCTATACATCACTAGCTTGTTGGTTAATGAATGATTGTGCTTTCCATATCATGAACATTGAGATGTTATTAACAACAAGATCATATCGTTAGGAGAATGATATGATGGACATACTCCTATAGATAAGCGTAGCATAAAGATTAAGTCATTTCAATAGTTCAATTGCTATATGCTTTCTGTTGCATAGTAACCTAATTCCTTCGACCATGAGATCATGCATATCACCTTTACCGGATGGATGCTTTGATGACATCAAACACCACACCGTAACTGGGTGGCTATAAAGGTGGCATTGAGTGTTCGGAAAATATTGGTTGAGACACATGGATCAAGAGTGGGATTTGTCCATCCATATGACAGATAGATATACTCTGGGCCCTCTCGGTGGAATGTCATCCAATTAGCTTGCAAGCATGTGACTGGCTCACAAGGGATCACATATCACGGGAACGAGAAAAGAGTACTTATCGGTAACGAGGTTGAACTAGGTATGCAGAGATACCGACGATCATAACCTCGGATAAGTAAACTATCGTGAGACAAAGGGAAATTGGTATCATATGTAAGTGGTTCATTCAATCGCAAAGTAATCGTAGAAATATGTGGGAGCTATATGAATTTCCAGATTCCTCTATTGGTTATTGTTCGGATAAGTGTCTCGATCATGTCCGCATAATTCACGAACCGTAGGGAGACACACTTAAGGATTCGACGTTGTTTGAGTAGTTATGGTATGATGAGAAAGAGACCGAATGTTGTTCGGAGTCTCGGATGGGATCCGGGATATCACGAGGAGATCCGGAATGGTCCGGAGAATAAGATTCATATAAGGAAAGTCTCGTTTCGGAGTTGGGGAATGATTCCGGTGTTTTCATCGGGAATGTTCTAGAAGGTTCCGGAATGTCCGGCACTCCGGAGGGGAAGGGGTACATGAATGTGTCATTAAAAGTTGGAATGATTGCATCATGTACTAGGTGTCATCGCTTTCCAAAATAAAGGGTTTATTCAAATCCTAGTTTGAAAAGTCAAACGGCTAGTTTGAAAGTCAAACGACAGTTTTTGGAAAGAGGAGGAGAGGTGGAAACCGAGTTGGGGAGGAATTCCCTCCTCCAACTGGCGGCCCACCTCCAAGCCGAGTTGGGGAGGGACTCCCCTCCCCTTGGCCGCACCTCCCACCTATAAAGGGAGGGGCAGGGCTGCCCCTCCTAGCACACAAGTTCCCTGCCCCAAACCCTAGCTTGGCGCCACCACCTCCTGCAGCTGCCGCCGCCTAGGGTTGCCCTAGCCACCGACTTGGGATGCCCCAAGCCCTAGCCGCCGGCTCTAGCACCTCCTCCTTGGTGTGTCTAAACCCTAGATTGCTGAGGAGCTCTCTCATAATCCACCATACTCACTTCGGCTTAAGGCGAAGCCCTGCGAGATCTCCCCTCTACTTCCGGTACCACGTTGTCTTCTTAGGAATCGCGAGGAGAGTGCTACAACCTCCGCTGCCTGCTGGAACAAGGGAGAGGAAGGTCTTCGTCGAGTACCGAACGTGTGACCGACTGCGGGAGCGCTACCGGAACGCAGCGCTGGAAGGATCGTCTACGCGATCTTGAGATCGGGAAGAGTACGACTACATCACCCACGAGAATCCGCTCTCGTTAAACACTTTGGAATATTCGAGGGTGAGTTATTCCATTGACTCGTTGCTACAATCTAGTAGATAGATCTTGGTTTGTTTGTTTGTATGCGAAAGAAATTTTTTGTTTTCCATGCTACGAAACCCTACAGTGGTATCAGAGCCGTGTCTATATGTAGATCTGTTGCACGAGTAGAACACAATGGTCATTGTGGGCGTTGATGCTTTTATTGTCGATTGCTTCTTGTGTACTTTGCATCTTGCGGTATGTTGGGATGAAGCGGCCCGGTCTAACCTTACATGACATCGTCCATGAGACTTTCTCCACGCTTGACATGCAACTTGTATTGCATAAGTGGCTTTGCGGGTGCCTGTTTCTCCTAGCATAGTTAATATCCAATTTACAACGGGTGATTAACAATACTAGTATCAATGTTGTGGTTCTTGTTCGTAAGTTAGAACGACACTTATTGAAAGCCCCAAACCACGTAAAACATGCAAAGAAAGTAGAGGCGTCTAACTTTGTTTTGTAGGGGTGTGCAGTGATGTGATATGGCCATGATTGTGATTATATTTGATGTATGCAATGATCCTTATTGTAAGTTGGAAACCGGCAGGAGCCATATGGTTGTCTTTAATTTCTGTTAAGACCCGCGTGTCTATTCAAAGTAGTTGTAATAGTTGAAGCTGGTGGACGACAACCATGGAGAAGCGTCATTGACCTTGATGCAATGCCGGTGATGATGGAGATCATGTTCGTGCTTGAAGATGGAGATCGGAAGCACAAAGAAGAAAGGCCATATCATATCACATATTATGAATTGCATGTGATGTTAATCCTTTATGCATCTTGTATTGCTTAGTAGACGACAGTAGCATTATAAGATGATCCCTCATGTACATGAATTTCAAGTCATAAAGTGTTCACCCTTAGTTAGCACCGTTGCTAAAGCTTGTTGTTTCGAAGCACCACGTGATGATCGGGTGTGTTTGAGTCTGCAAGTGTATACAACGTGAGCAAGCCAGATTTGCTCATGCGGAAACTAAGGTTTGATCTTGACGAGCCTAGCATGTACAGACGTGGTATCGGAACACGGATCATCGAAAGGTAAAGCATGAATCATATAGTAGATATGATGAACATGTCGATTGTTCGCCATTGAAACTATATCAACTCTCGTGATGATCGGTGTTGATGTAGTGGATTTGGTTCGTGTGATCACTAAAACAATGTGAGGGATGTTGTTTTGAGTGGGAGTTCACCTAGTTTAATTTTATTATTAATTTGAACTCAATTTGTCATAAACTTAGTCTAAACTATTGCAAATATGTTGTAGATCAATGGCAGCCCCTACCATCAATTTTAATGCATTCCTAGAGAAAGAAAATTTGAAAAACAATGGAAGCAACTTCGCAGATTGGTTCCGCAATTTGAGGATTGTCCTCACAGCTGGTAATTTGACCAATGTGCAGGATGCACCGCTGGGTGACCCACCTGCAGCTGATGCTTCCGATGAAGTAAAGAATGTTTACCTCGCTCGGAAGAATCAGTACTCCATAGTTCAGTGTGCTATCTTGTATGGTTTAGAATCGGAGCTTCAGAAAAGGTTTGAGAATTCAGACCCATATGATATTGTCGAAGATCTCAAATTGATTTTTGAGACTCACGCGGAAATTGAAAGTTATGAGGCTTCTGAAAAGTTCTTTAACTGCAAGATGGAAGAGGGCAGCTCCATCAGTGAGCATGTGCTTAAGATGTCTGGCACGCAAACAAACTTCAAAGCTTGGGTATAGTGATTCCTAATGCTTTGGGGATTTACCGTGTCCTCCAATCACTACCACCAAGTTACAAGAACTTTGTGATGAACTACAACATGCAGAACATGAACAAGTAGTTGCCAGAACTGTTTGCTATGTTAAAGTTGCAGAAGTGGAGATCAAGAAAGAGCACCAAGTGTTGTTGGTCAATAAGACCACCAAATTCAAGAAAGGCAAGTCTAAGCAGAAGGGACACTTCAAGAAGGGTGGTAAGAAAGTTACCGCGCCAACGAAGAATACCAAGGCTGGACCTAAGCCTGATACTGAGTGCTTTTACTGCAAGGGAGAAGGTCACTAGAAGCGGAATTGCCCAAAGTACTTGGCGGATTTGAAGAACGGCAACATCAAGAAGAAAGGTATATCTGATATACATGTTATTGATGTGTATCTCACTAGTACTCTTAGTAGTGCCTGGGTATTTGATACTGGTTCGGTTGCTCATATTTGTAACTCGAAACAGGTCTTTGCGAATAAACGGAAGCTAGCGAAGAACGAGGTGACGATGCGCGTGGGAAACGGATCAAAGGTTGATGTGATCGCGGTCGGCACGCTACCCCTTCATCTACCATCGGGATTAGTTTTATACTTAAATAATTGTTATTTGGTGCCTGCATTGAGCATGAACATTATATCGGGATCTTGTTTATTGTGAGACGGTTACTTGTTTAAGTCCGAGAATAATGGTTGTTCGATTTATATGAGTAATATGTTTTATGCACATGCACCTTTGATAGATGGTCTATCCTTATTGAATCTCGATAGTGGAAATACACATATCAACAACATTGAGGATAAACGTTTGAAATCAAGCGATAATTCGACCTATATGTGGCACTGTCGTCTTGGTCACATTGGAGTGAAACGTATGAAGAAACTCCATTCCGATGGACATCTTGAATCACTTAATTTTGAATCACTTGAAATATGCGAAACATGTCTGATGGGTAAAATGACTAAGACTCCATTTTCTGGTATGATGGAGCGAGCTACAGACTTATTGGAAGTCATACATACCGATGTATGTGGTCCAATGAGTGTAGCATCGCGCGGTGGTTATCGTTATGTTCTTACCTTCACGGATGACTTGAGTAGATATGGGTATATCTATTTCATGAAACATAAGTCCGAAACTTTCGAGAAGTTTAAGGAGTTTCAAAGTGAGGTAGAGAATCAACGTAACAAGAAGATTAAATTTCTACGTTCTGATCCTGGAGGAGAATATCTAAGTTACGAGTTTGGCGAGCATTTGAATAAATGCGGAATACTTTCACAATTGACACCGCCGGGAACACCACAGCGTAATGGTGTGTCCGAACGTCGTAATCGAACTCTCTTAGATATGGTTCGTTCTATGATGTCACTTACAGATTTACCGCTATCATTTTGGGGTTATGCATTAGAAACAGCCGCATTCACTTTAAATAGGGCACCATCTAAATCCGTTGAAACGACACCGTATGAATTATGGTTTGGGAAGAAACCTAAATTGTCATTCCTTAAAGTTTGGGGTTGCGAAGCCTATGTAAAGAAGTTACAGCCGGACAAGCTTGAACCCAAAGCGGAAAAATGCGTCTTCATAGGATACCGAAGGAAACTATTGGGTATACCTTCTATCATAGATCCGAAGGCAAAATCTTCGTTGCCAAGAATGGATCCTTTCTAGAAGGAATTTCTCTCGAAAGAAGTGACTAGAAGGAAAGTAGAACTCGACGAGGTTGTCGAACCTTCTCTCGAATTGCGAGTAGTGCGGCACGGAAGAAGTTCCAGTGGTGCACCAATTAGAGAGGAAACTAATGGTGATGATCATGAAACTTGGTTGAAGTTGCTCTGAGCCTCGCAGTGTCGAGAACTCGTACCACTCAGTTGGTATGATCCTTATGAGTGTCATGTTGGTGGATAACACCGATGACCCCGAGACATATGAGGAAGCGATGATGAGCCCAGATTCCAATAAATGACAAGAAGCCATGAAATCCGAGATTGGATCCATGTACGAAAACCAAGTGTGGACTTTGGTGGACTTACCGGATGGCCGGAAGGCTGTCAAGAACAAATGGATTTTCAAGAAGAAAACAAATGCTGATGGTAATGTTACTGTCTATAAAGCTCGACTTGTCACAAAAGGGTTTCGACAAATTCAAGGAGTTGACTACGATGAGACCTTCTCACCAGTAGAGAAGCTAAAGTCTGTGAGGATTATGTTAGCGATCGCTGCATATTATGATTATGAGATATGGCAGATGGATGTCAAAACAGCATTCCTCAATGGAGACATTGATGAAGAGTTGTATATGATGCAACCCAAAGGTTTTGTCGATCCTAAATATGCTAACAAGGTATGCAAACTTCAACGGTCCATCTATGGATTGAAGCAAGCATCCCGAAGTTGGAATCAACATTTTGATAAGGTAATCAAAAAATTTGGTTTTATACAAACTTATGGAGAAGCTTGTATTTACAAGAAAGTGAGTGGGAGCTCTGTAGAATTCTTAATACTATATGTGGATGACATATTGTTGATTGGGAATGATGTAGACCTTCTTAATAGTGTCAAAGAATATTTGAATAATAGTTTTTCAATGAAGGATCTTGGCGAAGCAGCTTACATATTAGGCATAAAGATTTATAGAGATAGTTCGAGACGCTTAATATCATTGTCACAAAGTACGTATTTGGACAAGGTTCTAAAGAGGTTTGGAATGGAAGATAGCAAGAAAGGGTTCTTGCCCATGTTGCCCAATACGACCTTGAGTAAAACTCAGAGTCCGACATCAGCAGAAGATAGAGAAAGGATGAGTAAGACTCCCTATGCCTCAGCCATAGGATCTCTAATGTATGTCATGCTATGTACTAGACCCGACATTGCATATGCTGTTAGTTTAACTAGCAGATATCAAAGTGATCCAGGAGTGGATCATTGGACAGCGGTCAAAAACATCCTTAAGTACTTGAGAAGAACTAAGGATATGGTTCTTTCTTATGGAGGTGATGAACAGCTCGTTGTTAATGGTTACACCGATGCTAGTTGGAACACCGATCCGGATGATTCTAAATCACAATCTGGATACGTATTTATTTTGAATGGTGCAGCAGTTAGTTGGAGGAGTGCAAAGCAAAGCGTTGTGGCGAGATCTTCAACTGAATCGGAATACATGGCTGCTTCGGAGGCTTCACAAGAAGGGATATGGATGAAAGAATTCATTACAGAGCTGGGTGTGGTTCCTAGTGCGCTGGACCCAATGTCTATCTACTGTGGTAACATGGGCGCCATAGCCAATGCGCAAGAACCAAGGTCACACAAGAAGCTGAAGCACATCAAGCTGCGTTTTCACGCTATTAGAGAACATGTCCAAGATGGGGACATAAAGATTTTCAAAGTACACACAGATCTGAATGTGGCAGATCCGTTGACTAAACCTCTCCCGAGGGCAAAACATGACCAACACCAAACTGCCATGGGTGTTCGGTATATTACCATGTAATCTAGATTAGATGACTCTAGTGCAAGTGGGAGACTGTTGGAGATATTCCCTAGAGGCAATAATAAATATAGTTATTATTATATCTTTGTGTTTATGATAAATGTTTACATTCATGCTATAATAGTATTAACAAGGAAACATTAATACTTGTGTGATTTGTAAACTTAATTTGAAGTCCCTAGTAAAGCCTCTATACATCACTAGCTTGTTGGTTAATGAATGATTGTGGTTTCCATATCATGAACATTGAGATGTTATTAACAACAAGATCATATCGTTAGGAGAATGATATGATGGACATACTCCTATAGATAAGCGTAGCATAAAGATCAAGTCATTTCAATAGTTCAATTGCTATATGCTTTCTGATACATAGTAACCTAATTCCTTCGACCATGAGATCATGCATATCACCTTTACCGGATGGATGCTTTAATGACATCAAACACCACACCGTAACTGGGTGGCTATAAAGGTGGCATTGAGTGTTCGAAAAGTATTGGTTGAGACACATGGATCAAGAGTGGGATTTGTCCATCCATATGACGGATAGATATACTCTGGGCACTCTCGGTGGAATGTCATCCAATTAGCTTGCAAGCATGTGACTGGCTCACAAGGGATCACATATCACGGGAACGAGAAAAGAGTACTTATCGGTAACGAGGTTGAACTAGGTATGCAGAGATACCGATGATCATAACCTCGGATAAGTAAACTATCGTGAGACAAAGGGAAATTGGTATCGTATGTAAGTGGTTCATTCGATCGCAAAGTAATCGTAGAAATATGTGGGAGCCATATGAATTTCCAGATTCCTCTATTGGTTATTGTTCAGAGAAGTGTCTCGATCATGTCCGCATAATTCACGAACTGTAGGGAGACACACTTAAGGATTCGACGTTGTTTGAGTAGTTATGGTATGATGAGAAAGAGACCGAATGTTGTTAGGAGTCTCGGATGGGATCCGAGATATCACGAGGAGATCCGTAATGGTCCGGAGAATAAGATTCATATAAGGAAAGTCTCGTTTCGGAGTTGGGGAATGATTCCGGTGTTTTCGTCGGGAATGTTCTAGAAAGTTCTGGAATGTCCGGCACTCCGGAGGGGAAGGGGTATATGAATGTGTCATTACAAGTTGGAATGATTGCATCATGTACTAGGTGTCATCACTGTCCAAAATAAAGGGTTTATTCAAATCCTAGTTTGAAAAGTCAAACGGCTAGTTTGAAAGTCAAACGGCAGTTTTTGGAAAGAGGAGGAGAGGTGGAAACCGAGTTGGGGAGGAGTTCCCTCCTCCAACCGGCGGCCCACCTCCAAGCCGAGTTGGGGAGGGACTCCCCTCCCCTTGGCCGCACCTCCCACCTATAAAGGGAGGGGCAGGGCTGCCCCTCCTAGCACACAAGTTCCCTGCCCCAAACCCTAGCTTGGCGCTACCACCTCCTGCAGTTGCCGCCGCCTCCTAGGGTTGCCCTAGCCGCCGACTTGGGCTGCCCCAAGCCCTAGCCGTCAGCTCTAGCACCTCTTCCTTGGTGTGTCTAAACCCTAGATCGCCGAGGAGCTCTCTCATAATCCACCATACTCGCTTCGGCTTAAGGCCTCGAGATCTCCCTCTACTTGGTACCACACGCCGTTGTCTTGGGAATCGCGAGGAGAGTGCTACAACCTCCATGCTGCTGGAATAAGGGAGAGGAAGGTCTTCGAAATCGAACGCAGTGACCGATCATGAGCGCCGAACGCAGCGCTAGAAGGATCGTCTACGCGATCTTGAGATCGGGAAGAGTACGACTACATCACCCACGAGAATCCGCTCTCGTTAAACACTTTGGAATCTTCGAGGGTGAGTTATTCCATCGACTCATTGCTACAATCTAGTAGATAGATCTTGGCTTGTTTGTTTGTATGCGATAGAAAATTTTTGGTTTCCATGCTACGAAACCCTACACATCTCCCTTGAATGTCGGGGTTGCTTTACAAAAAGGGTCAACTGCCAGGTAGTCACCTAGAAGAATTACGAACTACCCTCGGGAGCAGACGGGTGATACCATGACCCTCTGATTGAAAGTGCCGGCTCTCGAGGAGTAGGGAGCACTTGGGTTGGTCTGTGGATCCCGATGTCCCGGTGTAGATAGGGACAAATCATAGGGTAGGTCCTATACTAGAGTGTCATCCGGGGAATCTTGATCGGTTACTCGACCCATAGTCGGTGTAGATTAGGGCAGGGTAATCGGATTATGTGGGTTAAGTGTACAAGCTCTGCAGAGTGTAAATCTAATCGAATATACATATCCGCGGTTAAGGACGGGTTGTAAAACTAATGTAGAGCGGTGCTAGTTTTGATTTCAAAAAGGACTTCAGAAAAGCAATGACTTGGAAATGTTTTGACCATGACAAGGTCGGAAAATGGAGGAGAGGAGTTTGGTCATGTGATGACCGGAAGGAAAAGAAAATGGGTGCAATCCTACTGATTTCTAAAACTTTTCAAAAAAATTCCAAAATGTTTTACAAAAGTTTTTCAACAAAGATATAGAGTTATGCTATATCTACAAGAGAAAACTATTTTATAAAAGAACCCCCCTTATGGAGCCCTCCTACTGAAATGGATCGTATGGGCACCTAGAGGGGGGGTGAATAGGTGCTAACCAATTTTTAATACTTTTTCAAATTTAGGCTTGACACAAAGTAAATTATCTAGATATGCAACTACGAGAATTTCCCTATATGTAACCGTAACTACTGAGCACGTAAAAGAGGAGCGAGGAAACCGTAGTGGAGCACGCGGAGACACAGGGATTTGTTTTACCGCGGTTCCTTCCTTGTTAAGGGAAGTACATCTATGTTGGAGGGCTGGGCGGTTCTAAGACCACCACGCCACAATAGGCCTCACCCTATTCTCCGATGGATCTCGCCACGAGAGGCCTGACCCACCTTCTCCACTATTGGATCCCTTTGAGGCGGGAACCGGTGCCTTTTACAACACTATCAGGGCACACACCCACAACCAAATTGGGGGCTCCCGAGATGACAACAAGCTGCCACAAGAACAAGGTTTATCAATATAAACAAAAACAAGGATCTAGGTATTTGCAAGAAATACTAGATCGTAGTTCTCCAAATGAATGGAGAGGAGATGAAGCACTTGATTGCTGATGATGAAGATCGAGTTCTCCTCCTTCGATTCCCCAAGGGATGGGGCCTTTGGGTGGATCTAGGTGGAGCACTCTTGGATGAAGCTTTCAGATCTGATCTGGTCTTTTTCGAGATCTAAAGCATAACGGTGACGTCCCAGCCCATAGATTCCAGGCTGCCGGCCGGGAACCCCAAGCTACTCGTCGATGTCAATGCTGTACGGAACTCGTCTTCAGGGAACACTTACTCTGTCAAAACTATCAACAAAGCAAGGGTGAGTACATGGTGTACTCCGCAAGACTTATGGCTGGTGGAGTTGTTTTGCATAAAGCCATATTTTGTTTATAAAACAAGAGAGAGATGAATCTCGTCTAATCAGAGTATTTTAAAAGGGGATAGGAGAGCGACATTCTCTGAAGTATTGATCATCATCTTTTGATATCCACCAATCATCAGCATCTACCAACTAGGATCACCCCCTTGTATCACTACAAGAAATGTGTCAGCTTGTGACGTTTTGGTAGTGACCATCTACAAAATCGTCTTAGATTTATGAAGATTCCGCTCAAGCTGCTTCGGAGGGTCAAAGCCTTAGTAAACTATGACGATTTTTCTCAAAAGCGTCGCAATTACTTTAAATGAAATCGTCATAAAAGCTAGGGAGATCTAAATATATAGGATAGCAACATGGACCGTTGGATCCAAACAAGATGGACGGACAGGATGCTGATATGCGGGAACTTTGACATGGATCGATGACATGGCACTACCCATCGTTTCACATCGCGCGCGTGCCGACCAAACCAAAACCACCACATCCCCACCCTCCCAGGAAACGTCTCCCCAACCCTAAAACATTCGTCGCCGCTCCAGACGCGAGATCCGCGCCGCCGCTCCAGCCATGAGATCCACCCTCCCCTCCTCTCTCCCCGGCTTGAGCCCAGCTCCGCCTCCCGCCGACCATCTCCTCTCGATATCGTGGAGCACCGCACCCATCTCCTCTCGACAGCATCGCCCCTTCTCCTCCCAGCGGCGGCTGCGCATTTCCCCGCCCCTTCACAACCGCCCTGATCCCCTCCGCCCAGCCCATAGGCGCATTGTTGGGTCGGCCATCTTCCAGCGGGTGACGCTCTAACCCTCCACTCCCTGACCGTCGCCGCCATGTCCCTCCTCTCTTTTCCTTCCTCACGTCAGGTCCTTCCCATCTCTAGGGTTTCAGGCGGCGATGTCAATGGGGCAGGCAGAGTTGTGGCATCGAGGACCCTAGACGGGTCGGTGACGACGAGCTTCATGTTGATCCGGCTGCAGTACATACTGGTGACAAGGTGCTCGGTGATAGGAAGGAGGCCCGCAAGAGCGTCTACACGAAGGTATACTCCCCCGATTCCTTCAATCACGAGTCGTGCGACCCCTCCTCTCTCTTTCCATCCCATCCCTCTCTCTCTAGCGTTCTCTAACAATCCCCTTCTGCCTGTCTGTCTCTCTCTCTCTCTTCAGGCTCCCCTAGATGCGACCATGAGCAACGCTACCGATGATCGCCTGATCGCCATGCGTTCATCTCCCTCCAAGGCCGCGCCTGACGCCCCGAGATCTGCGGCCCAGCTAAGATGAGACCGATGCTAGTGATGCAGCTGGCCGGCGGTCAGGACAGCGACGGCAAGGCGACCATGTATAATCGACCGATGATTTATGTCCCATAGTAGGTCAGTTCCAGTCCGGTTTAGCGATTCTGCATTAATCAAAGTCAAGAAAAGGTAGCAGTAATACCACATTTCTGTCATGACTTAGATGCTTACGAGCAGAAGCATGTGTTCTTTTATGCACCATGAAACTCACTGTATAATTTCAAAGTAGAAGCATGTGTCCTGCTAATGAATGTTACTCATGTCAAAGTAGCCCTTATTATTGCAGTACTCTTATTTGATTTTTTTCTTATATTGACTAGAGTGCTAGACCATCTAGATACTGCAACCATCTAAGTTTTGTGATATTTGCTTCACAAAGAAACTACTTAAGATCCTTTGCAACAATGAACCTACACTTCATCTCAATCAGGGTGAAAGGGAGGGCACACACAGGTCACTCATTTGACAATGTCTTTTCTTTGGTTCTAGATAACTACAAGAGATGTAGATAATCATCCTATGTTGCAATATTTCATACAGATCTGATATAGCTCTGATAAATTTGGCAGGAGCTTGTTTTTACTACTGGGATATAATGTTTGCTCTATATACCTGGTGTGATGGACTAAATCAAGTATGCACAGATCCTCCCCTTTTATTTTGATCTGAACCTATTTTGTTCCCAAGAGAGGTTATGCTAGATTGTTAGATAGGCTTTGCTAGACCTGTAGGAGTCCTAGGGTTCCTGTAGGGTCCTAGGGTTCTTGTAGGTTCACATTTTTTTATAGGAGTACCTACTGATTTGTACTCAATTTAATTCCCTATATGAGATGTGTGCCACACATTAGCTGGTTGTCGCATAAAAACTATGTATCCTTGGGCATCTCTTCTATTTGCACATTATTAATATGCTTGAAAATATAATTGATGCTTGCAGATGCTTATTGAAAAATATATTTGACTAGTTCTGTTTTACTCCAAAGCTTGAAAAATATAGTACTGATAAGATCCATGTATCATCATGTTATGTGACATAGTTGCAAGGAACCTGATAAGATCCATGTAGCAGAGTGTTGTGTCTGAACTTTTTGCAGATGTATCTACATATTTTCATTTTTTACTTGCAAGCAACCTGCTAGATGGAGCTAAGGCCCTTCTTTGTTCTTGATGTAATCTCTCTCATCATTGCTGCTATGGAACTTGTTCATTACTTTAGTCTTCGATGTATCAAATCATAAATATATGTTGGTATCCACCTCCTTGGCTTATCATCCATAAATATACAGATGTATGTTCTCGCAAGTGAGGCTGTGCTCGCAAGGCTCAAGGTAATCTACATGTCTGGCGGCAAATATCCTTTGGTGTACCATCCGCAAGTGAGGCTGTGCTCGCAAGGCTCAAGGTAATCTATTGTGCTCGCAAGGCTCAAGGTAATCACATATTGGATTCTCTTATTGGCTTCATTCTACCATGATGGAACAAACAACAGGAAAATAATGTTCAAATTTACTGAGAACCAGTGGTATATGGCGCACAAGAAAAGGATAAGAACTTACAATCTTTTGCTGATTTAGTGATTTTCCTATTGTTTGTTTGTTCCATCTGTTGATAAGAACTTACAATCTGTTGTTTGTTTGTTTGTTTGTTCAAATTTAGTGATTTTCCTGTGATTTTCCTGTTGTTTTTTGGTGCTGTAAGAGCAACAGTTGAGCCTTGTGATTACCTTGAGCCTTGCGAGAACATTATTTTCATGTTGTTTGTTTGTTCCATCATAGTTCTCAGTAAATGCTCACTGCTCATTAGTTGCCAGTGGGTTATAATTTCATTAGCTACTCTGTATTAATCCTCTATGTGATGGTAAACTAAATTACCTGTGGGTTTTTTAATTTCACTAGCTACTATGTATTAGTCCTCTATGTATTAGTTTTCTAAAATATCTACTCCCACTGATATTTCATTTGTCGGTGAGCAAGCAATTTAATTTGCCATACAAACTATGGAGTGATTGACATCTTGGTGGAATGTCAGTAGTAGTAATAGTATGTGTCTCCTGAATCACATAGTTCGTGTCTCAATCACATTGTGGATGTTAGGCCAAATATCCGAGGAGAACATTGTATCTTTTAGTTCTTCTTGGGAGCTCAACTTCCATGCCTAGAAACTGTTGCTCTTGCAGCACCAGCCAAAAAACTAGGGTAATATTTCAGTAATGACCATGCCTCTTTTTTCTTAATGTAATGACTTGCTAATGTGATGTGATCATGTGACAACTATTGCCTCAAATGCGCTTATAATCCATTTTAGATTAGTCTGACACTTTGACGTAATCCTAATATATATTTGACGTAATCCTTCAAGTTAGTTTCATTTTTCTTGATTTACTCCTTTGAAACAACAAGTGTTCCTGCAAATATGTTGCTCACATATTTTTTTCCCTGGTAATGCATGTGACCTGAAACCTGGTGCTTCCTGTCAACATAACAATCTAGTGCCTAATAAGGATCCCGATGCTAGTGCTACTGCTGCTGCAACTGGTGCCGGAACTTCTCTACTACTGAATTATTACTTTACATGACTATGTATTGTTGAAACGCCCCATCAGCACGATCCTAACCAGCTTCAGGTAATCCATCTACCCACCTACTACTGGATTTTTTACTTGAATAATCTGCTATTTCAGTGACATGTTACATGCATTTTTTACTTGAATCTGCTATTCTTGTAGAGTCTACCTGCACTACTTTGAACATCTACTTCCTGTACTTCTATACTTGCACTACTTTGAACATTTTACTTGGAATACTTGGAGTATTTCAGTTGTTAGCTTGTGTTAAAGAGAATTTGCAGATTTGGAGTACTCAATGAAACTTGAGTTGTTAGGCTGTGAATTATTTTAGTTAGTGCCTGCCCATAATACAGCCCTTGTTTATCATGAGCACTCCCACAGTAGTACATCTGTAGAAACATACACATGTTTTGGTTCTTTCCAACATACACATTTTTTTAGATAACATACACATATTTTGGATAAACACAATATACATAGCAATTCTTTTTTAGAGAAAATTTTCTCAGCTTATCATCCATAAATATACAATTAAGGTTTTCAAAGACTTTGCCATTCGTACTTCTGATGAAATGTTGAAATCCAACAACATAGAGAGCTACATCCCTCTATATTACTATGTGGTGCTGAATGTCGCTCCAGGTTATTATTTCCGTGAAATAGTACTGTAAAATGATTCTTGCACTTGATTTTGATTTGAATGGAAAATTTGGACACAAGTTTGTAGCAAATCTATGTCTCTTTATATAATTTACATAATAACGATTCTTGCACTTGATGACCTCCTTTTCTCATCCTAGGCTGGCAACATTTGAATGGGCGTCTCCCTTTTGATGCATGTATCAAGATCTTCAGTATGAAGATCTCAGAAAACCGTTGTAGCATGCTCCAACAAAGTTTTGTAGCTCGTTGAGCTGGTTATTCTGATTTTGTTCTATGTGGTAGCCAAATACCTGATTTGTACTGTACATGATTGTAATGTATCTTAGAAAATATTGCTTTCTTTCCAACTAACAGACATGATTGTAATGTATTCCTGGGTTATGTCTCATTGTAATATACTGTATGTGATTTTGGCTATGCGTACTGAAATATTGATTATTTAATGTCAGTACTTTGTAAATGAACCAAATGTTAGTTGGGCTCTAAAAAGGCCATGGCCCAAAACATATTGGACCGGAGCAGTGAACAATCTTTCACAAAAATTGTTGAAATAAGAAAGAATTGGGAGCTAAAAAGGCCTTTGCCCATGAAAATAAAAAAGGCCAAAATATTAGGCTTGACCCAAGCAACAAAGAATAAATTAATGGACTGAATTTTGGGCTTGGCCCATTTAAACAATTGAATTTACCAGGTTGATTGTGTGCCACGTAGGCTTAGCCACGTAGGATCTGACTTGGCGAGGACAGTTTGCCCATGACGATATCAGATCGTCATAATGGTTATGACGATTCAATATCGTCATAGACGGTTATGACGATTTTGCTGAAATCGTCGTTATAGTTCATTTGCGACGCCCAGCTTTCGACGATCTCAAAAAATCGTCATAGAATCGTCATAAACGGACTATTGTGACGATTTTGTGACGAAAATAGAGGGTCATATATAGACATATTCCTTGTAGTGTATCCATGAGGAAGCATCCTTAACAAACATTAGTTGCCAAGTTTTACGATTAGGTTCATGTTCTCTATGATCTACCATCCGTTCCCAAGTCGTCCATAACCATGGACATGGCTTTCTGAAATATTATTACCCTGCAGGGGTGTACAGCTTTACCCACACGTACCAACCGACTCTTAATGCCACTTGACACACTTCCTTGGTGTGATGGCAGAGGGTGACACAACCTTTACCTTGCTTTCACCGAGACCATGAGTCACACAATAAGTATGGTTCCGCCATAACGGGTCAAATCCCGAAGCCGGTACTTAAAGATGTGAGGTGAGGTTGGTTCACCAGGGGCTCCATCGACCCCAAGCAACCTCGGCCACGCTTACCTACCTGTTATGAATGCACGTCCTTCACCTCCTTCAAGAAGATCCAGAATGCATGTCGAATGGAACGCCCGAACTATGTGACTCATGGAATCTACTAAGCAAGTTATTCAATCATGGGTTCCCCATTTACCCCGTGTGGTTGTACGCTCGTCTTGGTTCAAGAGGCAAGAGCATCGGGTCCTAGGGGTGGCGAGCATGGGACTAGAAAAACCACATCCCACTGTGGCCTCCCATACAAGCCTTAGCATGTTTAATCTCATATCACTGATCTCATCTCATCACGTTCTCCTATCATACTAGATTATATGCATCTGATACATCATCTGGATGAACCAGCACTGACAGCTATTCATGGCTAAGCAGGACACAGATATAAGCTCTAGAAGTGCACACAAGCCAAACCTAGTTATGCTAGGAGCAGTGGATCAGGTAATATAAGCTAAACGGGAGTAATGCAATAGATAGGATACTCTATCTATCGATAAAAGACCACAGTAGAATCGTATGCATCATGGCAGAATTGAAATGCTTTCAAAAACATAGGATTATATCATGGTGGGGCTATGCTTTCCTTTGCCAGTTTATAAACAATAAGGAGATCTTCGGGAACCTTGTAATTGACTTGTTACAGTTGGTCAAGTATTATTCGTCGGTCTTCGATCTTTGACGGTGTTGAACTTGTGCTTCGATCTCGATCTCGATATCGTATTCTACCATGAAGAACCGAACACCGGAAAGAGAGGGGAAACAATCAACACATGGCATCGATGCAATGCAAAACCAAGGATGATGATATGACAAGTTAATTTTCATCAAATGTAACCCTAAGGCATGCTCGATAACTTAATAGGGGTTTCGAGGGGTTCAAACCCTAACTCGGGGAAACTGCGGATGTATATGAGAGGGGTTACTAAGTTCTTCTAATTAAACTTGTCTTGAAAGTTGTTGAACAATGCATGATTATAGCTTAAATACATAGAGCTCATTTTTTAGAACATTTTGGTATATTATACATATTTTTCTAACTTATAAATCATTAGTTATTGAATTTATAAGTTTATATCAAATTCTGGAATTATTTAAATCATTTAAAACGATTTAATGCGTCAGTGTGACATAGGGATGACGTCAGCTAGAGCATGGGGAATTTGTCACCGGGGCAGAAGCTAGCCACAGTCACTAACGACTGGGCCCTATGGCCAGGTCAGCGGCTACGCGGTCAAGCGGGGTCAGCGCACACGTGGCTGTCACGCAGGCGCCACGTTAGAGATACATGGACGCCACGGTGGCGCCACGCAGGCTCGCCAGCCAACGGGCCAGACGGCAGCGCGGAACAGCACTAGGGGTCGATCTGGGAAGCGCGAAGGGGCGGGTTCAAACGAGCGCCGAGCGAGGAGCCTAACTACGGCAGCGCCGCTGGTTTTAGGTCACCTGAGACGCGACTACGGCGAGCGGCGGCGGCAGTGCTTGCAGGTGATTACCGCGGCGGCTCTACAGAACGGAAGAGGAAAACAAAGGGGCGCCTAAGCACCAGTAGCTCACCCCGGAGCGGTTGGTGGTGGTGGAGAGGCGAGTGATGAACGGAGCGTCGGCTATGTAAATGACGAAGCTCGTCGGTGACGAAGAAGACAGGCTCGATTCCGGTGATTCAGGGCACTCCACGTCGATTCCGTTGGCGAGGAGGGAGCTAGCTTCACGGCGGTGCTCGTGGTGGCATCAGATAGGTGAGGGGAGGCCGGGAGCGGCGACGACGAGTGGCGCCTGGCCGGCTAGGGTTTCGGCTCCACGCGAGATAGGAGAGAGGGAGGTCTCTGGAGAGGGGGAAAGTGGATGAGGGCATCGAGGACATGGCCGCGTCATTCTTATCCACGCCCAGGGCTTGACAGACGACCGGGAGGAGGCGGTAGGGATCGACGGTGACGCCGGCGACCCCGAGTTGTCTGTCTGCTCGAGGAAGACGTCGTCCTAAGGGGTACTGGGCCTGGCCTACGCGTGGCCTGGCTGCGGGCTGTAATTTGTTGCGCTAGGCGACAGGGAGAGAAGGATAGAGGCAGAGGCAGAATGGGCTGGGCCTGGCTGTTCTCTGGTTCTAGTTTTTTTTCTTTAAAACTGTTTTCCCATTTAGTTTTTCTGTTTTCTCCTTTTGTGAATCATTTTCAAATCTTTTTTTGACCATTTCAAAAATACAAGAGGCTTTGTGGAATATCTAAAATACTCAAGAGCCCTTTTATTCAGTTTGGGCTCCACTTTATTTTGGGATTTTTCAAATATCAAAACCATTTGAATGCTTCAAAGAGTGGGGGAAGATTAGGGGTTTACGGTTTTCTTTATTTCCTTTTTTGCATGCATTTTTTTAGGATATGATGCTCATGCAATGCACAATCAAACCATAATATAGATTAACTAAAATTGGGGTGTTACATCTCTATCGCCCTTACGAGAATCTCGACCCGAGATTCCAAAGGTAGGAAGAGACTGAGAGACAAAGAAACAGGGTCACTCTAAAGACAAGAGGGAACACACTAAACAACACACAGAGTATCTCGTGGTCAACTCATGGATGGAGTTTAGAAACAACTTTGAGATGACAAACATGAAACACATCAAGGTAACAGAGGAAACAAGAGGAGATGGTTTCAAGTTGTTGGATAGATGTTCCTCATAAGGGTTGAGACCATGGACCTTATAGGAGGTTTTGAAGATTCTGAGGAAGAAAGCTTCCAATAGAAAGAACATAACCACAGACTTTGATAGGGAACCTCTACTAAACGACTTAAGTAGAGATTTCAGGTTGCAGAGATATGGATCAACAAGACCAAGCTATTGAACTACTTTTGACACAGAATAATCACTCTTTCATTCAACAGAAGGTCAAGACAGAAAGGTGTTTTGGTGGAGAGGACTCATAAGAGTCACAAGGGACATGTAGCAAGAGAAACTATTGATTACCAAAATCATAGTCTCTCTTAAAACATGATTGAGAAAATGAAGGAAACTCTTTATTCATCCAAGTCAATCAAGATCTTTACCAAAGATCATGATATCACTTTACACCACTAGATAAATAGTTAAGAAGATTCCTGATGACACGAGAAGAAAGAAACTTCATTCTCAGACTTCAATTACTTGGCACAACAATGATTACCAACATAAAGGGTCTAGAGGATCGACCAAAAGACATTTAGCATCACTACTTTAAATGTTCTCCTCAATGTTCGAGACACGAGACATCAAGTAAAGGTCAGACTTCGGATACAAAGGAAATCATAAGCGCAACTCCTATAATAAATTGTAGAAGAAGCCTCATGAAGAGTGGTTGTTATTGCTGAATCAAAGGAATATGACGAAAGGTCTTTTTGGCTAAGTGTGTCAACCATTACATCAATCTTGCCAGATTTACAGAGAGACCTATGTCAAATCCTTAAAGAACTCCAACTATCGTTGCTGGTGGGATGATACTTCAAACTCAACATATCTGAATAGAAAGTGTGCAACATTTACCGTAGAGGTAAAGTTACTAGATTCTCAAGATAGGGATACAGTGTAAACCTTCAAAATACTAAGCTAGATTGCTATACCCATGTATTAGCATCTTGTCGAAAGACAACTGCATACATACAAATTACTAACAATAAAACACACATGTATCCTTAAGGAACGAAGATAACTCTACTCGAATCCATGGCGACATCTTTCAACATTTGCACGTGAACCGGAGAAGGTTACTTCTAACATCCATAACACATACTTCAATATGACTCGAAGATGGTTTCTTGAAAGTTTCCAACATTGACGCACAATGTTCCATATGTATTCAATCTAACATGGAGAAGATAAGGATGTCATTGATGGGCTCAACAAAAAAGTTATTGAGACACTCCAAAAAGATGAACTCGTATGTTGTATGAACAAGGCAAACTATTGGTCAGACCAAAGACATGAAGATGTAATTAAGTGAAACATCACAAGTAGCAACACCATCAAGATAGTCCTTGGAACTGAGTTTGACTTGACGATAACCCAAATCAAATCAAAGGTAGGGGAAGATAACATATCCACGAAGGAGATACTATCTTTCTTCGACACGAAAAAAAAACTAGACATCCCTTTAAGAAAGAACTGAGTCGGGTATAAATTCTATCTTACAACTCTCCATGTTGTTGTTTAAGCTCAACCAACTAGTTCAGGGGTATCTAGTACGGATCCTTGGAGAAAGGAGTAGTTCAGAGAACTAACTTGCTCAAGAACTTGACAACACGGTCATGTGGCAACATGGCGATACTTCTAGTAGACATCTAGAATATCACGAACCACCGATATCGTACTTAGTTAGAGAGGAAACTTGCTTTGTAAGGCAAGAAGACACGGTCTCAAAGCTTCGACACAATCCTAACTCTTTGACCAGAGAGAGTACTCCAGAGCAACGGACTTGGTAGCACAATCAATCTTGTCTTAGTGATAGGGTTAACAAATCACGCTAAGAATGACACAATGTCCTTTGAGTTCTAAGCAATAAAATTGCCAGAATCTCAGATGGCCACATTATTATGCACACGCATCACTCACGAGCACGAAATATCGAGGAAGGGTGGATAAAGATGTTTACAAGCATCACTTCATTAAGGGGTCATGAAACTCGGCATGACCTCTTAGTATTAAAGATTGGGATACTTTAAGGTAGAACAGATAGAAGATAATCAATGCTTCTTGATCTGCAGATTACAACACTTTGACCTGGTCCAAGATATGACGAGGTACTGGAGTTTATTTCTCCTGGTCATCCCGAAATGATTTGTCTTGACGGACCACAAGAGTATCTTACATCGAAAGACATCGATGCTTATTTACTATTTGGCTACCAACTGGTAGACAAAGGTCGGAAAACAACAAGGGGAGAAGATCATGCTCACGATAGAATCCCAAGATGTGGATGGATAAGTCAACAACCTTCCAAAAACCAATGCAGAGAAGGGGTAAGGTGTGGCAGAGTCACGAGTATAGATGCAAGACTCTTGAGGGGTACTCTTGTTGTGATCTATTTGGTTCCATTAAAGAACATCTGCCATAGCTAGTGGTAGGGGAAGTCCTCAATTGTAACGATTTGATCGCGACAATAACCACAAGATTGAAGGCTAGAATTACAGTACCAGCCATCTTGATGTAACGTGTAAACATTAGCAACAAGGGACAAAGGAATGGATCTTGGGTTAAAGGTCAGCTTCATGTACAAGATTCACAACACCAGAATCCAGCACAATCAAGGATCTTCGGTTCAAGTCCAAGGGTTAAAACCCAAACAAAGGAATAGCTACTGCTTGAGTGACGTAGCGTACACTGCAAGTTAGTAACCACGAGGTAGCTTATAAGAGAAGAAACGACTTCTGATGTACCCAACAAACGAAAATAAGGCACATGAGGCGAAAGGAAAGCTCGAAGCCTAGAACAGAACACTGAAGATCCAACAATATAATATTGTGGGTCCAAAAGATAGAGAGATCATGATGGTAAGGAATCTCTCAGAAGAAATAGAGCAAGGGGAACAAGGAATTCACAACACATACAACTCTAGAGAATCCAACAGTAGGTCAAATGTCTTAGAAACGATATGCCAAGAAGGCACCTAAGCTTTGAAGGACTAGAAGAGATATCAAAACTTTTCCAAAATCAACACAAGATAATATAACCCAAAGTTAGAGCGAAACTGGATAAGAAGAAAAAGAAGCATACTAGAGTTTTCGCAAATAATTTTCAGCTTTGAAGTAGTTTTCACAAACACTAGACTCAACATCGACCAATAGCAAGGTTTTCCTACGGTCGGTACTGCACTGATACCAAGACTTATGGCACCCCCGGGATCAGGGCTAAACAAATCCCAGACCTCCGTCTGACATAAGCTTAACCTTGATCTCGAGAATATCCAGTGAAGAATTAGTAACACAACAGTGACCCTACGACACAAAATTATTACAGCAAGCTCATAACTGAGCAGAGAACCAAATTATTACTAGCAGAGGTCATTGACCACAAACATCAAACAACGGAAGGCAAATTATGCTATTAAGTATAGCAAACTTAACAAATGGCCTAAGAGGCCTGAAGCATAACAATTCCATCCCATCGCATTGATTCTAGGCTGCTAGCCGGGAACCCCAAGCTACTCATCGATGTCGATGTTGTACGGAACTCGTCTTCAGGGAACACTTACTCTATCAAAAGTATCAACAAAGCAAGGGTGAGTACAGGGTGTACTCAACAAGACTTATGGCTGGTGGAGTTGCTTTTCATAAAGCCATCTTTTGTTTATATAACAAGAGAGAGAAGAAGCTCGTCTGATTAGAGTATTTTAATAGGGGATAAGAGAGCGACATTCTCCAAAGTATTTATCATCATCTTTTGATATCCACCAATCATCATTATCTACCAACTAGGATCACCCCCTCGTACCCATGAGGAAGAATCCTTAACAAACATTAGTTGCCAAGTTTTACGATTAGGTTCATGTTCTCTATGATCTCCTATCCGTTCTCAAGTCGTCCATAACCGTGGACACGACTTTCCGAAAGATTATTACCCTGCAGGGGTGTACAACTTTACCCACACGTACCAACCGACTCTTAATGCCACTTGACACACTTCCTTGGTGTGCTGGCAGAGGGTGTGGTTGGACACAACCTTTACCTTGATTTCGCCGAGACCATCAGTCACGCAATAAGTATGGTTCCGTCGTAACGGGTCAAATCCCGAAGCCGGTACTTAAAGATGTGAGGCGAGGTTGTTTCACCAGGGGCTCCATCGACCACAAGCAATCCCGGCCACGCTTACCTACCTATTATGAATGCACGTCCTTCACCTCCTTCAAGAAGATCCAGAATGCATGTCGAATGGAACGCCCGAACTATGTGACTCATGGAATCTACTAGGCAGGCTACTCAATCATGGGGTCCCCATTTACCCCGTGTGGTTGTACGCTCGTCTTGGTTCAAGAGGCAAGAGCATCAGGTCCTAGGGGTGGCGAGCATGGGACTAGAAAAACCACATCCCACTGTGGCCTCCCATACAAGCCTTAGCATGTTTAATCTCATATCACTGATCTCATATCATCACGTTCTCCTGTCATACTAGATTATATGCATCTGATACATCATCTGGATGAACCAGCACTGACAGCTATGCATGGATAAGCAGGACACAAATATAAGGTCTAGCAGTGCACACAAGACAAACCTAGTTATGCTAGGAGCAGTGGATCAGGTAATATAAGCTAAAAGGGAGTAATGCAATAGATAGGATACACTATCTATCAATAAAAGACCATAGTAGAATCGTATGCATCATGGCAGAATTGAAATGCTTTCGAAAACATAGGATTATATCATGGTGGGGCTATGCTTGCCTTTGCCAGTTGATAACCAATAAGCAGATCTTCGGGAGACTTGTACTTGACTTTTTTACAGTTGGTCAAGTATTATTCATCGGTCTGCTTTCTTCGACGGTGTTGACCTCGGGCTTCGATCTCGATCTTGATATCGTATTCTACCGCGAAGAACCGAACACCAGAAAGATAGGGGAAACAATCAACACATGGCATCGATGCAATGCACAAGCAAGGATGATTATATGACAAGTTAATTTGCATCGAAATTTAACCCTAATGCATGATCGATAACTTAATCGGGGTTCCGAGGGATTCAAACCGTAACTCGGGGAAACTCCGGATGTATATGAGAGGGGTTACTAAGTTCTTCTAATTAAACTTGTCTTGAAAGTTGTTGAACAATGCATGAATATATCTTAAATAGATAGAGATCATTTTTCTGAACATTTTGGTATATTATACATATTTTCTGACTTATAAATCATTAGTTATTGAATTTATAAGTTTATATAAAATTCTAGAATTATTTAAATCATTTAAAACGATTTAATGCGTCACTGTGACACAGGGCTGACGTTAGCTAGAGCATGGGGCATTTGTCACCAGGGCAGAAGCTAGCCACAGTCACTAACGACTGGGCCCTATGGCCAGGTCAGAGTCTACGTGGTCAAGCGGGGTCAGCGCACACGTGGCTGTCACGCAGGCGCCACGTTAGAGACACATGGACGCCACGGTGGCGCCACGCAGGCTCGCCGACCAATGGGCCAGACGGCGGCGCGGGATGGCACTAGGGGGCGATCTGGGAAGCACGAAGGGGCGGGTTCGAACGAGTGCCGCGCGAGGAGCCTAACTACGGCGGTGCCGCTAGTTTTGGGTCACTGGAGACGCGACTACGGCGAGCGGCGGCGGCAGTGCTTGCAGGTGATTACCGTGGCGGCACTATAGAACGGAAGAGGGCAAACATAGGGGCGCCTAAGCACCAGTATCTCACCCCGGAGCGGTTGGTAGTGGTGGAGAGGCGAGGCGATGAACAGAGTGTCGGCTATGTAAACGACGAAGCTCGTCGGTGACGAAGAAGACAGGCTCGATTCCGGCGATTCAGGGCACTCCGCGTCGATTCCGTTGGCGAGGAGGGAGCTAGCTTCACGGCGGTGTTCGTGGTGGCATCAGATATGCGCCATTGATATTTTGTGGGCCCCACCTAGAACCCACCACTCAGAAAGGTGGCAGGATTGTCAATGGTGCATGTTGGGGTTGCACCACTGATATTTTTGACAATGGTGCACATTAAAAAAATGCGCCACACATAAATCTTGGGGCCCACCACCTAAAAAGGTGGCAGACTTATCAGTGGTGCATATTGTGAAATATGCGCTACTGATAAATTCGCCCTGATCTACAAGTTGGCAGCCACCCCCACCTACCACCAGCATTCCATTATTCTCCACCCACCATCCCAAACTAGATCTTGCTTGTCCTCCGCCTCCCCACCACCTCAATTTCTCCATTCTTTCCTCCATTCATGGTTGTTGAACCTACCTTGCTTCATAGTTTTGTGAGCGGAAGCCTCTCTAAGTTGTAGATCTACTAAAGCAACTAGTTTACCTCCTCCAGCATCCATCTTTTACTCCAACAACCACACTATCTCGTCGTGGATTTGGCCCGGTAATGATTCTACTAGGTGAGTTGTTGGAAAACATGCATGTGGATGTTTTGTGTGGCCGGCGGACATCGGTGCGGGGTGTATGTGTGTGCATGCTTATGTATGTGAAGCCTTCTGATTGCGAGAGGGATGATGTTTGCATGATATACGTGAAACTAGCTTGTGTGGTGCATGAATGTTTGTGTGGTTCTCCACGCTGGCCTTTGTAGTGACCCCATGGAGTATAAAAGGAGGCACTTGCACTACTAGGAAAAGGTATATAGGTAATCCGCACATCCGTGGCTCACGTGGTTGGAGTGCCCCACGGGTAAAACAGGCATGGCGCACTCACAGGATGTGCCCTACTGATAACTAGAGCAACCGTGGCGCATATGGGGGCAGTGCTCCATATATACGTGTGGGACAGGGTCCTGCGAGCCACAGGCCACATACCCGTAGCGCACATGGGGTATGTGCGCTACGGTTGTGAGGGGAACCCGTGGAGCACGTGCGGCCTGTGCGCTACTCCTAACTGTAGGCAGATCTACTGTCTAACTGGACAAACACATCCGTGGGCAACCACCTTCATGTGCTCCACATTTGTGGTTAAGTTCTGTGGCGCACTATGTCCATGTGCGCCATGGATGTGCCGTCCACTTTTTGGCAGCTTCCTTTTTGCACATGTGACTATCCACTACCACACCCCCACTTCACTTCCCCCTCCTTCCTCCTTAAATCTTGTCGTGATCCTCCTCCTTCCCACCTCAATTTCTCCACTCTTTCACCACTTTTAGCATGTAAAACTTACCTTGGATGCTACATACATAATAGACGAAGCTCTCCTTCTGGGCACGCCATCCTCTCGGTCTCGCAACTCTCCTTCCATATTCTCGATCGGTCTCTCATCTCGGTAAGTTGTCCATGTAAGGATTTGTTCATGTGTATATGGATGATATGCTCATATGTATGGAGAGGATCGATGCTCATGTGTGTATGGAGAGGATTGATGCTCATGTTTGTATAGAGAGGATCGATGCTCATGTGTGTATGGAGAGGATGATGTGTTCATGTGTATGCATCGGTATATCTCTTGTATTTGTGTGTGAATGAGTTGCCATTGTTTTGCCAAAATGTTTATTTATTTCCATTTTTGGCAAGATTGGCATTTCGCAAAGGTCCTAATTTTAGGATAGATCACGCTGAAATTTTCTATCGACCATTGCATGCATGCATTGATTATGTGGTTCTAATAAACTTCTAATTCTACCATGTACACCGCACAGGCAACCATTGTCCGCATAATGAGCGAAGGAATTGTGGCTAGATTTTTGAAATGCGCGACGGCCGACATGATACAAAATAACATGATGGCGATAAGACGTCTGTGCAGAAGATGCAAACTCAACTGGTTGATCGCCCAGATTCCGGGCATCTTCCAGTGCACCTACTCTGCCATGGTTTCATGGATGGATACACTTGGTGGATAAGCGATGACAAAGACGACGAGGAATAAATGGGGCGACGGGATATTTGGAAGAGGGCAACATGATGATGATCACGGCAAGGACAGGCGAGATGAAGAAGAGTCTCCTAGAGATGGTGAAGGTGCGGAAGCAGACCGGGATGATGATGATGATGATATAGATGCCGGAGGAGCAGACGATGATGGAACAACGTCAGGCTAGGTGCAGGACCCATACGTGGAAGAACTGCTTCTCAAGCAGATGAGTAACGCCAGAGCTGCCCCTAGAGAGAACGCCAAGCTTGCGCAACTTGAGAAAGATGCGTTACTCCATTGAATGAAGGATGTAGGCCTCATGATACTCGGTTGAATGTAACCCTCAAGGCTATGGAGATAAAGGCAAAACACAAATTGACCGATGCAAGCTTCGATGGTATGATGGCATTCTAGCACGATCGTCTCCATAAGGGAAACACGTGTCCAACTAGTATCGAGGATGCCAAGAAAATCATATATCGTCTCGATCTATCGCATGTTAGATACCACGTATGCATCAACGATTGCATCATTTATCAGGGTGAGGACGCGGAGAAAACCACATGTCTGGTATGCAGCATGAGTCGATATAAGAAATGGAAAAAATCCTCGAAAAGTGTTATGATACTTTCCTATCACTCCTCGTCTGCAGCGCTATTTCTTGGACCCTAAGGAAACGAAGATGCTAGCCAGGATATGACGATGATCCCGAAAAGGATGAGTTGCTGATGCACCCTTCAGATGCTAGATAGTGGAAAGCATTGGACCTCGAATTCCCAGACTTTGGTGGAGATTCGAGGAACATCAGGCTTGGTGCGAACACCGATGGACTCAATCTATTCGGTAGCCAGAGCAGCACGCACAACACTTGGCCCATGTTTGTATGGATGTACAACATCCCTCCATGGATGTGCATGAAGAAGAACTACGTACAAATGAGTATGCTAATTCAAGGGCCGAAACAACCTAGTACCAACATCAATCTCTATCTCGGGCTGTTGAAAGAGGAGCTAGCCACGTTATGGGAATCTGGATCCAATACGTACGATGCTGTCGCACAAGATTATTTCACTATGAGCGCCACGTTGGTCACTACGGTGAAAGACTATCCAGGTTGCGAGTATATCTCGGGGAAGGTTATCCAAGGATTCTCCGCATGCATTAGGTGCATGGATAACACAAGCTATCTCCAACTAGAGAAATATCCAGGTTCTTCGAAAGCCGTGTTCATGGCGCACCGGAGGTGGCTCAGCAAGAATGATCCATGGAGAAAATGTGGAGATCTGTGCGATGGCAAATTCGAGACCCGAGGAATCCCAGAGCGGAGGAGCAGCGAAGAAGTGGAAGAATTGCTGAAAAACTAGAAAGGTTGTCCTAAGCCTAGAAAGAAAGAGAAAGAGGGAGCAAGACAAGCCGCTGCTGAAGGTATGGAAAAAAGGTCTGTTTTTTGGGAGTTGCCATACTGGAAGTTTTTCCGCACGCCTCATATCCTTGACATCATGCATATCATGAAGAACGTGTGTGAGAGTCTGGTCGCCACCATAATCAACATGCAAGATAGGACGAAAGATGGCCCGAAAGCAAGGCACGACATGATATTCGTGGGCATCCGGAAGGAGCTTCACGGAGGACGCACTACTCCTGATGATCAGGAAGATGACTATGATCATGAGTCGGAGGTGACACAAGGACGTCGGAAGGGTAAAAAGGTCAAGAAGAACGAATATTACTGACCTCCTTCTTTCTTGACTCTAAGCCAGGATGAGATAAAACAGTTTTCAAGTGCCTTCTATGAGTCAAATTTCCTTATGGCTATGCGAGAAAGATAAGTAGATACCTAGACGAGGCAAAGCAGAGGTTCAGTGGCATGATGTCTCACGACTATGTCGTGCTAATGATGCAGATACTTTCGGTTGCACTAAGAGCGATAATGTATGAGCACGTCCATGAAACGTTGTTTGGGCTCTGCAAGTTTTTTGACGTCGTCTCTCGAAATTCGATTGGCGTGAATCATCTCGGGAGGCTACAGGAGGAGATCATCGTGATACTATGTGAGCTCGAGGTCTACTTCCCGCTCGCATTATTCGACATCATTTTGCATCTTCTGGTCCATGTCGTGGAGGACATCATCCAACTCGGGCCGATGTTCATCCGCAGCATGATGGCATTCGAAAGGATGAACAGAGACATCAAAGGATATGTTTGCAACAGGTCCCATCCAGATGGAAGCATAGCCAAGAGATTTCTAGCCGAAGCGTGCATCTCTTTATGCATGAGTTATCTAGACATCGAGAACCCTGTCGGTCTTCCCGTCAACATGCACCTTGGCAAGCTCGGCGGATCTCGTCACCGAGAGGGTCATCCTGTACTACATGCAGACTTCGATTATCGACGCGGAGACATTGACCGAGTAAACCTCTTTGCGCTACAACATTTAGAACTGGTTTATCCTTGGGTAATGAAGCACAAATGGTTAATCAAGAAGAAGTATAGTGACCGGGGCATATAGAGGATGCAGAGAGAAATAATCAAAGGGCACAACTAAGATTTCACGCATTGGTTTAGCCAGACGCTCCTAGATAATCCCCCGCAATCGCATTCTTCTGATACGGAAAATATCTTATTCACCTCGTTGCACGGACCCATGCAAAACCTGGTGACCTATCAGGCGTATGACATCAACGTTTACACATTCTACACGGAGGAAAACGACAAAAATTGTGACTATCAGAACTCAAGCGTAACGTCGGAATTCTACACTGATAACAACATGAAGGAAAGATTCTACGGAAGGATCGAGGAGATCTGGGAGCTCGACTACTATGGACAAAAGGTGCCGATTTTCCGTGTCAGATGAGCCAAGAGCGTCGAAAGAGAAGACCGGTATTCCACAACCATGGTTATACCCGAAACAGCCAAATCAAAGGCCGTCGGTGCGAACGTGTCCGCGAAAAATGAACCATGGGTATTGGCCAGCAAACTGGACCAATTGTTTTATTACCAACCCGACAAAGCCTAGCCATGTTGTCGTGAGGAGAGGAAAAAGAAACATCATCGAAATGGATGGAGTCGCCAACGAGCAAGACTTCGACCAGTACGGCGATCCAAAGATTGAAGATGACGACGACTATGTTGCAGCAACATACATCATAAGAAGAAAAAGCACAACCCTACCTAAAAAAGGAATCCCGTTCGAAAGAAGAAATATTAAAGTATCGGGGCTAAATTATTCAACCCCGATAAAGAAGGGAAAAAAGATTGTAAAATGCTAGCTCAAAATATATTGTAAAACTCGTGGTCAAAAAATATTGTAATATTCATGGACACATAATTATTTAATTTATTTCTACTTTGAATCATATTTGTACCAATTTTATGATATATTTGAACAAATTTTGACATATAAAACATATAACTAATATTTTATATAGTTTAGATAATTTTAGGTATTTTTTACTATTTAAATGTATTTTTAAAATAAAACAAAAATGGTGGGCACGGGGTTCAACACAGGTGCTCACAGTTCGAAATAGAGCTAAAGGGCGGAACAAGTGGGACAGGGCAGTGGTAGTGTGAACTAGAGGGGTGGCCTCCCTCTTATGTGATTAGTCGTACACATCTCACACACGACTAACTGGGTATGCTTCGGGTGTTAACAGGGGTGCATTATGCCTAATTGGGTATGACTAGTCAACCGTGACACGTCCCTCTCATCCCCATCTGAGACATGCGCCTACCACCCATCTCAATCGAGCCCAGTCCCGGGCCTCGCCATCGCTCTTGATCCGCCGTCTCGCCAGCCCTGCTAGCCGCCGCCGCTCGAGGAGGAGGACGTGGAGGCCCGCGCACGTGCTGCTCCATCCGAGGAGGAGGAGGAGGCCATGGAGGAGCTCGCTGTCGTCCGCCCATCATTGTCCGACCGCCATCGTCGTCCTCATCTCATAGGTGAGTGTCGCCCCTCCCCTCTCTCCCTCTCTCCCTCTCCCCCTCTCTCCCTCTCTCCCTCTCTCCCCTCTCTCCCTCTCTCCCTCTCTCCCCTCTCTCCCCTCTCTCTACAGGCGATCAAGCTAGGGTTTAGATTAGATGAACAATAGTTTTTATTGCTGTGAGCTCCAGTTAGTTGGTATTGTGATTAGGGTACATGTATTGCAAGGTGTGTAGTTAGCTAGGTAACTACAAATTACACAGTTAGTTGGTCTTGTGATTACTGTACATGCAACATGATCCACTTGTTAAGATGAGGGTATAGTGGAAGCTCTCTGCACATTAGTGTTCAGATCATGAATGTTTAATGATATAAATGGTCAACAATGGTTCAAATGCTTGCATATTTTGTAAATTGAAAGCAATGATATAAATGTAAGATACAAACAAGATTCAACAGAATCATGGTTGCATATTATGCACTAAGGGAAATATAGAAAGCATACTGTAAAAGAAGAGCAGATGGTCAACAAAATTGCAGGCCATGTTCCATGTTCAAGCATAGTTCAAGAATAAGTCTGCTTTTATAGTTAACTACATTATAACACGAAGTGAAATAAAAGTGAAAAATCTATTGTTACATGATCTCATAAAAATGATTTTCACAAGTTCCCCACTAAGCTTATCAACTTAGTAGATATAATCACTGTCATTTATAATCACTATCAATGAATATATATTTAGTAGTAGATATAATCACTAGTAAACATTGTCTGTTATCGGACCATGGAGTAAACATTGTACTAATAAAATACTTTTTATTTTCATGTGCTCTCTTTTTGCATAAAAAATTAAGCTATAGAACTTGCTTGTGCTAAAGGAATTAATCTTAAACAATTGAGTTGAATTCCTGTAGCAATACAATAATATTAATACTACTAAGTAAGAAAATTTTCTCATTTTTTATATATTAATAGTACTAATAGTACTAAAATTCAGGCCATCATGTCCCCAGGGTGTAGTTTTCTGACCAAAATGCCTATAGTCATTTTGTTACCATCCCCCCCTTTGAACATACACCTTGCATGCATTGATTCACTATCTCATGTTGATCTGGCTATAAAACCATATTATTATACATATTTAATACTGCCAACATGCTTGCTATGTTCTTCTTGCTTGCAAGTCTGGAGGTCTGGTGTTGTTGTGGTTGTTGCTCTACTTGCTGTGGTTACTGCCAATATGCTTATTGTGCTATGCTTTCTCTGCTTTCTACTTGTGGTAATATCCACCCTACTTGTGCTGCTACTACATATATGCTACTTGTGCTGCTACTACTACTTTTGTTATCTCTGCTCGCTACTATCTCATTCCTAATATCCATCCTAGTCTTTTCTGCTACTACTATCTTTGGTGCTACTTGCTTCTAGTACTATATCTTTGGGACAATGACACCTTAAATTGTGCTTGTGCTTGTATAAAGCACTTTCTTTTGTCATGTATGCAGGTTCTTGTATGAAATGAGTCTCGATTTTTGCCAGAATGTTGATTATCTTCCGTTTCGGCAAAAATCGGGTACTCCTAGTCTAAGAAAATTAGCAAAGGTCATGCCATATTTTTACGGGCACTTTATTACTAACCATTATTTTCTTTTTATTAGTGCAGGCATGTGTGACAACAAGGAGGCTAGCTATTCTAAGCGCATCAACGCTGAAGGAGAAGTCAGATCTCAGAATAAATAATTGTCATTCTCGGAGGAGGCCCAGCGGCTAGAAGATGATGAAGAATACCATCCTTCGGAGAGCGACGACGATGAGATGGAATACGCCGAGGAAGAATAAGCCAAAGGAATGGCGGATGATGAAACCACTGATGGCGGCGAGGGAAAAACGAGTGGTAGTAATCCTTGTAAGAAGAAGAAGCCAAAGGAACGACGCCCGAACACGGTCGGCACCATTAGAGAAGAAATTACCGAAGTGATCCCAACAGGGGTTCCTTTGGTGCCCGACCTTGTCGTCAGAGGGTATAGTGGGAAAGTGGCGGCTATCACCTGGACCACCATCTCGGTCAACATCGAGAATCTCCGGCATAAAGATAATGGCCATTTGCTTACGCCTCTTCAAGAAGCTAGACGCAAGATACAAGCTCCCCACTGAGTATCGGAAAACAAATTATCATGGCAATGAAGTCAACAAATCCTTCCTCACAAGGATGAGCACCGCCCTAGCCAGCTGGAGAACCTAGATAAAGAAGAAGATCTATAAAGAAGGAAAAAGTCTTGAGGAGATCCAGAAGATTGACCCGCGGATAACCAAAGATCAGTACCGTGAGTTCAAGGAGAGATGCGAATCAGAGAAAGCCCTAGCCTCGAGTAGTCGAGGAAAGGTGTTGCAGGAGATGAATATAGGTCACCAACGTCTTGGATCAGGTCGATACAGAACCATGGAGTGCAAATGGGATAAGGAGGATGACGAGTATAGAGCTAAGGGGATAGATAACCCCTTTGCGAAATTTGAAAGCGGGCATCTTCGAAAGGATGAGTTGCTGATGCACCCTTCAGATGCTAGATAGTGGAAAGCATTGGACCTCGAATTCCCAGACTTTGGTGGAGATTCGAGGAACATCAGTCTTGGTGCGAACACCGATGGACTCAATCTGTTCGGTAGCCAGAGCAGCACGCACAACACTTGGCCCATGTTTGTATGGATGTACAACATCCCTCCATGGATGTGCATGAAGAAGAACTACGTACAAATGAGTATGCTAATTCAAGGGCCGAAACAACCTAGTACCAACATCAATCTCTATCTCGGGCTGTTGAAAGAGGAGCTAGCCACGTTATGGGAATCTGGATCCAATACGTACGATGCTGTCGCACAAGATTATTTCACTGTGAGCGCCACGTTGGTCACTACGGTGAAAGACTATCCAGGTTGCGAGTATATCTCGGGGAAGGTTATCCAAGGATTCTCCGCATGCATTAGGTGCATGGATAACACAAGCTATCTCCAACTAGAGAAATATCCAGGTTCTTCGAAAGCCGTGTTCATGGCGCACCGGAGGTGGCTCAGCAAGAATGATCCATGGAGAAAATGTGGAGATCTGTGCGATGGCAAATTCGAGACCCGAGGAATCCCAGAGCGGAGGAGCAGCGAAGAAGTGGAAGAATTGCTGAAAAACTAGAAAGGTTGTCCTAAGCCTAGAAAGAAAGAGAAAGAGGGAGCAAGACAAGCCGCTGCTGAAGGTATGGAAAAAAGGTCTATTTTTTGGGAGTTGCCATACTGGAAGTTTTTCCGCACGCCTCATATCCTTGACATCATGCATATCATGAAGAACGTGTGTGAGAGTCTGGTCGCCACCATAATCAACATGCAAGATAGGACGAAAGATGGCCCGAAAGCAAGGCACGACATGATATTCGTGGGCATCCGGAAGGAGCTTCACGGAGGACGCACTACTCCTGATGATCAGGAAGATGACTATGATCATGAGTCGGAGGTGACACAAGGACGTCGGAAGGGTAAAAAGGTCAAGAAGAACGAATATTACTGACCTCCTTCTTTCTTGACTCTAAGCCAGGATGAGATAAAACAGTTTTCAAGTGCCTTCTATGAGTCAAATTTCCTTATGGCTATGCGAGAAAGATAAGTAGATACCTAGACGAGGCAAAGCAGAGGTTCAGTGGCATGATGTCTCACGACTATGTCGTGCTAATGATGCAGATACTTTCGGTTGCACTAAGAGCGATAATGGATGAGCACGTCCATGAAACGTTGTTTGGGCTCTGCAAGTTTTTTGACGTCGTCTCTCGAAAGTCGATTGGCGTGAATCAGCTCGGGAGGCTACAGGAGGAGATCATCGTGATACTATGTGAGCTCGAGGTCTACTTCCCGCTCGCATTATTCGACATCATTTTGCATCTTCTGGTCCATGTCGTGGAGGACATCATCCAACTCGGGCCGATGTTCATCCGCAGCATGATGGCATTCGAAAGGATGAACAGAGACATCAAAGGATATGTTTGCAACAGGTCCCATCCAGATGGAAGCATAACCAAGAGATTTCTAGCCGAAGCGTGCATCTCTTTATGCATGAGTTATCTAGACATCGAGAACCCTGTCGGTCTTCCCGTTAACATGCACCTTGGCAAGCTCGGCGGATCTCGTCACTGAGAGGGTCATCCTGTACTACATGCAGACTTCGATTATCGACGCGGAGACATTGACCGAGTAAACCTCTTTGCGCTACAACATTTAGAACTAGTTTATCCTTGGGTAATGAAGCACAAATGGTTAATCAAGAAGAAGTACAGTGACCGGGGCATATAGAGGATGCAGAGAGAAATAATCAAAGGGCACAACTAAGATTTCACGCATTGGTTTAGCCAGACGCTCCTAGATAATCCCCCGCAATCGCATTCTTCTGATACGGAAAATATCTTATTCACCTCGTTGCACGGACCCATGCAAAACCTGGTGACCTATCAGGCGTATGACATCAACGTTTACACATTCTACACGGAGGAAAACGACAAAAATTGTGACTATCAGAACTCAAGCGTAACGTCGGAATTCTACACTGATAACAACATGAAGGAAAGATTCTACGGAAGGATCGAGGAGATCTGGGAGCTCGACTACTGTGGACAAAAGGTGCCGATGTTCCGTGTCAGATGAGCCAAGAGCGTCGAAAGAGAAGACCGGTATTCCACAACCATGGTTATACCCGAAACAGCCAAATCAAAGGCCGTCGGTGCGAACGTGTCCGCGAAAAATGAACCATGGGTATTGGCCAGCAAACTGGACCAATTTTTTTATTACCAACCCGACAAAGCCTAGCCATGTTGTCGTGAGGAGAGGAAAAAGAAACATCATCGAAATGGATGGAGTCGCCAACGAGCAAGACTTCGACCAGTACAGCGATCCAAAGATTGAAGATGACGACGACTATGTTGCAGCAACATACATCATAAGAAGAAAAAGCACAACCCTACCTAAAAAAGGTATCCCGTTCGAAAGAAGAAATATTAAAGTATCGGGGCTAAATTATTCAACCCCGATAAAGAAGGGAAAAAAGATTGTAAAATGCTAGCTCAAAATATATTGTAAAACTCGTGGTCAAAAAATATTGTAATATTCATGGACACATAATTATTTAATTTATTTCTACTTTGAATCATATTTGTACCAATTTTATGATATATTTGAACAAATTTTGACATATAAAACATATAACTAATATTTTATATAGTTTAGATAATTTTAGGTATTTTTTACTATTTAAATGTATTTTTAAAATAAAACAAAAATGGTGGGCACCGGGGTTCGAACCTGGGTGCTCACAGGTTCAGAATAGAGCTAAAGGGCGGAACAAGTGGGACAGGGCAGTGGTAGTGTGAACTAGAGGGGTGGCCTCCCTCTTATGTGATTAGTCGTACACATCTCACACACGACTAACTGGGTATGCTTCGGGTGTTAACTAGGGGTGCATTATGCCTAATTGGGTATGACTAGTCAACCGTGACACGTCCCTCTCATCCCCATCTGAGACATGCGCCTACCACCCATCTCAATCGAGCCCAGTCCCGAGCCTCGCCATCGCTCTTGATCCGCCGTCTCGCCAGCCCTGCTAGCCGCCGCCGCTCAAGGAGGAGGACGTGGAGGCCCGCGCACGTGCTGCTCCATCCGAGGAGGAGGAGGAGGAGGCCATGGAGGAGCTCGCTGTCGTCCGCCCATCATTGTCCGACCGCCATCGTCGTCCTCATCTCATAGGTGAGTGTCGCCCCTCCCCTCTCTCCCTCTCTCCCTCTCCCCCTCTCTCCCTCTCTCCCCTCTCTCCCTCTCTCCCTCTCTCCCCTCTCTCCCCTCTCTCTACAGGCGATCAAGCTAGGGTTTAGATTAGATGAACAATAGTTTTTATTGCTGTGAGCTCCAGTTAGTTGGTATTGTGATTAGGGTACATGTATTGCAAGGTGTGTAGTTAGCTAGGTAACTACAAATTACACAGTTAGTTGGTCTTGTTATTACTGTACATGCAACATGATCCACTTGTTAAGATGAGGGTATAGTGGAAGCTCTCTGCACATTAGTGTTCAGATCATGAATGTTTAATGATATAAATGGTCAACAATGGTTCAAATGCTTGCATATTTTGTAAATTGAAAGCAATGATATAAATGTAAGATACAAACAAGATTCAACAGAATCATGGTTGCATATTATGCACTAAGGGAAATATAGAAAGCATACTGTAAAAGAAGAGCAGATGGTCAACAAAATTGCAGGCCATGTTCCATGTTCAAGCATAGTTCAAGAATAAGTCTGCTTTTATAGTTAACTACATTATAACACGAAGTGAAATAAAAGTGAAAAATCTATTGTTACATGATCTCATAAAAATGATTTTCACAAGTTCCCCACTAAGCTTATCAACTTAGTAGATATAATCACTGTCATTTATAATCACTATCAATGAATATATATTTAGTAGTAGATATAATCACTAGTAAACATTGTCTGTTATCGGACCATGGAGTAAACATTGTACTAATAAAATACTTTTTATTTTCATGTGCTCTCTTTTTGCATAAAAAATTAAGCTATAGAACTTGCTTGTGCTAAAGGAATTAATCTTAAACAATTGAGTTGAATTCCTGTAGCAATACAATAATATTAATACTACTAAGTAAGAAAATTTTCTCATTTTTTATATATTAATTGTACTAATAATACTAAAATTCAGGCCATCATGTCCCCAGGGTGTAGTTTTCTGACCAAAATGCCTATAGTCATTTTGTTACCATCCCCCCTTTGAACATACACCTTGCATGCATTGATTCACTATCTCATGTTGATCTGGCTATAAAACCATATTATTATACATATTTAATACTGCCAACATGCTTGCTATGTTCTTCTTGCTTGCAAGTCTGGAGGTCTGGTGTTGTTGTGGTTGTTGCTCTGCTTGCTGTGGTTACTGCCAATATGCTTATTGTGCTATGCTTTCTCTGCTTTCTACTTGTGGTAATATCCACCCTACTTGTGCTGCTACTACATATATGCTACTTGTGCTGCTACTACTACTTTTGTTATCTGTGCTGCTACTACTATCTGTTCCTAATATCCATCCTAGTGCTGCTACTGCTACTACTATCTTTGGTGCTACGGTGCTTCTAGTACTATCTGTGCTGGGACAATGACACCTTAAATTGTGCTTGTGCTTGTATAAAGCACTTTCTTTTGTCATGTATGCAGGTTCTTGTATGAAATGAGTCTCGATTTTTTCCAGAATGTTGATTATCTTCCGTTTCGGCAAAAATCGGGTACTCCTAGTCTAAGAAAATTAGCAAAGGTCATGCCATATTTTTACGGGAACTTTATTACTAACCATTATTTTCTTTTTATTAGTGCAGGCATGTGTGACAACAAGGAGGCTAGCTATTCTAAGCGCATCAACGCTGAAGGAGAAGTCAGATCTCAGAATAAATAATTGTCATTCTCGGAGGAGGCCCAGCGGCTAGAAGATGATGAAGAATACCATCCTTCGGAGAGCGACGACGATGAGATGGAATACGCCGAGGAAGAATAAGCCAAAGGAATGGCGGATGATGAAACCACTGATGGCGGCGAGGGAAAAACGAGTGGTAGTAATCCTTGTAAGAAGAAGAAGCCAAAGGAACGACGCCCGAACACGGTCGGCACCATTAGAGAAGAAATTACCGAAGTGATCCCAACAGGGGTTCCTTTGGTGCCCGACCTTGTCGTCAGAGGGTATAGTGGGAAAGTGGCGGCTA